>CM048745.1:788982889-790182889 GCA_026315105.1 Locusta migratoria | reverse complement strand
CATTTCTTTTTCCAGTGTCAAATCTGGATTTGTTTCTCCTATTACCATTCATTTAGTTTTATTGCTGTTTATCTGAAGTCCTCCTTTTTATAATTCTCTATTAATTTCTTTGAAATGTACTATGTGTCTTCTTTATCCTGTGCCAAAATTAACTGGACATCAGTAAATTATAATGAATTCATAATAAGATAATGTACTTGAATCACCATGTTTTAGATTTTCTTTTCCCATTTTCAAATACTTTTTCTGAATACATATTTTATAATTGGTTGGTGACAGCCTGCATCTATGACGTAATCTCTTTGTAACATTAAATCCACGTGAGAATTAGTTTTGTGCTTTTATTCGTGCAATAGAGTTTTCGTAATGGTAATTAATTACTTTAATTTATACAGTTTTCGTAATGGTAATGAATTGCTTTAATTGGGATAGAACTAATATTAAAAGCTTTTAAAGCATTTAAATGGTACGAATTTGAAATATTTAAACATTTCGACCGTTTCAGGGCGTTGAAATAAATCCAACGGCAAAGATAAAAATTTGTGCTGGTTCGGATTCAAACCTGACTTTTCCTTTTTGGGTCAAAATGTTTAAATATTTCCAGTTCGTAAAATTACGGCCGTAAATGTCAACAAATTGTGTCTGCTCTTTCGGACATGTCGGAAAAGAACAGACACCGTATACATAATTTAAATGGAAGTTTAGATAATCTCCAAGCCAACAGGCACAAACCTTGCAAGTTTTGTTGTTAACAAGACTTGCATTCACAAGTTCCTAGAGACATTCTCTAGAAAAGGCCTATTGGAATCAAGAATCAGTTTAATAGCAAGAAATTAAATCCTGCTACCGTCCATTTGAATGTTACGTTACTGACAGCAGTAACAGCTAACGATACGACTGGAATACTTCCTGTGATTATTGAGTATTATGGCTCTAAGGAACTTCTTGGATTTCCTGCATTTCCACTTGCAGCTGGAAAAGAGAAGCTACGAGCTGCATTCCAGTTGTAACACCTCCGGCTTTTTTTTTTCACAAACTAATAACACAGAAACTGTGAAACTTGTATCATTTCTAAACATCAACATTTATCACAATGACGACGCCATGCTTCCATGGTCACTGCAAACACTTCTTTTAGAAGCCTGCTTTGATCACTGAAGCGTCACTAATGCAATAGCAGCATGGCTAACGAATATGCAACAACACAGAATGTCTTTCATTGTTGGAAAAAGTCAGAAGTCACTATTAGCAGGGGCAAGTAGTATGGAGCATGACAGATTACTTCAAAGTTGTCAGGGTAAAATTGCATCGCGGCGTTTGCCCGATGGGCTGATGCGTTGTTTTATGAAAGATCACGTGCAGCCTTATACGGCAGTTTTTCACACATTGCTGGAAGGAACTTCTTCTGCAAAACATCTCGATCGGATGTTCCTTTCATTGACGTATCCTTCGGAATGCAATGAATAAGGATTACGACATTGCTGTCACAGAGCTGGACCACCGTAACTTTTTTCAGCAGTGGCGCGTATCCAAAAATACTTTGGGGTGGTGGGTCTGTGTGCTTCCATTGCTCTGACTGGCGCTTCGTTCCAGAATTGAAAAACGTTATCCAGGTCTCATCCAGTGTCACAATCAATAAAAAGGAAGTCCCATTCATGAGGGCATCACACATCACCATTACCTGACAACACGCCAGGCGTACAGCCTTGTGGTGGTCTGTCATTATTCGCAGCACCCACCTGGAGGACACTTTTCGTTATCTCAGTTGCTCATGCAGGATTATGTTCACAGATCCCATCGAAGTAACAATTTTATTGGGGACGTGTTACACAGTCCTTTGGCGACTCTCCAAAACAATTTTCCCCGCTTACTTGATCTTGTAGTCAGACCAGCTGGTGCGAGGCTGAGATTGTCTTGGAGTGTTTCCACACGATATTCTGTCTTCTTTGAGCTGTAGCATCCATGAACGCATACATACATGACACCATCACCACATGTCTCACTCAACTGGTGATGTATTTCAATCGGTGTCACATCATACAGATGGAGAAAATGGATGATTACACGCTGTTCTTGTACTAAGAACGTCGTCATTTTCAGTATCAGTAACCGTCCTAACTCCCTCTGCTGCCGCTTGAGTTCTATGTACTGAACAGTTCTGCCATCTCTTTCACGGATTCACGATGAGTGCTTGCGTGTTTTAATACAAACCCTCTGTTTCTGTCGATAGCCTGATATATATTGTAGTCGAGGAATAATGTTGTGAACAGCACTGTAAAGCATGTCCCGAGTTATGGTGAGTCATTGGCGTCGGATGTTATCTTTCAACATTCCTAGAGATGTCGGTCGATCACGATACACTCGCGACTTCAGGTAACCCCAGAACCAAGAATCTCACGGACTGAGGTCTGGGGATCTGGGAGGCCAAGCATGACGAAAGTGGCGGCTGAGAACACGATCATCACCAAACGACGCGCGCAAGAAATCTTTCACGCGTCTAGCAATATGGGGTGGAGCGGCATCCTGAATACAAATCGTACGTTCCAGCAGGTGTTTATCAGCCAGGCTAGGGATGATGCGATTCTGTAACATATCGGCGTATCTCTCAACCGTCACAGTAGCAGTCACTGACGTTTTGCTGTCCAGCGCCATATGTCTGACATTTTTTGAACTTTTTTTGTTCTAATAAAACCCCATGTCATTCCAAGCATGGATGTCAATTTTTACCTCTCTATCTACATTATTCCGTGATTTATTAAGTTTTCAAATTTATACTGACTTTTTGATCACCCGGTATATATAAAAATCATGGGTATTATAACCAGTAGCGCAGCCGGAATTTGGTCCTGAGAGGGGCTATTTAAAAAAAGAATAAAGCCTATTGAATTTGACATAAAAGTTTTCTGGGTGTTGTACCGCGTCATAATGTAAGGCTATTACTTAAATAACCGACGTTTCGGCCAACGCTAAGATGGCCTTCATCTGAGTATACAGTATACCCAGATGAAGGCCACTGTAACGTTGGCCGAAACGTCGGTTATTTAAGTAATAGCCTTACATCATGACGCGGTACAATACCCAGAAAACTTTTATGTCATCTGACTCTGGCCGCGGAAGCCTACGTAATCCTACTGAATTTATTAATCTATGACTTATTTTACACGTTTTATAATGTAACCAATTATATTACGAAAACAATTGCACAATAAATAAAATGAATAGGCTCACATTAATTTGAAAGTGGAAGATGAGTAACGTGGTGGAAATTGAGTGTATATAATCAGCTCGTAAAATAATTAAGCATCTTCTGTGTTACTAGCCAAAGAGAAATGTCTTTACAGTTTAATTAACATGAGATTCCATGTGTGAAAACTGAACTAAAATAACACTAATGTTGCCCATAACATTCCACTCGGTGGCGCCACTGACCTGCTAAGGAGCGGGTCGCCGCGTATGTACGATCGGCTCGTAACTTCAGCATAGCAGTAACAACAGCGGCAGCATCAAAGCTGATCGCGGCGGCGTTAAAACCGCTCACTCATAGTAACAGTAGCATACATTCAGTGTGGGCATCACGTTGGCGACCTATTGTCACGTTCACTTGTGCTTGACAAATTATACACTACTGGGCATTAAAATTGCTACACTAAGAATAAATGCAGATGATAAACGGGTATTCATTGGACAAATATATTATTCTGGAGCTGACATGTGTTACATTTTCACGCAATTTGGGTGCTTAGATCCTGAGAAATCAGTACCCATAACAACCACCTCTGGCCGTAATAACGGCCTTGATACGCCTGGGCATTGACTCAAACAGAGCTTGGATGGCGTGTACAGGTACAGATGCCTATGCAGCTTCAACACGACAGCACAGTTCGTCAAGAGTAGTGACTGGCGTATTGTGACGAGCCAGTTGCTCGGCCACCATTGACCAGACGTTTTCAATTGGTGAGAGATCTGGAGAATGTGCTGGCCAGGGCAGCAGTCGAACATTTTCCTGCCGCGGTGGAGTAGCTGGGCGGTCTAGAACGTCACGCTGCGGAGCGCGCGGTTGCTCGCCGTGGAGGTTCCAGTCTTACCTGGGGCATGGGTGTGTGTGTTGTCCTTAGGTTAGTTTATTTAGGTTTAAGTAGTTTGTAAGCTACGGACTGATGACCACGCAGTTTGGTCCGATAGATTAACAAACATTTGCACATTTTTGAACATTTTTCGTATCCAGAAAAGCCCGTACGGAACCTGCAATAAGAGGTCGTGCATTATCCTGTTGAAATATAGGGTTTCGCAGGGACCGAATGAACGGTAGAGCCACGGGTAGTAACACATCTGAAATGTAACTGCCACTGCTCAAAATGCCGTCGATGCAAACAAGAGGAGACCGAGACGTGTAACCAATGGCACTTCGTACCATCACGCCGGGAGATACGCCAGTATGTCGATGACGAATACACGCTTGCAATGTGCGTTCTCTGCGATGTCGCCAAACACGGATGCGACCATCATGATGCTGTAAACAGAACCTGGATTCATCCGAAAAAATTACGTTTTGCCATTCGTGCGCCGAGGTTCGTCGTTGTATACACCATCGCAGGCGCTCCTGTTTGTGATGCAGCGTCAAGGGTAACCGCAGCCGTGGTCTCCGAGCTGATAGTCCATACTGCTGCAAACGTCGTCGAACTGTTCGTGCAGATGGTTGTTGTGTTGCAAACGCTCCCATCTGTTGACTCAGGGATCGACACGCGACTGCACGATCCGATACTGCGATGCGGATAAGATGGCTGTCATCTCGACTGCTAGTGATACGATGCCGTTGGGATCCAGCACGGCGTTCCGATTGCCCTCCTGAACCCACCGATTCCATATTGTGCTAGCAGGCATCGCATCGCGACCAACGCGAGCAGCAACGTCGCAATACGATAAACCGCAATCGCGATAGGCTACAATCCGACCTTTATCAAAGTCGGAAACGTGATGGTACGCATTTCTCCTCCTTACAGGAGGCATCACAACAACGTTTCACCAGGCAACGCCGATCAACTGCTGTTTGTGTATGAGAAATCGGCTGGAAACGTACCTTATGTCAGCACCTTGGAGGTGTCGCCACCGGCGCCAACCTTGTGTGAATGCTCTGAAAAGCTAATCATTTGCATATCACAGCATCTTCTTCCTGTCGGTTAAATTTCGCGTCTGTAGCAAGTCATCTTCGTGGTGTAGCAATTTTAATGGCCAAAGTGCAGTTACTTTGTGATTTATTACATTTGAGCTATTTCAAATTTCCGGTGCCAACCTGTTTAAAAAGATAAAAATGAAAACAATAAAAAATAATGAAATTAAACAATCCTTGGGAGGAGTTGGGGGAGGGGCTCCAGCCCCATTAACCCCCCCCCCCCCCCCCGTAGCTGCGCCACTGGTTATAGCAATGCACCTCGTACAGCCGTACACAGAGGACTCCAGTTAACAGTTAAACGTTAAACGTGTCTCCCAGATCAAGAGAGTTTTTTTTTTTTTTTTTTTTTTTTTTTTTTTTTTTTTTTTTTTTTTTTTTTTTTTTTTTTTGGTGCAACGTCGGAAGAGAGCAGGCTACGTAGTCCCGGTTTCGTGCAGACACTGTGCATAGGCGCCCAGCGACCTGGAGGAACTGTCAAAATGGGTCCCTTCCATCTTTCGCCAATCACGTTTTACCACTTTATTCTACCCAGGTCAACTCAGCTGTTGGGAGGAGCCTCCCATACTTTGATAGACAACCGATAATAAATTTCGGGGAAATATTTAAAGTGAACCACTTCAAATATCTGGGAGAAATCAGTCAGCCCTCTGGCGCAAACCGAGAAGAAAACAAAGGAAGAATTCCCAAATTACAGAAAGTTTGCAGAATCACTTGCTGTGGGTATAACAGAAAATCCGTATCTCGGAAAGGAAAACTTTTACATTATAATGCACTAATCATATCTGAAGCGTTATATGCATCGGAAGTGTTAATAATTGCTGGAAGATCTGTAACCAAAGTCATGGAGGAATAAGAAATGAAAATCTTAGGAACATTTTGGGGCCAGTTTGTATAGAGGGAAACGGGGAGCAAACATCATTCCAGGTGGTATATCTTGAAAAAATCTTTCATACTTTTCCGAAAAGACGATTGGAATTTTACGGGAACATTATGAGAATGATCAATGATAGACTAAGAGGATTCACAACCTGTCCTCTCATTAAAAACCAAGAACAGCTGGCCTCATGAAATATTTCGTACTGTATCTTCAACACCAAAGTATCGTTCTCCTGCACACAATGGACAAACCAAAATAGCCAATGACTTGTTGAAGAATGCAAAGATTTTATTTTTAAAATCATGTCAACACACAATGAGAAGAACCCTTCTAAAAAAGGAAAAAAAAAAAAGATTTAAAAAAAAACCTTTGCGACCACCAAATACTTTTATTGCGTCTTTTTAAATCGATCATGTAGCAACTTTATACCCTAACTCCTATGAAATTTTAAATGGTACAGTTAGAAAAGGGGCTAATCTTGATTTTGACCATTATTTAACGCGAATAAATGTAAAACTTTGGACTCAAAAACTCTTCAAAATAAAATTATCCCAAAATTTGACACTGCTAAATTAACCCCCAACTCTAACAAACGAACTTGACACACCATTAAATAATAATAATAATAATAATAATAATAAAATAAGGAAGCCTAAAAGATAAGTTCGTCAAAACAGGACGAAATTTAATTCGGCTTCAAAAGACACAAAAACATCCTTGGTAGTGTACAAATAATTCATGAGAGGCCCTACCTGGAGGTAACAGCAATTGGAATATCAGGATGAAGGCACAATCAAGCCAATAGTTATTCACAAACACTTATGTACTCATTAATTCCAGCTATGTATCTTACTCCTGTAAAATGTGAAAACACTAATAAAATATTTTACTACAGTTAACATTGATACAATAGCCGTAGCAATTTAAGATAATGTTCATAACATAACATACCTAAACAATTGCTACTAGTCAATATGTTTACAGAAAAGAATTATTTACATTTAACGGCCTGGAAAAAGCTACAGAAAAAGTTTTCTGAAAAAAAAAAATAATTACACGGCAACTGCATTCAGATTATCAAAATATTTATAACAAAAGATCACTTTCTAAATTCAGTAAGCTTAGACATCATAGCGCCGTAATCAAACCCGAATCTTTTTACGGAGCAGAAACTTTAATTTTAAATAGAAAGACGATATTTCAAGAATTTCAAAAGAAAGAAAGAAAATTTATTAGGAAACTATTAGGTCTCAAAATTACTGATGAAGAAAATGATAGACGATAAGTAATAAGGAAATACAAGAATACACAGACATTCAAGGTGACATGAGCAAACAGACTTACATTTTTGGGGCACATTAAAATAATGGGACCCACTAGGGTGACAAAACGAATCGTAGAATCCTGCAAAAACAGAAGTAGGTCAAAACTGAGCCAATTAAATAGATCGCTGCGATTGAGGAGAATCTTAAACTAGCATGTGTAACTCAGGCAGACGTAACAGAGACAAATATATTTAGGCGAAATGTACTTGATTTTAAAGATGGTCGGAGAGAAATTAGAAAATGGACTGGAACACCTTGGGCTGATAAAAGAAACTGAGCACTCCACTCTGAAAGCATGGAACAAATTTTAGCAGAAAGGAAGATCAACCATCAAAAGCGACATTTACAGGTTTTTCTTCGCGTGGTTCAAATGTTGGTACAGCTTATGGGACTTAACAGGGTCATCAGTCCCTAAACTTACAAACTATTTATGAACTACTTACGAACTAGGACGGCACAAATATCCATGCCCGAGGGGGGGATTCGAACCCCCGACCGTAGTGGCCGTGCAGACCGTGACTGGAGCGCCTCAGTCCCCTCGGCCACCGCGGCCGGCTTTCGCGTGGTCCTATTGGGCCCATATGTGAATAAACAATAAATAAATTTCTAATATTGCAAACTTTCTAAATAACTGAAAGGAAACCAAAATATATCTAATTTATTATGACAGTTTCTGACGTTTATTTTAGTACGATGCATATTAAAGAACAAACTTTATTTGCCCTCTATAAATAATCAATAGTCCATAAATTATTGATAGAAAATTAAAAAAAAGGTTTATAACTGAGAGTTGAGAACACGTTCCACAACAAGAATTGTGTTTTTACTTTAATTTTACTTCCCATTTCCTCATGTTAAGCTAGTGGCTCCTAAACATTTTTAGACCAGGGATCACTTAGACTTCTTTGTTGTGAGCAGAATCTTGTGTCAATCGAAAAATGAAGGTAGCTTAGGGTGTAATGTCAAACACGTTTCAACATTCTAAGAGAATTTCAAGTGGATAGAAAAACAAGATAATTAATCAAACAAATATTATCTTGGAATATTTCAAAAGTTAAATTCCTTGGCGAAATATCTGAGTTTTTTGTAATAATCACTGGAGTTCGCTTAAGAGACGACTTATCTCCGTTACTGTACAACCTCTTACTTGAGAAAATGATCAGAAGTTGGAAGAAAGGAAACTAAGGGAATAATCCTTGGCAGACTACTTGAAAATAAAATTCACGTGTAGTGTCTGGCCTTTGCTGATGACATTGGAGTCCTTTCTAATAATAGGTTAGAAGCAATTCATTCCATTCAATCATTACATGAATTTGACATCAAACCGGGGCTTCAAATGCCATTTGAAAAAAAAAAAAACTCAGCTGTTGGGAGGAGCCTCCCATACTTTGATAGACAACCGATAATAAATTTCGGGGAAATATTTAAAGTGAACCACTTCAAATATCTGGGAGAAATCAGTCAGCCCTCTGGCGCAAACCGAGAAGAAAACAAAGGAAGAATTCCCAAATTACAGAAAGTTTGCAGAATCACTTGCTGTGGGTATAACAGAAAATCCGTATCTCGGAAAGGAAAACTTTTACATTATAATGCACTAATCATATCTGAAGCGTTATATGCATCGGAAGTGTTAATAATTGCTGGAAGATCTGTAACCAAAGACATGGAGGAATAAGAAATGAAAATCTTAGGAACATTTTGGGGCCAGTTTGTATAGAGGGAAACGGGGAGCAAACATCATTCCAGGTGGTATATCTTGAAAAAATCTTTCATACTTTTCCGAAAAGACGATTGGAATTTTACGGGAACATTATGAGAATGATCAATGATAGACTAAGAGGATTCACAACCTGTCCTCTCATTAAAAACCAAGAACAGCTGGCCTCATGAAATTGAAAAGATCTCCCGGAAATCGACATCTCGGAAGACACTGTATGGGAAAGAAGTAAATTCAGAGCTACAATATACGATCACCAATTAAAGATAAATGCAACACCATGACCACTAAAATTTGGACAGAAGAACGAAGGAAGCAGTTCAGCGAAAGGACAAAGAGATTTTGATGGAAGAGAGGCCAAACATCTGCTAAAGATTACTGTATGGTGACGATTTACAGTGATGATATATTTATCAATATTTTTTCGCAATAGCGAATTTCTCTTAGCGTCACTGTATAAGGTATAGATGTTCTACCAAATGGTGGCAAATGAAAATATGTGCCGGGCCGGGACTTGAACCCGGGTTTCCCGCTTTTCGCGATCGGTCGCCTTAACCACTAGGCTACCCGGCCCGGCACAAATTTTCATATGTCACCATTTGGTAGAACATCTATACCTTATACAGTGACGCTAAGAGAAATTCGCTATTGCGAAAAAATATTGATAAATAATCTGATAAAGAGATTCAACCGTACTCCTGAGTCGGACACAACGATGCAATCAGAAAGAAATGGCCTGACTCGCGCGGTTCGAAGCGCTCTTCGGGACGGGGAGGTTTGTGCAGAAGTGGTACCGACTCCCTCAGGTGAACTACCAAAGCCGTTGTTATCTATGCCAAAGGCGTACTTATGGAATGTGTAGGCGGTCATAATAATCTGGGTTATCAGTGTATATTCGCTGCTGACCTCATAAGGAAGTAAAATGTATAGTAGATCATATAGTGCGATAATAGGTAGTATCAAGGGTTATCTTTACGTGAAAGAAGTAAAACAGGAAAGTTTTACTGCCTTGACACTGGCACGATATCCACGATGTCACTCTTCATGTTATCTAAAGCCGTCGGAACACGAAGAGTGTACCTGAACGTGTACGTCAACGAACCGAGTATCTGACGTCTCATCGTGCAAACGGCGCGTTACGGAGGCTTTCCTGAGGCCGTCGGCACACGCAGCGTCTATATGAACGAGTGTGACCAACGTGACGAGTTTCTGAATTCACCACGTGCGAACCGCACGTTGGCGACGCTTTCCCAACGTGTCGTGCAGTATCAAGCATGCCAGATATTAGGTTCGTTCGAGTGGCCCAAACGCTGATAGTTCCTGATAGTTACTGACGATTTGGAAGGCCTCCATGGCGCATGCGCGCTTTTAGACAGTTTCCATCTCCGAAGCCAACTCGAACGCTTATTTCACCTGTTTCGCAGTTTGGCCACCCATAGCACTAGTTGGCATCTTTGCTCTCTCCCGATGTTGAAAGTGAGGTTATGACTGGCGATATGTATTTCTCAATTGAGAAAACTATTATGTCGTCATGAAACATTTGCAATTTACCGTTAAACCAAAGTATAATAATAAAGATTAACAAGACACATTTGCCTGCAAACCGTGTATCTGTCGAGTATAAAATGAAAATCGCGTGACGAAACTAGGTTAACTTGCGAGTCGCGATGTTACCAGACGACCGTTCCATCAAAACATTCTTCTTGAGAAAGCTCACGTTGACGTGAGATGACGGACAGGCGACGGACAGTGTGAATTCCGCCATTGCAAATACATTGTAGAATACATTCTGATCATAAACTTCGACAAAACGCAAAATATACGTAAACATTTATAAATAATGTAGCCAATGTAACCTGACAAAACCTCATACAAAAATGAGTAAATTAGGATAGTTGTGTGTGAAAGGAATATTTGGTAACATACAACTTCATATGCATTTTGTCCCATTATTATGAATTACAATAAAATTTAAAAAATGAAACATTCAAATTAATATACAAAAATTTTCAGGTGTTGTGCAAGAATTATCATCGTATATGATTTTCCCAGAAGTTACAAATTAAGTGTAGAAACGCCCACATTGGCACTAATAGATTTCTATAATATATAACCACAAGGAGAAACAGGGAACAGTAATTGTGAGACGCTATAGTGGCACATATAAAGCTAGATGTCGGTTATAAAAATCTATCACTGCTAATACCTGTTGTGAACTATATTATTCTTATGTGTCAATCACTTCATTTACAGATGGCACAGAAAATCTCAGTAGGACTATTTTGACTTCATTTTCAGGCGAATATATCACAATCCAAAAACATACGCATTCATCTTTAAATTCGTATGTTATGAAAATTTCCACACCTTTCATTTATAGTATGTATGGGTGTAATAAAAAGGGGACGTACTGTATTAGGAGGCCACACAAGTTGAAAGAATGGCTGTCTAATATACAAAGCTCAGCCTCAATCAAGAGAAAATCGAAGACGTAGAACACAAACCTCTTCGTAAATAAGCGGGATTGTCTTTTGGAGGAGGCTTGTTAAACGCTTTGGAGTCAGTCAGAAAACAGTTTGACGAAAATCCGCTGACTTAAACAAACGGTCGCAAACTATCAGCTCCGCCACTCGAACACCTCATTGGTCAGTCAAATATCGTCAGAAAGAGTCAAAAGTGCCACTGAACGCCTCAAACTGTTCCAGACTGTCAGCAGCGCCACTCGAACGAAGCTATTCTCAACGAACGTCTGAACGATCGCCAATAAGGTGAGAGAATGCCCCTGACGTCACACCACGTTGGTATCCGGGGAGTGGGGAAGCTCTTTTCGGTAGAGCGACGAAGACGGCATGTTGGCCGTCGTATTTCGTGGTTTTTATGTATATAACTTAGTTCTTACGAATGTATGACATTTCAAAGCAAGTAAAACTAACTGGGAATCTCTCGGAAACCGGCCATTAAGGTACTATTTGTTGGAATAAATGACTGGAAACGTCTTATATGTGGTTAAAAAATTTCCGTATTACAGTAATCTGCCGTTTCAAGGCAAGGCAGACTGAAGATTTATCAACACGAATAGTTCTTTCTATCATCTACTGTAATTACATGCCAACAACCGACATATCACCCAGTAGCATATACGACACGTCTAATATCGTACGGGGGGTTATGTTGATAACATAACTGGTCGTAGCGTAGGGGGTAAGTGGACCGCGAAGCGTTGGTTCAATGCTCCACTGAAGCATATATTTTTTCTTCTTTTATTCGGTTTTCTGATAGACTCAAAAGACTTTCCTATAAATTTCGTAGAAGTATACTGCATAATATTCGATGCTATGTAAAAATAAGTGCGCACCCTATGAGGAGTGAGTTTGTTGGTTTCGTTTTATGAACAAGACAGTTTGCACCTCACTTAGAGTAAAATACGCACTTATTGTTTCACGTATTGCATTTTACACGCTCTTAAAATTCGTCCACTGAGTAGTAACATTGTCCGTGGAAGCTTTTACCAAAAAGCGAGACTCTTGCAATAATCTTTGTGTTGTGAAGACCTATTTCTAATTTTATATCGCACAGTTTGTCATGAAACTTTTATTATTGGCTGCACTTATTGACATAAAATGCAACTTTTATAACAGTATTAAGTTCATAGGTATTTTGTTGTTATTTATTTAGGATTAGATTAGGTAACGAAACAATGAAGGTGGTAGATGAGTTTTGTTACTTGGGTAGTAAAATAACATGCAATGGTCGCAGTACAGAGGATATAAAATGCAGACTGGCAAAGGGAAGAAAAACATTTTTGAAAAAGAGAAATTTGCTAACATCGAATATTAATTTAAGTGTAAGGAAGTCTTTTCTGAAGGCATTTGTGTGGAGTGTTGCCTTGTACGGGAGTGAAACGTGGACGATAAGCAATGCGGACATGAAGAGAACAGAGGCTTTTGAAATGTGGTGCTACAGAAGAATGCTGAAGATTAGGTGGGTAGATCGCATAACTAATGAAGAGGTACTGAACAGAATTGGTGAGAAAAGGAATTTTTGACATACCCTGAGCAAAAGAAGGGATCGCTTGGTAGGACACATTCTTAGACATCGAGGAATCATAAATTTAGCGTTGGAGGGAAGTGTGTGGGGAAAAAATCGCAGAGGGTGACCGAGAAACGCGTATAGTAAGCAGATTCAAGTGGATGTGGGTTGCCGTTCTTATGAGGAGATGAAAAGGCTTGCTCAGGATAGAGTAGGGTGGAGAGCTGCATCAAACCAGTCTCCGGACTGAAATCCATGACAACAACACTTTTGCTCTATTCGTTAATAAATATTTTTAAAAATTAACTGCGCAATACATAAGAATGAATTAAAGACTGTCTTATCTCAGTGTTAGGACCAGTTTTTCCTCTGCTTAATTCCGTATCGATTCCAATTATATCTTCTTATATGTAGGCAAACAACTCGTAAAAAGATACTTTTGACATTGGAAGAATATAAGAAACTTTACTGTCGTCCGCACATATAAAGTCAGCCGGCCGCGGTGGCCGAGGGGACGTTACTCAATAATAAATTTTCGTGATATTTTTGGAGGTACGGATCGCAGGATCCATGCAAAAAAAAAAGGGGGACTGAGGCGCTCCAGTCACGGTCTGCACGGTCACTACGGTCGGGGGTGGATATTTGTGCCGTCCTTAGTATAAGGTAGTTGATAAGTAGTTTGTAAGTTTAGGGACTGATGACCCCGTAGTTAAGTCCCATAAGCTTAACAATCATTTGAACATTTTTGAAAATATAAAGTCAAACAGTAATACATTCCTCTGCTAAATCGAGAAGTTTACACGGGATGTTTTCGCATTTTCCTAATCCTTCGCTTTTTCCAGTTTGACAGAAGTGCAATGAGAAGAAGTTCTTCGTGGGACACCATTCTGTCAACTGCCCGTACCTCGATGAGAAGGGAGCAGGTGTTCAGTTGCGCCACCAGTAGAATGCACCATTAAACCTGCGGCGATTAGCGTCGCCACTTGTGACGTCACGAGCGGCGACGCAAGTTGCCCTCGGCTAATAGGGGCCTTTCGGATGCGACTTTACACTGAAATAGTGCTAACGTCACACACACACGTATACACACAAATTCACACATACACCACGCAGACGGCAGAAAGCTAGAAGTACCAATTTCGGCCAACAGATGGCAGCCGCCGTGATCTAAGCTGCGACTCTTAGTTGCTACTTGCGACTCGGCTAGTTTACACGACGCCACTATGTTTCATGAAACTGCGCTACTGGCCAATGCGCATGCGCGGCAGGCATTCGCGCAACTCTTTGGCGAAACTAAACAGTTTCGGCACCTTCCAACTTTGGCGAAACTGATTGTGCGTTAGGTTATGACCAAAACAGAACAAAATACAATATACATGGGGAACGGAAAAAATAATTCGTTTTTGAACATATAAGCGTTGCGTAGATGTTTGTGCGAGTTTAACGGCGTGTTAGTGCTGTGAAATTATTTGTGAAATTAAATATTGACTGGTTGACGATTAGTGAATTGCAGACTAAAATACATCCAATTCGAAATACCTGTACAAACAAAGTATGGTATTGTGGATTTCAGAACACGGTACAAGTACGGTAGAGACGAATATCTACTTGACAAGAAACGTAATGCAATTTGTAATTTCAGTTCTGGTAACAATGCTTCACGCATAACAGCATCTTGTTTCTTTATTGCATTACTAACTCTGTTTAAAAGGAACGTGAAATGCTCTGGTGACATTCTAAGTTGATTAAAAAATTTCTTTCATCAAGGTCGCTGAGCAACAGAGCTGACGTCTTTTTTAATCCATTGACGGACCCAAACACGTTTTTTATTCTTTTTTATGTTTAGCCTCATGCAGCGACTTCACGCAGACAAGCACTAGATTCGCCACAAGACTTACAGCTACCAAAACTTTCTTTTTACGGCGATAACTGCACTCAAAAAACTAACGGAAGTGTATGGTATTGGCGCCGTGTCTACAGAAATACACGAAACTAGTTGCGCGGAATTCATTTCATTTCATTTCAGACTAGTCTACACGACGACACCAGGTTGCGACACTAGTTGCGTGAAATGAATGCCGCGCAACTGATTTCGTGTATGTGTAGGCATGATGCCAATACTACACACTTCAGTTTCGTTGTTTTGTGAGTGCCGTAGAATGAAAGTTTTGGTAGCTGTAGAAGTTGTGGCGGAGCTATTGTTTCTCTGTGTCAATTATCTGCATAAGACTAAACATATAAAGAACAAGAAACGTGTTTGGGTACGTGACTGGTTTAAAAAAGACGTCAGCTCGGTTGCTCAGCGACCTTGTTGAAAGAAATTGTGATTGAAGACCCTAGACGTTATTTTCATCAACTCAGAATGTCACCAGAGCAGTTCACGTTCCTTTTAAACAGAGTTAGTAAGGCAATAAAAACACAAGATACTGTTATTCGTGAAGTATTGTAACCAGAACTGAAATTACAAATTACATTACGTTTCTTGTCAAGTAGATGTTCGTCTCTACAGTAGCTGTACCGCGTTCCGAAATCCACAATTGCCATAGTTCGTTTGTTTAGGTATTTCGAATTGAATGTATTTTAGTCTGCAGTTCACTAAAGGTGCGAGTCCGAACACGGCGACAGCGACCCACTGCAGGCCGACAAAGACCGAGACGCAGCCGCCTGCTGCCGACCCGTTGCGGAACACAGCGGCAGGCGAGCAGCGCGGTCGCCGGTGAGAGGCGGGTGAGGTGTCCGCTGACTGCCGCCGTTGTTGCAGGAGGAAGACGATGACGTTGCTTTGTTCCATACTAAGAGAACACGAACGCTGATAGTGCCAATATAAAACAGTAGAGCTTCCGATGGAAGTTACATGCCGATGCAAAAAAAAAAAAAAAAAAAAAAAAAAAAGGTTTAGTGACAAATTGATACAGGAGCTATTACCGTTTAAATAAGACAGTTCAATTTCGAACTGAGTTCGATTTCGGATGTCATAAAACCACAGTGCCTAAGATTGGTACGGAACAGTTCCAGCGATGTGAATGTTGGAGGTGTGTTATTATCTCTTGATTGCTGATTTATATTGCCCTGTGGGCCCATCATTTCGTAATCAGAAGCAATGCGACTATTATTTTTCTTTCCGTTCTGCTTTATATATTGGAAATGAACTCCGTAAAACTGCTCTGATGTTGTTGTTGTGGTCTTCAGTCCAGAGACTGGTTTGATGCAGCTCTCCAACCTACTCTATCCTGAGCAAGCCTTTTCATCTCCTCATAAGAACGACAACCCACATCCACTTGAATCTGCTTACTATACGCGTCTCTTGGTCTCCCTCTGCGATTTTTATCCCACACACTTCCCTCCAACGCTAAATTCACAATTCCTTGATGTCTAAGAATGTGTCCTACCAATCTATCCCTTCTTTTAGTCAAGGTATGCCAGAAATTTCTTTTCTCCCCAATTCGGTTCAGTACCTCCTCATTAGTTACGCGATCCACCCACCTAATCTTCAGCATTCTTCTGTAGCACCATATTTCAAAAGCCTCTATCCTCTTTCTGTCCACACTGCTTATTGTCCATGTTTCACTCCCATACAAGGCAACACTCCATACAAATGCCTTCAGAAAGGAATTCTTTAGGCTTAAATCAGTATTCGATGTTAACAAATTTCTCTTTTTCAAAAATGCTTTTCTTCCCATTGCCATTCTGCATTTTATATCAACTGTACTGCGACCATCATTTGTTATTTTACTGCCCAAGTAACAAAACTCATCTACCTCCTTTATTGCTTCGTTTCCCAATCTAATTCCTTCAGCATCACCTGATTTTCTTACACTGCACTCCATTACCCTAGTTTTACTCTTGTTAATGTTCATCTTATATGCGCCTCTCAGCACACTGTCCATTCCGTTCAATTGCTCTTCCAGGTCATTTGCTGTATCTGACAGAATTACTATGTCGTCGGCAAAACGCAATGGTTTTAATTCTTCACCCTGAACTTTAATTCCTTCTCCAAATTTCTCCTTGATTTACTTTATAGCTTGCTCAATGTACAAATTGAACAACATTGGGGAAAGGCTACAACCCTGTCTTACTCCCTTTCCAACCACTGCATCCCTTTCATGCCCTTCAACTCTGACAACCGCTGTCTGGTTTTATACAAGTTGTAAATAACCTTACGCTCCCTATATTTTATTCCTGCTTGCTTCAGAACTTGAAAGAGTTTATTCCAATCAACATTGTCAAAAGCCTTCTCCAAATCTACAAAAGCTAGAAATGTTGGTTTGCCTTTTCTTAACCTATCTTCTAGGATAATCCGTAAAGTGAGTATTGCCTCCCGTGTTCCTACATTTCTCCTGAACCCAAACTGATCTTCCCCGAGGTCGGCTTCTACCAGCTTTTCCATCCTTCTGTGTATGATTCGTGTTAATATTTTGCAACCATGACTTATTAAACTGATGGTTCTGTAGTTTTCACACCTGTCTGCACCCGCTTTCTTTGGAATGGGGATTATAACATTTTTCTTAAAGTCTGAGGGTACTTCACCTGTCTCATACATCTTACACACAATGTGAAACAATTTTGTCATGGCTGGTTCTCTCAGAGACTTCAGTAGCTCTGACGGGATATCATCTACTCCAGGGGCCTTGTTTCGACTTAGATCTTTCAGTGCTCTGTCAAATTCAACTCTCAGTATAGTATCTCCTATTTCATCATCATCTACATCCTCTTCCCTTCCTACAATAGTGTTTCGAAGTTCATTTCCTTTGTAGAGCCCCTCTATATACTCTTTCCACCTTTCAGCTTTCCCTTCTTTGCTGAGAACTGGTTTTCCATCAGTGTCCTTGATATTCATAGAGCTGTTTTTCTTATCACCAAATGTTTCTTTTATTTTCCGGTAGGCTGTATCTATTTTTCCCCTATTTATACATTCTTCTAGAAAATAATTCAAAATGTTCAAATGTTTGTTAAGCTTATGGGACTTAACTACGGGGTCATCAGTCCCTAAACTTACAAACTACTTATGACCTACTTACAAACTAGGACGGCACAAATATCCATGCCCGAGGGGGGATTCGAACCCCCGACCGTAGTGGCCGTGCTGACCGTGACTGGAGCGCCTCAGTCACCTCGGCCACCGCGGCCGGCGAAAATAATTCAATATCATATTTGCGTCGCATAAAAGCCTTTAGTAACTTATGCCTCTTTTCTTTCCTTTCCTTTCACACTTTTAATATTGTACCATTGTTAGTTTTATTTTCTTTGTTGGTACATAACATTAATCTATTGTCACCTCTCGTGAACTTGAAGTAAATAAACCTGTCCTGACAGTATTTTACACAAAATGCTTTATTATTCTACATAATCATTTTTAAGAACACCATTTATGTAATTACCGATGGTTAATTTCATAATTCTTTTGAACATAAACAACAGTTTGTGTTTAGTTTTTACTTTAATAGTTAAGTATTGAGGAAACTGCACTAAGTTGCTACAAAAATGAAGCAAAAGTGTTGCAAAATATTAATGAGTGCAGCTTCCTCTGAGTATTCATTGATATGACACGTCAAACATTTACAGGCATACATCAGTACTCATAATTAAACAGTTTATCAGAATTTACAAAAAAAAAAAAAAAAAAAAAAAAAAAAAAAAAAAAAAAAAAAATCCCGACTGTTTAAGCACAGTTCCAGGCCTATTATATATTTGTTCGTGGAACTTGACAACTTTTCTTCCCTGTTACAAATAACAAGTGCAAGTTTCAATCCGATCTGTAGAAGAGACAAGGCCATGATGTCTTCTGCTTTTAGTTACATCCAATGCAATGATATCTCAATAAATTAAAACGAACAAAATCTCAATTTACCGTTTCTTGAGGACATATTCCCAAGTGCTTCAGTGATTATAGACATGCTTGTGGTGGCCATTTGAGCACCAGCTAAATACTATGTATTTTCACTGTAGTGTTTTTAAAGAAAACGCCTTTTGCTACTGCAAGTAGTAAAAGGCGTTTTCTTTAAAAAACACTACAGTGAAAATACATAGTTACAAACAATGCACATATGAATCCATTCCTTGATAAATAAGTTTCGTGCACTTACTCGTCCTGTTAAACTGTGCTGTAGCTTTCCAGATATCTTTTACTAAAACATTTCTGTACTCGTTATTTCCTGCGTTAAATATTACAGGATATCATGCTACTGTGTTTACGGACTTCTTGTCGTCAGAGTTCAAACTTTCAAATGTTTGTAGAGCTTATGGGACTAAACTACAGGGTCATCAGTCCCTAGACTTACAAACTACTTATGAACTAGCTCATAATAAAGACGGCACTAACTGCCATGCTCGTCGGGCAACAGCCTCGCGTATCGTAGGATAGCGCCTCAGTGCGCTCGGCCACTGCGCGCGGCTCGTCAGTCTGAAGAGCTCATTTCCCTGGTGTGTTGTCATAAAACCGGTCTCCGGCGGGGGGTCGGGTCGGCGACGGCGACACCACTGGTTCGGGACCGGATGGTCGCCGGTCGCCGGAGCAGGTATACGGCGACCGGCGTCGCCGCCGCCGCGTTCCGCATCGCTCGCATTGCAGACAATGGGGACCAGTGGTGCCGCCTGTCGCGGCTCAGCGACGACTGCCGCTTGCCGCCGCGTTCGGAATCGAACCTTAATCGACAACCCATCAATATTTAATTCACGAATAATTGCATGAAGAGCACTAACATGCCGCTGCTTATTTCTGAAATTTTCATCGTTAAAATCGCACAAAAACCTATGCACCGCATATATGTTCAAAAACCGAATTATTTCTTCCGTTCGCCCCCTGATGTTGTATTTTGTTCTGTATTGGTTGGCCGGCCGCGGTCGCCGAGGGGACTGAGGCGCTTCAGTCACGGTCTGCACGGCCACTACGGTCGGGGGTTCGAATCCCCCCTCGGGCATGGATATTTGTGCCGTCCTTAGTTGTAGGTAGTTCATAAGTAGTTTGTAAGTTTAGGAACTGATGACCCCGTAGTTAAGTCCCTTAAGCTTAACAAACATTTGAACATTTTTTGTATTGGTTGCAACCTAACCTAAAAACACGCCTAATCAGTTTCGACAAAGTTGGAAGGTGCCGAAACTTTTTAGTTTCGCCAACGAGTTGCGCGTACGCCTACCGCGCATGCGCACAGGCCAGTAACGCAGTTTCATGAAACGTAGTGTCGTCGTGTAAACTAGCCTTTAAATGCGATTTGTCACTGAAATCCCAGGTAGAGTCAATAGCCTGCCCAACGCAAAGATGTTGGTACAAACTTCGACTAACAGATGGCAGACTGCGTTGAGATTGTAAACTGCTTCTTGCTGCGCTTAGTTGCTACTTGCTCCTCTTAGTTACTACAGCACTTCTATACTGCGACTGAAATCGCAAGTTACATTCCGTAAAGTTGGAACTGTGAAAACTGCGACTTCTGAATCACTGTGACTTGTAACAGATACGGGATTTTCCACCCATCCCTAATAGTTACTCTGTGGCAGGAGTCTCCAGCTGCTTGGCCGCCCCTCTCAGGGTTGTTTGGGGAGGAGCGCTGGGAAGTGGGTGAACCGCCAGCTGCGCCGCTACCTGCGCTCAAGGTCGGGCCACCCCAGACCGCACCCCCTGGCAGACAGGGTGGCGCCACGCGCCGCCCTCCAGACAGACGAGGGGTGAGTGAGCTGGCCCACCCCAGACCGCTCTCGCTTTCAATGGGCCGCTGTCTGGCATCCCCTGTCTTGTTGGGGGCTGGAACACTTGCGCGGAGTGACACTTGCGCGGAACCCGGGGCCCTTGGGGCGGCTAATAGCTTTTCCTGGGTACAGGCACACCAAGAAGTCTAGCACTGCTGTTGTCAAGTTTCCACACTGTCAACACGAAAGGAGAGTTAGTCTCTGCTACTACAAGACTATGACTTTCCACAGTCATACCTCCTAAAAGCATATTATTCAGAACACTAAGCATATCAAGACACCTGCGCAAGCAATAAATATATTAGGCATCCTGCACAGATACGTTGATGTAATTGACCGCTATGTAGTTAACCCCACTATCACGCAACTTCCATCTCTTTAAAAATAGCTACTATGCTTTTTAATGGGAGATGCAACCTTAAACCTTCAATTAAATAACATTAATAATAAGTCAATGAGTATTTTACATACTTAAAACGTTTATTCGTAGACCCCAAAACCATTTGGCTGTATTGGAATTACAAATACATCTAAGAAATATATGAAATACGGAATGTGTAAGGGAATGTCACACACCGAAAAATGCTAAAGATAAATTCTGTTTTCCATCACCGTCATATAGAACCATTTTTACTCCGAACTTGGCATAAACCAACAGGGAGAAACAAGTTGCAAGACCTCCAGGAAAAATGAAGCGAAATTGGCAGCCAATAGTTGGTTATAAATTACATTGCCTGTTAAATGTATAAATATAAATTACGGAATACGCGGAACTACTGTTCAGTACAGTCAAAAAGGTCTAAGGTTTACAATCAGATATCCGTATCACTCTCCTCCTCAAGAAGTCTGTGTGAAGATTTATATTCAGAACATTCAAGAAAAAGGTGTTGAAACTATAAGAAGCAGCTCATTTACTCAGGAAGGGAAAACGTTAAGGTGCCCGTAAATTTGAATGGCTGTATCTCTTGTAGTAACATTTAATTTTTGATAAAATGTTAAAATCCAATATACCAGAATTTTGTTTTTCGAAACTCTGTGCCAACTTTTCTTGTCGAAATTTTTGCAGGAAGTAGCCTTGACTTGATTTCATACTTCTATGCATTAATATTATCAAAAGTGTAATTTGTGTCACAAATTGCGCGGCCGGTCCGGTCGGAGGTTCGAGTTCTTCCTTGGACATAGGTATGTTTGTTTGTACTTTGCCAAAGTTATTTTAAGTAAGATTAAGTAGTGTGTAAGTCTAGCGAGCAATGATCTAAGTAATTTGGCCGCATAAGACTACACATATACACGTAATTTATTTATTTCATAACCACATTTAAGTACTAATAATTAAAGAAACTTAAAAGAGAAAATTGAAGTAAACACTGAAAACAAATGATTGATATTTCTCATAAGATGAATGCACACAACCGTTGACTTATGTCTTGTGAATGTACCTACAAATTCTGCCATATGAAAATTGTAGCGTGAGTCCCAAATATGTTTTTTCTGTAATAATATTAAAAACATATTAAAAATTCAGAACTCGAAAATCAGTGAAGTTTTGGACTTGAAGCGTTTTGTGTTGCTACATCTTTACATAGTAGACACGATTTTAAAATTTGGTTGCTATCGCTCAAGTAGACGAAACGTTAAATTTTTTGGTGTAATCTTCGCCGTGTAGACTGTATGTTGTAGAAGTCTACGTCGAACCTAATCATACCTCTGAGGAGAGAATGTTGTTTGCACTTCTCCTGCGTTTCCAGTCGGCTGTGCTGTGCTACGTAACGACATCGTACCGTTCCACTTTACCGAGAGCTATATATGTATAGGTGTCATGTCTGTTCTTTCGAAATAAGACATCACACCAATATATGTATCATTTAGACGCAAAGATTTTGGGTTCTGTTATCATCGCTAACGCGACTAACAACTTTAGACCTCGTGTGTCAACAAAATGTTCAAATGTTTGTATAGTCTATGGGACTTAACTACGGGGTCATCAGTCCCTAAACTTACAAACTACTTATGAACTACTTACGAACTAGGACGGAACAAATATCCATGCCCGAGGGGGGATTCGAACCCCCGACCGTAGTGGCCGTGCAGACCGTGACTGGAGCGCCTTAGTCTCCTCGGCCACCGCGGCCGGCGTGTGTAAACACTTAAAGGTTATGAGTGCCACTGGAAAAATGCATAAGCAACACCTGTTGTTTGAGACTTGAAGATGACCTGAAATTAGCCGAAATCGATATCTCATAATAAATATAAGGTGTAGCTGTCTATATTTCATAATGCTATTCCTAACAAATTTAAAAGCTGCTCAAAACCAGCTAAAAAAATCCTTTATAAAGAGATTGTATATAATTCCACGATCAAATTGTGTTTCAGTTATTTGTAGTAATACACCCAAAGATCTGCCCTTGCTTTTAGTGCCTTGATCAGCTGTTTATTTTTAGAGGTATTACTAGGGACAGGAAAAATTCGCATTTGCGATAAATGCGAATATAGATGCGAATTCTGACTCAAAATGCAGTAAATCCGAAATTGTAGTTAGCAACGGTTGCGCTCAATTCCGATTTCATCACATTCCTCTTCACATGGTGCTGTATTGTAAATCGAGTGATATTTGTATGACGTGTTATCTCCCTGTTGAATGAGGCTGTGATATCTCCGGGCCGTTATACTGCTCCACCTCGCTCGGTGGGCCTTTCCCTGAATACGGCACAGGTAGCGGCTGGAGGGCGAGGAGTAGGGGTGGTGTATCCCTACTTCTGGAACACCCTGTTCACTACCTGCAGCGTCCGGGTCTCCGCGCAAGTGTCTACACATTCCCTTTCCGCGCAAGTGTCACTCCCCGCAAGTGTCACAAACTCGTCTTGTTGTGCTGCAGCAGAGGACAAAATAGGTAGAAAGGCAAGACCTACAAAAAAATCCTTGGATATCACAGGAAATACTAAATTTAATTGATGAAAGGAGAAAATATAAAAATGCAGTAAATCAAACAGGCAAAATGCAGTACAGACGACTAAGAAATGAGATTGACAGGAAGTGCAAAATGGATAAGCAGGAGTGGCCAGAAGCCAAATGCAAATCTGGTAGAAGAATGTATAAGAAGGGGAAAAGTAGATACCGCCTACAGGAAAATAAAAGAGACATTTGGGGACAAGAAAAGCAACTCTACTAATATCAAGAACTCAGATGGGAAACCAGTTCTCAGCAAAAAAGGGAAAGCTGAAAGGTGGAAAAAGTACATAGAGCAGCTCTACAAAGGAAATGAACTTAGAGACGATGTTGTAGGAGTAGATCAAGATGAAATACGAGATACTATACTGAGAGATGAATTTGACAGAGCCCTGAAAGACTTAGGTCAGAACAAGGCCCCAGGAGTAGATGACATAGCCTCAGAGCTACTGAAGTCTCTGGGAGAGCCAGCCATGACAAAACTATTTGAACTGCTGTGTAGGATGTATGAGACAGGCGAAATACCCCCAGACTTTAAGAAAAATGTTATAATCCCCATACCGGAGAAATCAGGTGCAGACAGGTGCGAAAATTACAGAACCATCAGTTTGATAAGTCATGGTTGCAAAATTTTAACACGAATAATCTACAGGAGAATGGAAAAGCTGGTAGAAGGTGACCCCGGGAAAGATCAGTTTGGGTTCAGGAGGAACGTAGGAACCCGGGAGGCAATACTCACTTTACGTCTTATCTTAGAAGATAGATTAAGGAAAGGCAAACCTACATTTTTGGCTTTTGTAGATTTGGAGAAAGCGTTTGACAATGTTGACTGGATTACACTCTTTCAAATTCTGAAGACAGAAGGGGTAAAATACAGGGAAAGGAGAGTTATTTACAACTTGTACAAAAGCCAGACCGCAGTTATTACATTCGAAGGGCATGAAATGGAAGCATCAGTTGGGAAGGGAGTAAGACAGGGTTGTAGCCTTCCTCCGATGTTATTCAATTTGTACATCGAGCAGGCGGTGAAGGAAAGCAAGGAAAAATTTGGAATAGGGATTAAAGTTCAGGGGGAAGAAATAAAAACATTGCTTTTTGCCGATGACATTGTAATTCTGGCAGAGACAGCAAAGGACCTGGAAGATCAGTTGAATGGAATGGACAGTGTGTTAAAGAGAGCGTATAAAATGAACATTAACAAGAGCAAAACAAAAATAATGGAATGCGGTCTTAGAAAATCAGGCGATGCTGAAGGAATTAGATTAGGTAACGAAACAATGAAGGTGGTAGATGAGTTTTGTTACTTGGGTAGTAAAATAACATGCGATGGTCGCAGTACAGAAGATATAAAATTCAGAATGGCAATGGGAAGAAAAGCATTTTTGAAAAAGAAAAATTTGCTAACATTGAATATTAATTTAAGTATAAGGAAGTTTTTTCTGAAGGCATTTGTGTGGAGTGTTGCCTTGTACGGGAGTGAAACATGGACGATAAGCAGTGCGGACAGGAAGAGAATAGAGGCTTTTGAAATGTGGTGCTACAGAAGAATGCTGAAGATTAGGTGGGTAGATCGCATAACTAATGAAGAGGTACTGAACAGAATTGGTGAGAAAAGGAATTTTTGGCGTACCCTGACTAAAATAAGGGATCGCTTGGTAGGACTCATTCTTAGACATCGAGGAATCGTAAATTTAGCATTGGAGGGAAGTGTGTGGGGTAAAAATCGCAGAGGGAGACCAAGAGAAGCGTATAGTAAGCAGATTCAAGTGGATGTGGGTTGCCGTTCTTATGAGGAGATGAAAAGGCTTGCTCAGGATAGAGTAGGGTGGAGAGCTGCATCAAACCAGTCTCCGGACTGAAGACCATAACAACAGCAGCAACAAATAATCCTGAGGTCATAGCGAGCATCAAAACGGATAAAGGTATCGGTGAACACAGAACTGTCGTTGCGAGATTGAATATCGAAAATCCCAAAGTTACAAAAAAATAGACAAAAAGTATATTTGTTCAGGAAAGCAGATATAAATAAAATACATTGCTTCTTGAAATGCAGCTTCCACTCGTTTTTAACGCTAAACATAAGTGTAGACCAGATGTAGCTCAAATTAAAAGAGGTGGTATCGACAGCAATTGACAGTTTTATACCAAATCTATATCTATAAATGTGAATGTCTGTTCGGTGTACGTTTATCACGTCTGAACCACAAGACATACAGGGCTAAAAATTTGTACAGTTACTAATGTCTACACAGAGAAGGCTTTAGGTACGGTTTTATTGCGGTCGGGTAGCTATTTATCTATATATATATTAATGTGAATGTCTGTTCGGTGTACGCTTATCACGTCCGAACGAGAAGACGCAGATACTTGAATATTTTTACCTGAGGAAGGTTTTAGAAACGGGTTTTATAGCGATCTGATAGATATTTAGTAATTTCAAGAATATAACGCGAAATGCGGAACAATAATTACTCTTTGAAAATTATATTTACTCTTTGAAAATGGTTTTATTGGTTGCATTGTTGCATGAGGGTTGATGATGATAAAAGGATGGAGTATATTGAGATGGAAAGTTATCGGTGTATATAAAATTCTACGTGTGTGTGTGTGTGTGTTAATATTTCGCTCTGCAGCGAACACTACAGAACGCAAACGAATGGTCTGTGTATAATTGTTGTCCAAAGTCTCCCGTTGTACATAGCAGTTCCATGCCGATAGCTATAAGGGGGTGGAAGATATGGTGGTTGAAAGTAGTCAAATTATAAAAAAATTCAAACTGATGGCCAACGATGACGTTTGCGACTCTATAGCAAGGAGGTTACATACAGCGGAACGTGATGCCACAGACCATATCTTTGGTCTATGCGTGGTACAATGTCTTCGCTCTTTCTCTGTAAGGAAATATAAGAATAAAAAACTAAATCAGTGAAAAAGAAATTTCTTTTAATACATCTCAAAAAAAAATAAATAAATAAATAAATAAATAAATAAATAAATAAAAAATGATATGACGTTTCACGTATTACATTGAACTTCCTTTAATCCCTGCAGATATGCCATTTCAGTTCAAAAGACTTCAGTTTCCAGTTCGTCTAGCTTTTGCTATGACAATTAACAAAGCTCAAGGACAATCATTAAACGTCGCGGGAATCCATTTACAGCCCTCATGTTTTTCACATTGTCAATTATACATCGCTTGCTCAAGGGTGGGCAACCCAAAAAATCTCTACATTTACTCTCCAAACAATACTACAAATAACGTAGTTTACTAGAATGCCCTAAAATGAAATTAAAATGAATTTGGACATTACTCTCACCATACGTGTTGAGATATTGCAACACAGCCAAAAGGAATAATGTATGTATTATTTATTGTAAATCATTAAGCACTTCAGATAATTTTATTTTTTATTCGAATGTTGATTAAAAATGTTTGTTTCTAAAAAAGGTATTATTTCATTTCAACCTTCAAAACCAGTCTCATAGCACACTACTGAAAGGTAGCTTATCTATCATAATCAACCAACACGCGAACGAAGCCGCGGGTTTAAGCTAGTAAATTAATAAAAGGAGGTGATACCCCTAGGTACACAAAACAGGTCACGACACAAATTCAAAAGCAACGTAAAAAGCATACGAAATTTGAAATAACACAATATCTCCAGCATTGGCGGTCCTATACAGAAGCTCGAAAATTAGCGAGGACTTCAATGCGAGATGTCTACAATACTTATCACAACGAAACTCTTTCTCGAAATTTGACTGAAAACCCTAAGAGATTTTGGTCATGTGTTAAATATACTAGGGGCAAAACACAAACAATATCCTCACTACGTGATAGTAATTGCGATGCTGCCGATGATAACGCTACTAAAGCAGAGTTACTAAACACAGCTTTTAGAAACTCATTTACCAAAGAAGACGAAACCAATATTCCAGACTTCGAATTAAAAACACACGCCAGAATGAGTAACGTAGAAGTAGATACCATCGGAGTAGAGAAGCAACTAAAATCACTTAACAAGAACAAGTCTTCTGGTCCGGATTGTATACCCATTACATTTCTATCTGATTATGTTGAAGCGATAGCTCCTTACTTAACAGTCATATACAACCGCTCTCTCATAGAAGGATCTGTACCAAAAGATTGGAAAGTTGCACGGGTCACACCTATATTCAAGAAAGGCAGTAGGAGTAACCCACTAAACTACAGACCTATTTCATTGACGTCAATTTGCAGCAGGGTTTTGGAACATATCCTGTATTCAAATATTATGAATTATCTCGAACAGAATGATCTACTGACCCAAGGTCTACACGGATTTAGAAAATATAACTAGCCCTTTACTCACACGAAGTGATGGGTGCTATCTACAAGGGTTCGCAAATCAATTCCGTATTTCTTGATTTCCAGAAGGCTTTTGACACCGTACCTCACAAACGGTTTTTAATCAAATTGCGTGGTTACGTTATATCGTTCCAAATTAGCGATTGGATAGGGGATTTCCTGTCAGAAAGGACACAATTTGTAGTAATCGATGGTAAAGCATCGACTAAAACAGAGGTGCTATCGGGCGTTCCACAAGGTAGTGTTATTGGTCCTTGCTGTTCCTTATTTACATAAACGATTTGGAAGAAAATCTAAGCAGCTCTCTTAGGTTGTTGGCAGATGACGCAGACATTTACCGTCTAGTAAAATCATCTGAAGATAAAAACCAACTGTAGAACGATCTGAATAAGATATCACTATGGTATAAAAATTGACTCTAAATAGTGAGAAGTGTGAAGTTGTCCATATGAGCACGATAAGAAATCCGTTAAACTTTATTTACAAGATAAATCAATCAAAAGTGAAAGCCGTAAACTGCACAAAATACCTGGGAATTACTATTACTTCAGACTTAAACTGGAAAGAACACGTAGATAATGTCGTGGGAAAGGCGAACCAGAGACTGCTTTTTATTAGTAGAACCCTTAAAAGATGCAACAGAACTACTAAAGAAACTGCATACACTACACTTGTACGTCCTTTTTCGGAATATTGCTGCCCAGTTTGGGATCCTCATCATGTGGGACATCGAAAGAGTCCAAAGAAGGGCAGGTGGTTTTGTTTTGTCACGATACAGGGGAGACAGCGTTCCGGAAATTTTACAGGATGTAGGATGGGAATAATTAGAACAACGGCGCTTATCGCTCCGGCGTGGGCTACTAAGGAAACTCCAATCGCCAACATTCTCCTCCGAATGCGTTAATATATTGTTGACTCCCACTTACATAGGTAGAAACGATTATCAGATTAAAACAGGAGAAATCAGAGCTCTAACGGAGAGATTCAGCTATTCGAGAATGGAATGGGAGATAAATAGTATAAAGGTGGTTCGATGAACGCTCTGCCAGGCACGTGAATGTGATTTGCAGAGTATCACATGTAGATGTAGATATACTTTCATCATCAGGATCACCGACTATGCCTCTTAATACAGCATAGGAGGGCTAACCGGATTATAAGTTATAATTTTATTTTCAGAAGACGCCTTAGTGTGGGGGTTTTAGTAACAAATATCTTAAAAGTTTTACATCGCCCGTGTTTGCCATAACCAAATTCTTCCTGGTCCTCCGTTGACATGTTTACAAAAACTTGGTCCTTTGGGCTCTCATAAAATGTAAAGAAACTAGCGTACAATCCCACCTATCGAAAGCATACCCATTTTGTTGAATGTAAATGAGGCAGTAGCATTTGTACCTTCGTTCACTGCCCAGGGGAGGGACAGAATAGAGCATCATAATGTATGGACGTTCTCTGGTGGGAAGAAGAAGAAGATCAACGTTTGATCGCACACGGTTAGTTGTTGTATGTCAACAAGGACTTTCACCACGAGAAGTTGCAAGACGAAATGTCGCAAGTCACGGTGATGTGGTAAGCACCTGGAATGGTTTCCGAAATACAGGTAGTGGTCCTGACGTGCCCCATACTGGGCGCCCGAGGACAGTGGCTCCCGACCTTTGTTAGACCAGTCACCACTTTGGTGTCTTTGTTGTCAACAGGAGCCGCAAGCTTCAATAACAATAAAAGGCGTGAATCTAAAAATAAACTTTACTCAAAACTTTTAACATATTTGTTAAGTCAAAAGTGATATCTACTAACAGTACTACTACAATATAAACTTTTAGTTCAAAATTAAATTTGGTTTGCAGAAATATTCGTCATATTTTCAAATTGTGTAATCCTAGAGCTAAAACTTTTGTTTAAAGCTGGACGTAAATCAGGCTATTGCTTGATTTGTTTTCTGGAGGAAACCCTTGTTTAGCTAAATAAGTCGTGGTGGAGAATGTTGAAAAATGGCAGAAGGTGATTACTGGAGTGTTATTGTACGATTTTGCCCTTTACAACAAAATTGGTCCAGAGGATGTGGAATTAAATAAGCGTTGACGATCCTAGGAGACAAATGAATGTATTTCATATGGTACCGATGGCATACATTTCTGTCATCAGCAGTAAAAATGTCAATATAACACACAGTACGATTGATTGACCACGTAAGAAAGACTCAATAATTTAATAGAAATAAAAGCTTGAAACTTTATATATTTCGCGGCCCATATTTTACCGCTTGCAGACCACGCTTGGTCCACGAACCACAGGTTGGCAACCATTGCCCTAGGGCAAGAACTGCGGTATCTGCAACTTCTCGTCCGAAGGAAGCCATCACGATAAACAATGACTTTGTGAGTGCCACCGGAAACCAAGCGTAAAACTAGACTCCACAACAAAATTGTTTACTATAGACTGCAATCGTGATGCCCGGCCCTTAATTCCAGACACCATGCTGCATGGTACAGCTGATTCTAAACCCACCAAGAATGGACTACGGAAAACTGGCGCACGGTTCTCTTCACAGAGGAATGCTGCGTGCCAGAGTTATTTCGTCAGGCAACAGAAGGATGAGAGGAGGATTGAGTATTAAGGTCCCGTCGACAAGGTAGAGTCTTTGGAGACGGAGTGCAGTCTCGGATTGTCTTCATAAGGATGGAAATCGATCGTAGCCTTACAGAGGATTCAGCGCGGAATTTTCCTGGAGGTATTTAGGGAAATGACGGAAAATATAAATCTGGATGGCCGGAAGCGGATTTGAACCTCAGTGCCCCCGAAATGAGTGCAGTGTGTTAACCACTGAATCACGTCGCTTAATGATACAGGAATCACGTCGCATAATGGTACAGGAAATGCAGTGTCTAGTATTCTGGAGGGATGCCGCATGAGGGTTAATACAAAGATTGAGCTGAATGAAAACGAAAATAAAGGCCGAATCCGCTACACAAACATATATGTGATGTGGACAGAGAGTGGGGCAGGAAGTGATGAACGGGAGGGGAGGGGGGGGGGGGGAGATAGAGAGAAACTGACGTAAGGAAGGAATAGTAAGTTAAGTGACAATTGTAGTAATTCAGGGAGTGGAAAATTGCGACAACTCAGACCACAAAAATATTGACTCCAATCTATCTGTGCGTAACTAACTCTGCGCATAGGCAGAGCTGTATTAGGCTGTCAAGCCAATATATATATATATATATATATATATATATATATATATATATATATATATATATATATATGCCGCGGTGGAGTAGTCGAGCGGTCTAAGGCTCCTCGCTCGCCGTCGGAGGTTCGAGTCCTCCCTGGGGCATGGGTGTGTGTGTTTGTCCTTAGGTTAGTTTACCTTAGTTTAAGTAGTTTGTAAACTACGGACTGATGACCACGCAGTTTGGTCCGATAGATTTACAAACATTTTTGATATATCTCAGAGAATGTACCGTATCGCTTTCAATTACGTAACGTGTGGACATGGCGACAATTTGACGTTCTATAATGTCTGGGGAGTATCCTTGTATGAAAGTGAAAAATAGACGGTAGCCAGTTCAGAAGAGAAGGGCCACACAAACTTTGGTGCTACAGAATAGTACTGAAGATATCTGTTGTTAGATCGGATAACTTATGTAGAAATACGGAATCGAATTGGGGGGAAACGAATTTTATCACATAAAGTTCACAGGGCACATCCTGAGGCATCCACGAATCGTAAATGTAATGAAATGTGTGTATGTGTGTGTGAGAGAGAGAAGAGAGATGGAGGGTGTGGTGGAATTGTAGATACGGGTCAACGCAGACTAATTTAAACAGGTTTAAATGAATGAGGGTTTCAATAGTTAAGAGGAGGTTAACAGACTTGTACAAGACGGATGAACGTGGAAAGCTGCCTCAAACGAGTATTGGGTGTGGAGGCCATAACAAAAAACTCACCTGTGAACCCAATAACAACGACGAAACGTCTTACGATTGCTATTGGCTAAAAACATTCTGACTGCGTCGTATACGTCGTGCCGGTTTGTTTCTGTTGACGTTCCGTATTGCCCGCACTATGGCGTGGGTAACGTCTCCGGTGCTGTACCGGATCACTCGTAGTTTTCGTCTCATTTTGACAAAGATATTGTAATCACAGGAATGCATGTCAGGTAAGAGGACGTTGTTGCTGTGTCATGCAGAGTGCCACACCGCTGCTGGGGTCCGCGACTCCTTGCGCCGCTGGCAGTGGGAGATTACGGAACATCCACCGTACTCACCCACATGAGTCCCTGCGATTGCGATCTATTTGTCAATTTGAAAGAAACCCTGCGAAGGATCCGTAGAGGACCAGAGATGATATCAACAGAAACTGGCGCAAAGATGGTATACGACGCCTTCTAAAAATTTAGGCCGCGGCGGAGTGGCCGAGTGAATTGAGGCGCTATTCTCCGAAGCGAGAGGCCGTTCCCCGTCGGGGGTTCGACTTCCCCCTCGGACATGGATGATTGTGCTGTTTGTAAGTTTAGGGACTAAGTCCCCGCAGTTAAGTCCCATAAGCTTAACAAACATTTGAACATATTTCTGAAACTTTTTGCAAAAGCTCATAAATACCGTTGGTGGAGGGGAGGGATTATATTGAAAACGTATAACTATGGGTGCCACTGTATATTTATACAGGGTGTATCTGAAATGAATGTAGAAAATGACAGGGCCGGTAGAGTGGGTCATAAAAAGCATATTTCACATAGCAACCCATGTCCGCATCCCTTTGCGTCGGTGAATAGCGACACGCATCGCCAAGAGGGTAGGCACACAACGTGACATCCGAGTCGTCACAGTAGCGGGACCGTAGGAAAACGTTTTCAGTGTATTTGTAACACGAAGGTAAAATGGACGTCAGGTTGAAGGTTTACGACCTTTACTGAAACGCTGTAATCGGCGTAGTTGCAGATATTTGAGGTGGAAGAACACTATGGTTTTCCGCCACTTACTTGGAGGGAACGCGTTGATTTTGGCCGTTCACATGCCTGTTTGATAGGTTTTGCGTAGAAGGCAGCAACTGGGCATACTGCACAGTCCATTTCGTCTTGCGTCAGTTTGTCATTAAACGGGGACACTATTGTGTTTGTTACTGTGTGGAGCGGACGGAATTGGAGTGTTATTTTTCGACGGAAAGGGCAGACATGCATGTGCTTACAGGGATGTAGGTGGAAATTCTCACGCTGCTCAACGTTTGTACTTGAGTGGATTCCGAATGCCAGATCCACGTCTCTTTACTGCTATTCACAGGTCACTAAGAGAGACAGGTACACATGACGTAAGTTTTCCACTGGCACATTCTTGTAATGGCGAATGTTACTTTAAGGCCGATATCGAAACCCGACGTAATGATTTTGTGTTGAAGGTCTGACGGACGCGGCCGTAGACGTACCGTGCGTACATCAGGGTTTGAGGAGGAAGCGTTAGCACTGCTGGAAAGCACCTCCTAAACTCGCGATGTTTTGCACGAGAAATGGGTGTAAGCCATTCCACAATTTGGAGTGTGCGTCATGAAAATGATGTGCACTCCTGCCGCCTTCAAAAGGTTCAAGCCCTGGAGCCACACCGTTTTCCACGTCTAACTGAATCCTGCCAGTGGTTTTTGCAGAAGTGTGCTACTCAACAGGAATTTCAAAACCGCGTCCTTATTACGGATGAAGCATTCTCAACACAAGAGGGTATTTTCAACAATGACAATCATCTCGTGTGGGCAAGGGAAAATCCGCTCACCGCCTTTGTTTTTGATCACCAAGATTGCTTAGCTGTCTTCGTTTTGGCTCGCTCGGTAGGCGACAATCTTGTCGGTCCATATATGTTCCCCCAGCGACTGAACGCAAACATCTACCTAACCATTTTACGAGATAGTCTGCCAGAGGTATTGGAACATATTCTTCTCCATCTGCGCATTTTGGACACGCAGTGCAAATGCATTTGGATGAAACCTTTTGCGAGAACTGGATAGTGCGTAGTGGACCGCTGGTATGGTCTGCACGTCCCCTAACTTGATTCCCAGTGATTTCTTCTTCTGGGGCCACATGAAATCTGTTGTCTACGAAACACCCGTTGAGACAGAGGAAGAGCTGATGGCACGAATTATGGCAGCCTCCGAAGGAACATACACTTTGCGAAGACGGTCAGTGATGCCTTCTTCAGTGCGAATGAACACCGTGGTGGAACTCTGACGGGAACAGCAGGAATGCCACGAGTAAGGATTATAACGGGCAGGGGCTGTACGCCTGTAATGTGTGGGCAAGGTGAGAATTTGAGCCTGATGGGAGGCGCAGCCTAGTCCGTACAGCTGTGTGACCGCTGCGCCCGGGTGGCGTAGTGGCATCACAATTGCATAATAAACAGCAGTCTCTGATTCGAATCTTGGCTTGCCATAATTTTTCAGTTTTCCCCATTGATTTAATTGAAAGCCAAACGACAGCTAGTGTAGTAAATTCCTTTACGTCCTAATTTTTTAGTGTTACATGAATATATATTATGTATTATATTAATGGGAAATTATGTTACCAAAAAATTCGAAAAGTACTTGTCAAATATACTTCATATTTTTACACAACTGTAATGAACATCTAGACGGCCATACGATACATGTTTCTTTTCAAATATATCAATACATATTTTGTGTATAAGTGGAAAAGGTTGTTACCAGAAAACTCGAAAGTTTCTTGCCGACTTCTTCAAACGTTTTACACAATACTCTCATGGAAATTTTAACGGACATAGGCTCTATATTTGTAATATATGTCAGGTACAAATACACATGTACTATAGAAATGAGAAACATTGATATAGAAACCTCGAAAAGTACTTGACTAATTTATACAGATGTGTACAAAATGTTCAAATGTTTGTGAAGCTTATGGGACTTAACTACGGGGTCATCAGTCCCTAAACTTACAAACTACTTATCAACTACTTTATACTAAAGACGGCACAAATATCCATGCCCCAAGGGGGGTTCGAACCCCTGACCATAATGGCCGAGCAGACCGTGACTGGAGCGCCTCAGTCTCCTCGGCCACCACGGCCGGTGGATGTGTACAAAAAGCACTAATTTTCATTCGGACGGACATAGGTTTAACATGTTTAATACATGAAATATATTAATATGTATATAATTCACGAAGGGAAAACTCTGTTACCTGGCACAAGTTTGTCATCTTCTTTTCTTTATATATAAAGCAGTCTCCATATGTTTATTTGTGTGTACGTACTGCATACAAATCTACAGTTTTGTTCCAATCTTTATGAAATTTTGCACACGTAAGCTTCAGTCCATGATGACAGTCGTCCTAAGTGTAAGGATCACGCACTACACTTAGTTGACGAGATATGACGTCATAAACAATGAGATGCGTGAAAAACTGCTGCATCAATCAACAATGCTGCATATTTCATCCTAAATCACTGGACAGATTTCAACGAAATTTGGTACACAAATTCCTTACCGCGAAGTAAAAATGCTGTCGGGGTAAGAACCATGTACAGAACATGGTTCAGGAGATATAACGTCATAAACAATATGAGTTGCATTAAACTGCCACATAATACAACGAGACTTTATTCACAGTATACCACCTGTAAACATAATTTCGAGCCTTTATAAAACTTTTTCGCGCGGACAACTACATCTAAATAATAAAAGAAAAAAAAATTAGGTTACCACTTTTCCGCTGTTAATGGAGCAAAACAGCATTCTGTATGACGTTACAGTTTATAAATTCTACACTACGAATTGTAATCGCAGGAAACATTACAGATAGTATATACACTTACAGCTCAATGTAATTTCAAAATTGTATCATAGTACGACACGTAGTTCATGAGATATAAAGGCATAAACAGTAACGTTCATGGAAAACCGCTCCACCACGCATAAAGTTTTAATCTACTACTTCTTTACAAGTAATACTGAACGCAACGGTTTTTCCCGACATACAGCACTTATACCAGTGATTACATAACTGCAAAATTATAAAATTGTGCAACATGTAATTCAATAAATATGAGATCATATACACAGTGATGGGTAAAAACCTGTCACATCATGTACCACGCATTAATACATTTACCACTGACACACTCCTTTATTCCTGTCAACTTAAGGAAATTCCTGAAAGCTGACTGCTCTTTACTTTGAACTTTGACAGGCACGCGGATGAATTTGAAAGTGTGAAAGCAATATACTTCTACAGAGCTACAAGGAAAGGCAGAGAATGAAACAGTGTACATCCAACGAATAACCATTATTTCCGACAGATCTAGCTTTTCCCTTCGAGAGACTGCAGAGTCCAGTGAGACTTGTATTTTCTACCAAGATTAATAAATTACAAGGCACAGTGGCGGACGAGGGGGAGTGGACTTCCCCAGGCCTCTCGTCTTCCGAGGCCTCATAATACCTATATACCTCAAAAGCACTTTTTTTATTTTTTCCTAAGCGCCCTCGGCTTGGACCCCTTGGGGCCTCTCTAATTTTCCTATATTTCCAAGTGGACGGGGGGGGGGGGCTCCTTTGTTTTGCCGCCGCCCGGGCCTCCGACAGCCTTAGTCCGCCACTGACAGGGCAGTCTATTCAGTACTGTGGTGTGGAGTGGATTTAACATGTCCATGTTTCTCACATGAACAACTTTAAATCATTTACTCAGGGGTGGACTCCCCAAAGAAATTGTTCATATTAGATCCTGGTAAAGTCACTAGAAATATTGTGTATAGTAAAGTTGTGAATTAAATGAATGTGTTAATGTTACATATAATTTTTATATTGATACTATCTTTCTTTGTTTGCATACTGTACTTAAAATTTTGTATATTATGCAAGACAGCCATATTTCTTAAATATTCGCTGATAAATATAATAAGTTATTAGAAAAAAGGAGATTGACACAGAAAGAAGGGATAGGAGAAGTACTAGCTCAAGGCTTGATTAAATAAATAAAGACATGCCAGGGCAACACCGGTTTTTCAGTTAGTAATTCAATATGTGTGGGTAGTATTTAATCGAAAGGTATAGAACTGAATGCCACTCAATTTGTTCAGCCCTGTGTACCAACTAAATAATTTAAGCGTTAGTTAACTAAAATAAAATTGTAAATAACCGATAGAATCGGAATCAAGGGATGCGAGTCGGCGAGACTTCCGTACTTTTGAATGGAAACAGAATTTGGCATCTCTATGCAGTGATATTTAAGTCGAAAGTTCCACCTCCTGCAATGCTGAAAAGTAAGTACGAAGTCTCACCACATTTGGTGATTCGGAGGACAGAACTGAATACTGCTTGAACATACGGGAGCAGGTGATAGACAATGGGAGGGGAAGAAAGTGATAGACTCAGAGGGAGTCAGGAGATGTGAAGATGGATAGAAAGAGAGGGAGAGGAACTGATGGACAGAGAGGAAGGAGGAGGCAGAGATAGAGCTGGGGATAGGAGGAGGAAGGTTGTGTATCCAGTGCTCATAAATATTCAGCAACTGGGAAGTATTGCTTGGTTCGCTAATTCATTATAAACTTGTACAACAATTCTTTCTGGAAAGAGAAATAGTTTTCCCAAAAGCACTTTTCTCTGTATCTGCACTTTTTATATTGAAAAATTAAGAAATCGACTACTTTGAAGCTCTTCTGACTGTCGAATGCTGCATGCTTGTCACATATACTACAGACGTTGTAGCTCGCCTAACAGCAACGCAGTTGAGGACGAAGTTTATTGTTAGCACTCTGAACGTTAAGTTGCACGTCATTACGCAGATGCTACTTTAATTAAGTCTTGAGTAATTGTGAAACGGTCCCATATCCTATACAAAATTGAGTTGTGAAACGTTTAACATGTGCACCATTCATGCGCTCTTTGCCACTGCGTTATGGCTTTCTAGCTTTGACATAAAGCTATTCTCAAGAGACCGCAAATAATAATTACCCACTAATAGGTCCTCGAACGAAATGACACCAGGTGTCGAAGATCGTCCCTACATAAAGAGAATCTTCGCATGGTATTTGAGATTAAAGTACCCTTCACTTTTCAAAATTCATCGCGTAAGTCGTTTTCCATTTGATGGTGGCATTAGAGTCAGCAGTGACTGTCACTTACAAGGAGACCACATGGCTATCGGATTTTGGTACGTAAATAACAATCAGTCATGCCATTCGACGCAACTCTCAAAAAATTTCGAGAATATCGACTTTAAAGTTTCGCACTAAGTACTATCTGCCATTAATTACAACGGTAGCTGCATCTGTACGTGTAGCTCTGGTGGTAGCATTCCGACCTTCCAACCTCATGGTGCCGCGGTGGAGTAGCCGAGCGGTCTAAAGCGTCTCGCTGCGGAGCGCGCGGTTGCTCGCCGTGGAGGTTCGAGTCCTCCCTGGGGCATGGGTGTGTGTGTGTGTGTGTGTGTGTGTAAAAAAAAAAAAAAAAAAAAAGCACTCTGCGTCAGGCAGCGACCCGGTGAGGACGGGCGTGTTTACGTCCCACCGCAGAGCTACTCGTGCGCGCGTGCACGAATAGTTTTTTCTTCTTTAAAATGATCAGCGAAGAAGTATGTGAAAGAATAATTCGAGCTAATAAGCATGGACTCAAATTTAAGCACGCAGACGGCCATGTCGGTGATGTGGTTATTCATCATGCAGGACTCGGACTACGTACGATACGCATTTTTGAACTCCCATTGGAAGTGCCATCTGAACTCGTGATTGAAGCGCTCCAACCTTATGGTACTATGCTCAGTCATGTTGCGGAAAAGTGGTCCACTTTTACGACGTACCCAGTTCTTAACGGGGTTCGGAAAATCCGGATCGAACTTACCAAACACGTCCCGCCCTACCTGTTCATAGGAGGTTGCAGGGCCGTAGTCATATACGACGGCCAGCCGAAGACATGCTCAGGATGTGGTAAAGAAGGTCACGTTCGTTCGGAATGCATGCAGCGGAGGATCGCACCAGTACCAACAGGGGAAGCTGTGATAACGCTCACGCCGACCGCACTCCCACTGTCATACGTCAACGTGCTCCGGAGAGACGCTACGCCGAATATTGACCCACCCATTCCACAAGAACAGATACCAGGACCGTCAGAATTGGTGGCCGTTGACACAGATGTGCTGCCGAACAACCAGAGCACAACTTCTCCGTCGACATCAACGGCTGAAGAGAAGGACCCAGAAGCACGAATGGACGTCGACATGGTAGCGCCCATACCAGTCGTTGCTCGTGAACGCCGGGAGTCGCTGCCGCACTCTGATACGGAGGTACACACACGCAAACAACGATCGCCGAAGAGGCATAAGAAACGCCGTCTATCACCGTCGGACACCTGTTCAACGGTAGACGCTGCAACACACAGTAAGGATAATGAAATTCAAAGCACACATGTGGAGTCCCTTCTCACCGCACAACAGAATGACGCGAACCGTCCAGTACACGAAAAACAGTCGACGTCGTTCATCGGAGACCAACAAGTGGGTCCGCCGCCCAACCCTGATACAGATCCACCGCCATTACAAAGCCACGCGGGTATATCTCAGCGAGATTTGCCTCATATCATCTGGTGCGAGGATCACGATGATGATGACTCAATGGACGACGACACGGACGCGGCAGCGGCCGCGACCTCACGCAAACACTAGTCACTCAGGAGATGCGGAAGGTTCCGAAGGACACGAGAGCACTCAACAGATGTTCAACTCCACGCCAACGAATTCAAACACCATGAACGCTTTCCACCGTGCAGTGCAGCAGCAGTCATATCGAATAGCATCCATAAACATCAATACGATTAGATAACACGTCAAACTACAGCTATTAAAGGACATGTTGAGGGCATCAGATGTTGATATAGTCCTCCTACAAGAAGTCAGTGTCGACATTTTTCCCGCAGTGTATGGATACGACACATATATTATACCAACGCATGACAGCGCCAGTGGCACGGCGATACTTTTACGTGACGGTATCGATGCTGAAGACGTGGTGTATCTGCCGTCAGCAAGTGGACTTGCGCTGACCGTACTTGGGCTCCGCATCATCAGCATATACGCTCCGTCAGGTACAGACCGACGGCGGGACCGTGCCAGATTCTATGCAAAGGAGATTGCTCCTCTTTTCTTGGTTCGATATAATCACTTTTTACTTGGAGGTGATTTCAACTGTGTGCTTGCCCCGAAAGATCAATACCCACATTACACCTCGTGTCAAGAGTTACGACTGCTGGTGAGAGATATGAACTTGATCGATACTTGGGAACGCGTCCATGGCAACCGGACCGGATACACATACTATACCAGTCATTCAGTAAGTCGTATTGATCGAGTTTGTTACACGTGGTCTCACAAATGCTGTTTTTGATGCAGAATTGTGGCCCGTTGCCATCTCAGACCATACCGCATACATATGCACGATCGCACTCCATCGCCAGAAGGTGTGGAGGAGTCGAGGCAGCTCGAAAATGAACGTCGCACACCTCCGGGATCCGGAGTGCAGACGCTTAACAGAAGACACCTGGAACACCTGCGAGCAACGCCTACCGACGTTCCCCACGACACTACAGTGGTGGTTGGACTGCGCCAAGCCGACCGATGATTGCATACGAAAGAGAACAATCATTGTGGAGACGGAACACCGTGGACTTCTATTTTACGACGCTACGGGAGCTCTCAACACAGGCAAATTCACAAGAGCGGCAATCTGCAGTCAAACGGGCACAGGCTCAGATAACATCAATAATGCGCCGCAACCTAGAAGGCGCTGTCGTCCGAGCTAGAGTTTTTGACCGAGTACAGGGAGAACCACCATCGATGCACCACGTCATCAGGGAGAAACGACGCAGTCGGAGAACTTTAATACATGTCGTCGACTTGCCGGATGGTAACGGTCTAACATCGCAAAAAGATATTGCCACCGCTTTTCTGGAACATTACCGACACCTCTACGACAGAGTGGAACATAATGAGGCAGCTATTGATGAAGTTCCACAAACACTGTCGGGTACCCTTGATGCGACGGCGGAAGGATTACTCATGGCAGAGGTTACGGAAGATGAAGGGGCAGAAGCTCTGGGTAAAGGCGCAGCAAACAAATCACCGGGACCGGACGGACTCCCGTTAGAATTTTATCGGACATTCAAAACTCTCATGCTGCCTCGGTGGACTGATATGTACCGAGTACTGATGTCTCTGCATACCCCTCTTCCATCTGCCTTTGTGGAGGGCATGATAATTCCTGTCCCCAAACCGTCAGGTGGGAAAGAAATACAAGACTACCGGCCGCTAACACTACTCAACTCAGATTTGAAGATCTATACAAGGATACTTGCAGCTCGTATCAAAAACGTCCTCCGCCAAATTATCTCTCTTGATCAAACGTCTCTCGGTGGTGACAGCAATATTCAGACAGCGCTCAGTGACTACCGCGACGTGATAGCATTGGCAACAACCTGTCGTCTCAATGCTGTTTTGGTGTCCGCGGACTTTGATCGCGCTATTGACAGAGTGAGCCATGCGTACATGACAAAAGTGATGACGAAAATGAACTTTCCACTCGACTTCGTTACCGTAGTAATGCGACTACTCCACGGTGCTTCCTCCACAGTGCTCGTGAACGGACGTGCGGTAGGACCAATCAAAATCTCCAGATCTGTGCGGCAAGGGTGTCCGCTGTCGTCGAAGCTCTATGCCATAGCTATCGAGCCGTTACTTTGTGGCCTTAGGAACAAGCTAACAGGAATGACGTTCAGGGGCCACACATTCATCTGCAGAACATATGCAGACGACCTTACCTTCCTGGCGCGGTCGGGGGACGAGATACGAACGGCACTACACTGGATTGATCTGTATGGTTCGGCTACAGGAAGTCGCGTTAATATGGCGAAGTCTGGGGCTATGAACATTGGACGAGGGCTGCCAGATAACAGCGTGGCACCATTAAGATTAATGGACACAATGAAATGTTTGGGAATTACGTTCACCAACGACGTCAGACACACGGCAGCGCTCAACTATAGACGGCTCCTGCAGTCTATCAGAACGAGTGTTCGACATAACATGTTAAGAGCATTAGATATGATGCAACGGATCACTTTTGTGAATATTCACCTGGCATCGCGCATTACACGATTGGCGCAAGTGCTCCCGATGCCGGTGGTTATGACACGCTGCCTCCTAGCGGCCTTTGGATACTTCGTGAGCGCGGGTCTAATTTTCAAAGTCCGATACGAAACTCTCACCCTCCCCATTAAGCGAGGGGGCCTCGGCCTTGTCCACATCCACGACCGCGCTGTGGCTCTCTATGTCAGTATGATGGTCAAGAGAGGAATTAGCGGCACCTTCCCAAAGAGCGCCAGGTCACCTATCACCGTCTCTTGCCCATATTCGTACCTTTTTCGTCGAATGCGGACCACAACAGCACGTGGTTACTGTTACGGGGGCGACCAGGCAACGTGATAGAAAATCAAATGTTTGTATAGCTTATGGGACTTAACTACGCGGTCATCAGTCCCTAAACTTACAAACTACTTATGAACTAGCTAATACTAAGGACGGCACAAATATCCATGCCCGAGGGGGGATTCGAACCCCCGACCGTAGTGGCCGTGAAGACCGTGACTGGAGCGCCTCAGTCCCCTCGGCCACCGCGGCCGGCAACGTGATAGACACCGCACCCGACAGTAACGTGGACAGTGGTATGGCGGGCAGTGCACCATGCGTTTCGTGACACAGAGACACGTACGCTGTGGTATCAGATCGTCAATGGAAAATTCATGACGCGTGCCCGATTACATGCTATACATAGAGTGGACACTCCTTTGTGTACTCAGTGTAATGAATTGGATAATGAAGAACATCGCCTGACATGCGGCACTTCCGCAGAAGTGTGGAGTTTGGTGCAAAAAATTATAGCTTTTTTCCTTCGGGTTGCTCCGCAAGATATCGAAGCACGGATATTACTCTACCGGGACGAGACATACTATCCCCGAACAAAGACCAATGCAGTAACTTGGATTTGAGGATTGACAGTCCCCTACCTTTTCAGAGAAGGCCCCAAGAACGTACTTGACCTTTGGACATTTCTACAAGCACGTCATTCTACGATCAAGAACCACAAGAAATACAAACTTTACTTTGCTAACTTTCTAAGAAGAGCTACGAGCGATCCCCAGCGCAGTTGGGGAGTACCGGGTATGGGAAGTTAATTTATATATTCGCCGACTTAGAGCTAGAACTGATCAGGACATTGGAGCTTACTCTAAAATCTATCGAGAAGACGTGCCCGACACCAACACGAGGCGCGTTGGGGATCGGCGAGGTGCACTTCTAATATTAATTTAACAGCCAGCCACAGTGCAATACAAGAACTGAGTTCCATAGCGTTATTACTTTCATTTCAACTATGTTTATATGATTTTTTGTTTGAAGAAGAGATTTAACTTTAATTTCTGTGTTTTGAGAAGTACAAATTTTAATTTTCTTACTGAGAAGACTAAAACGGCATTGAAGCCATGCCGAGAAGGCAGAAGATGGCGAGCGAAAGGCGGGGCTGAAGGGGAGGAAGGAGGCCATAAAAAAAAGGTCAGTGGTTCGAATCCTGTCATGGCAATTTGTTTTTAATTTTTTTCCGTTGTGTTCGAATACTTACACAATTTTAATATCTAACAGTACTTTTTACTAAAAAAAATTATTCGTAATGTCTTATATTTTATGGAAGGTTGTTAATAATGATAGTCAATCAATAAACGTAAGTTACTTTTTTACATTATTGGCTTCACTGTTAGTTGACGACGGTAGTCTTTGATTGTTCAGTTTGTGAACAGCTACGGCACTGAATCTGGAGTCATGTCCCTAGATACTAATGGCTTTCCAAGAAGCTATCCTACTCAACCACCGTTTTACGTGACGACAACGTCTACATACACATAAACAAAAATTGACACAACACTTGGAATTAGAGATCCGAAAATGTTTTACATAACTGGATGCGAAAACGAAAAGAAACATATTTTCCAGTGGGATTCGAGCCTCCGACTCTATGGTTGTAACGCCAGTACGCTACCACCTGAGCTAAACCGACAGATGCAGCAAGCGTTCTAATTACTGCTACTTACGTGCACTTTGCAAAATTTCAAAGTCGATTTTCTCAAGAAATCTTGAGGCTTGCGTCGAATGGCTTTGGCTGTTATTTAAGTTCTGAACTTCACGTACCATGAATATAAGGAAATTCTAAAATCTGATAGCCATGTGGTCTCCTTGTTAATGGAGACCCTGGGAATTAGATAAGGTGTGAAAATGGTCTGAACGCGTTTCGTGAGTCTTGAGAGACAAAGAGTCTACAGCCATAGGCAGCGTCCGAGGGCGCTGGGTGTGCAGAGTCGCCTGGCCGTTAAAAGCTCCTCCTCTCTCCTATCGAGTCGGGAGTATACGGAACGGAGAGCGCGGCTAAAGCCCGGCTCAGCTGCCGTGGCTATCGCTGGCAGCGAGTGCTTCTCGCCAGCACAGATAAACGCGAGAGGGCGCTCCAATTAACAGCAAGAAAATAACAGCACTCACTTGCCTCTTAGTTCTTCAAAATGACAACTTTCACAAGTTTCAGCCTTAGCTCCAGAAGCCGATTTAGAAGCGCAATAAAATCTTTTTTATGGCGTGAACAACGAATATTGAAAGATATCTTAATATCACTGTACAGAAGCTGTGTTGTGTTTATTATGTGCTGAGTTTATTCTGTGCTGACTTGCCTTCTCCTTCAAGTATAAACTCTTTGATGGACAAGAGACTGATTAGGACAATGTTGTTTGATGTTTTGTTTCATATATTCAATGTATCCAGCTACATTATTTTTTAATTACAGTGTTTAAGAATCTATATCTTGAACATTATTTCCGGTTTTGCAACTATGCTGTATATTTCGGTATATGAACAGTGCCTTTAATATTATTATAAACATACGGGGTACTAGAATGAAACTTTCACTCTGCAGCGGAGTGTGCGCTGATATGAAACTTCGTGGCAGATTAAAATTGTATGCCGGAACCGGGACTCGAACCTGAGACCTTTGCCTTTCGCGGGCAAGCGCACTACCGACTGTGCTATCCCGACACGACTCACGATGCCGGCTAAGCCATGTCTCCACCATATCCTTCCAGGAGTGCTAGTCTTGCATGGTTCGCAGGAGAGCTGTGAAGTTTGGAAAGTAGGAGGCGAGGTACTGGCGGAAGTAAAGTTGCGAGCCGGCATAGGAGGTCGTGTCGGGATAGCACAGTTGGTAGTGCGCTTGCCCGCGAAAGCCAAAGGTCCCAGGTTCGAGTCCCGGTTCCGGCACATAATTGTAATCTGCCAGGAAGTTTCATATCAGCGCACACTCCGCTGCAGAGTGAAAGTTTCATTCTGGAAACATCCCTTAGGCTGTGGCTAAGTCATGTCTCCACCATATCCTTTCTTCCAGGAGTACTAGTCTTGCATGGTTCGCAGGAGAGCTTCTGTGAAGTTTGTAAAGTATGAGGCGAGATACTGGCGGAAGTAAAGTTGTGAGCCGGCATCGTGAGTCGTGTCGGGATAGCACAGTCGGTAGTGCGCTTGCCCGCGAAAGGCAAAGGTCCCAGGTTCGAGTCCCGGTTCCGGCACACAATTTTAATCTGGCAGGAAGTTTCATACGGGGTACTGCTTGTGTTGAAGTTTGATGCATACAAAAACATTTTGGTCCTCCGGGCCGGATACATAGCAGTAGTTGTGATGAAGAAAGGTGTTAAGTGAAGTGTTACACCATTATTAAGAAATTATACTTGTGAAGCGTCTATGCCAGCATATTAAGGTTATTGCACCGCTTCAAAAAGGTCAGTCATACTTTATTATCAAGCAACATGGATCCAAACCAAGTCAAGGCTTTAATTAAGCAAAGAGGTATTTACAAAGCAGCCTTGACACGGATGCAATCATTTGTAAATAATTTTGATGGAAGTAGGAGTGTTGATGAGGTGACTGTAGACTAGACAACATTACTAAGGTCTGTTCACAGTATGATGAAGTGCAAACTAAGCTTGAAATAGGAGACGAAAGTGAAGATCATTCGCAGGACTGGGTAGCTTTTGAAGAAATGTACTTCACTGTTGTTGGTGGCTTACGTTATTTATTGACATCACAGCATACTAGAAGTGAAGGTTCAGCACATGGTAATGAACATTCTCCACGTAGCTCCAATAATGTACCACCTCTTCCCAAGATAACTTTACCTGTTTTCTCTGGGGACTATAAAGATTGGATAAGTTTTATAGATACCTTCCAGAGCCTAGTCATAGATAATGAATCATTATCTCAGGTTCAGATGCTGCACTATTTAAACTCAGCTCTTAAAGGCGAAGCAAAACACCTTATTCGAGATTTTCCTATTTTAAATGAAAATGTAATCTTTAATAAAATTGAAATGAATGTGCGGCTGCCAGTACGTTGCACTGTCTACCTACCTGATTTCTGTGTCGTGTGTTGTCTTCATGTGTGTCATGTATGTGTTGCTAATTTCGACTTACAATGAGAGAATATATCTTAACCTGTTTAAAAAAAAAAAAAAAAAAAAAAAAAAAAAAAACTCCTGTCATGATCATATTACGTAAAACTTGGCAAAACAAAATGAAAGATCTCATTCGGTAGTCCTGAACATGAAGGTTTGTTAACTGTCATTTGAATAGTCCACGAATTGATCTACATAATCGGGCATGATAATGGTAGAGTTTCTCTGAACCAACCCGGCTGTGATTAGAAATTAGTGTTTTGGCCTAACTGTGCGCAACAGAAACCCTATGTTGATACGCCTCTTTGAGATTAAAAAAAAAAAAAATTAATAAATAAATCATCCCATAGCTGCAAGAAAAATTCTAACTGCGATCTCGTACAATGCCAAACCATTTAAAGTACAAAATGCAGCTTATGAAACATCTATAAAAATAATATTGAAAAGTTTGATTTGGTTCCTTGCTTTAAAAAAATATTTGACCGAGACGTTGTTGGATTAATTTAGATGAATGGATTTATTTTCATCCAAAACTTCTGTCGACAAACAAAAAATTTAATTTTACACAAATAAAGTTATTACAAGAAATTGCATCTTGAAACCGATGAATTAAAAATGTTTTGCAGTTTACATTTTTTATGTATCTGCTCTTGAAACACAAGTAATTATGAAAAAATGAGAATCTTCCTACTTCATGACACTTGCAAAAATTGAGAAAAAATCAATACTAAACTTTGCTTTAATGTCTGCCTCAGAAGGACAAAATTACAAGCCGCCAATAATGGCAATAATCAAAATCTTCTTAATATAAAAAAGTAGTTGAACAATCGTTACCGTATTTGCGTGATCTAAAAAAATGTAAAAAGTAATAAATCATCATCCTTGACATCATGCTGAAATTTTCTCACACAACTAGTTATAATTTTAAACATAGCTTGTCTTGAAGCAGCAAACATAACACCTATTTACCGTAAGTGCAAATTAGCAGCCCAACAAGTGGGCTTACCCGGTTTCGACACCAGTTAAGAGTGTCTTCGTCAAAAGTATTGATAAAATCGTAACAGGACACGTGTAAAATTAAAGCACGCTGTGCTCAAGTTGCATAAACTTGCGAGGGTACTACACGAACAGTTACTCTATCCGCATCATGTCCAGATCATACAGGCGCTGGCCCAGAAGACCACTGCGTACGTTGCGGTTCAGGCAGAAGTATGCCGTAGATCCTCTGTTTTGTCGAAGATTTGATTACCTACGAGGCGGGTTTCACAGGAGATGGCATTGTGAACTTTCATAGTCAGCATGTTTGGGCAGATGAAAATGAAGTACCAGAAAGAGAGCATATATTCTCCATTACCACACAGATTAAACGGGACTCACTATCACCAATGTCTTAATGTTGGAGGATGTGTCATTTCAGCAAAGACTATAGATATGGTTTATTCATGATGGCGCACAAGCACATTTCCTTTGCATTGTGCGTCAACCTCTGACGTTGACATTTGACACTTCCAATCCCCGGACCTCAGTCCTCTAGACTTTTTATTATGGAGTCACTGGAAGACAACAGTCTTCGCCACCCGTCTCAACGATATTCAGGCGCTGCAGGACCCCTTCTTCAACGCATTCCAGAATTTAGAACAGAAGTCGCATTGAGCACCTGAATGACTGGGCGTCAGGTTGAACGTATCCTAAGAAAAAGCGCACATAACTCAGAAACTATGAGTTTCTGGACCAAGGTTTAATGGACGTTTTTCTTGTTTTGCCGGGTACTACCACATCTCAATGTTTGGACACTTTTTCCGAACACCATGTACAATTATATGAATGGGACTAAATAGGGAGATGTAATGTGCATTTAGAGACAGACAAATGACTACACTTTCAGGAAAAAATTGAAGATTTATTCAAGAGAAAAAGTTCGACAAAATGAGAAAGTCAATAACGCGACGGTGCATTCCCGGCCCTTATGCAAGCCGTTATTATGTTTGGCATTGACTGACAGAATTGTTGGATGTTCTCCTCAGGGATTTACTGCGCAATTGTATTCAACAGGTGCATTGGATTGCAAAATCCCGAGCTTGTAGGAAGGTCCTGTCCATATTGTTCCAAACACTATCCACTGGAAAGAGATCCAGCGACGTTGCTGGCTACGGTGCGGTTTGGCAAGCACGAAGACAAGCAGTAGACACTCTCGCCGTGTGTAGACGGACGTTATCTTGCTGAAACGTGAGCCTAGGATACTTGCCATGAAGGGCAACATCACGGGCCTCAGTATACCGCCGACGTAGCGCTGTGCTGTAAGGAGGCTGGGATGCCAACTATGCAGCCCTGCTATAACAGGGTACGGCTCCTCCTGCGGCGTCTCCAGACGTGTCGTTGCTAAGCTCTGCGACCCATTTCGAAGCAAGACTTTCACTGAAGACAATTATAGTCCAGACAAGGAAATTTCAAGCCCAATGTCGTCGTACAGAGGTTAATGGTAGCCGGTAAAAGGGCCGTGCGAGCCGAGTGATCTTTCTGCGAGCCGCCTAGTAATGGTCCTTTTTGTTAATGAAGCACCAGATGCACGTCAGATCGATAACAACGACAAATCCGACGCTCGGAGTGTCTCTGTGACGACTGCTCGCTGTATTCGGCCATGGTTCACTCGCTTCTGCCAACGTCGTGGAATAGTATCATCGCCCCTTAACAAATGTTGAGCGATTTGCCGATTACGTCAAGCAAAGTCTTTCAGCCTGTGGTCATAGTTACTGTCCACCTGACTGAATGCACGAAGACTTTATGGCCTAGTGCCGACTTGTTCCCTGTTTACTGTGAGCTGAAATTGAGCTCCAACGTGACACGTTCTCCATTGCCTGCTAAAGTTTATATATTTGTCTTTTCCGTCGATATCTGTATGAATATCACGTTTTGAGTAATTTCCAAACCGCATTCGTAGCCTGTCGGGTTTTTCCTCTTTATGTATGTATACTGATCAGACGTAACACCATAAACACCAGCCTAATAGCCGGTATGTCCACCTTTGGTACGGAAAACGGCGGCGACGAGTCTTGGAATGGCGGCGATCAGGCGTTGGTAGGTCGCTGGAGGGAACTGCACCACATCTGCTCACGCAAGTCGCGTAATTCCCGTAAATCCAGGGACGGGGAGAGGAGGGGGACGATAACCTCTGACGCCACGATCAGTCACATTCCATTCAGTTCTGGCGAGTTCGGGGGCCAGCGTATAAAGTAACTCAGTAATGTGCTCTTGCTACCACTCCATCTCACTCCTGGCCTTATGACATGACTCATTACCTTCTTGAAAAATGCCACTGCCATCGGGGAAATATGGTAGTCATGAAGAGGTGCAGGTTGTCAGAGACCAGTGTACGATACTTCTTGGCGCCAATGGATGAATGGATGCCCATGTGAATGTTACACAGAGCACAACTGAAGCACCACCAGATGGTTTATGTCGTGCAAGTAAAGGTTTCAAGCACCTTTTTTTCTGCCAGAAATGGATTCGCACCATCCCGTCGGCATAATGAAGATGGTATAGGGATTTATCAGATCATGTAACGGTTTTCGACTGTGACAGTGTCCAGTGGTGGTGGTCACGGGTCGTAGGTGGTGATGGTTGGTGTTACCATTGGCACATGCATGCGGAGGCCCATCGTTAGGAGTGTTGGCTGTACTGCGTTTTCAGACACACCTGTACCCTGACCAACATGGAAGTCTGGTTCTAGTTCCGCTACAGTTCGCCACTTGTCCTCTTTTTACCAGTCTGTCCAACCTACTACTTCCGACATCTGTAATGAGGAGTGGCCGCGCAACTCTTTGGTATTTGGACGTGGTTCTCCTTTCTATCGCCACTTATTAAAGACTCACACCAAAGCACTCCTAAGACATCCGAGTGGCGGTGCCGTTTCTTAAAGGCTCGTGTCCAACCTCCGGGCCATGAATACCTGTCGTCTGTCAAACTCAGATAGGTGGCACACCTTCCCCGTTGTAAACAAAGCACGTCCAGTGATGCCACATACAACGTGTCTGTGTCTGACTAGCTTCATTCCTCGTCCAGATGCTGTCACTTGAAAGGGTTTACGTCGATTGTAGTAAGTAAAGATAAAATCTTGTTAGTTAGTATATATGTGTATCTTAGAGGAGAACCGGCCACTGTGAGAAGAATCGACTTCGATTTGCTTAGTTCAATTCTTCAGTTTCTAATTGCCCTGTCATATTTATCTACATTTAAATACTTTTTTATTCATAGAATTCATTTTGTTTTTAAAATATTTATTGCCTGTGATGTATGAACTTGAGCGCAACGCCACCAAGTGTAGTTTATATCACTGCACTCAAATCGAATTAGTGCTAACAACGCTCGAACGTCGTGGAGTAACTTAGGGGTCACGGAGAGCACAATGCCGCGATGTTTGTTCAGTTTAATTAAGGCTGTAACATTGCCACCAGATAGAGATGATGTGCTGATATCCGCACTTGCTAATATGTACATGAACTGTTTACGTGAGAGCATTAGTTTTCTGTTATCCTGCTGGCGTTACTATAGGAGCAAAAAGGGTCGAGCTTTAATCAGAGGTGGAAGTAAGTTCGTATGGTGCCCAGGAATCGTGGCTTATTTGCATATTAAATCCCACTTGCCTACCGAAGGAATTTACATGAAATTTGCTTACTGCCTTCCAGATCCGCTCTTAAAGTTATTTGTGGTTTATGGTGGAAAACAGAAATTCATAACTTACACAACTGCAGTGTACTGCTATCACGTCATATTTTTCTTCAAAAGGTAGTAAACATTTTAAAATTTCAGCGTGTGCTGCTTAATCCCAGCAGACTTATGTTTGATTAATGTGTGTTCCTTATGCCAGCACAGACTAGTTAATCTCACGTAGCAGCATGCTTCCATCGATTTCTTTCTTTGCGCCCGCGCGCCCTACCTGGCATATTAAGGACGTGCGGCGGTGTGCGGGTCACCCTGAATGTCGTTTTTAAGTGATTCTCAACAATTTTTAGGTGAATAGCGCGCTCCTTCCCGAGTTCCCGATTCACCTCAGTTACATGACTCGCAAACTTTTAGAAAAACGTTCGCACACTTTCAGATGTGTAACACTATATGTAGACAATGTCTGCTGTATACATTACCCCCTGGTTGAGTGGAGGGGGGTTATAGGGTTATGGGCAGAAGGGCATCCGATCATTCCTCAAAAACTAACTGCGCCAAATCCTCATTAACCATGCCGACCCTGCGCATGCCGGGACAAAGACAAAGAAACAAAAACAGGGTTAAGACTTTTTTCATTGTACTCGCTTTTTTGTTCGTTTGCTACTGTTGTCGTAATCAGAAACTGTTGTACAACTTGCTGAAGGAATGAGATAGATTGTGTCAAGTGCAAGGCTACTATTTGGAAATTTCTTTTTGCTTCCTTCAAGGAACGTTCCGAAGGTAATGCCTCCTACTTTTTGTGGTGAATTTAGATGTCCGTGTCAGATGTCAGTGTAATGGCGGTGGTTCCGTTGTTCTGCGGTTGCTGGCGCCTGCGGAGGAGTGTTCAAAATAGCAGTCTGATGTGACATAGCGGTGGTGACTGAATTTCTCACTGCAGAAGAAATTGCGCCAACTGAAATCCACCGAAGCTTGAGCCACGTTAGGCGACGTGTACCGCGTTTTCAATGTGGTCGAAAGGTGTGCATGAAAAGCCATGTTGATGTTGTTGTTGTTGGTTTTTGGAAGGGACTAAACAGCGACGGTTATCAGCCCATTGTTCCAGTCTGAGAGATAAAGCGTTGTGTTAAGCGTTCCTAAGTAAATGTGTTAACAAGTCAAAGTTTAAAAATCACAGGTAAATATGAGAAAGGATACAAGTAAAAGCGAAGAAGGGATAAAAGGACTGAAACAGTACAAGAGTGTTTTTGCTGGGTAATCACAGAAATATAAGGAACACATCCAGCCACTCTGGGACACTTTAAAACCACCTACCTAAAAGACTTAGGCAGGTGGAGAACAGAGCAATGACAGGCACACACACAAACTTTAAATGGATTTGTAAAATCCACACTTGCGGATAAAATTTAAAACAGAGTCAACCATGGAGGCATTGTCGGCTAAAGCAAGCTGCAAAGCGTCAGGGTTATTAAAATTTCGTCTCGCTACGGCTGAAATGCGGCATTCAAGTAAGATGTGGGCACTGTCAAAGGCGCACCACATCGACACTGAGGAGGGTTCTCGCGACGCAGGTGACCATGCGTCAGCAAGTATGGCCTACACGGAGCCGGCAAATGACAATCGACTCCCTGCGAGAAACCCTCAGGGAGGTCTTCCATGCAGTGGTAGAGGACTTGACAACACGGAGTTTATTTGGTTCAGTCGAGTCTGCCCATTCAGAATTCCAAACCCCAACGACCTTGCGGGTCAACTGGGTTCGGAAGTCTGAATCTGGGAGGCCAATATCCAGGGACCTTGAAGTGGTTAGTCCTGCACAACTTTCATCTCTCTCAATAAAGAGAGTCTTGATCAACTCATCTCTGCTGATAGGCCGAATGTCTGTTGTAATACCTTGAAAAGAATGTTGGCACATCTCGGTTTTCGTAAAGTTATGCGAGATGGGTCCTGCGGATGCTTATAGAAGAAGAAAATAAAATCATCCAATGGAAATTTGTCGGGACTTGCTGGGCCACAATATTCCGACTTCCATCTCATTGGACCTCTGAAAGACGTTCTACGTTGCGAACATTTTCAAGACTCGGATGCTGTTGTCAAAGCTTTAAGGAAATGGTTAGCCGCAGCTGATTCCGATTTTCACAATTAGGCAATGCTGGGTCTGGTTCATCGTTGGTAGAAGTTCATAAGGGATGGTGGTGAGTGTGTGGAAAAAGACAGTCTGTAGCTGAAACAATGATCTATTGAGCTGTGCTGTTGTGATTTGCGTATCTGCTGTAGGTACCCCCGCAGGTCCTTGGCAGCGTCTAGCGCGTCCTGCCCAGAGACCGCCTTCATCTCCGGCGTCGTCCGCAGCGCCCGGACCGCTCCGATACTCTATGCAGCGCTATCGATCCGTTTCCTGTAGCGCTGCAGTTGCCCAACCTCCTCAAGGACGCCACGGACCGTGCACTTCGTTACCGAGTAACAAGCTTTCGGAAATAACCCATTTCCGATTAGCGTTGCTACATTACTATTCTGGTAGCGTCACTTCCCACCGTTGCCCAGATCTCTATCACCTCCTTTATTATGTTAATCCATCTCCTTCTTCCCTGTCTGTCCGTCTTCTTTCACCGCACCCTCTATCCATTTCATTTCAATATTCTTGCAGCTCAATCCTTATGGCGCCATACCTTTTGTACCTTTTGAACTATGTGACCTACATAAATTAAATTTTCTAGGTTCGTAGAAACTTGACAAACGGAAATTAACTAATGAAATTGTAAATGACATCTTTCAGAAAAATATTAAGTGGTTCTCTATAAATAGACTATCTTTAAACTTTGATAAAACCCAGTATATACAGTTTCGTACAGTAAATAGCGTGACACCATTAATAAATTTAGACTTTGCACAAAAAAAAATCCCTTAAATTGTTGAATGTCATGTACAGACACCATTTTTTAAACTCACACGTTCCATACCATTGCGAAATGTCGTATTTATGATCTATGGACAAGTATTAATTTAATCTAACCTGTTGCGAATGGAGTAGGATGTAATAAATGATAACCAAATGTTCAAATGTTTGTAGAGCTTAAGGGACTTAACTACGGGGTCATCAGTCCCTAAAATTACAAACTACTTATGAACTAGCTAATACTAAGGACGGCACAAATATCCATGCCCGAGGGGGGATTCGAACCCCCGACCGTAGTGGCCGTGCAGACTGTGACTGACGCGCCGCAGAACGCTCGGCCACCGCGGCCGGCACCAAATGATGGGACGGATTATCATGCATTTCAAAGTTTATGTCTTTATGTCTCCTGAACTATGTCCTACTGTGATATAATTTCGAAGATACTTTCAGAGATATAGTGTAGTACAGTACAGAACAAATAGAAACCCTGTTAGTTACTAATAAGAACTAATAGTTGGCGCTGCTGCATTTTTCATTTTTTTTTAAATTTTACTTTTCGTTGGTTATGCCATAGAACAGCCACGAACCGCTAAAGGTGCTGTTGGTTTTGTAGTGCTGCAAAGAAGTAATACATGATCATGTTGTGCGTATTCCCTCAGTAGCAGAAGTATATTGAATTAAGAGCCGCTATGTTATCTCTGCAAATATATACTAACATTAAACAGTGAGTTGCTGATTACACGTTGTATATTCACAGCTTAACGACATCTCTTTACTTCTTTTGACAGGGAACATTTGAATTTAAAACAAAAAACATAACGACATTCCTTCGCGTCTCTCGATGCTCGAATTTATGTAGTTTCCTTTCAGATTTTTTTTTCTTTTTTTTTTTTTTCTGAAAGGAAACTACATAAATTCGAGCATCGATAGACGCGAAGGAATGTCGTTATGTTTTATGTTTTAAATTCAAATGTTCCCTGTCAAAAGAAGTAAAGAGATGTCGTTAAGCTGTGAATATACAAAGTGTAATCAGCAACTCACTGTTTAATGTTAGTATATATTTGCAGAGATAACATTGCGGCTCTTAATTCAATATACTTCTGCTACTGAGGGAATACGCACAACATGATCATGTATTATTTCTTTGCAGCACTACAAAACCAACAGCACCTTTAGCGGTTCGTGGCTGTTCTATGGCATAACCAACGAAAAGTAAAATAAAAAAAAAAAAAAAAAAAAAATGAAGAATGCAGCAGCGCCAACTATTAGTTCTTATTAGTAACTAACAGGGTTTCTATTTGTTCTGTACTGTACTACACCGTTTTCTAGGCATTCCTAAACAGAATGGACTCAAGATAAGTACGCAGCGAAATCAGAAAGGAAAAAATTCTAAGTAAATGAAACCATCAATAGACGCGAAGGAATGTCGTTATGTTTTAAATTCAAATGATACCCACAGAAAGTAGCACTTTTTTCTTTTCATGACATTGCAAGGCATGCAGGATACAGCTAGTAAATAAATACATTTTTTTTGTGTCGTAGATGGGTTAAATTTAACTTGCAGTGGCAGCGGTTTAGTATGATAACATTGGCAACGAAATATTCGGTTTAGGGGGGATCATTAATTTACTGATCGGAAGAACGTTAATTATTTATTTCAGTATCAACACAAAGAATTATTCCCCTCAGTGTACGTGACTGATTTTTCAAAAAGGATTCAACGGCCATTGCCAATATCAATACACTACAACTCTGCCGTAAGGAACATCGTAGCCCTTGTTTCAGTGTATTGCACCTTAGTTATGTGAATAAAAAACGCAGCATCGCCGACCATTAGTTATTTGGTATACTATGTAAGTAACCGCGCCTCTATCGGATCTTTGCTATATTACGGTGCAATTAAAGTGTAGCATACACCAGAAACTACAAATTGCGATATCTTTTCTTCCACTGATCCGATGAATCCTGTTGCCTCTAGGTACTCTCGGTGACCTATGAAACCCCATGAAAGTTCGTATAGTACTCTTGGAGATTTGCTGTACTATACCATACTTATACGTATAGTATACACATAAGACTTCCAATTACCATATCTTTTCTTCCTCTGATCCGATTTTGATGAAATGAAACCTGTCTTACTCTCCAAACTATTCTCAATTGACCTGTGAAAAACCACGAAAGTTCGTGTAGTACTTTTGGAAATTATTCTCAAAAAATAGACGTACACGATGGATTTTAAACAAATGACTAAATTATGATATCTTTATTTTCTCTGATCCGATTTTAATTATTGAAGCGTGTATGTACCCGCACGATATGCTCAAGTTACGTATGAAAACTCCATGCAAATTCGTGAAGTAGTTTTGGAGATAAGAGGTTTTTAATAGCTGAACAAACAGACCCGACGGTAACTGAAAACACTTATAATTACGATAACCTTTATTTCCGTGATCGGATTTTGATATAATTATGCCTATATGTTGACCCAAATGTTTCTCATGTTTCCTGTGAAAACCGCGTGAAGATTCGTCCAGTAGTTTTAAAGATTGAAGTGAACAGCGACAGACCTACATTTTCAGATTTGTTTTTAGTATAGATATAGATTGTGGATGAAACAGAGAGCATATTTCATACCGGCGAAAGAAAAGTTGTCTTCATATTTTTCTGCAGCCGGCACCATTTCCATTAAAATTATCTAGAAATTAGCAAATCTTTGTACACATACAGTAACTTGCAATATTTATTTATTTATTATAACTTTATTCCTCCAGAGAGTGTGTATTTAATTAGTAAATTAATTAAGTTAGCCTTCGAGAATGAAAGATTCTATACGTAACTGAATTTTTTTATATTTTTAATGACAACAGGCTTTTATAATTGAATGAAATATAAGCCTTTTTTGAACTAATGCTATATAGTTAAATTGTCACTAATGACTTTAAACAGCGCATCGACGTTTCATTAACACTACCAAGTTTATACTGCTGTTCCCTTAGAGACATGCATTGAATTCTACATTCAGAAAAATGGGCTCCTGAGTATCTTACTTATATGGTTTCTCTCACCTTAACTACCATCTGAATAGCAACTTACGTCCAACATATTTAATACCTTCAAGACTAGGATTTTTTACCACCGCCTGCTTCTCAAAATTCAGTTATTTTTGATATTGTTGATTTACATAGGTTTCTGAGGTGTATACACGCCATTATTCTGCCATCTACACTCACTATTTCCTGAAAACTCAAGTAATTCCAACATCATTCATTCACAGAAGGGAGCAATCGCACCGATACGACGTCTGATACTCGCAACAGAAATACGAAATCGCACCTGTACGCTCGTAGTCTGGAGCGACGGTGCGGTTGCCGTCCCCAAAAGTGCGACGTAAACCGAGAGATATATGTTTCGAATGTATGTCAGAAAGATTGGTTTCAAGACATCAGATACAAGACAGAAAAAAATAATGTTCTATTTGAAATATTTAACTCTTTGATGCAATTTTCTGAAAAATAACTCAAATTTCTGAATTGTTAGCCTGAGTCATGTTTTTTTCTTCATGATTGATACTTAGACATAATATTGTGGTACTCAAAATTAGCTGAACAGACAAGATTTTGAAGAAGAACCAAGCGAAGGGGCCGGAACGTCGATCTTGTAGAAGAAACAGGGCACATTCTAACGACGTAGAACATTCTACCTTCAATGACAACGAACACGACAGCCTCCATACCACAGATATACACTGTAGCTGACAACACCAGTGATCTCTATACCACCCGGATACATTACTCTTGATTCTGAATATAGAACTGCAGCGTACCTGCACATCAGAGTTTTTAGCATTTGCGACACGTTGCAGTTTGTGAAACGAATTTCCATGAAACAGTACGTGACAAAGAATTTCTTACTTACCTCCTCTAAGAACAAGAAACGAAATGTGAACAACATGAGTTACAATCATTGGGATTGAGCCAAACTAAGCTTGACTCTGATTCTTCGCATTCATATTTATAGATAATACTTGGTTCTAGAACGTTCCAGGAAAACGTTGGTACAATCACATTCCTGAATTACGCTACCTTAATTAAATTAGACGTCTTTCATAAATGAGATATACATCAAAGTTATCAGCACAAACAGTAGACAATTTTACAAATATTTGTAGATCGGATAAATTTATATACCAAACATATATACAAAATATGATTAGTGCAAATTTGGTTTGTTTACATAATTGAAATACTTAAACAATAAAACAGTAAGTAGTATAGTTTCGTTACAAACTGATAATGTCAAATTGTTTAAGGCACATTACATAACTTCAGGAAATGCTAATAATTGTATTCTCGTACTAATACTAATAATTGCATTATGTTACAAGCCAACAATGTTATCATTATTACAAGATTTTTATAAATTGTAATTAAACGGATGTAATTTGACAGAGAAAGGTATGACAAAATACTTTTATACTTTATACTTATGCAATGTCAAAAGACGTTTGGCTCAAAAATGTTCAAATGTTTGTATAGCTTATGGGACTCAACTACGGGGTCATCAGTCCCTAAACTTACAAACTACTTATGAACTAGCTAATACTAAGGACGGCACAAATATCCATGCCCGAGGGGGGATTCGAACCCCCGACCGAAGTGGCCGTGCAGACCGTGACTGGAGCGCCTCAGTCCCCTCGGCCACCGCGGCCGGCACGTTTGGTTCTAAACAATGTATTTCGAAATGCTTACTCCATTAATATTACGAAAATTAATCTAGTTTATATTTCCGGCAAATTTTGAATGAATATAAGTTGCTGACGGATATAGGATTGCCTCAGTAAATATGGTAAACACAAAATTATAGTATCTGAGTACCTGTAGCCTACGGATTTAGAAAATAACTCTACATTGATGCGTATCGAATACTTTATTAACCTGAGCAAATGGGGTTCCTAGAGCTAAATCTGTTACAGTGTTCGATTTTACAACGACGAAACGTAACAAATAAAATCTTTGCTGTTCATTTTGATCTGATACTTACGTTAATAAGTAGTGTTGGGGTTCCTGTTTTCATTAATCTGTTGGCAGTTCCGACCGGCTATTGATTATCTCCCAATAAAATCCATTCATAAGAGAGCTCCTATAAGAATAATGAAATATTCGTGCGTGTTGATTTGAGTGTCTTTACGAAAACTATTGTTTGGGCATCGTCACTTTGTATTAGATACGTATTTTATGCACCGTCAAACTGTTCATCCGTCTGCGATAAAATTTTGCACACTTATGCTTCAAAACAAAAGGAAAGGTACTGTCTGAAATATATTTCGTGTGGTTGTTTGCGGAGAGTACCTAACTATTCAGTAGCGATCCAGGGTGAATATCGGACTTTCAAAGGAGCCGTTATCCCCCTTGAGAGTATCCTCCTCATATGGGGAGGAAACGATGGGTCTTAATAACAAATCCACAACACCACGGCGTAGTAGCCCGGAAATTTTTAACATTATTGACATTTCTTGCCATGAAAATTTTCATTTGGCAAGGCACACTTCAACTAAAATACCCTGTATCAGGGTGTTCACTTTAACTGAACACATTGATATACCTCGGAAACTACACGTTGCACCAAAAAAAGGTGTAACTCTCGGAGCGAGACATCCAATGATACCACATTTAACTCCCCACGTAACCCGGTCGTGGGTGGCGGGGGTCATCTGAAAAATCTCCAATGTCAATCCATCTCATTTATTAATTACGATTTGTCGCAAAGAATACACAAATTTTGTCTGAAACATGTGTTTCGTTTCTCCACAGTTGGCGCTGTCAGTGGAGGAAACGAATCATAATTCATAACATATTACTCAATGTTCCTTGAACATAAATCGTCGGCGGGACCATTCGCAACGTTTTATTACTCCAAAATATCGAACAGGGAACTAGTCAGCTTCGTAGTGCAGCCAAGGCTACTACCGTTAATGTATTCCAGCGTAGAACCGTCAGCTTCAGTAGACTTACGTTTTTCAAATTCTGTATAAAGGGCGGAAATATATCTGAATGAATCTGTGCAGAAGTGTTTCTTATGCTGTCGACCATGTCTTCACGGCCTATTTGCATTTGTTGGCAAATCATATCTTTTAAATGTTCTCACAGAAAAAAAAAAATCATGTGACGTCAAATCAGGCGACCTAGCGGGCCAAATAACAGGACCAACTCTGCCGATCCAACGACCAGTTGCCGTTAGAGTTAGACCGTAAAATGATTTGCAACCGGAACGGAATATTCGGCTCCTCTTCTAGTTTCTCCGGAAACCGAAACTTACGTAATTAAGTTAAAATTTCGGCAAATGTACGTTATACCACAAATTACTAGTCTTCCCACATGAAGACTTCTAGACTGTGTGTAAGTAAGCCTAACCAGAGTCCGTAGAAGACGACATATGAAGCGTACAGAGTTACTGGAAACAAAAAAATCCGCGCAAGGAAAGATTCCTAGTAATTAAAACGATGCGCCGTCAATTGAGGTAAAGCGTTATTGTTGACTGAATCCATAACGAACGGGACTCCACTTCATCCGTAAATTCACGAGAGCTAGTTTCGGCCAAGCCAAAGATTCCACTGATTTATGTCTGAAACCGAAACTGCCGCCGAAATCAATGTTTTGGATGAAACCGAATATTCGGTCGGCCCTTACTTGCCGTGCTTCAACTGCGTGTGCCGGGCAACCGCAATGCTGCAACCCAGCGACAGACGTAGGTCATAGTCTCTCCGGCGCCCAGGGAAACGTAGTAACTCGTTACTGCCGCGGTGGAGTGGACGAGCGGTTCAAGGCGCCTTGTTGCGGAGCGCACGGTTGCTCAATGTCGGAAGTTCGGGTTCCCTCAGACATGTTTCTGTGTGTGTTTTATCCTTAGCATAAGTTAGTATAAGTAGTCTGCAAGCCTAGAGACTGATAACTGCAGCAATTACGTCCCTTACATTTACAAACATTTGAACATTTAAATCCGTCGCTCTTCTGAGAGCTGTTATTGCCTACAGGAAAACCATTGGCCTGCCTCTTTCAATTTCCAGTTCATTACTCCTGGAGGAACTTGGATTGCGTGGCTACTATGTTGTGTGAGAGGTTTGACAACATTATAGAGTTTGCGCGTCCTTAAAATTCATTTCACGTAGGTGCAATTTCCAGAACACAGCAACTTCTGTTACCGGAGAACTAAATTGTGTTCCTAGCACAAGTACCTGACAGCGGCTGTTAAACGGTTAGATAAACGTGGTCAGGAAAAGTAAAAACAATGGGATATTTCTGCTTCCGTGTGGGACAAGTTAGATGGCTTTACCAAAGACAAACCTTTTGTCCTTTTTTTACCTTATTTGAGCACCATTTCCTAAAAACGTACCTGAAAGAGAAAATAAGAGTACAAATTAGGAATGAGATGATAGAGAAAATCACAATAGGCAGGGGTGTGAGGCAAGGTTGCTGTCTCTCCCCAATACTGTTTAACATATACCTGGAACATATTATGCAGAAATGTATGAAACAAAACAGAGGTGTACGGGTCGGTGGTAGGAGAATAGAAGGTATTCGATTCGCCGATGGTATGGTATCACTGGCAGAGAGCGAAAGAACTATGATTGAAATGTTAAATGACTTCAATAAGTCCTGTGAGGAATTAAGAATGAAAATTAATAAGAAAAAGACAAAATGTATGGTTATAAACGCAAGAAAAGTAGGACCAACAATAAAGCTAGGTCAGGAAGTAATAGAGCAAGTTAGTGCTTTCACATACCTGGGAAGCATAATTACAGAAGATATCAGATGCCACAAGGAAGTGAAAAGTCGCATAGCAACTGCCAAGGAGGCTTCTATGCGGCCATATGGACAGGAACTGAGGAAGAGACTGACAAAATGTTTTACATGGAGTGTAGCAGTATTTGGCTCTGAGACATGGACACTGAGAAAAGAGGATGAAAGAAGATTAGCAGCATTCGAGAAGTGGACTTGGAGGAAGATGGAAAGGATAAAGTGGTTAAAGAATGTTGAGAAGAGTGGGTGAGGAGGAGGAATTCTAAAGGTAATCAGAAACAGTAAACGGAATTGGCTTGGACAATGGATGGGAAGATATTGCCTGCTGATGGATGCTATGGAGGGAACAGTGAACGGGAGAAGAAGAAGAAGAAGAGGACGCAGAAGATACCAGACGGTTGACAGTATAAAGATAGGAAACAGTTACAAGAAAACAAAGAGTTTAGCAAACGACAGGACTGCATAGAGAGCTGCATGTGAAGACCTGCCTTAGGGCAGTACACTGATGACGATGTTGAGCACCATTTCTTTTTTTTATTCATTTTAGATTTGCACCTAAAAAGGATGTTTCAAAAAAAAAAGTTCAAATGATTGAAATTCTAATGGGACCGAACTACGTTGGTCATCAGTCCCTAGAGTTACAAACTAATTAAACCAAGCCGGCCGCGGTGGCCGAGGGGACTGAGGCGCTCCAGTCACGGTCTGCACGACCACTACGGTCGGGGGTTCGAATCCCCCTCGGGCATGGATATTTGTGCCGTCCGTAGGATTAGCTAGTTCATAAGTAGTTTGTAAGTTTAGGGACTGATGACCCCGTAGTTAAGTCCCATAAGCTATACAAACATTTTAACATTTTAATTAAACCAAGTCAAACTAACCTAAGGACAACACAAACATCCAAGCCCGAGGGAGGATTCGAATCTCCGACGCGGTAAGCCGCGTGATCCGTAACGTGGCGCTCCAGACCGCTCGGCTATTCCCATGTAGCCTAAAAATCATAACACTGGTAACAAAGCACATAAAAAAACTCCAATATACTCACAAAATACTTTAACAATTTCGTTAAGAATTTCAAAGAGGGCAATCACTGAATATAAAAATTTGCAACCCCGATCTATAGCGTAGTATACAGCACAACGACGTATTATTTAGCCGGTGGAATGCAGAGATGGAGGAGTAAGAAACTCGTTCATTCACTTGTCCGCTTTGGCATAAACACATTTCAATTACAGTTTCGTAATCACACTACATTCCGGAAGAACAGCTCCTATTACATAAGTTCTTAGTGGTGGCACAACATGATTTGCGATTCAAATGAAAGCTGACAAGTTCGATTCAGCATGATTTTATTCAGTACTGTGAACCAAAGAACATGTGGTTAAAACTCCATTACTCGTTTCTTCGCTTGATTATTTCATTTTATGTACCAGTAATGGCGGACAAGGGAGAAATATTGAGCAATGCACTACAGATCAATTTCTAAAGCAGTTGTTTATATTTTTTGCACGACGTGAGTTTGAAATTTGCTTGTGGCATGAGTGTTACCAGACTAGGTAGTAATCGAGACTAAGTTATTGTGTAAGAGGCAAAACAGGTACCTGTTACAGGTATTTTTGGCATCTGCATGTACAGATGAGAAAGCATTATAATTTACTTAATACGCGCAAAGTTGCTAAATTTAATTTGTGTTTCTGTTATTGTTACTAAAGTATTAATTGTTTTGTTGTGTTACAGGATAAGAGCTCGGGAGCTGCAGTATTCCGACAGCAGCATCTTCGTCTCTACCACCAGCGATGCCGTGCTGACCAGTACCGAATTCGCAGCGATTTCCAAGTTTGAGAAGAGGAAAATGACGTCGACAGCTGTTAACCTCTGATTCTCATTACGAAACTTATACAGTTACTGTATTTTAGAATAAAAAGTACACAAATGACGAAATACTTCTAAATATACGTACATAATATTGTGAAACTGCCTGTCATGTAACATTTGTATATTCCACAATGTTAGGAAATATGTTCGAATTGAAATTTACTTCTCTGCCCACATAATCAATCAGTATAAAGCGACTAATTCGTGCGTGGGAAAGTTACCTGCTGAGTTTTGTATAGTTTTAGTCGTTAGAAGGAAATGATTTTTTTCCTAGCTGTGGCTTTGAAATGCCGCGGCGGAGTGGCCGAGCGTATTGAGGCACTATGATCCGATGCGCGAGGCCGTTCCCCCTCGGGACTTCGAATCCCCTCTCGGGCATGGATGTTTGTGTTGTCTTTAGTCAGGGCCGGCGCAAGCCCGAGTGCCGCCCCGTGCGAGCTGCTAAATTGCCGCCCCCCAACCCGTTTTATTATTATTATTATTATTTTACAGAAGTTTGTGGAATTTTATTTAAACAAATCTGTATGAAATGTCAGCAATAAATCGCAATTTTTGTTTTTACTTTTCAGATCTACGTACTTCTAGGTTTCGGCCACTGAATGGCCAGTCTCAAAACTTTTAATACGTGCTTCCATCTAAACCGTCATTGACAGTTACGTTCAGAATGACGGTATAGATGTAAACATAAAGCATTGAGAATAGCTAAACTGTGCCTGAAATTCATGTAGCTGGAAAATAAAAACAAAAATTGCGACTGATTGGTGACATTCTCTACAGATTTGTACAAAACAGTCGCTGGGCACCAGCTGAAAAATGGAGTCAAACCTGATTGAAGAAATCTAGCTAATCTTAATAATCCTTGTGAAATTACAAAAATTTACAAATGTGTGTGAAATATTATTGTAGGATACGCTGTTCAGGAGATGAAGTCATAAGAATTGAGCCGCGTGAAATTGAATTTCAGGTCGAATTTCACTACACACACAGGTGAAACGGTCGAAGAGTGGAGCGGAAAACAATGGAGAGAGAATGAATAAGAAGATGGAGTAACATAATAATTCAATAAATACATATCCGAGTATCGATGGGTACTAATGCTAGTCGAAATATGTTAACTCACTGCACAGCGGTTGTTCATTTCAAAGAAATGACACTCGACATTTGTCGTAATTTTCATGTGTCAGTTCTTCCGTGTCTGATTATGGAATAAGGGTAACAAATTAGTCACTGCCGTATCACTTCACTTTTCTTCGCTTTATCTTCATTCTAGCGATTGGGACGACGCGTGCTTATTTGCCGACTTGCCAATTTTTGAAGTAACAGATCATAAGGAAAATAAATTTTCCTATTGTGTAATCTGGAAGGAGAAAAATTCTAACTTATGAGTAACATGCATGCACAATACTAATTGTAAGTTATATGAAAAGCACTTACCTATTACATCCCAAGTTGCAAGAAATTCGGACGCACCAGTTCTTACGAAACGAAATGAAAGTGCTTCTGACCAATCTTGACTGCCTCGGCCAACTATCGAAACTAATTCTGTAGTTTTCGTTGTAGAAAACGCAATACCTACCGCCTGGAAAGGCGAAGTGGTGACGTGGCAGTGCCAGCAACTACTGTAGGTTACGTGGTGCGGTACAGCGAGGCTACGGTTAAACTAGTGCCCAAGAAGAAGAAGCAAGAGGCTCACAATACGTATGTGACCGATGAAATGGGTAAATGTATTAGCAGGCAGCAATTTCTCTGGCATTATGAACAATAGAAAGAAATACGAACTTTGCGAAAACTGCACAACTTTTTTCAAACAGAAGTGAGCTTCAAAGCTAGCAAGGAAACCCTTAGAAGCAATGTTCTATCTGTGGATATTTGTTTTAGAAGATGTCAAAATTAACGTTTTGTTTTGTGCTGACGAGAGGGTATTGTTGCTAAAAGACGATACTTTCTCAGATTTTTATCAGAATCAAAGCGGCCAGTAGTATACTTAGATGAAATATGGATTCACACGCATTATACAGTAAATAAATGTTGGCAAAGTGATAGTGTGCGAGTAGTATTGTCAAACAAAAGTGCCGGTCAGAGTTTAATTGTTGTTCATGCAGGCGGAGAAAGGTGTTTCATGGCTCAAAAACCACAACGTCTGACTATCACTCAGAAATGGATAGCAAAAATTTCCAAAAATACATCGAAACCCAACGTATGCCAGGCGTACTACCAATGTCTTTATCCCTTGTAACTACTCACAGCATATTTACCCATTCTGAACACTTCTAGCCATTTTAGGTGTCGGACATGTTTGAATGTAGTAATGTTTAATCATTTTTTTTCCATAATGCGGGAAGAATAAAACACTCGGAAACTGCCATTGAAGGGCTTAGCAAAATTGCTTCAGGCTTAACATGTAACCGCAGTATCTAACATTGCATTCCAATTTACAAATTAGATAAATTAGATTTCGTCTTCTGCAAAATTAGTTGTGAGTAAATGCACGGCGCGTTAAGAGGTCGGCAGCGCTCCACTCATAACAATACTGGCCGGGCGTGTACGCCAGCTGTTTCCTCCTCTCTGTTCCTCCGGCGTAAACAAGACGGCGCTGCCACAGTGGAGTGGGAGAAATTACTCCTCCTCCCACCCTTTGTTCAACAGGGGCGACCGACAAGTAGTCAGGCGCCATGCCACAGTTCCCGAAGCCGCTCCCTCCAACGTTTAGTTTCGAATTGCCTCTTGGGCATGGAGTTTGTACTAAAAAAAAAAAAAAAATAATAATAAAATAAAATAAAATAAATAAAAAATAAATAAATAAAAAGGTTGGGGTGGCGGCAGATTTGCCGCCCTTCGGAAAGTGCCGCCCTGTGCGGCCGCACGTTTCGCACGTGCCTTGCGCCGGCCCTGTCTTTAGTATAAGTTAGTTTACAAGTAGTTTGTAGGTTTAAGGACTCATGAACCCGCAGTTGAGTCCCATAAGCTTAACAAATATTTGAAAGTTTTTGAAGATTGAAATCTAAGCCTAAGATAATTTAAATCTAAGTAAGTTTCAGAAATAAATAATGTTTGACCTTCATCGTCAAAATCAGCAATTTTACAGACAAAAGAAAGTGATACTTCTGCAATTTAGTCTCTCTTGACGTATTAGACCGCTAATTTTGTGTTTGATAATGTTTAGCTGCGGGTTGCACCCTGGAGGGAATAAATTCGATCACAGTCAGGCAGATAATTCAAAAATCTCTTTCTCCGAACTCCAGGTATCACAGCGAGGGAAGTAACGTCGAACAATACAGCGCTGACATACAGGGCAGGCACAAAATAATGTGAACACCAGAAACTACATGTTGCTGCAAGATGGCACCACTGCATACGTGTTAACACTGAGGCGCGACATTTGACGTGTTGGACGTTTCTGGCGTTTTGTCCTGCGACGTTCCACAAAATGGATTACTGAAATGCGAGTTGTATAGAGGTCGGCAGTTAGTGGGAGCATCTGTGTCGAGTTTGTGACACTTGCGGGGAGTGACACTTGCGCGGAAAGGGAATGTGTAGACACTTGCGCGGAGACCCGGACGCTGCAGGTAGTGAACAGGGTGTTCCAGAAGTGGGGATACACCACCCCTACTCCACGCCCTCCAGCCGCTACCTGTGCCGTATTCAGGGAAAGGCAAACCGAGCGAGGTGGAGCAGTAGTAACGGCTCGGAGATATCACAGCCTCATTCAACAGGGAGATAACACGTCATACAAATATCACTCGATTTACAATACAGCACCATGTGAAGAGGAATGTGATGAAATCGGAATTGAGCGCAACCGTTGCTAACTACAATTTCGGATTTACTGCATTTTGAGTCAAAATTCGCATCCATATTCGCATTTATCGCAAATGCGAATTTTTCCTGTCCCTAGTAATACCTCTAAAAATAAACAGCTGATCAAGGCACTAAAAGCAAGGGCAGATCTTTGGGTGTATTACTACAAATAACTAAAATACAATTTGATCGTGGAATTATATACAATCTCATTATAAAGGTTTTTGTAGGTGGTTGTGAGCAGCTTTTAAATATGTTAGGAATAGCATTATGAAATATAGACAGCTACACCTAATGTTTATTATGAGATATCGATTTCGGCTAATTTCAGGTCATCTTCAAGTCTCAAACAACAGGTGTTACTTATGCATTTTTCCAGTGGCACTCATAACCTTTAAGTGTTTACACACGCCGGCCGCGGTGGCCGAGGAGACTAAGGCGCACCAATCACGGTCTGCACGGCCACTACGGTCGGGGATTCGAATCCCCCCTCGGGCATGGATATTTGTGCCGTCCTAGTTTGTAAGTTTAGGGACTGATTACCCCATAGTTAAGTCCCATAGACTATACAAACATTTGAATATTTTGTTTACACACGAGGTCTAACGTTGTTAATCGCGTTAGCGATGAATACAGAACCCAGAATCTTTGCGTCTAAATGATACATATATTGTTGTGATGTCTTATTCCGAAAGAACAGACAACACACCAATACATATATAGCTCTCGGTAAAGTGGAACGGTACGATGTCGTTACGTAGCACAGCACAGCCGACTGGAAACGCAGGAGAAGTGCAAACAACGTTCTCTCGTCAGAGGTATGATTAGGTTCGACGTAGACTTCTACAACATACAGTCTTCACGGCGAAGATTACACCAAAAAATTTAACGTTTCGTCTACTTTCGCGATAGCAACCAAATTTTAAAATCGTGTCTACTATGTAAAGATGTAGCAACACAAAACGCTTCAAGTCCAAAACTTCACTGATTTTCGAGTTCTGAATTTTTAATATGTTTTTAATGTTATTACAGAAAAAACATATTTGGGACTCACGCTACAATTTTCATATGGCAGAATTTGTAGGTACATTCACAAGACATAAGTCAACGGTTGTGTGCATTCATCTTATGAGAAATATCAATCATTTGTTTTCAGTGTTTACTTCAAATTTCTCTTTTTTTAATTATTAGTACTTAAATGTGGTTATGAAATAAATAAATTACGTGTATATGTGTAGTCTTATGCGGCCAAACTGCTTAGATCATTGGTCGCTAGACTTACACACTACTTAATCTTACTTAAAATAAGTTAGCCAAAGTACAAGCAAACATACCTATGTCCGAGGAAGGACTCGAACCTCCGACCGGACCGGCCGCGCAATTTGTGACACAAATTACGTGTTTGATAATATTAATGCATAGAAGTATGAAATCACGTCAAGACTACTTTCTGCAAAAATTTCGACAAAAAAAAGTTGGCACTGAGTTTAGAAAAACAAAATTCTGGTTTATTGGATTTTAACATTTTATCAAAAATTAAACGTTTTTACAAGAGATACAGCCATTCAAATTTACGGGCACCATAACGTTTTCCCATCCTGAGTAAATGAGCTGCTTCTTGTTTCAACGCTACAGTAGCCTTTTTCTTGAATGTTCTGAATATAAATCTTCACACAGACTTCTTGAGGAGGAGAGTGATACGGATATCTGATTGTAAACCACTGCCTATTACCTTAGACCTTTTTGAGTGTACTGAACAGTATTTCCGCGTATTCCGTAATTTATATTTATACAGTTAACAGGCAATGTAATTTATAACCAACTATTGGCTGCTAATTTCGCTTCATTTTTCCTGGAAGTCTTGCAACTTGTTTCTCCCTGTTGGTTTATGCCAAGTTCGGAGTAAAAATGGTTCTATATGACAGTGATAGAAAATAGAATTTATCTTTAGCATTTTTCGCCGTGTGATATTCCCTTACACATTCCGTATTTCATATATTTCTTAGATGTATTTGTAATTCGAATACAGCCAAATCGTTTTGGGGTCTACGAATAAACGCTTTAAGTATGTAAAATACTCATTGACTTATTATTAACGTTTTTTAATCTAAGGTTTAAGGTTGCATCTCCTATTAAAAAGCATAGTAGCTATTTTTAAAGAGATGGAAGTTGCGTGATAGTGGGGTTAACTACATAGCGGTCAATTACATCAACGTATCTGTGCATGATGCCTAATATATTTATTGCTCGTGCAGGTGTCTTGATATGCTTAGTGTTCTGAATAATATGCTTTTAGGAGGTATGACTGTGGAAAGTCATAGTCTTGTAGTAGCAGAGACTAACTCTCCAAACATTATCACTATTAAAATACCTTTTTGTTTACAGGAGGAACACTCAACGGATTAATATGTTGTTAGAACAAGTTACTATATTGCTCTTCAGCTTGCAAAGGGTTGTGCAATTTCACTGAGTTTCGTGTTGACAGTGTGGAAACTTGACAACAGCAGTGCTAGACTTATTGGTGTGCCTGTACCCAGGAAAAGGCATCAACCGCCCCAGGGGCCCCGGGTTCCGCGCAAGTGTCACTCCGCGCAAATGTTCCAACCCCTCTGTGTCGAAAATGCCGGCACTGTCTAACGTTTTGCTAGCGACAGTATCCTTGGTAATGACGGCGTACACAAAACAAAGTTAAACACCACCGGCGAAGAAGAATATTGGGTGGAACCCGAACTTAACTGACAACGGCCGACGAAAATTAAGAATAACTGTGCTCAAACAACTCAACACTCACGTCATTCATACTGTTTCGATAAAAATATTATGCTTAGAGCTTAAGATTCATTGAATAGATGCTCTTACTGAATCCTTAACAGCGGAAGCCAATGCAAAGCTGCGAAGGAAGTGGTGCCACGATCTAAAACCTGACATTTGGTGACTGTAACGATGTGGCATGCTCCGATACATATATATATATATATATATATATATATATATATATATATTTCATTGCTTCATACTATACGGCAAGCCTGCTACCTACAGTCATCCATGATGAAGCTTCCGTCTTAATTTGGGACACACATCATGATATTCAACTGTTTCTATCATTACCGTCTTTGGTACTATAACTGTCCATGATTATCTCACCAGCCTCGACGACAAACTGCTGAGTGCTGACTATTACTTACATGTTGATAGCAAACAAAATGATAATGTAACTACAGATACAGCCACAGCGTAGTTATGGAATATCGTCCCAGATTTGTGACTGGATAGGGGATTTCCTGTCAGAGAGGACACAGTTTGTAGTAATCCGTGGTACGGCTTTGACTAAAACAGAGGTGATTTCGCCGTTCCACAGGGTACTATTATTGGTTCTCTGCTGTTCCTTATCTACATAAACGATTTGGGAGAAAATCTGAGCAGCTCTCTTAGGTTGTTTACAGATGACGCCATCATTTATCGTCCAGTAAAGTCATTTGAAGATCAAACACAACTGCAGGGCGATCTAAATAACATATCGGTATGGTGTATTGGCAATTGACTGTAAATAATGAGAAGTGCGAAGTCGTCCACATGAGTACGAAAAGAAACCCGATAAACGTTGTTTACAAGATAAATCAATCAAACGTGAAGGTCGTAAACTCCACAAAATTTACTATTACTTCAGACTTAAACTGGAAAGAACACGTAGATAATGTCGTGGGAAAGACGAACCAGAGACTGCGTTTTATTGGCAGGGCCCTTAAAAGATGCAACAGAACTGCTAAAGAAACTGCACACACTACGCTTGTCCGTCCTATTTTGGAGTTTTGCTGCCCAGTGTGGGATCCTTATCGGGTGGGTTTGACGGAAGCCGTCGGAAGGGTCCAAACGGGCAGCTCGTTTTATATCGTCACGATACAGGGGAGACAGTGTTACGGAAATGATACAGGATCTGGGATGGGAATCATTACAACAACGGCGGTTATCGCTGCGGCGTGGTCTACTTACGAAATTCTAATCGCCAACATTCTCCTCCAAATGCGAAAATATATTGTTGACTACCACTTACATAGGTAGAAATGATAATCAGAATAAAATAAGAGAAATTAGAGTTCGAACGGAGATATTCAGGTGTTCTTTTTTCCCGTGCGCTATTCGAGAGTGGAATGGTAAATGCATAGTATAAAGGTGGTTCGATGAACCCTCTGCCACGCACTTAAATGTTATTTGCAGAGTATCCCCTGTAGATGTAAAACTGTTCAGCCTTGTATTGATCAGCATGAGAAAATTATCAAACAAGCCCCCTTTGGTAGCAAAATCACCAAGCCTCAATATAACTGGACCCTTATAGACGGTTTTAGAGCAGAGAGAAGGCCCAGACATACAACTCCAACTTTGCTGAAGTAATTGGCGGATGTTTTGGTACCAGAATGGATAACATTCTCTTGGAACATGTAGAGACACTTAAGACACTTTACGAATCTGTTCGTCGAAGAGTTACAGTTGTTCTCAAGGCCAATGGTGGGCCCACACCTTACAAATAAACAAATATTGTGTCTGTCTTAACAGTCCGCCTCCTGTGTTTTCGCCTGTGTTGCGACGTTGAAAAATAGTGCACGTGGTAGCAGCTGGAGGAACAAATTAAATACACGTTCGCTCAGTTGCCTCGGACACCGCGTGTATCGTTGTTCTTCCACATAATCGTTTGCCACATGCTCTTACCCATCAATAATCACAATAAGAAAACTGCGGTACGTCCGTTGAGCTATGAGGCTATATTGGAACTACTCTCAGTTGTGAATCGCTTTCGCTGCCTCGCTCCTAAACAAATCAGTAGTTTGAAACGGTGTTTAGGGCTGTATATGAACTTTCACCAAAATATTTTTCACCGTTTCCTTTGCAAAATAAGTATATGTACGGTGTTATATTTTCATAAAAGCAAAGCGTTGCAGATTACCTACTTTGCAAGTTTACACAACGAAACGGCATATTTCAAGAACCACATGGTTTAGATATCCATGATATACAGTTTACTTATATTCAAATTCTCAAGATAAGAAGAGAAAAAAGTATCGCTATTATACCCTGTTAATTAAAATAAATTACTATTTAGATTAACTTTTTATGTTATAATAGAATGCTGGTAGAATTTATGGAGGCCGAAGGCGTTAAATTATGAAAGTCCAAGCAGCAAAAATAATCAGTTTAAATCAGCCATCGATAGATGAAAGTTTATTCTTTTAATTTGTACAAAGGCTTCGTCCAACGTAAATGCAAAGTGTCATATAAAGTTCAAGACGTAAAATAGAATAGTGTGTTCTTCTGTATGATTCTCAGCTAATTCCACTCCTATTCAGGCGCAGGACATGACTTTGGTATTCCCATCTGCGAGTGCAACAACAGGTATAGCAGAGGTATGAGACTTTGTTTCATTCAGAAGCAATCCACTACACCTAGTGAGAAGAACCTTGAACTAAATACTTCAGTTTTAGATATCATAATTATTTACTTTTTTTTCATTCTCTCACTGATTATTGATTATTTCTGCTTACATGACCAAGGTTTCTGGTTATTAGTTCGTTGTCAAGCGTTACTGTCAAAAAAGAATAATAGACATACTAACAGAAACAAATCAAAAATATAAGGTCACTTGGGATATCTGGGGTCAGGGGGTAACTGGGGCCGCGCGGGAGTAGCCGAGCGGTCTTGAGTTCCACGTTGCGGATCTCGCGGCCTCCCCCGTTGGGGGTTCGGATCCTCTCTCGGACATGGATGTGTGTGTTGTCCTCAGGTTAGTTTAACTTAAGTAGTTTCTAAGACTAGAGACTGATGACCGACGTGGTTTGGTCCCATAGAATTACAAACATTTGAACATTTGTAATTTATTTTGGTAACTGAGCCATGAGCTTTTTTCATAAAAGTAGTGAGAATAATTTCATTTCAAGTGGTTGGCAGCCTTGAACAAGCAGTCTCATCTATCTAAGTGTTGTGGTTTTCGTGTCGCAATTTTTATTTATTTATTTTCAATTTTGTTGTGCTGAATTTCTGTAGCAATATGATGTCATCCTTACGTTACGGAGCACCTACATGTTTACTATAAGTATTATCACTGTGACAGGTATTTTAGCATAAAGTACGAGCACAAGTCACCTGTAACATTACTGGCAACATATGTTCTCCTTTATCTTATTAGTTTGAGGCGGTGGCCCAGTTACCCCCAAAAATTTTCAATACTGCGGTAAGTGGGCCAGGTGCTTGGGGTACCTGGGCCCGCCTAGGACCCATTTACCCCAAGCACACCCATTTACCCAAAGTATTTATTGCTTCCTTTTAATTCATTACTGAAATCAATTTGTTTATTTTTTCCTTGTGAATTATGTTAATTTTATCTAGTGTAAAATTCTTGAATATCGGTCTGGAGATCGCTTTTATTTTATATTACATGACCGATTTCGTTTGACCAAGGTGTAAATTCAATACAAGTGGGCGGATATTGTGTTGGGAAAGTTTATGGAAAATCAAAATTAAATTTCAGACTTTACTTTGCAAAATTAACAAACCAATCATACGCTGGATATGAAGTCATGTGTTTCAAATGACACTTCAAAACCATGAACTTTATGGAAACAGGAGAAGAGGCATGTATTACCGAAAATGATGTAGTAAGAAAGCTGTCAAAGCCTCTTAGAAGCAGCTCTGCTAGATTCAAAGGCATGATCAGCTTCACTGATGATATGAGTGACTTAACAACGAACATTTTGTAACTTTCTTAGCAAGATATAAGTAAATATTAATAACTGAATTTGCGGTTATTAACTTTACTTGTGTGACTGTAACTCTTGTTTCATAATAAAAGTTGAGTTATTAAAAAATTTGAATTAATTTCCCCCTGTAGAGGTTTGCTTGAATTGTCGATAACTCGACTACAGAGTTTTTGAAATGACTTAAGTTTCTCGCGGAGTTTACATGTTACCCAAGAGGCGCAATTACTTCAATTGAGACAACAATAATTAGTATGGAACTAAGATCCCTATGGTCTTGTTACTCCGCTCTATGGGGGTATCTGGGCCAGTTGGGCTTTTTTTTTCCTTCTCAAGTTTAAATATAATGTAGACTACATTCTGTTATAACATATTTGTAGGTAGTGTGTTGTATTATAAGAAAATATATTTTAAATTTAACGTATTAGTACTTCCTTGAGTAGTATTAAATTAGGAACTGAGCACTCACGTTGTAAAATCGTGGCCCAGATGCCCCAACTGACGTTACTTCCACAAACTTAATTTCAATACTAAGTATGAAAATAATATATTCCAAATCACAGAATTCTAAAATAAATTTCTAAAATTGGTGTAAAGTGTAATACGTGTATTGAACAGTCAGCCAGGTTTCTTGCAATTTTGCGGCGCGGTAGTGGCCGCGTGGTCTAAGGCATCATGCTACGAAAAGCGCGATCGCTCCCCGCGGAATTTCGAGTCCTCCCTCGGGCATTGATGTGTATGTTGACTTTAGTGTAAGTTAGTTTAATTAGTTCGTAAGTCTGCGGACTGATGACCATAGCAGTTTGTTCCACAGGTTTACAAACTTTGATTTGATTTTTTTTTCCTATTTTGGCAATATCAGAGAGGACGAGTAACTAACATCTGTCTAGGGTGGTTGCTGTGGCTCATACTGATATCCAGTATTTCAAGCAGAAGTAGGTTCTTTCCATTGTGCTTCCAAAAGGAGGAAATCCAACAGCTGGGAAGAGTCGCTCCGAGCACAATTATTCGGATGCTTGCTGTCTCACCCGACCGTTCTTGGAAAAGAGTGAAAGGGTATCTCAGTGATGCCTTCATGGAATAAACGGGCACAAAAAGTCCGCTCGCCGAACACTCCCAGAACTCAGCCCACGCTCGGAACAGGGGGTGCAGGAGGTGAAAGCTGTTGCTAACCTGCTCCTTTTATCCTCGCCGCGGATAATGCTTCCTGAAAGTGGCCCTGCCATCCGACACGCATCCACGTTTTTCTTCACAGAACTCACTGCATGCCTCCCTCCCTCCCTCGAGTTTCCTTTGTTCCACTAACCCTTATCTGCACGAGGGCCTTCTTTTTTACGAATACTGTTTCCTCTCTCTCTCTCTCTCTCTCTCTCTCTCTCTCTCTCTCTCTCTCTCTCTCTCTGTGTGTGTGTGTGTGTGTGTCTTCTTCTCCCCTCGTCGCCCTCTAATTCTCTTCCTCCTCCCCTCGTCTATCCCACTCTTTCTCTTTCTCTCTCCTCCATTCTTTCTCTGTTCACACACAGACGCGCATACACACACACACACACACACACACACACACACAAAGAAAGAGAGAGAGAGAGAGACGTTTGAACACACATGCGTGTGTCACTACATGATGCCGGTTGAATACTTAAGGCGACACTGTCATATTCTTGATTCTCTAAGGGTTTTGCACCGTGACAGATGGATGAACCCACGTTTCATGGTATAAAGGCTATTAGTACCAAGCTTTGTTTAAAGAGTAACTACTGCATCAACATAGGCAACTTGTATTCTCCAACTATTTTACGGAATTTATCAGTGTACAAATAACCAGTGTGGCAATAGCCGGGGACGTAACTAGCCAGGGCAACAGGGACATTGCTCTCGGAACCACGAGGATGACAGACCTCTGATACTCGAAATAAAGAAATGCAAAGAAAAAGAGCTAGAACTAAAGGCGTAAAATTAGTAAAATTAGTTAAGTCCTCCCCTATGTTACAATAATTAATAAGTGTTTTGGAACAATTCCTGCGTAAAGGTATGCCGCTTATTTACTAACTGACGGTGCCGTGTTCAATAAACGAAACCAAGCGCAACTTGGAGAGTTCAATACAGCTGTTAGCTACCAGGAACAAGCAAATATCAATCTGACTTACTTCTAAACTACTACTACCAACATCCGTCGCTCCGAATGCCTTCTAAGAGTGAACGCATTATTTTTTCCTCTTTAGATCAGGAAATGGAATGGCTTGCGAAATCATGTACAAATGACACTCATTGACACAAATTACTTGTTACCAAAGTGAAACACAGCTTTAGACACCGACTGTCCATACAGTAGCAGTTAATTACCAAAGTTTGTAAAAATATGAATTAAAACATTAGCAGTTCAAACTGCAGCTAGCTCTACTAATTCAGTGTTACGTAGACAAGATGTCAAGAACTTCTCGGCGTACCGTAGTGGGATTCAGATTAGCACAAAGACGAAAAATGACTCACCTTATTTGTCATACACAATAAGACAAAAAGTGTTTGAAACAATATTTAGAAATTCTTAAAAACAAGTCCCATTTTTACAAAGTGTGAATTGAAAATGTATTTTTCAAGAAAGCACACTGTTCTGCCCGATTTTTCAAACACTCTCTATATGAGTGAATACAAAGGTGGCACGGAATATTCATAAGAGACTGTATAATTTTTACCATTCAGATTTTCTTGCAATTAGATGATTAAAAAATTACAAACTTTATCAGAGAAAGTTAGATATTCAGTCTAGATGACTGGCTTGTAATTTAAATTATCCTAAGCGAGAGTGTTGAAGATGTCCAAATTCACTGAATACACACCACACGAGTATATCACAAATTATATTGGGCTTCAGCAGAAAAAAAACCAATCGATAAGATTAGGTGACAGAAATGGCAAATAACGAATGTTTGTTGATGGCTTACCTTCTTATTAATATCGCTGTTCTAAGTTCGTACTCTACTTCATGGTTTGCTTAAGGCTTTACTGACTTGGGCCTCTACAGAGAACCACGTATTGTTGAATACTGGGTCACGTCGTGATATGTCTTTATTTCTGTAATACAACACGTAGAAAAGACTTAACAATTATTTAACGATACTGTTGTTGTGATTTTTCGGTCTGAGAATGGTCTGATCTCTCCTCGCTACCCTATCCTGTGAAGCCTCTTCATCTCTGAATAACAACAATCCACATACATTTGAAGCTAGGTCTTCTGTACAGTGTACACACCTCTTGGTCTCCCTCTGCGAATTTTTACGCCTAAAACTTCCCTACAATTTTAAACTGACGATACCTCGATGTCTCTTTCTTTTAGTCAACAAATTTATTTTCTCACAGATCTGTTCAGTATCTTTAGTTAGTTGTAATGGTACGTTCTACTCACCTAATTTTCAGAATTCTTCTATAGAACTACATTTCGATAGCTTCTATACTCTTCTTGTCTGAACATTTTAACGCATAGATTTTACTCCCGTACAAGGGTACTCTCCAGACAAGTGCCTTCACCACAGACTTCCTAAAGCTTAATTCTATATTCTATGTCAACAAATTTTTTCGTTATAAATTATTTTCCTGTCACTGCCACTTTACAGTCTAAGCCTGTCTACTTCGGCCTTCAGATGTTGAGTTTGTGACACTTGCGGGGAGTGACACTTGCGCGGAAAGGGAATGTGTAGACACTTGCGCGGAGACCCGAACGCTGCAGGTAGTTAACAGGGTGTTCCAGAAGTAGGGATGCACTACCCTTACTCCTCGCCCTCCAGCCGCTACCTGTGCCGTATTCAGGGAAAGGCCCACCGAGCGAGGTGGAGCAGTAGTAACGGCCCGGAGATATCACAGCCTCATTCAACAGGGAGATAACACGTCATACAAATATCACTCCATTTACAATACAGCACCATGTGAAGAGGAATGTGATGAAATCGGAATTGAGCGCAACCGTTGCTAACTACAATTTCGGATTTACTGCACTTTGAGTCAGAATTCGCATCTATATTCGCATTTATCGCAAATGCGAATTTTTCCTGTCCCTAGTAATACCTCTAAAAATAAACAGCTGATCAAGGCACTAAAAGCAAGGGCAGATCTTTGGGTGTATTACTACAAATAACTAAAACACGATTTGATCGTGGAATTATATACAATCTCATTATAAAGGTTTTTTGTAGGTGGTTTTGAGCAGCTTTTAAATATGTTAGGAATAGCATTATGAAATATAGACAGCTACACCTTATGTTTATTATGAGATATCGATTTCGGCTAATTTCAAGTCATCAACAAGTGTTACTTATGCATTTTTCCAGTGGCACTCATAACCTTTAAGTGTTTACACACGCCGCCGCGGTGGCCGAGGAGACTAAGACGCTCCAGTCACGGTCTGCACGGCCACTACGGTCGGGGGTTAGAATCCCCCCTCGGGCATGGATATTTTTGCCGTCCTAGTTCGTAAGTAGTTCATAAGTAGTTTGTAAGTTTAGGGACTGATGACCCCGTAGTTAAGTCCCATAGACTATACAAACATTTGAACATTTTGTTTACACACGAGGTCTAACGTTGTTAATCGCGTTAGCGATGAAAACAGAACCCAGAATCTTTGCGTCTAAATGATACATATATTGGTGTGATGTCTTATTTCGAAAGAACAGACTTCACACCAATACATATATACCTCTCGGTAAAGTGGAACGGTACGATGTCGTTACGTAGCACAACACAGCCGACTGGAAACGCAGGAGAAGTGCAAACAACGTTCCCTCCTCAGAGGTATGATTAGGTTCGACGTAGACTTCTACAACATACAGTCTACACGGCGAAGATTACACCAAAAAATTTAACGTTTCGTCTACTTTGGCGATAGCAACCAAATTTTAAAATCGTGTCTACTATGTAAAGATGTAGCAACACAAAACGCTACAAGTCCAAAACTTCACTGATTTTCGAGTTCTGAATTTGTAATATGTTTTTAATGTTATTACAGAAAAAAACATATTTGGGACTCACACTACAATTTTCATATGACAGAATTTGTAGGTACATTCACAAGACATAAGTCAACGGTTGTGTGCATTCATCTTATGAGAAATATCAATCATTTGTTTTCAGTGTTAACGTCAAATTTCTCTTTTAAGTTTCTTTAATTATTAGTACTTAAATGTGGTTATGAAATAAATAAATTACATGTATATGTGTAGTCTAATGCGGCCAAACTACTTAGATCATTGGTCGCTAGACTTACACACTACTTAATCTTACTAAAAATAACTTAGGCAAAGTGCAAACATACCTATGTCCGAGGAAGGACTCGAACCTCCGACCGGACCGGCCGCGCAATTTGTGACACAAATTACATGTTTGATAATATTAATGCATAGAAGTATGAAATCACGTCAAGACTACTTCCTGCATAAATTTCGACAAAAAAAAGTTGGCACTGAGTTTAGAAACAAAACTCTGGTATATTGGATTTTAACATTTTATCAAAAATTAAATGTTACTACAAGAGATACAGCCATTCAAATTTACGGGCACCATAACGTTTTCCCTACCTGAGTAAATGAGCTGCTTCTTATAGTTTCAACACCTTTTTCTTGAATTTTCTGAATATAAATCTTCACACAGACTTCTTGAGGGGGAGAGTGATAAGGATATCTGATTGTAAACCACTGCCTATTACCTTAGACCTTTTTGACTGTACTGAACAGTAGTTCCGCGTATTCCGTAATTTATATTTATACAGTTAACAGGCAATGTAATTTATAACCAACTATTGGCTGCCAATTTCGCTTCATTTTTCCTGGCAGTCTTGCAACTTGTTTCTCCCTGTTGGTTTATGCCAAGTTCGGAGTAAAAATGGTTCTATATGACGGTGATGGAAAATAGAATTTATCTTTAGTATTTTTCGGTGTATGACATTCCCTTACACATTCCGTATTTCATATATTTCTTAGATGTATTTGTAATTCGAATACAGCCAAACGCTTTAAGTATGTAAAATACTCATTGACTTATTATTAACGTTTTTTAATTGAAGGTTTAAGGTTGCATCTCCTATTAAAAAGCATAGTAGCTATTTTTAAAAGATGGAAGTTGCGTGACAGTGGGGTTAACTACATAGCGGTCAATTACATCAACGTATCTGTGCAGGATGCCTAATATATTTATTGCTTGCGCAGGTGTCTTGATATGCTTAGTGTTCTGAATAATATGCGTTTAGGAGGTATGGCTGTGGAAAGTCATGGTCTTGTAGTAGCAGAGGCTAACTCCCCAAACATTATCACTATTAAAATACCATTTTGTTTACAGGAGGAACACTCAACTGATTAATATGTAGTTAGAACAAGTTACTATATTGCTCTTCAGCTTGCAAAGGGTTGTGCAATTTCACTGATTTTCGTGTTATGTTGACAGTGTGGAAACTTGACAACAGCAGTGCTAGACTCCTTGATGTGCCTGTACCCAGGAAAAGCCATTAGCCGCCCCAAGGGCCCCGGGTTCCGCGCAAGTGTCACTCCGCGCAAGTGTTCAAACCCCTCAGATGTTACTTTACTGCCCATATAACGAAATTCATCCACTTTTCTAATCTAATTCTCTCAGCATCGTCTGATTTAATTCGACTACATTCCATTACCCTCGTTTTGTTCGTGTTAATATTATTCAATACGCTATCGATTACGTTCAGTTACTCTTCTAAATCCTTCACTGTTTCCCACAAAATTGCAAGATATTGGCAAACCGTAAAGTTACAAAAACATTTCTCCTTTCTGAAGTTTAATTCCCTAGCCAAACTTCTCCTTGTTCTTCTTCACAGCTTACTGTGTTGCGGGAAGGCCGATGGTTGATTTAGTTTATTGGAAGAATTTTGAGGAGATGTGGTTCACCTGTAAACGAGACTGAATGTAGAACACTCGAAAGACACGACTGAGGAAATTTAGGATGCCGGAATTTGAAGCTGATTGCACAACGATTCTACTGCCTCCAACTTACATCTCACGTAAAGACCACAAAGATGAGGCATACAGGAATTCCTCTTCCCCTCGTTCTATCTGGGAGTGAAACAGAATAGTAAATGTCAAGTCGCCGACAGCTTCTGTGGCCTCTGCGGCAGGGCTAATTATTACATTCTTCTTAAACACGAGGTGGAATAGTTTTGTCATGGCTAGCTCTCCCAAGGGCATAAGAAATTCTGAAGAAATATCATCTACTCCAGGGGTCTTGTTTCGGCTTAGGTCTTTAACTTCTCTGTCAAAATCTTGTCGCAGTAACGTTCGCCCACCTTCATTTACTTTATGTGCCCTTTCTATAATAATTCCTTGTTTATATAATCCTTCCCCTAGTTATACATGCTTTTACTAATCCACTTCTGTGGTCTAGCCACTTCTGCTTACCTATTAAACACTTCGTGACAGTTTCATTTTTATATGTCTGTATTCTCTTCTGACTTTTTCATTTACTGTAATTTTTTATTTTCTCTATCATGAATTAAAATCCCACTTCGCAAACTTAATCTCTGGGCGCATTCATTTGACGTCCGCACTTTTATTTTTGACATTTTGTAATGGAATGGGGGACTGATGACCATTGTAGTTTTGTCCCCCTTAAACATCCAAATAACAACAACAACAACATGAATTAAAATCGTGTCTCCCTTGATATCGAATATTTTATGCTTTACTGCCTTCGTCTCTGAAGAGTGAAAACTATCCCTTCGTCTTTTTTTACTCAATTGTTGCTTAATGCTCCCTTCGAAACACTCGAAAACCTTATGTTGTTTTTATTTACCTAGGTCCCATATTCTTAATTTCTTTTGAAAATTCTTCAGTTTCAATGTTCAGTAAATAACCAATAAATTATGATCACCAATCTGCTTTTGGAAATTCTTATGAGTTCAAACTCTGGTTTAGAAATTCACTATTATCTGCCTGCAAACTTTCAGTGTCTCAACGTCTCTTCCACCTACACCAAATACACTCAAGATTTTTAAACCATGTATTTACCACGATTGAAAGTTATGGTCTGTGCAAAATTATTCCAGGTGGCTTTCTGGTACCGCGTGAGTATTCGTACATTCAGCGATTAGCAGAGGGCTGGTTTAGGGTTTTGTTTATGTTTATTAACTTTCTGTATCGGCAACACGTCTAGCTAAATAAAAAAAGGGCTGTGTTACATTATAATTCTCCTGATGTAGCGTCACTTCATTATCTTACGAAGAGAGGGTATATGGTATATGACACTGTTGATGGTGACACATCTGTTGAACGTTAAGTTGTTGTCTTGAAGAGGAGTACGCCGTGTGCAGCGCACAGTTTCAACCTGTCCCTCTTCTCATCATGATGCAATACATGCAAGACACCACGCTACAAAGTCACTTATTCATCTGCACTCAGCAGATATAATTAAAAAAAGAAACTCGAACTTCGTAAAGGAACCGTACCACTGTGCGTGCAGGGCAGAAATACTGTTCATGGCCCGAGTGTCTGTAGTCATGTTCTAATTCATGAACTATGAGCAACGTTTGAGTGGCCAAGTAAGCGATGATGATAGTCGCGATACCAGTTTCTTTGAAATACGTTTGGTTATCTCGGACATATTCTGTCAAGGGCACGTTTGTGCCCAAACTACAAAGACTATCAAATACGCCACTTAGTCCCTCAACCATTTGGGGGGAGGGGTTAAACATCAGTGGAACCCTGGGCAAGTAAGGAAAGCAACCTGCCTCCCCCATACTTTGTTTTGATGCTAGCAATAGTAACAGCAAAATGTCTCGGACCTTTGAAGGTGAACAAGTCCAGCCTATAACTGACAGACCAGAGACACATCAGGTACGCCTTGGCAAACTATCTGGAATGAGATGGGGAGCTATTAACATCATCGCTGCCTACGCCGAGAAAAAGTTACAGGTGGCAGAGCCTGCAAATAAGATGGAGTTTTTTCTGTTATTGGCGTTTGGGTAAGCTGAGAGAAAGAAGAAGCCTTGGGAGAATAAGAAGTCTACCTGTCAGGAATTACAGTATGAAGAGCACAATGGTCTGCAGGGCTTCACAAGCAATTGAGATAGCGTGGTTGTAATGAGGTATGTAACCGAACGACTTATGTGTGTAGATTTGGCAGTCTGTGGCAATAAAATTACGATTGTATCAATATATTCGTTCTGTGAAGGGGTAGTTCAAAAGAGTTGGGCAGATTTTATAATGCACACAGTGATGTAATTGTCAGAGTAAAGGACTAGGACAGTATCATGAGTGATGTAAATGACAGGATATGGAACGGTTATGTGCAAGTTTGAAAAGGTTATGGAGGCCAACATAAACGTGCCAGTATGAGCTTAGTGAGCACAAAATCCTTTTTTTAAGGATAGGAACATTCACTGGTATTCTTGGGAAGACAGGGGTATCAGATCGGTCATTGACTATAACAGATCAGGAAGGTAGTAAGGGCAAACGTGTATTCAGAGAATCCTTTAATGACGTTGCTCTTTGTTTAACATGCAGCGAAATTGGTTTTGTGAGAATCATCTTTCTGATGTTTATCCTCTGGTTTCTCAAATGCTTGCTTAAATAATGGTGAGGATATTCCGCCGTTTGCAAGAGACTTTAATTTCTTTTGTACATTTTCCATACATGTTTCAGCACATTTTGTGCTATCATCACTGGGATTTCTGTATTGTTTCTCTGAAAATTATTTTAGTACTGTAAAAAATGTATTTTGAAATACATCTAAATGATTTTACAAAATCTATAATTGTATTGTTCGCTTTTTGCTGACAAAATGATCTATTTCAGTATTTCGAAAATTAGGCCAAGAAATACGACTTTCACAATTTTTGTAGCTACCTATGTACAGCCAAAGCAATATAAAATACAGTAATGGTATGTAGATGATATCATTTGCCTAGTTGATGAACCACACACCCGCATAAATGAACTGCACAAGGACATAAATACCATCCATCCACACCCACAATGTGGACAGAAACAGATCAAAAACTAAATTTCCTTGACCTCACAATACACAAGAAAAACAACAGACATGAATTCAGAATTTACAGGAAACCAACAGTATCAGTATAATCATCCATAACCATTCTATTCATCCAATCACAAACAAAGAATCCAGTTTCAGATATGTGCTTCACAGAATGAACAGACTACCCACGAATAAAAAAGGACTCTACAGTAGAACTAAACACAATAAAGCAAATAGCACAAGAGAATAGCGAAGACACAATGACAATAGATAAATTACACAATAAAATACAGAAACAGACAACACAAAATCCTAACACCCAAACAGTCAAACCAAATACAGTGCACACCAAATCAACAAACAGTAAACAACAATTGGCACTTAATGACATACAATAACAAAACCACACATAGAATAGGAAACTTATTAAAAATACACGGACTCAACATAGCATACAGAACCAATAACACAATCTAATATATAAAAATGGATGTTTGTGTGTTCGTTTTTTATGCGCGGCCGTACCGTTCAACTGACTGTGATGCAACTTTGTCAACATATTGCTTATAATTAATCAATGGTCATAGGCACTATTAAATGACTGTACGACAAAGAGTTCAGGAGATATGACGCAATAAACAATGAAATGCGCGGAAAAGTGCTGCATCATGCGACGTCTGCTTCTAAACCACTGTACCGATTTCAACCAAATTTGGTGCACATATTGACGTAGGGGTAAGAATTACTTACGACATATAGTTCAGGAGATATGGCATCATAACAGTTATATGGTTGAAAGCCTGTGGCATCATCCGACATGTGAATAAGGACACTTTATTCATCCTAAAATCTTCATGACATTATGGACACTTGACCTTCAAAACAAGAGGAAGGTCACTGTCACAAAATTTTGGATGGTGCATGACTGGGGATACTGTACATATGGATGTTCAAATGTTTGTTAAGTTTAAGAGTGAAAGGTTGCTAACTAATATTTCAGAGCAAGATGAGAGTTGTAATGGTTATTGTGTCAAGATCAGCTTCTCCAAAAATAAAGTAATGTCTGTGGGAAATAAACAGATTCACTGCCAAGTAGGACGAACAATTTAGAACAGGTGGACAGTTTCAAGTACTTAAATTGTATTTTGTCGCCGCGGCGGAGCGGCCGAGCGCATTGAGGCGCTATGCTACTCCCCACTCAGGCATGGATGTTTGTGCCGTATTTAGTGTAAGCTAGTTCATAAGTAGTTTGTAAGTTTATGGACTGATGACGTCGTTGTTAAGTCCCATAAGCTTTACAAACATTTGAACATTTTGTATTTTCTCACAAGATGGAAACATAGCGAAGAACTGGAATCAAGGTGTAGCAAAGCTAATGCAGTGAGTGCTCAGCTACGATATATTCTCTTCTGCAAATATGAAAAGACTCAAGTTAGCAGTGCACCGTTCAGTCTTCGACCGATGTTGTGTGGGAGTGAAAGCTGGATAAATACAGGTTACTTTATTAATTAGTTTGATGTTACACATATGAAAGCAACAAGGTTCAATGCAGGTACTAATAGATGGGAACAATGACAGGAGGGTGTCCATAATGAGAAATCAAGGATAAACTGAGAAAGAACACAATAACTAGAGCGAAGAGGCTTAGATGGTGGGGTCATGTTTCATGCAGCGGAGAAGCAAGGTTACCTAAGAGACTCATGGGTTCGGTAGTAGAAGGTAGGAGGAATCGATGTAGATCATGGAGAAAGTACTTCGATTGGGTCAAGAATGATTTTGAAGTAATAGGATTAACATCAGAATAGGCATCAATGTTAGCAGTGAATATAGGATCATGGAGGGGTTTTATAAGCAAGATTTGCTCCATACTGAACGCTAAAAGGCATAATCAGTCTTAAATGATGATGATGAGGATAATGACTTGAAAAATAAAGAAAGAAAGAAATATGTGCTGCCAAACAAACAGTTATGGGTTGGAGACCTTGTTACCTTTCCTGCATCTCATTGCCTATAGAAAACGTAAATCCTGATTCATCTTTCGAAATGTCACGTATCATAACTCCATTAGCAAAAGGAAAAAGAGAGGAAGATTAAGGTCCAACATTCTTTCGATACGACGTCATTAGAGTCGTAGCATACGATCGGATTTCATTTAGTTACGGATGGGAATGGAAATTGCCTGTGCTCTTCGAAGCAGCCATATAGAAATTTGCGTAGAGCGAGTTAGGAAATTCTCTGAAATTTTTCTTAACTCAATTCTGATTGGTTGCAAATAGGGTTAATTGATAATTTTATTACCGATTTCGGGCGTTGCCCATCATCAGATACACTTCGGCATACAAGAAAGAAAAGTCTATTTGCAACAAATCAGCATTGAATCAATAAGACGCGTCCAGAAAGTAAGTTCCGTTTCAATTTATCTCCGCTGCAGCGCTGCGATTGCAGTTCCGCACATGCGGTGTAGACGATGTGTATCAAGGAGAAGAACGTGCGCCATTTGGAGATCGCTGTCAGTTACGTACGCTTTGTTGCGCTTGTTTGAAATGTCGGCGTTGATTGAAAATCCCGCCGCCTGTGAAATCAGGTCGGTGATTCGGTTTATGAATGCGAGGAAAGTGAAACGAAGTTAAATTTATCGGCAAATTTGGGATGTTTACGGACCAAATGCGATGAGTGATTGGATGGTGAGAAGATGGGTCCGACAGTTCAGTGGCAGACGTAGTGATGTGCACGATGAAGAACGAAGTGGGCGTCCACGTTTCGTTACAGGAGAACTGGTTCACGCGATTGATGACAAGATCCAGGAAAACCGTAGGTTTACAAATAGTGCTCTCGCTATGGACTTCCCCCAAATTTCACTGTTTCCAACTGGTTGAAGACACAGGCGGCACAGAAGAAGATATACAAAACCTGGTGCCACGCTATGACAAATGCCTGCAAAATTTCGACGGTTATGTGGAAAAGTAGTTTAAGAGTTGTAGAATTTTGTGCAATAAAAATTTCTTCAGTATCTGTGTACATTTTCATTTTATTACCAAACGGAATTTACTTTCTGGAGGCGCCTCGTATATATTCAAATGTTCAAATGCCCCAGGGATTATTCCAACCTCCACGGCGAGCAACCGCGCGCTCCGCAGCGAGACGCTTTAGACCGCTCGGCTACTCCACCGCGGCGCCTCGTATATATATATATATATATATATATATATATATATATATATATATATATATATATATAGGGTGTTTCACTAAGTGTGTTTGCCTCTGTAACTTATAAAATAATAGGTGACGGGAAATATTAATGCGGTAGCTGACTGGCCGAGTGACTAGCCCCTGGGGCACGGCCCACTGTCTCATGACCACCAGCCAGTCAGATACGCTGTCGTAGCCTCCGCCCCCTAAACTTTGAAGGGTTGTAGCTCACAAACTAACAGCGATAGGAATGTAGTTTAAATTGATTTGAACGCAGCTGGTTTCAACGAATCCAATGCACGATAGAAAAAAACTATTGTTCCATTAAGAAAATTATATCTTTGTGCTGTAACTCTTTAGAAACTGATACAATAAACTATGTTCATAGCTCCGCAGAAAGTGTAACATTTCTTGTGTTGACCTACCGCATTAATATTTCCCGTCACCTATTATTTTAGAAGTTACAGAGGCAAACACACTTATATATAATGGTTGCTCACCTCATGAACGATTTTAAATCATATTTGGAATTCTCTGGAAACCTAAATCCAGATGGTCGGAGTCGGGTTTACGCCATCGTGTATTAGGAAAGTAAATTTCAGTGCGTAAACCAGTAGACGGTGGAATGGACATTTTTGAGTGTGTGGGACTCAACCTCGGTCGGCTGGTAGTGTCGTGAGCCAGTGCTGCACGACGCTGCACGTGCTCTGGTCAGAGCAGATGAATGGAGGCGGCAAACCGGCACTACTGGCTGCGGCGAGTCGTGCCTGGGATCTGGCGTGGCGGGCAGAGCGCAGCACGGCCCATTCACGAGACTGGTCTGGGCCGAGCACACTCTACTCTTACCAGGCAGCGACGTCTGACAGATACCTAACGTAAGAAACTGTTTCCCTGTCACTGCCAAAGAGTTCTGTTAAAATGATTTCCAATCCATCACATCGTTAGCCGCAGATGTTAAAATCGCACTAGACAGTTCTAATTGTTCTAAACAATCCAAACTCAAATTATCTTGTAAGGCTAGTGACATCATCCAGAAGGCGTTAACAAAACATCCACCGTACTCTGATTCAATCATTTTAAAATCAATTACGAAAAAACTCAGAGACGAAAACGCAATAATCGTGCGGGCCGATAAAGGCAACACAGGAGTCGTAACACACAAAGCAGATTATATTAATAAGACCTTAGCTTTCTTTGAGGAGAATGACATAGAAATGATAGATTCTGACCCCACTGCAAACTACTCGAGAGAACTAAAAAATTACCTTGAATCCTGCCTCTACATCATCCCCCCTGAAGAACTATTCAAACTAAAGGTTATGAACCCTAGAGCTCCTACATTAAGAGCCCAAATTAAGACCCACAAAATAAACTATCCTATACGACTGTCATTAATGGTATCCGAAATCCGGGAGAACCTACCTCTAAATTTCTGTTACGTTTGTTGAAGAAGCTACTACTCCCTGAAGAAAGTTTTACTTTGCGCAATAGAAAACAATTGGTGGATTTATTGCATAACCAAATGTTTCCGGATGGTTGCTACCTCTTGTCATTGGACATAAAAAATTTATATATCAATGTACCTCTTGAACAAACCATCGATATCATCCAGCAAAACCTCTCCATGAAAGAAAACCTTCTTCCAGACGAAATTGCTGAAATTGTGTCACTATTACGACTACTTACCAGATACAACTACTTTTCTTTTAACAACTCCTTTTATAAACAAAACGACGGTTTAGCCATGGGTAGTTGTCTGTCAGATTTCCTTGCCGATATATTTGTCAATCACATTGAGCGCAATTGTAAGCATGGGCTTATCTTGTGTCATCAGAGACCACTGCTTCGATTAAGGTAATCTTAAAAATCGGTTTTATGTTTCGCACATCTTTACCGAGTATGTTCCAATTGTAATTCGTTGTTACCCGAACATTTGTAGGGCCACAAGGAAAACCAAAAGACATTCCAAGACAATAGAAACACCGCAATAACAACTTACGGTGTCACACCAAGGAGAGCGCATTGTAAGCTTTGTTTACCATTTATACTGTCTTCTTAACACAAAATAAGCCCATGTACCATTATAACCGTTTATAATTCCGTCTTGTAATTTTGTGTAAATTCTGTCACGCAGATAATCTGAAGATGCCCTGCTAAAGGGCGAAACGCGTCATTGACTAATAAAAAAGTTTGCAATCAAGACGGTTTGAAAGAATAAAAGTTCTGTTATATTTCCACACAGCGGTAAGACCGCTTGACCACAGCTACTAGACACTTTACTACGAGCATTATTACTGTTCTTGGCAGAGTCTTCTCATGAATCATCAAGTTCTTTCGTGGGAAGGTGTCTGACAAGGAAAGTACTTAGGCAAAAACAGAAATCGTATGATAGATAATGTAAAGGTCCCTTCTTGCACTGCAAACCTCTGCAGTCGCCCATTAGAGGCCTCTTCGTGTGCCACGCAGCATTGCACGTTGACCTGCCGGTACGCCAGTAGTGACGGTGCAGTGTAGCTCTGAAGTTGCGTTCTGTGACGTTATTTGTGTAGTGAAGCGTCGGATGGGTTGGCGATTGGTAATGAATCCTGCTAATATATACTGTGACTGGTTGAGACGAAGTTACGAAGAAACCTTCTTCGTGAAGATGGTATTGGTGTAGAAAATGAATCATTCGCATGTTACCTGGTATCTATTATAGTGTTTGTAATCTATGCTCATATTTCTGCACTATAATATATACCAGAAAACATGTGAATGATTCATCTTCTACACCAAGACCGTATTCACGAAGAACTGCTCTTCAGAATTTCATCTCAACCAATCGCAATACATTAGCAGGAATGATTACCAATCGCAGACCCATCTGGCGCTTCACTACACAAATAACGTCACAAAATGCAACTTCAGAGCCACACTGCACCGTCACTACTGGCGTACCGGCAGGTCAAAGTGCAATGCGGCGTGGCACATACAGAGGCCTGTAATGGGTGACGGCTAAGTTTTGCAGATGCGAGAGTATCGCTAGTACAATAAGGGACCTCTACATTATCTCTCACACGACTTTGGTATATTTGTGTTTGTTCGAGCCCGAGTACTTTCCTTGTGAGTTTCCCTGTTTATATTACTAATCTCAGAAATGCTTGTGGTGAGTCGTTTCGATGCGCCTCCATTTATCACAAACAGTTCACGTTTGTTTCTTAATACTGTTTAACCGCATATCCACTTACGAAGGTCACTCCAAAAGAAATGCACATTTTAATACAGTTTTTATTCTACATGTTTGAAATATTTACAGTGTGTAGATACATCCTTTAAAAACAATATTTTCATTTCTGCACATAATCCCCATCCCTCTCAACTTCCTTACGCCATATTGAAACCAGTACGAGGCCTGCCGCTGCGAGGACAATCCCCAATACTGCAGTGCCCGCTTTCATCACGTAACCTGCTTGCCCAACAACTGACTGTACTGTGATCGACAGCAGCATCTCCATATACCTCTTTCAACCTCTTGCGGATGTTTCCCACTGTCTCGTTTTCACAGCACAGGAATTCGGTGACAGCATGTTGCTTCTGACGAACGTCAAGTGTAGCAGCCATCTTGAAGACATGCTGTGACGGAGCCACTCACGGGAAGAGGTTGAACTAAGTTTGAAAACAAGCTGGAAGGATGTAGCTACCCACTGTAAAACTTCCAAACATGCATTAAAAATGTGTGCATTTCTTTTGGAGTGACACTCGTACAAGGGGGATGCTGTGGAAAAGCGTTCAAATGTTTGTAAACCTGAATGAAACTTTCACTCTGTAGCGGAGTGTGCGCTGTTATGAAACTTCTTGCCAGATTAAAATTGTGTGCCGGAACCGGGACTCGAACCTGGGACCTTTGCCTTTCGCGGGCAAGCGTACTACCGACTGTGCTATCCCGACACGACTCACGACGCCGCCGCACAAATTTACTGGCGGAAGTAAAGTTGTGAGGCGGCATCGTGAATCGTGTCGGGAAAGCACAGTCGGTAGTGCGCTTGCCCGCGAAAGGCAAAGGTCCCAGGTTCGAGTCCCGGTTCCGGCACACAATTTTAATCTGCCAGGAAGTTTCGTTTGTAAACCTATTGGACCCAACTGCTATGATCATCAATCCATAGACTTACATCCTCAAATCGAGGTCATTTTTGCAAATACCTCTGAAGTGATGCGAGACATGTAAAAAACATGATAGAGCAGAGCAGCATTTTCTCCTCTACAAACTCCGTTATTCAATTTTCGTCGCAGAACAACAATTGAGCCGTTATTTTCATTTAAATTTCGAGCTGTGAAAAGGCGATCGCAAAGGCCAACTTTTAGTGTTACTACCGTAATCTAAAGTGGGCCAATATACTGTACAACTGATAGAAAACAATGATTCACAGTTTACGATTACCAACTGATCAGTACTGACACTTTATATTATTTATTGTTATTCCAATTATTTCATTTTCATTGTTTCTCACTAAATTCAATTTGAGATATGAAATGCAATCTTTGAATAGTAATGAAACAAAATGCATCAGTCTCCACTACTTTTCAATTGTCTACTACACAAATGAAACTAAGCGCTTCAAATTATTAATTAGCTTGTAAGAAAATCATTTAAGTTTTTATCTGTTCTCATCTAGGACACTCGGATATTTACACACTAGGATAGGGCCATGACAAGGTAACTGATAGGGATACACAAGGGTTATCACAAATATTTTAAGTTCAATTGACTGATTATTGAAACAAGTTACTAAATTTTGTCTGATCCAGTGCCACTTCAGTTCTAAAAGTACATAACCTTCTCAAGTATCAGTGCTGCAGACGAGTGGTTGCTTTTTTCCACAACTAGAGGCGAATTGTCGACAACCGTGGCTCTTGCTGTACGGCACTGTATTCTCTTCTTGGTGAAGTATAAATTTACATTGTGCCCATTATTCAATTCCACGATAGAAAAGACACTCTACCAATATCCGAGGCCAATTCTTGGAAATCTTTATACAAATCCAAGCTTTCCGCTTTGCTGCCTCGCTCACGTCTCGCCACATACGTGATCACTCACTCACTGGCTGTCTACTCTCGACTATCCCGTTAAGCCACACTACGTATCCTTACCTCTCTCCTTACGCGCCAAAACTTGGCGCCTTCCGCGTCAGCAACGGGGAAGTATTAATGGTTTTACATTATACATATCTTATTACATGTCCTGTGTTTGGACCAGGCTACAATTTTTTTTACATTGGTAACAATCAACATTACCATCAAAATACTGTCCAATCAAGATACACAACAATCATTTTAACTCAAGAAATAATCCAATTAAGTTACAAAATAACACACTACCCCATTTCATGATAATATCTCACGACTGATACCTCAAAGATTTTATACATCGATTACAGCAGAAAATTAGTTTGTAATAAATAATTGGAAAAAAATTAGTGAGTATATACATTAATGTTACAATCTATTTAGTATTAACTGAGTGAAAGCTGCTAACTCTTGGCAATAACCAAATTTGATTAAAAACAAATATGATTACCCGTAGGAGCTGAGGTTCCGTTTAATTCATCTGCTATATTCAGAAAGTGGTTATTAAATACTTTCCTTTTCCCTTCCCCGACTCCGCCCTCATTCTTCTATCCTGGCCTTCTTAATATCATCTATTTGGTTACATTTTGAGACAGAATATTATGAAGTAACATCATTCAAAAACATCCTCAGGACGCTATAATTTTAAATTTGTTTAATTTTATCTATATGGAAGCAACTAGAAAAAACTAGGAAGTTTCCAGTTCTGACAAAGTATTACAGGTTATCCCCTTGGATAGAGAATTGATTACATTAAAATAATTCCTTACGTAACTACTTCATTTACGTTTATTAATAAAAAAAGAAGATGTCGTTTCAACGTGATGTGGCTCAGTGAGGCGTGCTGTGTGCTTTCTGGTACCGGGTTTAAGCTTGAGCGCGTTGTCGATGTCGACACGAAATGGGAAAGCTTGTATTTTGTAATTGTTTATTTCGACTTCTCTTTTGTATATCGATGAAGCTTCCAAGTTTTGACGATGTGGAGCGCTGTATAATATGTTAGTATTTGAAAAAAATATATTTTAAGACATTTGTCATTGTAATGCTAATGTATAAAACAAGGAATACTTTGCCTTTTACAATAAGTTAGTTTACATCATTCATACCTATAATGTAGGCTAATAAATATACAATAATCTATGCACTATGGCGGCACTGTACGCTTTCTAATGACAGCTGGTGGCAAAAAAAGTCTTCTTGTTCAACTTTTAATTCAATTGTACTTCTAGTCTATCAACACCTGTACAAGAAACATCTAGTTACCGATCATCTATGTACCTGATATCTATGACATGTCTACGTGGTGTAGTTGTCTTCGGTCACTTACCAAGTAGCATCAAAAGTCTGACAGATAGTCCACTGGTATTTAAAGAGAAATTAAAGGAATTTCTGAATGGCAACTTCTTCTACACTTTTGATGATTTTTTCGATAAAACTTAGTAATTCCCCCCTCGCTCCAAAAAAAGATGTTGTATGTATATGATCTATGGAACAAGTATTAATGTAATGCAATCTGTCCCTCACGAACATCTAGAGTGTAACGTAAACCCCACAGTTTTAATCATATGGAGATTGTAACTCCTCTCTGTAAAGTTCCTCCAGTAACTGCGGCCTATTCAGCTTCCTTGCATTATTACTGTTTAATTCGCTGGTATGTGCATGCGATGTGGCGCTATTTATTTATTTAGCGTATGGTAGTACAAAACAAGTAAAATGTGTTATACACTACAAATTAAAATTCTTCAACCTTAAATTATATAAGAATTTTCTGCAGTATTAAACTGTAAATGAAAATGAAGATTTTTTTTATAGCCGGCCGCGGTGGCCGAGGGGACTGAGGCGCGTCAGTCACGGTCTGCATGGCTACTACGGTCGGGGGTTCGAATCCCCCGTCGGGCTTGGATATTTGTGCCGCCCTTAGTGTTAGCAGGTTCATAAGTAGTTTGTAAATTTAGGGACTGATGACCCCGTAGTTAAGTCCCATAAGGTTTACAAACACTTGAACATTTTTTGCATTTCTTTTAAATATTCTACAGAATCACTAGTCCCACACAAAAAGTTACTTAATGTCCCATAGTATCCACGGTTTCCGCAGTACTTCACGATATGTGAGTCGCAGAGTCTGCCTCTTCGCGCCACGGCTACATTCAGGGGAGGGGGTAATAGGATGCGTGTTGTGGTGGATTCTGTTTTGCTCGAAATCAACAATGAGGGCCTCGTCTGCAAATATAATGCAGACATGGAAACAGGACACTTCTGTTTTATTTAGATTGTGCTGAATCTCAAGTGGCAATAATATTTGCCTAACCTATTCAGGTCTCAACTGAGAACTTATTCCAGTGTTTCAAACACACTGCACAATCATCTGCATAACCAAAGCTTCTAGGTTTTGTTTAAGGAAAATCAGACAAATACCAATTAAAGAGGAGAGGAGCAAGCGCAGAACCTTGTAGTGAACCATTTTTCAGTGTTTTGGGAGCGCTGATATCCTTTCCTATTCTAACAGAGGATCTTCTACGTAAGCATGTTGTCAATAAACCGCGCCCGTTTCTAACATGGGATCATTTGTAAGAATTTATAAATCAGGCCGTCTCCACACTGTATCGTAGACTGCAGATATAGTCCAGTTAATGAGTGTTCAAAAGAGGAATGTAGAGTGCATGGAATATGCCAGAAGTTTTGACCTCAGAACTTTTTTAGGGATAGTCAGGAGGTGGACATACTGAAGGTACCATTTTTTGATTTTTCACTTATATCTCGAAAGCGATCCGCTTAAGGACAAAAAATTTCCAAATAAAAATGAAGATAATTGAATTTACCATAAATTGTTTCCATACATATACGACGAATTCCCAACAGTTTTCGAGATAGACGTTATTTAAAATCGACGATTTCGGAAAAAAAATCAGTTTCGTCTCACTAATTTTGTCAAACATTTACCTCTAGTGACTCACTTGATCGTTTCTCAGAAAATTTGTCACAGAGAAAGTTGTAGAACATTAAATTTCGTTCAATTTGGTATGCAAATTTGCCACCTTATCTTCAGCCAATCAGAAGTTTCATCATTTATAAGATGTGGACTCAGTTTCGATGTCCTTCTAGAAATGAGTATTTTGAGGGGCTGTGACGATTTTATCTTATGAGACGTGCTAGCATGGTAAATAACACTTTAACAATAACAAGATGTAATTGCAATTGAAACAGAACAACTTTTTATAATTATAGCTTTTATTATAATACTAGCTGAAAACCCGGCGTTGCCGGGGTATTTATTTATTTATTTATTCCTGCCGTTTTTCACGTAGGTATTCATTTGTATAAGGGCTGTGTGTCTCTAAAATCACTTGGGAATACAATGTTGTTGTTGTTGTTGTGGTCTTCAGTCCAGAGACTGGTTTGATGCAGCTCTCCAACCTACTCTATCCTGAGCAAGCCTTTTCATCTCCTCATAAGAACGACAACCCACATCCACTTGAATCTGCTTACTATACGCGTCTCTTGGTCTCCCTCTGCGATTTTTACCCCACACACTTCCCTCCAATGCTAAATTCACAATTCCTTGATGTCTAAGAATGTGTCCTACCAATCTATCCCTTCTTTTAGTCAAGGTATGCCAGAAATTTCTTTTCTCCCCAATTCGGTTCAGTACCTCCTCATTAGTTACGCGATCCACCCACCTAATCTTCAGCATTCTTCTGTAGCACCATATTTCAAAAGCCTCTATCCTCTTTCTGTCCACACTGCTTATTGTCCATGTTTCACTCCCATACAAGGCAACACTCCATACAAATGCCTTCAGAAAGGACTTCCTTAGGCTTAAATCAATATTCGATGTTAACAAATTTCTCTTTTTCAAAAACGCCTTTCTACCCATTGCCATTCTGCATTTTATATTCTCTGTACTGCGACCATCATTTGTTATTTTACTGCCCAAGTAACAAAACTCATCTACCTCCTTTATTGCTTCGTTTCCCAATCTAATTCCTTCAGCATCACCTGATTTTCTTACACTGCACTCCATTACCCTAGTTTTGCTCTTGTTAATGTTCATCTTATATGCGCCTTTCAGCACACTGTCCATTCCGTTCAATTGCTCTTCCAGGTCATTTGCTGTATCTGACAGAATTACTATGTCGTCGGCAAAACGCAATGTTTTTAATTCTTCACCCTGAACTTTAATTCCTTCTCCAAATTTCTCCTTGATTTCCTTTATAGCTTGCTCAATGTACAAATTGAACAACATTGGGGAAAGGCTACAACCCTGTCTTACTCCCTTTCCAACCACTGCATCCCTTTCATGCCCTTCAACTCTGACAACCGCTGTCTGGTTTTTATACAAGTTGTAAATAACCTTACGCTCCCTATATTTTACTCCTGCTTGCTTCAGAACTTGAAAGAGTTTATTCCAATCAACATTGTCAAAAGCCTTCTCCAAATCTACAAAAGCTAGAAATGTTGGTTTGCCTTTTCTTAACCTATCTTCTAGGATAAGCCGTAAAGTGAGTATTGCCTCCCGTGTTCCTACATTTCTCCTGAACACAAACTGATCTTCCCCGAGGTCGGCTTCTACCAGCTTTTCCATCCTTCTGTGTATAATTCGTGTTAATATTTTGCAACCATGACTTATTAAACTGATGGTTCTGTAGTTTTCACACCTGTCTGCACCCGCTTTCTTTGGAATGGGGATTATAACATTTTTCTTAAAGTCTGAGGGTACTTCACCTGTCTCATACATCTTACACACAATGTGAAACAATTTTGTCATGGCTGGTTCTCCCAGAGACTTCAGTAGCTCTGACGGGATATCATCTACTCCAGGGGCCTTGTTTCGACTTAGATCTTTCAGTGCTCTGTCAAATTCAACTCTCAGTATAGTATCTCCTATTTCATCATCATCTACATCCTCTTCCCTTCCTACAATAGTGTTTCGAAGTTCATTTCCTTTGTAGAGCCCCTCTATATACTCTTTCCACCTTTCAGCTTTCCCTTCTTTGCTGAGAACTGGTTTTCCATCAGTGTCCTTGATATTCATAGAGCTGTTTTTCTTATCACCAAATGTTTCTTTTATTTTCCGGTAGGCTGTATCTATTTTTCCCCTATTTATACATTCTTCTACATCCTTGCATTTGCCTTCTAGCCATTCCTGCTTAGCCATTTTGCACTTCCTGTCAATCTCATTTCTTAGTCGTCTGTACTCCATTTTGCCTGTTTCATTTACTGCATTTTTATACTTTCTCCTTTCATCGGTACGTGATGGGGCAGTTTTCCATGACCGTTATTGTTTATGTGCTCATATCTCATGAACTACGTGTCGTAATGTGATACAGTTTAGATGGTACACTCAACTATATGCGTGTATACTGTCTGTACAATTTCCTGCGGCTACAATTCGTAGTGTAGAAATAAAAAATAGTAACGTCGTACCGAATGCCGTAGTTTTACTCCACAAACAGCGGAAAAGTAGTAAGCGAAAAACTTTTTCTTTCATCGTTTTGCTATGGTTTTCAGTGAGGAAACGTTTAATAAAGGTTTTAAATTAGGTTTAAAGTTTGTTGCAAGTAGCTAAGTACTCTCATAGTAATGTAGCGTATTTATAAAGTCTCGCCGCATTATGTGGAAGTTTTTTGCGATTCCTGTTCATGACGTCATATCTTCTGAACCATGTGTCGTATGTGATTCTTAACCCTGCAGCAATTGTTACCTCACTGTAAGGAATGTGTGTACCAAATTTGGTTGAAATCGGTCCAATGGTTTAGGAGAAAATGAGCAGCATTGTCGCAAAATGCGGCAGTTTTTCGCGCATCTCATTGTTTATGACGTCATATCTCGTGAACTATATATCGTATGTGATTCTTACACTTACGGCGACCGTCCTCATGGATTGAAACTTACGTGTACAAAATTTCATAATGATTGGAACAAAACTATAGATTTGTATGCAACTTGTACAAACATACGGACACTCTGCTTTAGAGACTAGCTGAAAACCCGGCGTTGCCCGGGTATTTATCTATCTATTTCTGCCATTTTTCAGGTAGATATTCATTTGTATAAGGGCCGAATGGCTGCAAAATCTGTTGGGAACAGAGTTAGTAGTAAAGAAGTAATAGATTAAAACTTGGTTAGAGAAGTGGCGGTTTCCCATGACCGTTACTGTTTATGTGCTCATATCTCATGAACAGCTCAGAATGTGATACAATTTAGAAGATACATTCAACTATGTGTGTGTCAATTTCCTGCGGCTACAATTTGTAGTGTACAAATTATAAATTGTAACGTCATACCGAATGCCGTTGTTTTACTCCATAAACAGCGGAAACGTAGTAAGCGAGAAACTTTTTTCCTTTCATAATTTTGCTATGATTCTCAGCGAGAAAGGTTTAATAGAGGTTTGAAATTATGTTTAAAGTTTGTTGCAAGTCGATAAGTACTCTCATTCTCATATAGCATATTTTGAAAGTTTCGCCGCATTATGTGGCAGTTTTCTGTGATTCCTCTTTTTATGACGTCATATCTTCTGAAGCATGTGTCTTATGTGATTATTAACCCCGCAGCAATTGTTACCTCCCGGTAAGGAATGTATGTACCAAATTTGGTTGAATTCGGTCCAGTGATTTAGGAGAAAATAAGCAGCATTGACTCTAAACGCAGTAGTTTTTCGCGCATCTCATTGTTTATGATGTCATATCTCGTGAACTGTTTGTTGTATGTGATTCTTACACTTACGGCGACCGTCCTTATGGCTTGAAGCTTACGTGTACAAAATTTCATAAAGATAGGAAGAAAACTGTAGATTTGTATGCAACACGTACAAATATACGGACACTCTGCTTTATATATTAGATTATGAATCATACGATGAAAATATTAACAAGCTATGACAGTGATAAAAAAAAAAAAAAAAAAAAAAAAAAACTGCATTCAACGCAACATCTTCGAAGCTCATTGTCATCTGCAGTGGACATGCCGTCAAGGTCGCCTGTACCAAACGCCCGGGTGAGGGTTAAAGATGGTGAATCCCCACGACGAACATGGAAGGCCTGCCACTGGCTTGTTTCAGGCCACCGGACTGGGTGGTGGAATGGAGTGTTCTCGCTCACTTCTTACTTCAGTTCAAAAGTTGGCCAAGCGTAGAGAAAGTGTGTGTGTGTCGGTATTATGTGTCGGCTTTTCGTGATATTTTTTATTTATTTATGAAATGGTTTGACTGTGTAGTGCATACAATGGCTACTCGGTGTTTTGTGTGTGTTGGAACAATAGATAGACCAGATCTTGGTGTTTCCACAGTGGCAAAAACAGGAATACTATCACTCATCAAAGCAAGTAGAGAAAGGGAAGATGGCAGTGGCTCATCTTTAGGTTTGGACATCTTCCTGATTCACAGCGAATGTCGAAAAAATTACATCAGGCCGCAATCCACCAAGGTTCATTTAAAGAGACATACACTCTAATCGTCCTCTCAAGCACCTCAGCCTGCAACTTTGAGATCCAAACAATCGAAAATAGATTTGAAAACAAAATGTTTCTTTTCCATTGAGCTCCAGCCATCACAAAATCCCTCAACGAATTTCGCTATTTATAAAAGCAGCTGAGAACATGAAGCCTAATCTCTCTACTCTCCCTCCAACTGTCAGAGCTGTTACGCAACATGCTTTACGAACGTTCCACCAAGTACGTCTTGGGTTAGGAGAGGAACCGAAAGGTTCTTTGGGGTTGGTAAAGAAGGAATGACCAACTAGTTGCGATACTCTCAGAGTTAGATGCTGCCCCTGACGATATCTTAAAAATGATGTTTTATCGATGCACGAAAGGATGTGACAGCGGCAGATGTGGTTGCAGAAAAGCGTTGTTAGACTGCTCTTTTGCATGCATGAACCACAAGGGCAACTGCAACAACGGAGTCTGAATATTAATTCAGGATGAAGATGACGACAGTGAGATTGAGATTCTACCAATCTCATTGGACGTCGTCTCCACTACTGACGAAGATGAATTCATCTATTTTTCATTTTGAATCACTATCAGTGTTTGTAAATACTTTTATTGTACGAGTCATAATATTATAATAAAAGCTATAATTATAAAAAGAAGTTGTTTCAATTGCAATTACCTTCTTTCCATTACTTAAGTGTTGTTATTTACCATGCTAGAACGTTTCATAAGGAAAAAATGTCTAAACCCGTCAAAACGCTCATTTCTAGAAGGACATTGAAACAGAGCGTACATCTTATAAATGATGTAACTTCTGATTGGTTTCAGATGAGGTAACAAATGGGTATATCAAATTCAAGGAAAATTGATACTCTACAACTTTCGGTCTGACAAATTTTCTGAGAAACGATCGAGTGAGCCACTAGAAGTAAAAGTTTGAAAAAATTCGTGAGGAACAACTAATTTGTTCCGAAATTGCCGATTTTAAATAACGTATATCTCGAAAACCGTTGGGAATTCGACGTATATGTATGGAAACAATTTTATGGCAAATTCAATTATCTTCCATTTTTACTGAACATTTTTTCCTAAAGCGGACTGTTTTCGAGATATAAGTGGAAAACCGAAAAAGGTACCTTGCAACCCCCCCCCCCCCCCGTTTAGCTCACCCTTCAGGGGCGGGGACTTTTAGTATGTTCACCTTCTAACTATCCGTAACAAAGCCCTGAAGTCAAAAATTCTCGCATAATCCATGCTCTCTACAATGCATTCATTGACTGGACTAATCTTCTAATATATAAAGCAGAGTGTCCGTATATAGTTCACGACATATGACGTCATAAGAAAATGAGATGCGCGAAAAACTGCTGCATTTTGAGACAATGTTGCTCATTTTCTCCTAAACGATTGGACCGATTTCAACCAAATTTGGTACACACATTCCTTACCGTGAGGTAACAATTGCTGCATGGTTAAGAATCACATACGGCACATGATTCAAAAGATATTACGTCATAACCAATGGAAATCGCAAAAAATGCCATATAATGCGGCGAGACTTTCGAAATACATTGTATGAGAATGACAATACTTAGCGACTTGCAACAAACTTTAAACAAAATTTCAATCCTTTATTAAACTTTCACTCGCTGGCAACCATAGTAAAATAATGGAAGGAAAAAAGTTTCTCGCTTACTACTTTTCCGCTGTTTATGGAGTAAAACTACGGCATTCGGTATGACATTACATTGGAAATTTGTACACTACAAATTGAAGCCTCAGGAAATTTTACAGACAGCATACACACATATAGGTGAATGTACCCTCTAAATTGTATCACCGTACGACACATAGTTCATGAGATATGAGCACACAAACAGTAACGTTCATGGAAAACCGCTCCATCACGCACGAAGTTTACCAAATTTTAATCTATTACTTCTTTACTACTAATTGTATGCCCAAGATATTTTACAGACATTCAGCCCTTATACAATTGAATAAACTGAATAATGGCAGGAATAAATAAATAAATACCCGGGCAACGCCGGGTTTTAACTAGTAGGTCTATAAAGGTGTTTTTTGCTAACCTAATTCTATGAAGGTAGAAAAAGGACCTGGTCACCGCAGCTTCGTGATAGAAGCCAGCTAGTTGCGCTGGTGATTTATCAAAAATGTAGCGCACTGATAGAGGAGTACTATGTAATGCAAATGTTGTTTGTTCGATTAGCGCACACTCCTGGGATTTTCATCTGAAACTTTGCACATTTTTCATATCTGGCGATATTGTTAATGCGAAAAATGTTGAATTTCACTGTGTTCCGGAATCCACGTTAAACTGTAGGTCTCCCAGTGTCTGGTGGCGTAAGTTAGTTCTCAAAAGTCGGCTGAAGGCAATGGCACGCCACCTCCAAACGGGACGGTTCCCAGTAGAGTACTGTGATGTTCGAACATGTCTTGGGACTGTTGATTACTTTACCTTACCATGTATCTCCGTTGTGATTATTAAACTTGTGGAAAAACGCACGAATGAATCACACACCATTTGTGACCGAAGACGGTGTGTTCTTAATTTTAAAAGGAAGTTGCTATAACGGGTGGGATCTCGTGAAGTACGGGAGAGTGTATCAGCCTGTGTGGGACGCGTCCGTTCCACGTGACGTGACGCAGTGGCTGTAGCGCGACCCGCTAAGCAGCCCCGCCTCCGTTTCCAGGAAACGCTACGCCGTATATTCAGAGGCGCTCCACTGGCCTGCCTGCCATTAGGATATGCAGCAGGTCGACGCAGTGGCCGCAGTGGGCCCGGCCGCTAGTTTTCAGAAACAACCCGCGGCAGAGTGGGTGGGAAGTCTGTTATTGCGGGGGGAATGCAAAAGGAGTAGGACGACCAGGAGCCACGCACTGCCCGCGCCGGTGGTGGGGGGTAAGACAAAGTGAGCCGGAGGGATGGGGAGGGGAGGGAACTGCGCGGACAACAGCGACTCCTGCCACAGCCCGCCGCGGCAACCGACGACCTGTCGTAAACGGGTAGCGTTCGTTTCACACTGGCATTTGCAATCGTGACGTAGCAGTGCTGTGTAGAGCTCCTAAAAACACAGGCTGGCGCATCCGCCATTTTCATTCCTGTGAATGCTAAACACAGCACGCAGCTTGTAAGAACATTGTTGTTTTATTTAAGTTTAGTGGAATATTTTACAAGTGCCCGGCATATAGCCTTAGATCGTGCTAATTTGAGCTTGCATTCCGCTCTTGTTTACATCGATATGTGTATTAGACACAAAAATCTCGCGTTTTCTGTACTTATTGCTGCTTCTGTCCAAATACAGAAAAAAAGAGCAAGAAACATATATTTCTGTGATAAAAATCGCGTACTACGTTTAATGCTGCCGAAACTGGTCATCTAGATAAATTTTTAAGCGATCTTGGCTTCTATTTGAATAATGACTGTCAATATGCGAGGTTTGTTAGCCTTCTTGCAGTAAATTTTTGTTGTCTGCTGTGACAAATTCACCACATCGGATTTTTGTACTCAAATGCCTGAAAGTACTTCTATTGTGTTACGGAGAGTTTCAGAATGTGTTACAAACATTTAAACTAAAAAGAATATTAGTGTACAGGATCTAAAGTTTACGGTCGTAGAGGCACACGGTGCCAATATTGGCAATAACCTTTGAATGCTACTTGAAAACCTAATCGTATAAAATGTGTTGGCCATGAAATAAATAACCTTCTCTAAGGTTGACAGGTTTTCGTATGTAACAGTACCGTTGTATTGTCAGTAATCTAACAATAAGCCGTATAAAGCAAACATTTCGTTGCCAACATTAGCACACTACGCAGCCGCAGCCGTAAGTAAAATTTACCCAATATTATTTGGCAGTTATGTTACAGCCTCTTGGAGATAAGCGTCAATATTGGCATTTACTAGTAACAAATTGAATTGAGGGTATAGTCTGTGATAAAACATCAGGTACCTTACTATTCTGTCAAATTGCATACTTCAATTATGACGCTAAAACTTCGAAATAGCACAATTAGCATTCAACGGTACTTGTCTGTATCAGCACAGTACGCTGCCACAGCCTTAACGAAACTTTTTGCCAAGTATATTTATATTTTCCGTTTTAGTGTTTGTAATACTTTCTCGCAATAAAGTAACATAATTCAACAATTTGTGCAATGTCAAAAGTTCAAATGTTTGTAGAGCTTAAGGGACTTAACTACGGGGTCATCAGTCCCTAAACTTACAAACTACTTACGAACTAGCTAACACTACAGACGGCACAAATATCCATGCCCGAGGGGGGATTCGAACCCCCGACCGTAGTGGCCGTGCAGACCGTGACTGAAGCGCCTCAGTCCACTCGGCCACCGCGGCCGCCTGTTCAATGTCAGTAAAAAACTTTTTGATGAGGTGTATTCCTCAATATAGTATATAAGACACATATATTATGCTCTAAAAACAGTATGTTCTGGGATGCTTTGCTGTAATGTGATATTTTGCGGCTGCTAATTCCCAACAGGCAGCTTCTCTGTTAAGAGGTAGTAATTTCAGAAGAGCTAAATAAAACCGTAAGTTCAAATATCACAAACGATTTTAACTATTAAATATTGCTTCAAGTCGTAATAATAACTATTTACTTACAATACATAACTGTGGGCTCAGTTCGGGTTCCCAGTCTTTGCGCCAACATTTAATGAGCCATCTTTTCTTCTCTTAGAATCTCTCGGGAAACTAAACGTTCTGTAGCCACCTCTGGAATGATTGGAGCAGTTTATGGCAACACAACCACCCGTAATGCCGTGCTAAAGTGCCGTGACGCAAATCCTATAGCACCGCAGTGTGTTTAACTTACGAGCCACGAGAATGAAAATGGCGGATGCGTCAGCTCGTACTTATAGGAGCCTTAGTGCTATCGATCTGTCGATCGCTACAGCACCGAGATTGGGACTGTTTATGAGTATATTGGAACAGTGGTAACGAGTACTTTTTAAGGCCAATTCACTGTACGTCAGAACATTCCAACAATGCATTTCTAATGGCGGCATTCACACTGTCCGTCACCGGACCGTCACATCACGTCAAGCTTTCTCGATAAGAATGTTTTGTCGGAACAGTCGTCTGCTAACATTGGAAGTTAACCTATTTTCGTCACGCGATTTTAATGTTGTAGTCGATGATACAGGGTTTATACTCAAATGTGCCTTATTAATGTTTATTGTATTGTTTACTTTGTTTTATTGGTAAATTCCAAATGTTTCATAAAGACTTAAATATTTTTCTCAATTCTGTCTCCACCTAAAAGCGAGGTCGTATATCTGAAACAGAAAAATGGTTTACGTTTGTTAATATTGTAACAGAAAAGACTGAAGCAAGCTTTTTATTTGGATAACATTGTAATTTGATGACGTAATTGTTATTAAATAACATTTTGTATGAAAAAGTCGGCATAATGAAATACAAAAATTCAGTTGTTTATGCCGGTATTAACAATGTCAGTGGGCAAATCGTAATGGATAAAGTAAACAGGCTCTATTTATGCCCTTATATTGTTTGACATGTTCATATGTTTATTTTTTCGCTTGAAAATATATACGTTATTAAATGTTTTTCCAATTCCCTGTACTTACCACATTACGTTAGCAAAAAACATACAGTGTAAAGTTTTCTTTGGCCATCAATAACACATAGCGTTGCTGTTCCCTCAATTCCAGTATTAAACTTTGACTTTCTACGTAACAGATCGCAACTCATAACGTTACTTTCACCATCGCGTATTGGGATAGGCGAATTGACGTGACGGACAGTGTGAATACAAATTGACGTGACACTGCCCATAAATTAAAGGCACATTCTGTACACATTTTTTTCTGTTAGTGCATGCTGTATGTTCTTTTTTTTTTTTTTTTTTTCAGCTGCGAAGGTGGTTTAGTTTTATCACACTCTGTTTAGAAGTACTTTGATTTTCTTCACCTTAAATCTGTGAGCATACACTACTTTTATATTTAGTGCTATAACTATGTACGCCACCCACACATTAAAATAGTGAGTGAGGTAAATATAGGAAATGTTGGGGAAATGCCAGCCGACTATATTATAACCCCATACTGCTTCAACAAGCCTTTGAATATAACAATTGGAAGTAGGGAGCAATGGGAGGAAATAGTTCGACACCGTACGGGGGATATTGTCTGGTTCACTGACGGGTCAAAATCAGACCAAGGTGTTGGGGCCGGGGTATATGGGGTGCAGCCAAGACTGAAGGGCGTCATCTCTCTAGGAAAACTGGCCTCAGTATTCCAGGCCGAAATCACTGCTATCAGGGCGTGTGTGGAGGAGAATTTACGTAGGTGCTACAAAGATCGTAGCATCTATATCTATTCAGACAGCCAGGCAGCCCTGAGATCACTGGCAACTCCTGCAACAAGGTCTAAAATGGTTGCAGAATGTCACAGGGTTCTGGTGGAGCTAGGGGAAAGCAATAGAGTGAACCTATTGTGGGTCCCTGGCCACTCGGGGATCAGTGGCAACGAACATGCCGACAGATTAGCCAGGATGGGGGTAGAGACTCCATTTATTGGACCGGAACCTGTCCTGACAATCACCAAGGCAATGATCAAATTGGAGCTACGTAACTGGCTCAGAAGACAGCACGTATAATATTGGACCGAAGTCCATCATCAAAAACATTGCAAGGTAATGATACCAAAGCCATGTTTAAAAGAAGCTCTGCAATCCTGGGTCTGAACAGGAGAGAGATTAGACTCATGGTTGGATTGCTGACAGGCCATGGGAATTTCAAAAAACACCTACGTACAATCTATGATGACGGTGATGAAACTGCATCACATCTAATCTTCGAATGCATTGCATTGGAGAATAAAAGGCACAGAATATTTGGAACAACCAGACCCGAAGAAATTGTGTCTAATAAAGAACTGGTAAAGGGACTCATTGCACTGTTCAAGGGCATTGGTTGGCTTTACTAGATATACAGGTAGCGATACCGCACAATAAACTTAGTTTCGGTGCCGGCAGTGGCGGGTTGGACCAAGACTGTTTTGGCTTCCCTGGAAAAATCAATCAATCAATCAATGTACGCCATTTCTTTGCCTTATAGAGCCAGATCCTGTCAGTATTCCTGTAATGTTGCCTGAAATAGCTTTTTATAAGCATCTACTTTCCGCTCAGCATGATCGCACAATGGCACACACACGACAAAGAAAATGAATAACCGAATTCGTGCAGTCGACGCTGAGTCACTCAAACGCGCTCGCAAAAGTCGATAGTCGAAAGCCCACCAGTGACAGCCTCCTTACGTCACGATTACAAATGCCAGAGTGAAACAAACGCTACCCGTCGTAAACGCCTGCAGCACTAACTGCCCTGTTCGCTGGAGGGGCCAGCTTCGAAAGGCGAAAGGCGTCGACTCTGCTCAAATCAAATGTTCAAAGTTTGTGAAGCTATTGGACCCAGCTACTATGGTCAATGGTCCGTAGTCTTGCAAACTATTTAAAATAAGTTACACTAACGACAACACACACACACCCATACCTAAGGGAGGACTCCAACATCCGACGGGAACGGCCGCCCAGTCGGTGTCCGGACACTTGCTACGCCGGACACTTGCCACCCGGACTTTTGCCACACTTTTACCTGTTCTGAAGGGTCGGCTGCCCCTGTCTCCTCCTCCTACTCCTCCCTATTCCTCCTTCTCCCAATTCCTCCTAATCCTCCTTCGTCCAGGCCCGAAATTCGGTGGATCTGCAGTTCCTAGTGTTACCATCAGCACGGAAGTTATTAGAACGACGAAGGGCAGGCCTTTTGCCCATTACAATACGAGTATAAAGAATAGAGGGAATGAAAGGAAGGTGTCCTTACATCCCTTACATTAGAAGGGAAAGCTGCTTCGAAGGAAGGAGAAGTACTGAGCGTATTGGAACATCTGTGAGAGCCACCTTTATTAGTTATATAAATAAACATAGTGTATCAGGCCTCAGCATCCCTAAAGAGCTTAATGATGAAACTATCTGGTGCCATTTCGGTTGACTAGCGTTTAATCAATGAGCAGTGAAACTTGACTCAACGAAGTAAAAACATTAAACATCAATCAAATGATCCTCCTGCAACCAGAATTTACAGTTACATTAGCTTTTCAATTTTAAATTTATTATTTGGATAAGAGCACCTATAGTTGACACGTAAAGAGATTGTTTGTATATCTTCTAAAATTACGGCCATACTATAAAATATTAGTGAGTTTTAAAATTATATCTTGAAACTTCAGAGCCGCAACTAGCACCTAAAAATGTCAGGTGCGCTTTAGGTTATGAAAATATCTGAACCTTTGAATTGCACCTATAATATACACACTAATACAATTCTGCTCGTAAGGTTTACAATTTTGGCAGATATAGTGTTGAAATAATTCCCATTTCTCCAAAATTAGCAAGGATAGAAATAACTTTACAGTAGATGAAGATCTCATATAGTAAATTTAGATATAGTGCTTAAAAATGAAAATTCCTTACCATATTGTTTGTCTTTAAATAGGCCAGTAAAAAACTATTGAAACTAGGGAAGAAGCTTACTATTCAAAAGAAATTGTTACAAAAGAATATCATAAACGAATGTATTAGACGAACTTTTCTTATACGCCGGCCGCAGTGGCCGAGGGGACTGAGGCGCTCCAGTCACGGTCTGCACGGCCACTACGCTCGGGGGTTCGAATTCCCCCTCGGGTATGGATATTTGTGCCGTCCTTAGTATTAGCTAGTTTGTAAGTAGTTTGTAAGTTTAGGGACTGATGACCCCGTAGTTAAGTCCCATAAGCTATACAAACATTTGTGAAAACTATTAAATGAAACTCGCATTGAAGTTCGCGTTAAATTTCGAGCTTCAGTAAAACGTCGGCAACTTGGTGATTTTGTGTTCGTCTAAATGTCCTGTGCTGTTTCGTGTACCATGGGGGATCAGTTCACCCTCTTATTAATTCAAATGTTCAAATGTTTGTAGAGCTTATGGGACTTAACTACGGGGTCATCAGTCCCTAAACTTGCAAACTACTTATGAACTAGCTTATAATAAAGACGGCACAAACATCCCGAGGGGTGATTCGAACCCCCGACCGCAACGGTCGTGCAGACCGTGACTGGCACGTCGCAGACCGCTCGGCCACCGCGGCCGGCTCTTATTAATTAATTTGGTGTGAATCCCTAGAGTGCTGTTGATGCGGTATTTCTTTGAACGTAAGCCACATATGCTCTTCACTTACAGAAGAAATTGACTGTCTCCTAGGAAGATGTGACGAGGCCTGACAATAACACGCCAGGAAGACGCATGTCTATAGTGAGAGATGTTGTGGGGCCAATAGTGTCTACCTTCTATCATCTGACAAACAATTTTTTGCCTAACTGACAAACCCGAAACCCACAACAAGACCTACAGACAGAAGTATGCAGAATAGTTGGGCAATAATGCATCGACAGTTATGACGATAGCGGCAAGATCCGCCGTAAGCACTCAAAGCAAGTAAAGGTCTGAATTTGCGAGCTTGGTAATAACATAAATTTTACATATGCTCAGGAGTATTTGTGACTAAGAGGTCAATCGTCTTTTGGAAACCATTTAAAATTTCAATGTGTTAGTGAACTACCTAAACAAAATAATTTAAAAAAAAGTATTTAGAACACTTTGGGAAGGTACGAATGGTAGATTTAAATCACTGCGAACTGAAGTTGTATGAGCAGTGTACCTATTTGTGATGAGACTCAAGTTTTCTTTGAACTGTTCAGCGGCTGTATCATCTGAGTGGAGGGTCGGTAAACGGAGCCATTTAGTGATTTATTCCGGTTGTCGAGTATACCCTCAGCTCATGCTAATTCCCAGGAACTATCTACTTCAGTTCCGCTTGTGAGCTAGTAGACACATTACATTATTTCCTTAAGTTGTGCTTCTTGCTTCTGCTGTTTAGCAGATCATAGTAAAAAACTGAGATGCTTTCAATGCGACACTATAGATACCAAAGCCAAACCAATGTAAAACAACAGTGTACGTTATAAGCATACCATTATTTATTGCTTCATTTGCCGCGCGGGAGTAGCCGAGCGGTCTGGAGCGCCACGTTACGGATCGGGCGCCCCCCCCGCGTCGTTGGAAGTTCGAATCCTCCCTCGGACATGGATGTGTGTGTTGTCCTTACTTTAGTTTAACTTAGTTTAAGTAGTTTGTAAGACTAGGGACTGATAACCAAACTAGTTTGGTCCCATAGAATTTTGAACATTTGATACATATTTTTGCTTAGAAGAACTAATTACGTACTGACATAAATGACGGTATTGCATATATAATGAATGTATTCATAAACCATTCATTCAGTTGCAATGAAACTTTGGTGAACTGTTTACCGTACACCTACGAAGGTTCCTGACCCAAAAACAATGGAGCACGACACATAGCTCAGGAGATATGACGTTATAAATAATGAGAGGCCACCGCGCTAGAATACCCAGGTTTATGCGTCAATTGTTGGAAAATGGGAGTAGTTAGGGACCTGCAACATAGTTTGCATGTAATTTCGGACGTTTACGAAGCGTTCTGTCACGGACCAACCCCCCCCCCCTCTCTCTCACAAAATGATGAAGCGAAGTCTACCGCTAACAACAATTTCGCTATAGATCCGTCAAACTGTCGCATCAGGCATGACCTAGTATCAAATAAAGTTAGCATTACAGATTCGCATGTTAATATTTATTTTTGTCTGCAAGTCTCCCTTAATTCTTTTGCATTCAAAATTAAGTAATCTGTTTTCTTAACCTCTGTCTATATAAAAGCGAAAGGACACTCATTCACTCACTCACTGACTAAACACGAAATCTCGGAAACTACTTCTCACGTGAAGCTGAAAATTGGCTGGAATGTAGTTTATAGGTAGAAAAGTCAGATAAAATAGTATTTTGTGAAAGGTGCCTGGCGGAGCATACTTCTCCTACAGACTCACGAAATCTACAGTTTAATTCCAACCTTCACGAAATTTCGGACGCTTGACCTTAGTACAAGAGGAAGGTCACCGTCTACCTTAAATTTCATACAGCGCATGGGGGAGGGTACTTTGCAACATAAAAATGGACCCCTAAATATCTTGGTCGGGCCATAACTTGAGAACGGCTCGACCGATTTCACAGATCCTTTTTTTCCGTTATTCTCAGAACAAGGAATGTGTGAAATAAAACTGGAATATTTGTGAACAACAACGTGTGTTTTTCAATGTGATCCTGCGTTTCTATTGCGTAGAAATCTATACTTTTGTTCCGATATTGATGAAATTTTACACACTCTACCTTAAAAACAAGAGGAACATTACTGTCGGTATAAAATTTCGTTCGGTGCGTGGTGGAGGGTACTTACGGAAATTTACGAAATGCATAGTTTTGCTCCAATCTTTGTGAATTTTTGCACACATGATCTTTAAACCAAGAGAAAGATCATGCCAGAGGGCACCTTGCAGAAAACGTTGCCGAGAGAGGGTACGGTGGAAACGAACAGAGAAATGAAAGAGAAAGAGGTGGATGCAGAGAGAGGAGGGAGGGGGAGATGGACTACCAGAGTGTAGGATAAATAAACACCCGGACATCGCTGGGTACACAGCAAGTAAGTTATATTACGATTTCGGGATATTGAAAAGAATCTGTACATTTTGCCAAGATGTCGAAGAAAAAGGTCCATTACATATGTGGCTTATCGAGTAAGATGTGGAGACGGCGGTCGCGTTCGCGGTGGCCGAGGGGACTGAGTCGCTCCAGTCACGGTCTGCACGACCACTACCGTCGGGGGTTCGAATCCCCCCTCGGGCATTGATATTTGTGCCGTCCTTAGTCTTAGGTAGTTCATAAGTAGTTTGTAAGCTTACGGACTGATGACCCCGTAGTTAAGTTCCATAAGTTCCACAAACGTTTGAACATTTTGAAAAAAGTGTTCCAAATAAAACATTCATATTTATTTACGAATTATACGAATCTGATATAAAAATGGAGGTACCTATTTAAAAAAAAATGCAGTTGGTAATCGTTGACCTATGGCAGCGCCATGTAGCCGGCCAACCATAGCGCCATCTGTTTTCCACCTTCAAGCTAGAAAAGTTTTGTTCTTTTTAGTCTTTTCGTTTGGTGCTTATTTCGTGAGATATTTGGCCCGGTCACTATCAATGGACCACCCTGTATAGGCAGCTGTACCAGACCGCCGGAGACGCGTGCAGCTTGACTTCCTCCGTCCTTGGCGGATTCCGCCGCCGTGTTTTCCTCCGCCCCGCCTGCTGACGTCAGCGTGGTGGAATTAAAGACGCGAGAACCTGTGCGGATCGGGCGCCGCGCCGGCCGGCACTTCCTCGACTGTGCCGCGAGGCGTTTGCGCATGCGCGCCGTTTGGCGTGCGGCGCGTGGCGTGGCGGCAGCACCGTCTCTGGGGAACTGGGCCGCTGTGAAACGTGAATGGAGCGCCACGCCGCCGCCGTCGTTGCCGTGTCTGCCGCAAACACACTTCTGACGTCGCCGTCGCCGCCGCAGTCCGCCACACGCAGCGCGCCTTGCAAGACGACGCCTCAGATTAGATCAGTGCGTGTTCCATACATCATGAATACGACGTTTCGTAATGGTGTGGAACATGTCAGATTAATAATAGGTATCTTCACTTGACATTTGAGGCCACGCACTATTTTTATTTATTTATTTTAGTTTTTTGTAAAATTACTAATTTCTATTGAAAAATTCATACAGGGCTCTCCGCACCCTGAAATATTGTATATGAAGATAAAAATAGGTATCGGACCTGAATTATTTTAACGAATGATGCGTGAAGGCATCGCCGTGGTACACGGTCATACTTCCCTGTGGAGTGTTAGTCAGGTTACGTTTGCGATTTTTTTTAATTAGCTGTATATTTATGCTTTAACGTTAATAAAAAATCGATCCCGGTAAAGTAAAAGGGGCTTCAACGAAAATTATCGGCTGAATACGAGCAGCAAAACAAATACAAAGTATCGTAGGGTGTCTACTTGAAATTATGTAACTTATTTTTACATCAACCTTGCCCACCTCACAAAAAAAAAAAAAAAAAAAAAAAAAAAAAAAAAAAAAAAAAATGAAATCATATACTCAGTAGAAGCATTTGCATCCAAAAGTCATTTAATTGTTTTTAAAAATAGTTGTATGCTATATGTCAGATATCTGATGCTTTTTTGCATAACTCACTCCTTTCTGGGCCAATATAGTGTATCAAATTCGATGGTGCAAATTTACACGGCTGGAGGTACACGATAATAGAAGTAAAAATGTCCCAGTAAACGAGACGTTTGCAACATAATTACGAATGTATGGTCCCAAGCCGCTACTGGCGTCATTGTAAACATCGTCCTAATTAGTACCCGTTAATTTGAAATTTAGACTTTACTGTTAGGTTTTACATCGCAAACATTTATTTGTACACCTCATACCGGCCTAACTGCTGTAAGGTTTACCTGAAATTAGAAATACTTGAATCATTAATTGAACACATTACTCTGGAGGACTGTTTTGAAATAATATATACTGTAACTCGCTGTGCACCATAGTCAGAAAGACCATTCTCAACGGGATAAGCGTTTATGTTATTAAATTTATCGTTGTCTATAAAAAAAGTTATCTATCTGTGTGCTGCTCCCCTTTACTATCCAGGTAGGATAGTCAAATTAAAAGAATTCTGTAATGCTTCAAGGTCAGCTTTCCTGTTACACTGTTTCAGAGAATCAACATTAATCCCCACAGACAATAATTTGTTTCCCCCTGTCTGACAGATAGCGCAAAAAGGAATCGAAGTTTTTCAGAAATAGCTGAAAATTTCGTGATGGGTACCTATACACAGTTACAATTATGAAAGTGCCAACATTTAGCTTCAGCTCACAGGCACATGCTTCTATACGTTGCTCTACACAAAAACATTTTTGTTTCTAAATTTTTCTCAAAGTAATAAATTTTAAACTATAGGGAGACCGAAAGACGAGTATAAGCAGATTGAAAAGGATGTAGGTTGCCGAACGTATTCTGAGATGAAGGGACTTGCAAAGGACAGGGTAGTGTGGAGAGCTGCATCAAACCAGTCTGCGGACTGAAGACCACAACAACAACAAGAACAACAACAAGGCAACTCATGCTTTCTCCTTGTTTTCACTACTTACATCTGCTCACAATTTTTATGCACTAACATTTAAATTTTCAGCATCAGTGACAATGGATGTGATCTATTACATCGATAGTTTCTATATATTCCAAGTGAACTAGAAGCTCGTGACAATGGATGTGATCCATTACATCCATAGTTTTTATATAATCCAAATAAACTAGAAACTCGTTTGTTTTATTCCTTGATCCCCCTTTATTTTGATGAAATATAGTAACATTATTTTTTGCTTTAATTTTGTGAGAATCTTGCGATATTTTGACATTTTTAGAACATGCCTGTCTCAGCTTCTCACTGAATACTGATCTTAGTCTAAAAAAGTTACTCCCATGAGTTTCAGTGTACCCCAATAAGCACGTGTGGCGATCCTTGTCAGAATTAGGCTATGGGTTTCGTTACCAACACTTGATTTGTATTAGAAAAGGCTAAACACAGTCTCTACCTCTTGCACTCAATTTGAAGGACGGAAAAAGTCTCGCTGGAGTGTTTTACAGCCCACATTAAGTTTTCCTGTAGTTTTATAACATTTACAAACACTTTGGAAAAGATAAAACAGAAGATTAAATATAAAATAATATCTAACATTCAATTTCATTTATATTATTTTATCCGAAATATTTGCAAAAGTGTGCTGTGAAACAGGCCAGTGCGATTTTTATTATTATAATTTCCTTACGCAAATTTTGTATGACTTTTCGAAACAGTTTTATTTTTTTAAATTTTTTTATTATAAAAAGTATTTTTCGATAATATATTCATCCCTAAATGAAATACAACGTCAAACCATACTTCGAAGCTCCATTACACGACTTACAGCAAAGGAATATGATGGTTTATACGTGTGTACATCTTTCAGAGTCAAAAATGTTCAAATGTTTGTAAAGCTTATGGGACTTAACTACGGGGTCATCAGTCTCTAAACTTACAAACTACTTATGAACTACTATTCGAACCCCCGACCGTAGTGGCCGTGCAGACCGTGACTGAAGCGCCCCAGTCAGAGTCAAACTAGAAAAAAAAAGAAAAAAAAATCAAAGTTAATCAATATTAAATTATGAACAACTTTTACTTTCCTAATCCGAAGCATAAAAGCCGAGATGGGGCGTAGTGCCACCGTCTAGTGGCGTCCAGTTATGCCGCCAGAGGGAGCTTCTTGTCGCTGGCGGCCAACAAACACTTCCGTAATATTTGATGCCGACCAGTTGAACGGCGTGACCTAAAAAAGTGGAAACACGTTACAGACACACAGACAGTGTCAAATCGACGTTATTTTTGCAAACATGTCTCAAACGGTGCGAGTTACGGAAAACCATAAGAGAGCAAAGTTGTAGAGAATTTTCATCTCTACAAGTCCGTTTATTCAATTTTCATCTCAAGTAAACGGCTACGCGTTATTTGAAAATAAATTTCCAGATGTAAAAAGGCCATCGCAAACCGTCCACTTTTAATGTTACTAATCATTGAAAGGTGCTGTATAATGTTATGTAAAGTTTAACACGATAAGAGAAGCATCACGAGGAGTGTTCAAAAGAAAAGTTTCGAAACGACACTGTGGGTATTGAAAGTTTTTCTTCAAAAGTAATCACTAGAGTTCTGAGCACAACTATCCTAGAGCAGAAAGATTCCCGGTTCCCAGAATTCCTGTGGCTGTGACGAGAGCCAGTCCTCTACTGTGTTCAGTTCGTCATCGAGTTGAAGCGTTTCCACTTAAGATTTTTTAATTTTTATTTATTTTTTTTTTTTTTATTTTAGCGGACCAAACAGATGGAAGTTACAGGGCGACATGTCCGGGCTGTAGGGCAGATGCTTAAGCTACTGTAATGTTACTTTTTTTGTATTTTATCGCTGGTGTTGTCACAAGATCAAAGTTGAAAACCGGAATTGAAATTTAACTAACCGTAACATCAGCAATGAATATTAATTTTTGAAATGGTTATCAGTTCTAAGTAGCAAACTAAGTTAAAAATTACGACAACACCAGAAAGCACCATTACATAAGAAAATAGCGAAATCAGTTACCTGGTATGCATTCATTGGTGGAAGCCGTGACACTGCAGTTGAACCTGTATGAATTGATTAATATCTTCGTTCTCGAAAACTGATGCTTGGTTTCATGACTATTAATTATTAAAGTTTTAAGACCGTGTGCAATTTTGATCACTATAGTTATGGAAAGTTAAAGAAATTATCGGACTTCGCTTTTAACAGAATGAAGATTTCCTGCAGGCATTGAATTCAATTTTTAATATAAAATGAGAGTAAATAAATTAGGCATCGAGAATGTTCTTTTGTCATCATGAGACAATAGGCAACAATGACCAAGCATTAATTTACTAATATTGCTGAAAATCAAGTAATAAATTAAATGAAAGATGGGGAGAAATAGTCATTATTTATAAAATAGGAATTCCAAGTGAAATTTAAAATTTATTACGTTAAAGGATGCTAACCAAGGCTCACACTTAGAAACTTCGGGAGGTCGATTGAAATACGTCCGCTCAGTATAAAGGTAGAAAAACGAAAAGACGACAAGCGATTCCGTTTTCTCTCCAGATCGTTTGAAATATTTGACTGTATTAATTAAAACAAGGATAATCAGAGATTTATTGGCAGAGAGAACGGATGCTTCAAAAATGTTCAAACGTTTGTAGATGTGCATGGGACTGAACTACGGGGTCATCAGTCCCTAAACTTACAAACAACTTATGAACTACTTACAACTAAGGACGGCACAAATATCCATGCCCGAGGGGGGATGCGAACCCCCGACCGTAGTGGCCATGCAGACCGTGACTGGAGCGCCTCAGTCTCCTCGGCTACCGCGGCCGGCAACGGATGCTTGCGACAAGCGTCGCAGATATAATTTTCAATAAAAAAATTATTTAATGTATCGCTACATTACTACCTGTAAAGTTGGCCAGAACACTTTATGTGATCATGGAGACGCGTGGACGCGCGGTATCATGGAGCAGAATCACTACCTCCGTCAACAGCCCATGTCGTTTACTCTTGCACTTCCGTAGGCTATGGAGTGTCTCATAGTACACGTCACTGTTAATGGTTTTTCCGTGCTCGAGGGATTCGATGATTATCGGACCTCCGACGTTGAAAAAGAAGGTGAACACCACCTCGCCTGCTGAGGGCACAGACTTGAATTTTTTTGGGGATGTTGACGACGGATGCTTCGCGTCCCTAGATGTTGCACTACGTTATTCCAAAGCGGTATATTCAGATTTCAACCGGTTTGGTTGTTAAGACGATTCGTATCTTTTCATTTGAACACCCCTCCTACAATTACAAACCGTTTATCTTGATGCAGACGGTACTAAAACAGTCCAACAGCATCATCAACTACTCGAAAGTGATAACATTTAGTTGAGGCTACTTCTAACAAAATTAACATACAGTCTTAAAACTTTACGATACATTTCTCGTTGAGACCCCCTATAAAATAATGAAAGGAAAATACACTGCGGTTTTCTCTGACCATGTGCTGAATCTTCAGCATCCACCAAGACGTTTAACACTTTTTAACTACTAACTCTAATCGCATCACAATTTGCAAACAACATTTACATGCATAGCTACACGCACCTTCTAAATTAGTTCACTGTACGACCATGATTCAGAAGATATGACGTGACAGACAGGTGCAGTAACAAGCCGCAAAAACTAACTTCTGCAAATATTGGCGTGCAGTAAAACTGCATCATCAACCATCAGGCCTGACGTTTCAGTTTATTACTGCTTTATATTTTCCAGAGATCATCAACTTTTGTCACTGGATCTATGTGCAAAATTACATACCAGACAAGACCAGAAGATACGTCACAATCATTGAGATGCATTAAAAACTACTCTATGTTTTTTTTGGAAATTGCAACACCAAGAAGGAAACGAATGAATGCAATGAATTTAATACCACAGGTTAGGTACATGACACGTAACAAATGATTACCTTTTCACATCTGTACGTGTCCCTTGATCTCTACTATTCAGTATGTCGTGTGGCCACCATGCGTTGCAATTAGAGCTGCTATACGCCTTGGCTTTGACTGAATGATGTTCTCAATACGTTCCCGAGGGATTTCCCTCCATTGTATCCGAGCCCACAAATCCATGACACTAGCTACTGGAGTACCGTGATAGCCTGGTACCGACCAACCTTTTCCCAGCTATGTTCGATGGGAGGCAAATCTGGCGAACGTGTAGGTCAGGGAAGCAGTGGTACCCGTCACTCTTTGAAGAAGGCATGTATATTCCTCGCAATATGTGGCCGGGCATTGACCTACTGAAATGTGGCCTGAGGAGATGCCTGAAACAAGGGGAGTACCTCAGGCTCCACAACCACCGTTAGGTTCCGGTTGCTGTTCAAAGGGCCGAGAATACGTAGTAGGCGAGTTCGGGTGTTGTTACCTGGTCTGACGAGTCTCATTTCCATTTGCACAGAGCAGCTGAACTTGTACAGCTATGAAGACAACCTCATGAATCCACTGACCCCGCATTTCAGCAGGGAGTGGTGGAGCTCTGTTAGGCAGTCTAGTTACTTTTACAAGGTCTTTGACTGTTGCCGTAGGTAATGCAAGTGTTAGTGACATCACGACCAATGAACGCTACCTAGCGGTCTGTATGGCAACTGTTTCCCGAAAGTATGACGGTGAGATAGACGCATATCGACGGCCGTGTATGTTGTGTGGGTCATCAACGATTTTATTGTATGACTATGGAATTTTATGGACTTGACAAACTCACATAACGACCTGTAGGTATAGACAGAGTATGATAAAATTCACCACAGTTCCACACGTATATAGATATCCAAAAAAATGTATAAATGATCATGACGTTCAGGTTAGTAAAGAGGCAGGTACGTTGACTGACCTTCTTATATTCTCTTTATAAATCTGAGGATGACTTCAAGTTCAGTCGAAACCGTTTAGTGGTAAAAAGAGAAGCGATCTTAGCAAAACAATGACAATGTTACGTATAAAAAGAGATCGCACCCAGCAACATATGTTAATTCATGAAAGGAGAAAATATGCAAATGCAGCAAGTGGAGCAGGCAAATGGGATTACAGACGGCTTAAAAATGAGGAAATGCAAACCGGCTACACAGTAGTGGATAGAGAAGACTGTCAAAGAATTTATAACTAGGGAAAAGATAGATACTACCTACAGGAAAGTAAAACAGACATGTGGAGAGAAGAAAACCAGCAGCATGAATGTCAATAACACAGATGGAAAACCTGTACTAAGCAAAGAAGGGAAAGCTGAAAGTAGGAAGGAATATATGAAGAACCTATACAAAGGCAATAAACAGTATTCTAGAAATGTAAGACGAAGCAGAGGAAGATGAGATAGGAGACACGATACTGCGAGAAGATTTTGACAGACCACAGAAAAATTAGAATCGAATCAAGGCCCCTGGAGTATATGATGTTTCGTCTGAACTGCGGTAAGTTAAACACAGTAGAGGAAAGAAAGTACGCTTCTCTAACTCCAAGAATCGTCCGTGGCTACTAAACAAAGAAATGCAACTGCTAAGTGCAAACAGCCAAATAAGTCTCTACCCCAGAGTTCCAAACTAAATGAAAACATCAAAATACACAACTCCTTAATTATCTTTTGCATCACTAACTAGAAATTTCAGTATTAGAAACAGGATAACAAGAAAATACATGCAGGCGAAAAACAAGAAGAGCTGCATGGGGAACAAAGGCTTGGATTCACTTGAGCAAAGTTAAAAACAGTACAACAAGTAAAAATGTAAGCAGTTTTCTAAAGAAAACCTTCCCAGAGTACAATAATTTCGGATTAGAAAAAGAAGCTACTAAAGGTCTAAAAATCATTTTGAAAGTAGGTGATGACTTTGATCTAAGGAAAAAAGTAATGAACAATTCTATATGTTTTTTTTTTTAATTTATTTTCTTATATTTTTTCATATTTTATTGCGGATGGCGTTCAGTGCAGGAGTTTTGAGTGAAGGTAAAGAAAGCGTTCATCAAAATAATGTACCCATAGTTTTAGCTAGTCTAAATGTTCAATGGCTGCGAACAAAATGTTATGTGTTATCTGTAATTATAGAGCCAGACTTCTTGTGTGTACGTGAACAGTGGCCTGACAAAGAAGAAGGTGAATATTACAGGCATATTGAATACCTGGAAATGGTGAGTATCAAGAAACTGCCGGCGGCGGTGGCCGAGGTGACTGAGGCGCTCCAGTCACGGTCAGCACGGCCACTGCGGTCGGGGGTTCGAATCCCCCCTCGGGCATGGATATTTGTGCCGTCTTAGTTCGTAAGTAGTTCATAAGTAGTTTGTAAGTTTAGGGACTGATGACCCCGTAGTTAAGTCCCATAAGCTTAACAAACATTTGAACATTTGAATTTTTGAATCAAGAAACTACCACCAATTGAAGTGTGACTGTATAGCCAACGGAAATCTCAATATAAGGAATGTAGAGCTGAGAAATTACTGCTCAGATGTGGATTTAGAACTGGATGGCTTAGAGCTTGTAGATATAAATATTATTAATGTTTCAGTGTACCATTCACATAATGTAAACTTGTTTATGCCACCTAACATTCCTAAAATCAAATATTACACCCCTGGTGTTTTCAATGTACAAATGGGTGCAAAAGAGATAATTTTCTTGAACTTAGTAAACTGTTACGGTCTCTTTGTAGCAAATGGCCTTCCAACAAGAGATGATGCCTGCCTCGACACCATTATTACAAACTAGGTAGTTAGAATTACAAGTAAAGTGGTGAATGCAACGATAGCAGGCCACAATGTATTTGTCGTGGAGGTACAAACGAAAGCAATGACAAATCAGCATAAAACCCATGGCCGTCCAATTAAGTGTTTTACCCAAGAGCGGTGTCGAATAAAAACTAAATACGTTTCATGCTTCACTATCTGGTATTAACTGGCAGCAGATAACCACAGATGCAGAACTCAGTGATTTCTAGAATGCCCTTTTGCTGTCAGTGATAACCAAATCTGATGAGATGTTCCGACTGATACAAAAGAAAAACCACTTAATTAAATAAAATAAAACAATAAAAAACAGAAAATAGTAAATGCAGAACTTAGTATACACTTAATCTATCCAATTAAAAAAATAAAAATAAGAATAAAAACTTCGTCCTAATCTTGAAAGACCATTCCAAAATAGCCACATATCTAGATAGCAAACACCTTTAGGCAGTAAGTACTTTGAGGTCAAGAAACTGTATAGAAAAAAGTAGAGGAAGCTAAAAGGAAGAATGACGATAGATTTATAAGTGAAGCCTATAATACATGCAAAGCAGCCTGGACTCTAGTAAACGAAAATAGAAAATAACCCACTTCCTCTTTAAGTACCTGCTGTCCTTATAGCTTCAAGTTGTAGAAGATACTGTTGCTGAAATCGCAGTCTCGCTTCTGTGTCTTGCCGTTTTCTTACCAAATGAAGCCCACAGGAAAATGGAAACCTAGAAGAAAGTACAACCGAATAATATAGTAAAAATAGTGAAAACTTATAAAACTTCAAAGAGTCCAGATATCTTTAGGATGACCTGCACTGTCCGAAGTAACTTACTAGTGTAATAGCACAGCCATTAGCAACAGCCCATAAACAATTGCCTATCATCCGGATTTTCCCCACATATCTTGAAACTTGCACGGAGAGTGCCAATATACAAACACACACACACACACACACACACACACACACACACACACACACACACACACACAAAACAAAGGGAAACCCAGATAATATCTCTAACTTTAGGCCAATGGCAATCACCATTGTACTTGCAAAAGTGATTGAGGCTCTCATGAAAAACCAGATCTTATCCTATTTTGAAGAAAATATTCTCTTCCAGTATATACAACATGTTGTCAGGAAGGGAGAACCCTCTACTACTGTTCCATTTGACTTCTTAAGAAAAGTAAAGCAGTCATTCGATGAGAGAGTGTCTGTGTCACACTCTGGGATCTAAGCAAATCATTTCATTCTATCCCCCACAAGATTTTGCTCAAAAAAATAAATGAATATGGTGTGGGAGATACAGTCATCCTTGTTACCTGGAAGACAGATGGCACATTATTTCAGTCCAAGGGGCAACATCCCAAGAACAGAAGGTGGAAGATGGTGTACCACGAGGTTCCGGCATAGCCCTGCTCCTCTACCTCATTTTTTGTAAATGATTTAAGCCACGTTGGTCACACAATTTGCTGAGGCACCACTCTCATTGTCAAGGGCGAAACTTCTGTCCAAGCTGTCCTAAAGTCTGATGTACTATCAAAAATGCTAAAGAATGGATCATCGCCAATAATATGAAAATAAATGGAGAAAAAGTCAGCGTACGCAAGTATGCAAGAAACTTTATCGTGTTATATACCTCTCAAGAAGATTAAAGAAAGTGATTACAGACCGGTAATTGAAAAATATCGTACATTGTTCCATTGCGACATTGCGTTTGGATTATAATTATGGGGTCATTTGGCAGGCTGAAAAAAACAACAAGACAAATCACGTCCAGTAGAAAACAGGAAAACTCCAAACCATTATTCGCTAAATTAGAAATAATGACTGTCTATAGTCATTATGTATTGCTGTGCCTCATCCATGTAAAGGAAAACGAAGATATCTACAGCAAGAGGAGTGATATCCACAAACTTAATTCACGCAACAAAGAAGATATAAATTTACCAACCTATAGACTGTGCAAAATAGAAGACAGTTTTCTAGAATTTGCTGCCGAATGTTCATCACACTACCCGTGGAAGTGCAGAACCTGCCTGGAGAGGTTCAAGAAGCGAATGACAGGAGAGCTAAAACAACGTCCACAATACTCAGTCTGAGAATTTTATGACTGCGGAGAAAGTGAATGGACACAGTGTACATTATAAAATATACTTAACATTCTCCTGTAAATTTTTTAATGACGTGTAATTCTGTAAATTATTGTATTAGGATTGTAACTTCGATGCAGAATGTACAGCCATGGCTGGTGAACGATGCAGAGCTGCTAATAAATGGCAATAAAACGGTAGTACCAGGAGAAAAACCGAAGTGAAGAATGTTAATATTGCCTGTCTCTTGATATCTAATATTGCCATATCGTGAAAGTTAATACTGTCGACATATCAAAGATGGATTCTGTGCGCTGCAGAGTTTGATAGGTCCTGCAGAAAGGAAGAACCATGTTGTTTAACACATGGTTAGGGAGAGAATCACTATGAACGATGCACACGTTCGTATTAATAATGGAGAATGAAGTGAAAGTGACCGTTTCCTATTGAGATGGTCGGTGTCGACATTAGACTTCGGTGATGAAGTGTAACCCCGGAAACGTAACATCTCGATGATCGAGTGATCCTCGCTAGAATGGGGGGAACATTGTACTGCCTCCGTCGACGGTTCTATTGGAGGTGGTATTACCGTGCCTCTTACGATCTTCGTAATGACTTACCCAGCTAGTTATACGAGGATCCACAGTTCAACTTTGACTCCGAACCTCAGTGGAACTCGACATATTTCACACTTACAAATGATTGTGAGGTAAAGGAAGATGGATAACGGATGGATAACGAAACTAGGACTTTCAAATACGCACCATGTACTTACCCGTTGGGCCACTCTAAGTCACACTCCCATCTTTGTAGAAACTATAATATTTGTAAATAGAGCCTTCCCCTTTGTGTGTGCTTCAACTGATAAAATTTTTCTAGTCCTCGATCACTTACGGTAATAATTACAAACATGCATCTTTTCTTGCCACTTAATTGAATTGGCTGTTCTAATCTACATCTATACTCTGCAAGCCACCTCACGATGTGTGGCGAAGGGTTCTTTGCGTACCATCGTCACTTCCCCTTTTCCATTCGCGTATGGTTCGCGGGAAAAATGATTGTCCGTCTCCCTCCGTGTGAATCCTAAGCACTCTACTCATATCCGTGTGGTCGCTTCGCGAGATATCGTAGGAGGAACCAATATATTGGTTGATTCTTCATGAAGCGTACGTTCTCGGAACTTTGACATAAGCCCGAACTCTATACAGACATGACTGTAACGAATATTTGCACTGAATGTGGTTAAAAACCTTTGATTGGTTTAAGAGGCGATGTGGAACGTCGTTGCATGGTGTACCAGTTTCTCGCGAATTTAATTGTTTGTAACTCTTATCTCCTGAAGTATGTGGTTTGTACCACATAACGATTTTTGGTGTAAGTTTGAAATCTGTCCAGTGGTTTACTAGATATGGCATATACACACACAGCCGGCCGCGGTGGCCGAGGGGACTGAGGCGCTTCAGTCACGGTCTGCACGGCCACTACGGTCGGGGGTTCGAATCCCCCTTCGGGCATGAATATTTGTGCCGTCCTAGTTCGTAAGTAGTTCATAAGTAGTTTGTAACTTTAGGGACTGATGAGCCCGTAGTTAAGTCCCATAAGATTTACAAACATTTGAACATTTGAACATACACACACACACACACACACACACACACACACACACACACACACATAAAAATATACATAAATAGTTTTTTTTTTTTTATATATATATATAAATCGTATAGGTTCCATGTTTTCTCTAAATGGCTCCAAGGAAATCCCGGAATGTTTTCTTTGGGAAGGACCCCTCTTTTCGTAATCTGCGCTTGTGCTTCATGTCTAATGACTGCGTTATCTGTGGGACATTAAACACCAATCTCACTTCGCCCAGTATTCCTTTGGCGATTTTGTGTTGCCAAAAAGGCAATAGTTTCAGTCTGTGCATGTGATCTTGTGTGACTGTTTTTCCAATGCTGAAGATTAGGTGGTTGGATCACGTGACTAATTTCTGGCATACGTTGACTAAAAGAAGGGATCGATTGATATGACACACTTTTTAGATATCAAGGAATCGTGAATTTAGCATAGGAAGTGTGTCGGGTAAAAATCGCAGAAGGAGTGTAATCTGGAGAGCTGCATGAAACCAGTCTCCGAACTGAAGGCCACAACAACAACATATTTTGAAAACGATTTAAAACTTTTTGTAAAGTGAATAAAAATTCATCCGTGCCGCGTTAGGTGTATTCTGATCCTTCAATAGGTCCACAACCGGTTTCGCACCGTTATAAGTGCGTCGTCAGGTTCATACGGCCTCAAGAAATTTACGTAGCCGAAAGCCCGTTATCAGTTAATAAATAAAATTGATAATAAAGTCATTGGCGTGTGTTGAAAACATCATTAAATGTGCTGTAACAGGTCCAGGAGTCATGACGTACAATGGACACCCTGCGTTGGATTCTCCAACCAGACTATTAACATTACGTGTTGAATAGACCGCATGTTGTGACACCAGGACTTTAAACAGCTTTACTTCCAGCCGAAACTAGTGGAGTAATTTCCGGCATAAGCCGGCTGTTGACTGGCGAGTCGCAGCTTGTTTTGTTATTCCGTGCGCAAAGGCGCTCATTATCCCAGCGACTCACGAGCTTTCTCCTCACAAAGACGCGACAGTAAACAGAGGCGCGGCACACGACACTGTAACCTCTCGTTTCAAACACTCATTGCTTCAGTACATGTAATCAATTCCCCTGGATTTTCACTGCGTCCGTTATGGTATGAAAGGCTGTTATGTTTGCTTTGCTACAGGCTGCTGAATGTATAAGAGACTCCTTTTTCCACTTCTGTTTGCATTTAGACCCGCTGTCTAAGTAATAAAGCGGGTCGTGTTTTCCACAGCTGGTGTCTTAGCTGCCACACTGGTTGCCCAGACGTGCAGGTCTGGGGAGCAGTGTACCGTTGCCCGTGACCACCACCTGGAGGTGGACCACTTGTTGTGGAAAGTTTGCAGGAATTTCTTTCACCAGCTTTAGCATACAAGTTAGCAGTAATTGAAAACAATATCACATCGCTAAAATTAAACTTCAAATACAATGGCAGTTTAACATAATAAAATCTACGAATGCCTTGTAATATTATAATGGCACCTTTCATCTCTTGATAATTTAAGCTGAGATAAGATACAACATACGAAAAGTGATTTTAAACAACATCACGATAAAATGAAACTTTCACTCAGTAGCGGTGTGTGTGCTGATATGAAACTTCGTGGCAGATGAAAATTGTGTGCCGCAACTGGGATTCGAACCTGAGGACTTTGCCTTTCGCGGGCAAGCGCTCTACCGACTGAACTATCCCGGCACGCTTCACAATCCTGTGAAGTTTTTGCAGGAGAATTACTGCGAAGTTTTGAAAGTAGGGGGCGAGGTACTTGTGAGGACGGTGCCGGGATAGCTCAGTCGGTAGAGTGCTCCCAGGTTCGAATCCAGGTTCCGCCGCACAATTTTAATCTGCCAGCAAGTTTCAACAACACAATAGTATTTTTGCTTTAGTCTCTCCCACAATTGTCTAATACTAGAATTGCAAATATTAGAATTGCATTGTAATGTTGTACTTTATATTCTTTTCAAACAAAAACTTAAATGTTTTGCTGCAATCAGTCTTACTGTCACATAATATTAGAGGTTTTTGTTTAATTATTTATTTTACGGCCTTCATTGGACCACTTTAGTCAATATTACAAAGGTTATTACAATTTGTTGTTATGCAGTAACACAATTTAGTTCAAAAATAATTAAACATGACAATAATACAGAGGTTACTACAATTTGTTGTTATGCATTAATGCAATTTAGTTAAAAGTAATTAAACATAACAATTTAATAATACGGAGGTTATTTATTTATTTTTAATTTTTTTTTAGAGTGACACAATAATGTTCTGCTCTATAATTTTAGCACAACCAGGAGATACTTTAATTACATATTAAGGGTTGTATTATAATAATGTAACTTTCAGAATGTTATCAGAAAATTAATACTTGATATGTAATTATGGAATGTCATACACACACACACACACACACACACACACACACACACACACACCAAAAAACCGATTCTAGGAGTTCATGACCCAGTACATAAAATCGGAATAGATTCAAAAGCAACATTTCATTTCCCTTTATTGCTCGTAAAAACAGAAACTGACAAGTTGTGCAACAATAACAAAGATATTCTGATTTTGTGTTCCAGCGTGCAGTATTCGCCTTTCATCAGTACCCCTAATACCCGCTAACACCTCCTTACGCACTGATGTACTGCATGTCTGTATTCGCCGTGGCAGACTGTCCACTAGATCATCAAGGGCCTATTGATCCAGATTTCTCCACACCTCAACGGCAATTCGAAGTAGATTTCTCAGACTCGTTTGTGGGGCGTCTCATCCAGAAACGACCCTCTGCAAAGTATCCCAGGCATGTTCGGTAGGGTTAATGTCTGGAAAACATGCTGTCCATTCTAATCTTGCGATGTCGGTATCGTGAAGGAACGCCTTCGTAAAATGTGCACGATGAGCGCGAGAATTGTCGTCCATTAAGATGAATCCTTTACCGAAAGGCTGCCGATACGGTTGCACTATATGTAGAAGGGTATCATCCCCGTACCATATAGCCGTTTGATAGCCTTCTACTACCATCAGTGGCACATAATACCACCTCAAAACAACAGGGTTGTTTTGCTGCACTTGCTGGTCGGTACGTCTAAGACGTTCAGGCTGACCGGGCTGCCTACATAAAAGTCTCCGACGGTTTTCTGTTTGAAGGCAGATGCGAGTCTTATCAGCGAATAGCACTTATTGCGTATTGGGATTTATTCCCATCTACTTGCATTACTGTACCTCCTGATACTAGTGTTGCATAATAATAGGTACGCATGTAATTAGTCTATTATCAGTTCTTTTCAAAAAATTTGTTACTGTTTTTTCTAATGTGACTACCTGGAGTTTTTTTCTACTAATTGGGGTTGCAGAGATTTGTTTAAATAACAAATATTAATTAGTTCATGCCAGAGGTGTATTGTTATACACCAGATATTATGATCATTAGTATTTCTGATAAAGCTAAGTAAATTCTATCTCCATAATATTAAAGTAGGTATTACTATGTTTCACAATAAATGTTAGCAATATTGTATCTTCATTAGTTTCCGTATAATTTCCGTTTATTCTGAAAGTATTGTTAACTAACATATTACACTATATTTGGAGGTGAAGCACTATTAATATAACACAGACTTATAACAATTTACTCACTATTACTTACGCTACCTTTTACTATAGCCAGTTCCATGTAATTGTTTACTTTTCCATTGTAATTAGTCTAATGTACCTAATTAACAATACGTAAGTTTCAGAGACAGTGTTCCGATAGTACAAATAGGTGTGCTTACGCGCCATGTAGAGGGGTCTTGTTTCGTGTTTGTTTCTACAGTAATTATGAAGTGATACTTAGTACTCGTGCCACGCTAAACGCACACCTCGAGAACTTTTCTCAGGTTAGGTGTATTACACACACGTTCTAAACTGTATTATTGACGTGTGGAATGTGCGTACCGGATTGTGATGACTATTTTTAATGAGACTTGCACGCTGGCCATAAAAGGGGACAATTGGGCACTAGTGATACATAAAAGCGTCACTGAGCTACAATTCTACGTGTCGCCTACATCATTTGCAAATCAAATGTTCAAATGTCTGTAGAGCTTATGGGACTTAACTACGGGGTCATCAGTCCCTAAACTTACAAACTACTTATGAACTAGCTACAACTAAGGACGGCACAAATATCCATGTCCGAGGGGGGATTCGAACCCCCGACCGTAGTGGCCGTGCCATCATTTGCAGTAGACTAGCGTTGCTCCATGATATTTCAGCCAGTCGTTACCGAGACCGCCGATCCACGAGAAACACAAGAGGCTACGAACTTCGACCAGGTACGTCACGTGCTGTTTCTCCCATCTGTACCACGCTGCCAGGAGTTTAGGTGTCAAGCAGGACCACGCAATGGACGTCGGGTCTGAAGTTGCATGTCAGTCACCGATTTTTACAATCGGCCCGCAAACTTTCAAATTTGTGTTACACTGTGATATTAGTATGTAAATGTGGATCAAACATGCTGAAGATTGTATAAGCATAGTATGCATTGTGTTTAATCATGTTACGTAGAACATAGTAATGAATAAAATACATACACACATTGATTTTATAGATATAGAATACAAAGTCCGTCCGTGCGAAACCGAGCGGGTAGCTAGTTTCATATATAATTGTATTTTTAGGAAAAAATTAACCTTCAGCCCGTACACCGTACCCCCTTCTCTCTCAGTGCGTGTCAGCACTCTGCCCTCCACAGTACCCTCAAGGCAGTTGAAGAGGAAATCGAAGTAAGTCTTTTCTTCGTTGTGCATCTGTACGAAGTTATGTAATTAACGAATTGCACTCTCCGCTCCCGGTCAAAAAATGCCGATGTGTACACTGAATGTCTTTATTTTCTCCGTTCCAATGTACCCCACTTACCCTCAAGTTTTGTGTTTTTCCTTTCACAATCAACTGCAAGTCTATAAAATTGGAAAAAATCTACATATCAAGTGTCTGAGAAAACTATTGGGGAGGGGGGGGGTATATGTTGGGGAAGGGGAGACCGAAGGGTGCACTACAAGCATTTTAAGACAATTAGGTGCAAAAAAGGCCGAAAGAAACTGAAAGAAACGGCACCGCGGTCTTAAAGACCAAGAGTACGCTTTGTGTGACATAAGGGGGTGTACGGGCTGAAGGTTAATATTTTCAATATTTGACAACTTTTCACATACGCAGATTTATGCACGAGTTTTGTTGTTATGCCAAGTTTTAATAATGTTTAAGTTATTCACTGTAAATTTAGTATTTTATAAATTCAATATTATATACATTGTTATAAAGGAAATGTAAAAATGCTCTCCACATACTACTTTCTCTCTGTATTGAGCGTGCAGATAAATGGCGACAGCGGACGCAGGGAGGAGAGGCCCTTACAACTAAATTGGCACAATAGTGCGTGTGCAGAGAAAGCCCTTCTCTTCTGATTCCAGAGGAGTCGTTTTAAAAGAAAAACAGCGATGGTATCGCAGATAAACTGAGGACCCCTGCAGACGGGAAGAAGACAAGCAAACCCTGTGGTGGAACAGCGACGGGATAACTGCGATGGTTAATACAGTTACTCATGTTCATCTTTAGTCGCTAATCATGAGATTATTTTGATACTAGAAAGGTTTTATCAGTTGCTAAGGACGTTGTTGATTAATTATTTACAGTCTCCTAGCAACACCAACTGTCACAACCTAACCGTGCAAAACTTCAAGACTTCGTCCGAAGTGTCCCGCACCACAATGTAAATCAGAAAATATAGGATTAACTCCTTTAAATAGTTCACAAAGAATAAATAAGGTTTTTGTACAAGCGGGGCAAGGAAAGTAGACTGTGGCCGTTACTAAAATTTTATCTAAGTCAGACAGAGGCACTACTGTTTGCTGTCGGCAGCGGGTACTGAAAAAATTAACATTCCACCGCCTGCTAAACACTGTTTTCCCATATTCATACTCGATGCCAATACAATATCACATTCGAAGATAGTAATAATTTCAATCGGAATTTAAACTGTTTTCTGAAATAAGTCGAAGTTCTTCACAAAAATCAAACTACTCTTGCTATAATATATTCTTGATTATAAATAACTCTTCATAAATGCAAGATACTTTTCAATATTAACGAATATTTATTCTTCTTCATACTAATACAAAGTCAGTTTAGCAAGAGACCTGGATCTGTACAAACAGCTTGGACTGAATCTCAAACAATAATAATTAATCATTTTCTTCCTTGAAACGATTGACGCGCGGCAATAAAGAAGGCGCAGCTGTATTCGTAGCCCCGTAGCCGTCGGTTAAATTCTGGTGGCCGTCACATACTTCAAGGTTGGCTGCGGCGGCGACGATGCTGCCCTTGTTGATTACGACGCCTCGATCGTACATGTAACATACAGAAAATAAAACATTCTGAGAATCATATTATAAAATAACAATATTTTCGTCCCACTACAACCCCTGCAGTGCACATGTGCGTGAGTGGGGGAGGGACTGGCTTTCAGTATAGATAAAGTGGTTCCACCGAAACAATGGGTCGTATGAATAAAAAAGAGCACATGCTCCAGAGAAGATTCTCAGAGCAAAAGAACGTTGTCTGAGTAAGTTCTCAAATTCGTATGAATAAAAACTTCGAAGCATATGCTCTGAGCAGGTAGTTCATTCTCGCTACCTCCCCTCCTACATGAGTAAGTTCTCCGCGTGTCATGTCCGCCACAGATCAGCTGTCCAATCGGGTATATCTTTAAACTATCCCAATCAGGCAAATTATTATGTGTACAAATATGGAGTAGGTATCGACGTGTTCAGAAAGAACTGGACTGTGTTTAGATATTAGTTTGTATTATTAAGCGTATTATTAAGACTAAATATGCACTTTTTACGAAAATGTATTCTGCTGGCGATACAAAATTTTCGTCACGCGAGAAACTCGTTTGTTAATAAAGTAGGGTTAACACAATTTGCGAACGATATAATAAGAATGCCTCACATATTCCTCTGTTAGAACGTGGAATGCTGTAGGAGTGTTCTAACATCAGATAGGCCTTGTTAAATATGACACCCAATGCTTTGCTCATAAGCGTTAGGCCATGCGATTTTGAACAAGAAACACGCTGCTAGGTATGTAATTAATCAGTTATTAATTTTCCTGTCGTGTTTACTTACTTCTAACATGACAGAAGTTACGATTACGAAGTCAGAAAACGCATCATAAATAGCCAACCGGCTTGGCTAGAAACAGTACTTCGGTAGGCCTACCTGGTATTGCAGCAATATTTATTTTGTGATAGAAACTGTGAAGTCCTGGGATACACTTTATTTGGAACTAACAGCATAAGGTCTTACTAATAGACCCTATTTTAAAACAATATTGTTTTGCTATGTGACTGTTTACAACTGTAAATATACACGCCAAATAAATCAGTAAACACGCAGCTGAATCCATTTGTGTTTCATTTTTATGTCGGTAATGAAAACACCTCTTACATCACTTTCGTCACTGTATAAAATGCTGGAAGTGTCACACGATTTTTCCGAAGGAAGATACTCGTCAACAAAATGTTTTTAGTTGTATTAACTTTATAGATCGCCTCGTATTTCTTAAGGCTACATATAAAGGAACTTGGTTTTGCCTTCTAAGTAACAAAATTGTTGTCATTTTTATTATAAACCTCAGTAAAACGTAACCTTAATAGAAGTTACTCAACACGGAGTATGCCATAGAGCTAACTCCAGATATCTGAGAATGTTCTCCCGTCGTGAGAAACTTCTGCAGTTTTATTCATATGAAATTGGAGAATGTTCTCTGTTGTGAGCAACTTCTCCCACCCCGTTACTCACGCCGAGAACATAGTCGGCTGAAGTATATTCTCCGACTCACTTTATTCATGCGAATCTGAGTATGTTCTCTGGAATCCAGAGTATAAAGTAGATACTCCATTTTATTCACACGGCCCATTGTTTCTGGCCAGGGAGAAAGACCCCGATAAATGGCATATCAGGACAGGCAAAACGCAGCCGCCACAAAGAACTGTTTTTTAGAACCAAGAAACGTGGGAAAAACGCCAGTTTGCAAGACTCATCTCAGACCACAGAAAATTTCCACCGGGGAGGGAGAGGCGTGTCGTGTAAACGGCGATCGGCTATTGGATGGCATTGCAAAACCAACCTGGGGCATGGGTGTGTGTGTGTTTGTCCTTAGGTTAGTTTACCTAGGTTTAAGTAGTTTGTAAGCTACGGACTGATGACCACGCAGTTTGGTCCGATAGATTTACAAACATTCCGGGGAGCAGAGAGCAGGCGGCGCAGGCTATGCCGCCGCCGCCGCCGCGCTGACACACCGCACCGCGCCGATCCAACGCCGACATCAAGTTGATGTTGCTGAGATAGGGAATTACTGCCCTTCCCCGTTCATATCTGAGTCGTGTCCATGTCCAGTCAAATCGGCCTGAGATATTATTGTTATCAAATCTTTTAATAAATGAAACTAAATTACATATGATAAACCTCTATTTAAACTGTTATCGTCTCAAATCAATTCCTTGAATCAAATGGCCCTACCAGCCTAGTTCCATAATTACTCATTATATTTTAATTTTACTGCAGTGTGGGGGTTATTCAGGGAGAGGTTTGACTTACCACAATACAGAGATCACGAACGCCGCGGTGGAGTAGCCGAGCGGTCTAAAGCGTCTCGCTGCGGAGTGCGCGGTTGCTCGCTGTGGAGGTGCGAGTCCTCCCTGGGGCATGGGTGTGTGTGTGTTGTCCTTATATTAGTTTACCTAGGTTTAAGTAGTTTGTAAGCTACGGACTGATGGCCACGCAGTTTGGTCCGATAGAATTACAAACTTTTGAACATTTATATATATATATATATATATATATATATATATATATATATAGATCATGAACGTCGAATATCCGCAACAGATTTTTTTTTATTTCAAACAGTTATATTTTCAATAGTATAATTTAAATCAGCGTTGGATACAAAACGCCACATTGCATAGCCAAAAGCTTTGTGACGCGTTCAGGTGGCAAATGTTTGGCCCCCTTCTGACAAGGAAAGTACTTGGGTTCGAACAAATATAAATACACGAAAATCGTGTGAGAGATAATGTGAAGGTTCCTCATTGAACTAGTGATATTCCCTCATCTGCAAAGCTCTGCAGTCGCCCATTAGAGGACTCTGCGTGAGTCACGCCGCACTGCACCTTGACCTGCCGGTACGCCAGTAGTGACGGTGCAGTGTGCCTCTGAAGTTGCGTTTAGTGACGTTATTTGTGTAGTGAAGCGTCGGATAGGTCGGCGATTGGTAAAAAATCCTGCTAATATCGTGTGACTGGTTGAGATGAAGTTACGAAGAAACCTTCTTCGTGAATATGGTATTGGTGTAGAAGATGAATCATGGTTACCTGGTATACACTATAGTGTTTCTAATCTATGCTCATATTTTTGCACTATAATAGATACCAGAAAACATGTCAATGATTCATCTTCTACACCAAGACCGTATTCACGAAGAAGGACTCTTTAGAATTTCAAAATAATGTTCAAATGTTTGTACAGCTTATGGGACTTAACTATTAGAGAATGGAATGGTTCAAAAATTTTATGAATGCGGTTCGATAAACCCTCTTCCAGGCACTTAACTGTGATTTGTAGAGTTCACATGTAGATGTAGATGTAATATACATAAATATAATTGGCGACGGCCGTAGGCGTCTGCAATGGGAGCTAAAACGGGACAACTACCCCTTCCTCGAATTGGCAGTACAGATCTATTCATAACAAAAATCTTGTGCGATTCCTGAATGATTATCTGTGACTGGATTGTAAAAATGTTTGTAGAGCTTATGGGACTTAACTGCGGGGGTCATCAGTCTCTAAACTTACAAACTACTTATCAACTAGCTTATCCTAAGCATATCCATGCCCGAGAGGGGATTCGAACCCCCGACCGTAGTGGCGTGCAAACCGTGACTGGAGCGCCTCAGTCCCCTCGGCCACCGCGGCCGGCTTGGAATTTCATCTCAACCAATCGCAATACATTATCAGCAATGATTACTAATCGCCGACCCATATGACACTTCACTACACAAATAACGTCACAAAACGTAACTTCAGACGCACACCGCACTGTCCCTAGTGCTCCCGAGTGGTGTACCGGCAGGTCAAAGAGCAGTGCGGCGTGGCTCACGCAGAGGCCTCTAATGGGCGACTGCAAAGTTTTGCAGATGCGAGGGTAACGCCACTGCAATAAGAGACCTCTACATTATCTCTCAGACGATTTTGGTATATTTGTTCGAGCCCGAGTACTTTCCTTGTTAGAACTGCAGGACTAGTAATATTAGGTGCAGGAGCTAGCTCTCACTAACACAAAGAAAGTAATATTAAGGGCGCGGCATTGTTCGCACTGTCGACAGGAACGTAATAATACGAGCATGGCACTCTAAGTATTAATGAATCTTCAGGAAGAGTGCAATCGAACTAAGCATATCGTGGGTCAGAACTGGCGGGAGTGAACACTATTGCAATAAAACAAACTCATAATGATTGATACTAACATGGATGGCATCTCTGAAAAATAGGGCACTTCTGAAAATCAATTGTTCAAAAGTTAGTAAACCTAAGTGACCAAACGGCTCAGGTACTGAGACTTAGGAACCATGTACACCAACTTATGCTGAAGACAACGCATACAGCCGCGGTTGGGTGGCCGCGCGATCTAAGGCATCTTGCTGCGGTGCGCGCGATTACTCGCCGTTAGAGGTTCGAGTCCTTCCTCGGACATGTGTGTGTGTGTGTGTGTGTGTGTGTGTGTGTGTGTGTGTGTGTTGTCCTTAGCAGCCGACATTGGACGGACATTGCTAGCTCGAAGTGGACTGGAGCTTTTACTTTAGTAAGGGTGGACTCCTGGACTTTGGATTTTCGGAGGAGAGAAAGGGAGTGTGGAAGGACTCTGGTTTGTGAAGCCGAAGGGAGCAGTCGCTTCTCTTTGCTCAGTCTCCTGTTTCGTGTCGCTATACTTGTAGTTCTGGTGCAACTCTTGGACTTGTTGCGGAACTTTCGCTATTGCACTGAGTGCTTGAGGGTCGAGAACAAGGTCAACCTGCCTGATATTGGCCCCACCGATGCGCTGATAAAACATTTTACAGTTCTGGTGTCATATGAGCATGTAGCATTTTCGTGTAGCAGTATATGTTGGCTAGTTAGACACAGCCAAACTTGTGAATTCGTTGACTCTGAGACCACCGGGATCATAGTGGCTGATTGTAGTCGAGTGTTGCTTCTGTAATACGAAGTCTAGTCTTTACTTTGCGGAGTCGCGAATTTCAGTTATCGACGCACACCGGCGCAGACCGCCGCCGACAACGTCTCTGCTCGCCACAGTATTAATAGTAAAGTATCGCCTGCAATTGTTTGCTAGTGCGCCATCAGGTCGGTGTTCCAGCTGATTAGTGGCAACACGATTTTTTTTTATTTCTGAGGTCAAGTACAGGAAAATTGGTCCCAAGTACGTTACTTCTTCTCAGTGATTGTGGGTTCTTTTCTTGGACAGACATTGCATTCGAACGTCTTGCCAGTCATTTACTGTAGGGAGTTTAAACCACCTTGGATTAATTCATTTTATTTAATTAACTTTGCGATAATTGCAAATCTGTTTTAGTGGTTATTCTGACGTGTACAGTTACATGAAAAAATAAATACTTGAAACATCAGTCAAGTATATTACAAATGAAATATAGCACCCCTGTTATTATTTTGGAATAGGGGAATTTATGGAAATATAAATTGAAATTTGAAGCAGAATGAATCGAAGTATTTGAAGGGTCAGCCACGCCTATCCTTTGATATTGAGAGTCACATTACATCCAATTTGCATCCCTTCCTGTAACGCCCCTTCCTGGCACACAGATTTATCACACACCTTTCGTTTAGCCGACTCTGCCAGGATATCCCTCTTCCCTCTGAAGACTCATTTTTATCCTCACACTTATCAGTCTTCATCATGACAGTTAACCCATTTTGGGATCATTTCAAAACTATTAATGTTGTTTTCAAGTGGCAATCCACAGCCGCAATATTTTGGGAAAATATAATTCCTGTTTCCACAGCTGTACAATATTTTTTATTTATTACAGTCGACCTGTTTCGGCATTGACTGTCATCTACAGGAGATTGAAAAGATATTGCACGTCTGTTGCATGATCTCTTATTGTAATTGATGTGCAGTATCTTTTCAGTCTCCTGTTGATGCTAGTCAGTACCGAAACCGGTTGAGTGTAATAAATAACAATATTGTAAAACTGTTGGCACAAGAATGATTATTTTCCACTTGAAAACTGGAGCGTATGTTGAAGCAATGGTGATATTTTGAAGAGATTGTCATTGTAGGCTGTTTCACTATTCGGCTACATCCTGCAACATTTAGAAGTGTGAGGCTATCCACGACGTGATATATGAACATATTCATTGCATTATCCCATATAGCTCATGTAACATTAATGTATATACTTCATAATTTTTTCGAACTATTTAATACCAAATGTTTGTTTTGCTGTAACTGATATACAAAATTTTACGTATCCGTCTTTAATTATCATCGTGAAATGTGGTATGTATGTTGGTTTATTTGGAATATTTGTAGAGTTAAAAATAGGCATAGCGCACTCTCTAGTGACTGTACTCACGTTCGTATTGCTTTCTGTGTAATCGTGCGCTGTACACAGCCTCAATAATGTGTTAACAAATTTTCCTTCTGTTGGGCCGTCGAATTCTTGGTGTTATTTTTCTCATTTTCCAGGAGTCTTTGAAGCACTCAGAAGGTGTCAAGGCGTTTGAACAGTGGCTTCACGACTTCCGGTGATGAGTGTTTCATATGTCGGTACGAACTTTATTGTTCCTTTTGCTGTCAGAAAACGCCTTATGGTTTGTCTCCTAATATCCTTCTGGACAACCATACATGATTACTAACAAAGCAAAAGACTTTTGCTTTGTTAGTAGGGTTTCACAGATGCATTACAAATATATGCACAACATTTCTCATTGACCATTACGCTATACGTTACAATTATGAATATATTCAACCATAGAGTTCTAAAGATTGGTTGTTGGCGTAAGATGATAGGGTTGAAGATGACCAGTTCTGTAATACGCAGTATTCCGAGACACACCGTGCTTGAACGTCAAATATAAGTTATGGCGATTTTTGAGACCTCTCTGATCTGAAGTCATATTCAGGTACAGTCCAGGAAGACCAAACGAAGTCTGCGAAGACTGGTTGTGTAGGATATAAACAGCAACCGATTTGAATCGCTCGACGATGGTGTGAACCGATAAACTTTAAGGTTATTGGGACCATAAATCAGCTTCAGCACCGCCTTGAACTGTCGGAAGAATACCACAGGATGTGGCTGAATGTAAAATTTGCGCCCAGAAAGGACGCTCTCGACTGTATGCACCCTGTTTTGTGGTCGGTTTTAATTGATTTGAGTCCTGCCTTTTTATGTCCCAAACGAATCAAGCAGAGGAACAGACTCGTGCCGGCCGCGGTGGCCGAGGGGACTGCGGCGCGCCAGTCACGGTCTGCACGGCCACTACGTCGGGTGTTCGAATCCCCCCTCGGGCATGGATATTTGTGCCGTCCTTAGTATTAGATAGTTCATGTTGTTGTTGTGGTCTTCAGTCCGGAGACTGGTTTGATGCAGTTCTCCACAGTACCCTATCCTGAGCAAGCCTCTTCATCTCCACATAAGAACGGCAACCTACATCTGTCAGAATCTGCTTACTGTATCCCTCTCTTGGTCTTCCTCTGCGGTTTTTACCCCATACACTTCCCTCCAACGCTAAATTCACAATTCCTTGAGCGCGCGGTTGCTCGCCGTGGAGGTTCGAGTCCTCCCTAGGGCATGGGTGTGTGTGTTTGTCCGTAGGTTAGTTTACCTAGGTTTAAGTAGTTTGTAAGCTACGGACTGATGACCACGCAGTTTGGTCCGATAGAATTACAAACAAACAACAATTCCTTGATGTCTAAGAATGTGCCCTACCAATCGATCCCTTCTTTTAGTCAAGGTATGCCAGAAATTTCTTTTCTCCCCAATTCTGTTCAGTACCTCCTCATTAGTTACGCGATCCACCCACCTAATCTTCAGCATTCTTCTGTAACACCACATTTCAAAAGCCTCTATCCTCTTATTGTCCGCAATGCTTATCGTCCATGTTTCACTCCCATAGAAGGTAAACACTCCATACAAATACCTTCAGAAAGGACTTCCTTAGGCTTAAATCAATATTCGATGTTAACAAATTTCACTTTTTCAAGAACGCTTTTCTACCCATTGCCATTCTGCATTTTATATCCTCCAGAAGAGCTAAAGGAAATTATTCAGACAATTAAGGGAGAGGAAAACTTAATTGTTATGGGAGTCTGGAATTCGGTAGAAGGACAAGGAAGGGAAGGGAAGATAGTAGGTGAATATGGTCTGGGCAAAAGGAATGAAAGAGGAAGCCGCCTGGTAGAATTTTGCACGGAACATAATTTAGTTATAACAAACACCTGATTTAAGAATCACAAAAGAAGGTTGTATATATGGAAGAGACCAGGAGACACCGGGAGATACCAGATAGATTTTATAATGGTAAGATATAGATTTCGGAATCAGGTTTTAAACTGTAAGACATACCCAGGAGCAGATATAGACTCTGACCATAACTTGTTCATAAGTAGTTTGTAAGTTTAGGGACTGATGACCCCGTAGTTAAGTCCCATAAGCTCTACAAATATTTGAACATTTTGAACAGACTCGTGCATTGCATGTGGGAAGTAGACTTCATGGAAGACGTGCGCCAGATGGTTGTTTCGTAGATACGCCAGACATCGTAAAATAGTATAGTCCGTAAAAAGGTTGTATATACCTTCTTTGGTTCGTAAAAAGTAGCGGCAAAGCCATTCTTATTTGCCCTCGTAATGAACACCTCAAACATTGCGATCGCAACCTGCGCTAATTCACTTACTGGGAAGACGGCGGCTTTGCTAGGCAGTGCTCGCCATTGTGATCCTCTGCTATCAGATGCGAGGCTACTGCGGCAGAGCGGAAGCGGAGCCCGCCGGCCGTGCTGTTGCTGGCGGCGAGGGCGGGGCGCGTTGCCAGGCAACCGCAGCATCCGCAGTGACCCACATTGGCTCTGGGCGCAGCCGCGCGCGGCGACACATCGATGAGCTGATCGCGAGCCAATCACACGCAGCGCCAGTCACCGCTCAGTAATCCAATAACAACGAAAACCTGGATTCCGATCACAAGGAAATTTAATCATAAAAATATCCACGTATAATCAAACTGCGGCGGAGTGGTCCAGCGTTCTGAAGCGTCTTGCTGCGGAGCATAAGGTTCGAGTCATCCCTCGGGCATGTGTGTGTGTATGTATTGTCCTTAGGTTAGTTTAGCTTAGTTCAAGTAGTTTGTAAGCCTAGGGACTAATGACCAAAGACGTCCCATATTTTTACGAATATTTGTTTGTACGTATAATCAATAGATTCTTACTCCTATATCAGGTGTGTGCATTGATGAGAGATTGAACTGAAAGAAGAACTGCTGAAACTTTGGCGTACAGCTTCTTATGCTGTTAGGATTATTACAAATTATAGTGATAAACAACTCAGTAAATTAGCTTATTATGTCTATTTCATTCACTTCCTTCCTATGGAATCATATTTTGCGGTAATTCATCATTGAGTCAAAATGATTCATTGCACAAAACCGTGTAATCAGCTCACCCAAGATCATACTGCAGATATCTATTTTTGAATGTCTCATACTACAGATTTTTTAAAATTTATTTATATATTTATTTTTGTTTTAACCAAGACGTTGCACATAATTGCGAAATGTCGTATTCAGATCAAATGTTTGTAAATCTAGGGGACACTACTTGTTTGGTTATTAAAGTTCAAATGTTTGTTAAGCTTATGGGACTTAACTACGGGGTCATCAGTCCCTAAACTTACAAACTACTTATGAACTACTTACGAACTAGGACGGCACAAACATCCATGCCCGAGTGGGGATTCGAACCCCCGACCGTAGTGGCCGTGCTGACCGTGACTGGAGCGCCTCAGTCACCTCGGCCACCGCGGCCGGCTTTGGTTATTAGTCCCTAGGCTTACAAACTACTTAAACTAAGTTAAACTAAACTAACGACAACACGCACACCCATGACCCATGCCTCAGGGAGGACTCGAACCACCAACGGCGAAATGTTTGTATAGCTTGTGGGACTTAACTACGGGGTCATCAGTCCTTAAACTTACAAACTACTTATGAACTAACTAATACTAAGGACGGCACAAATATCCATGCCCGAGGGGGGATTCGTACCCCCGACCGTAGTAGCCGTGCAGACCGTGACTTAAGCGCCTCAGTCCCCTCGGCCACCGCGGCCGGCCAACGGCGAACAACCACACGCTTGCAGAAAGGCGCCTTGGAACGCTCTGCTACTCCACAGCGGCTATGTAACAACTCTTAATGTAATCTCATCTAATCTTATTTAATTAGTTAGACAGCAACATTTACAGCGACTATATCAATATTATACATCTTTACTTCTATAATAAATATGACTTGGCAGTAGCATTGCAAATGGACTAATATTTAAAATATGTGAGTGTATTTCATTTTTATGTGACGTTTGGTTAGATAATGGAATATAAATTGTTTTTATGACAATATATCGATCTGCACTTGCCAGATCATTATAATTATTCTTAAAAGGTAAAGCAGTCAACAATCCGAAGATTGGTTTGAACATCACAGTGTTTTACTAGGCATGGTCATGTCTGGAGGTGATATGCCGTTACCTTCCTCCGACCTTCAAACTGACTTACCCAGCCAGTTAAAGGGAGACCTACAGTTTAACGTGGGTTGCCGGCCGCGGTGGCCGAAGTGACTGAGGCGCTCCAGTCACGGTCAGCACGGCCACTACGGTCGGGGGTTCGAATCCCCCCTCGGGCATGGATATTTGTGCCGTCCTAGTTCGTAAGTAGTTCATAAGTAGTTTGTAAGTTTAGGGACTGATGACCCCGTAGTTAAGTCCCATAAGCTTAACAAACATTTGATTTTTAACGTGGGTTCCGAACACGGCGCTACTCGGTATTTTTCACATCAACAACACTGTCAGAGGGGAAGGAAGTGGAAAGTGACAAATAAAAATCCTAGGACCTTGCAGGGATCGAACCCACCACCTTTGGATTTGTAGTCTGGCACTCTACCACTGTGCAACCTTTTTTTTTTTTTTTGTTTTTTTTTTTTTTTGTTTTTTTTTTTTTTTTTGTTCTGTTGGTAGTTCTCTTCGTTGCGGACGTTGATCATTTTTTTTTTGTTCGTTCTTGTTCGGTGTCTTGTTGGCTCAGCTTTTTTATTACAGAGGGCGTGGAGCCCGCTGACCGGGCGCGCTGAGCCACGGCGCCCGGCACCGAGGCACACATGTCATTATATTATGTTGCGACTGCCGACTCATTACATATATTACAGAAATAAAGATGTATAACAATGATATAGTCGCAAATTATGACAAGATCATGGTGATTCCATTAACGTCAACTAAAATTACCGACTTTGTTTTCCATGAGATCTCACAACCTTTTACAGTGGAATGAATTTGTCGCAATACTTGCATTTTGTACATTTCATGCTTTTGATGGGATTCAGTATCTTTAAGGTAGATTACTTTGGCACCTAAGTGGTGAATTAAACATACCTCATAAATGTATACGGTTTTTTTCTATGCTCAGTATGAATATAGATAACACCACTTCGATTTAACAACAAGAAATTATATTCAGCAAGGTAGAACGTAACACTAGATATACTGAAAAAATATTTCTGTTTGGATTCCATTAATGTTCTACCTGGAAATTGAACTATCTGAAACATTTACGAAGCCTTAAATCTTCTGAACAGTTAAGTTCGTTATTAACAAAACCTAACAGCAGAAACGTTTGAAGTAGAAAAACAAGATACAAACTACAAAAGCCAATCCAATTTATATGCCAATTGCAAAAATTAATTTGCTTATAGAACTTTAGCCCCGTCATGTTAATGAATTTATTGAATTACATTAATTTTGTTCTACAGTCAGATGCCAAAACCGTCTCGCATCAACTCCTTAAAGGTTCTAATAGAAATGATGCAGAATATATCAGCAGCTAGCGTATTGTGTCAATTTTTCCCGACTGCAGGACGGCGCTGAAACCATCATCGCACAGAGGAAAGTGTATTCTTCCTCTTGACTAAGCTAACTACCAAACTAAAGTAAGATAGTAACTGCTAAATCTAAAATACTTCCTGACGCACTCGGCAGTGCAAGGCCTAGGATACAACACAGTCACAGATAATCATTCAGGAATCTCATTGCGGACGCCTACGGCCGCTGCCAATTATATTTACGCATATTACATCTATATCTACATCTGCACCGGTACTCTACAAATTACATTTACGTGCCTGGAAGAGGGTTTATCAAACCGCATTCATAATATTTCTCAAAGCTACTAATTCGTGGGAATAAGCTGATATTATTAACAAATGACAATAAGGAAAATACGTATTGTGACGCTAGTGTCAGAATTCAGACTACTGAAAAGGGGTCTACATGACGTTCGTCAACTGACACCACATATATTGCTCTAACCGCTCGTTTCTGAGGCAAAAATATCTTTTTTCTATCACTCGAGTTACCAGAAATAAATAAATAAAAATATATAAACAAAATAACGCCGTACATGATTGAAAGTAAGGGTAGTAGACTTTTTTCGTGTTGCAAAAGACTTATTATTTATTTCAGACAGTGTTCTAATGATAAATAAAGCTGAATTTAGTTTTGGAACAAGGTCCTGAACGTGTATTTCCACGACAATTTACTGTCTATCTCAACACCAAGAAATTTGAACTGTTCAGTCTCACTTATCATATGCCCATTATCTGTAATCAAAATGTCAGCTTTCGCTACATTATGTGTTAGACATAGTAAAAACTGAGTTTTACTGTGATTTAACATCAATTTGTTTTCTACAAGCTATTAACTTATCTCTTGAACTGAATTATTTGCTACTGTGTCAATATTACAAACAACATCCTTCACTGCTAAGCTGGTATCATCAGCAAACAACAATATTTTACAATCACCTGTTATACTCGAAGGCATATCATGTATATAAATAAAAAACAGCAGTGGTCCCAAAACAGACACCTGGGGCACCCACATATAACTGTGCCCCATTGTGATTGTACGTCATAGCCATTTTCAACACTGCGGAGAATTACCTTCTGCTATCGGTTATTAGAGGAAGAGCTGAACCAGTTGAGAGCAACTCCTCGTATTCCATAATGTTCCAACTTCTGCAAGAGTATTTTGTGATCAACACAATCAAACGCCGTTGTTAAATCAAAGAAGACGCCTAATGTCCGTAGCCTTTTATTTAATCCATAAAGTGCTTTACAGAGAAACTGTACATTTGACAACAAATTATGTGAATTCAAATGGTCAATTAATCTTGAATATACAGCCTTTTCAGTGACTTTGGAAAAAACCGATGGCATGGAAATAGTTCTGTAGTTGTCTCATTACCCCTTTCTTCTTTTTTATAAAGTGATTTCACTACTGAGTACTTTGATCTGTCAGGAAATTGACCATTCTGAAAGGAAAAATTACAAATATGGCTTAGTACTGGACTAACATATGAAGAATAGTGCTTTAGAATTCTGATAGATACCCCATCATATCCACAAGAGTCCTTAGTCTTTAGTGATTTAATTATTGACTAAATCTCCTCTTTGGAAGTATCATGGAGGACCATTTCAGGCAACAGCCTCAGAAAGGTATTTTCTAACAATGTTATTTGATTATCTGTAGAAACCAGGGTTCTGTTTACTTCGCATGCTATATTCAGCAAGTGATTATTGAATACTGCACATATATCTAACTTGTCAGTAACAGAAACATTTCTACTATGCACTGACATATCCTCTACCTGTTGCTGCTGACAAGACACTTCCTTCACAACTGACAAAATGGTTTTAATTTTATCCCGAGAGTTTGCTATTCTTTTTGCATACCACATACTTCTTGCCTTCATAATGACAATTTTCAGAATCTTAGAGTAGGTTTGTAATGAGCTACTGCATCTTTTGATACAATTCCGGATTTTTCTACATCTCTTTGTCAACCACCCTGGCTGCTTGTTACTGGAAGTACCTTATTTTGAGCGTGCTAGCGGAAAGCAACTTCCAAATAGCGTAAGTAATGTGTTCAGGAAAGCATTATCAGCACTGTAAACATCCTGCCATTCTTGAGGACAATTAGGATTAAAAAGGTCTCAATTGCAACTGGATTATATTTTCTACGTAGTTGATAATTATATTTAATATTTGTTTAAGAACAAATACTTTTTAGAATTAAAATTTGTGCATCGTGGTCTGATAGGCCATTTACTATTCTGCTAACAGAGAGCCCCTCTAATAATGAAGAATGAACAAACATATTTTGAATGGTAGAACTGCTGCTGCCTTCACTCTCGTTGGAAGCAATACTGTTAGCGTCAGATTATAGGAATTAAGTAGATCTAACACAATGTTAAAATTTCCACAGACAACTAAATTTTTATACTTCCTATAAAGTGAACCCAGAATCCATTCTAGCTTGGGCAGAAACATTTTAAAATCTGAGTCAGGGGACCTATAAATAACAACAATTACTAGTTTAGTTCCATTAACATTAACAACTCGTGCACAACATTCAAATATCTTTTCTGTGCAGTGTTTAGAAAAATCAAATGACTCCGATTAAAAATTACTTTTAACATACCTGGCCACTCCCCACACTGCAAGGAACTCCTAGAGAAGAAGGCAGCTAACCTGTATCCCGGCAAAGGAAGTCTTTGAATTGTCACATTACTTAAAATGTGCTCTGAAATACGCATAATGTCAGAGCCAACATCAATAAGCAGTTCACTTTAACTCTGATACCTTGTATATTTTGATGAAATATTGTGATCCCCTTATTACTTAGATTCTTAAACTTAGTCGAAAGTGATTCCTTTGTTACAGGGACTTCCTCTGTCTTCAGTCTAAAAATGCTGCAGCCCTAACACCAACTACTACATGAATTTATCCATGAGTGACACCCCCCCACTGTCACCTATGAGCTTCGTCAACATTCCCATCCCATACATATTGAGGTGCAGACCGTGTCTAATGAAATCCGACCTTTGGATAGTCTCAACTGGCACCACTGCAATGTGGTCCATACCCTCCGTCATTAGCACCTCCTCAAGCCTCGTATTAATACGTCTGACAGCTGTATTAAGACGAGGCCTGACGCTGAAACAGCTGCACGAAATGCATATTTGTGCCACCAGTTTGAGTTGCTATCTTTTCCAGATCACTAGCTATATCATACTCCTCGTCCCTATCAAGACTATTCGCGGCCCCACGTACTAGCACTACCTAATCCTCTTTTGGGAAATTCCTACAGAAGTCTCCTACGTTACAAGTAACCTGGGCTTCACTATGCTGGTGACCTGGTACTCACTCCCAAGTACTTCCTGCAACTGTTGGCCAACAACTCTGCCATGGGGAACTGCCTAACAGCAGAACCTTCTTCTTCCCAAGAGACCTCTCTACAGATTTCGGCTTCCTAACAGCTGAGATCTGCTGCATACTTCTTACACCTACAGCTGCAGGAGGTTCATCTCCACTCAACTTTGACTGTTGGTCAAACTTATTTGCAACTTGCAACGTGAAGCTATCTGAATACCTCCGCCAAGCTACCTTCATGCCAACTGCCAGTTCCCATTCCCCAGCCCCCTTCCCCTCTTCAGCCTACCTAGTTCCTCTTCAGCGTTTTTCAACTGCACCTGAAGGGCGCATATCAAAATGCTTCTGCTCCTCTATCAGCTTATTCCTGCTGCATATCCTGCAATTCCAGGAGAGAACCTCACCACAATGCCCACTGGCTTCCCCACTGCATTCCCCCCCCTCCCCCCCATGAAAATACTTACTACAAATCCCACACTGCAGCCCACTACGCACGAACCTACGACAGAGCCCACACTTTTTACTCGTGGTAAAATTTTACAGTTACTTGTTAAGAAAAACTAGACGTCTATGATCTTTAATTTCCGTTTCTACAAAAGAACGAGGAATTACCTTAACTACAGAAATCAATAAATCTCAGTCTCTACAAATCAACTAACAATATCTAACACTACCACTAGCAGTATCAATAACGAGCAAATATCACCACCACAAAACTTTACACTGTTGCTTGTATAAACAAGAACAAATTCAAGCTTCACTAATAAACTAACTAAACACAGTGAGAGCACAAGAGTTATCAAACACCGCAATGGATAGTTTACCAACCGAAATTACGTTAAAAACAGCAAGAAGACACATGTTGAAAAGTACTAAATTTAATAAATAACTAGCGTGCTAGCACCTCTTGAAGTCTACCAACGTTAATAATTTAACTACAATACATAATCACGTATTGGACCTTATCTGCCGGCCGCGGTGGCCGAGGAGACTGAGGCGCTCCAGTCACGCTCTGCACGGCCACTACGGTCGGGGGTTCGAATCCCCCCTCGGGCATGGACATTTTGTGCCGTCTTTAATATAAGGTAGTTGATAAGTAGTTTGTAAGTTTAGGGACTGATGACCCCGTAGTTAAGTCCCATAACCTTAACAAACATTTGAACATTTGATTTTTTGGACCTTATCTTTCGGAGACCCCTCCGGCTGGATCTACTCGCCACCAAATGTAAACAAAGCAGTAAGACGTCGATGCCGGCGCACACGCGAACACAAATAACACATCTCAAAGCAAAGACGGCACAACAAACGCTAAAATGTCTGACGATACTCTACTAGAGCACCTCTAGGTTAAATATTATCACGAATAACAGAATAAGCATATTAACCCTAAAACTATATAAAAATTCGAGAGCGATATGCACAGCAATCCATTGCTCGTGACGTCATACAAACACTGCCAACACTACAAGTGTCCGTCCTATTTTGGTTAAATCAAAGTTGTTCGTAATTGTAATTCCTAGGTATTTATTTTAATTTATGGCATTTATATTTGACTGATTTATCGTGTAAATGCCGATTGACGGATTTTTTTAGAACCCTTATAGATGAACTCACACTTTTCAATTTTTGCACCTTGGACATATCCAAATCGTTTTGCAGCTACTTTTGATCTTCGGGTGACTTTGCTAAGCGATAACTGCTAACTGTGAACTAAGTGAGCTGCTCAACTCAAATCGTTTATAATGATAAGGAACAGTAGGACCCTATAATAATTCCCCAGGAAAAGCCAGATATTACTTATTTATTACTCGATGATTTCCCGACAGTTTCATGTGCTGTGTCCTTTTCCGAATTCAATCGCACAACTGAGACGACATTCCATAAGCACGCAGTGGGATTAGAAGCCACTTGTGAGGAACAGTGTCTGAAGCCCTACGGTAATCTAGAAAGATGGAATCCATTTGAGATTCCTTTTTGAGAGCACTCATCACTTGATGTGAGTAAAGAGCTGCTAGCTTTGTTTCGCAAGAACGATACTTTCTGAAACCGTGTTGATTATGAGTCAATAGATCGTTCTATTCGAGGTAGTTCATATAATTCGTAAAACGTTCCCAAATCCTGCTGCAAACCGACGTTAGTTATATAGGCCTGTAATTTTGCGGGTCTCCTATTATCTTTCTTGAATAATGGAGTGACTTGTGCAACTTTCCAGTCTTTGTGTACGGCTCGTTCGCTGAGTGAGCATTGTATATGATAACTAGTTAACGACCTATTGCATCAGCATACTCTGCAAGAAACCGAATTAGTACACACTACGCACCTGAAGACTTCGGATTCTGGGGTAATTGTTTCGTGTTCTTTGGTGAAGGAATTTTGGAAATTTGTATTTAGCAATTCTACTTTAGCAGAGCTGTCATCAATTGGATCATCATTACTATCGCGTAGCAAAGGTATTGATTGTGTTTTGCCGATGGAATACTTTAGATATGACCAGAATTTCGTAAATATCCGTAAACGATTGCCAGTCTCGGACTTTGTGTCTGTTTAAATTTGGCGAGCTGGTTTCTTGGCTTCTGCAAGAGTGATCTAAAGTGTTTTGTGTACCATCAGGGGTTCAGTCCCTTCTTTTGTTAGTTTGTGTAGAATAACTCTGTCAACAGCTGTCATTGAATGTAAGCCACATTTAATCTATATTCACATAGTTAGTTTCAAAAGACTGCAGATTTTTCTTCAAGACAACCTTAAGCGAATGTTATGGTATATTAATATTTCTCTTTGAATTTCACAGTTACACCATACAAGCTAGGGTAATTTGAAATATCTGTTACTATTAAATAATATAAATAACTGTTTGTGGTGTTATATTTTGCTTACGGCAACGATGGCCTACAGTGTTAATGTTGGCAAAGAAATGTTGAGCGGCTAATCTCGCTATTGCCACATGGTGCATCGAGACACTATTTTTATGGAGCATTATTTCGATAAACTTGACCGGGCTTTTGAAACCAAAGGATTCAAGATCACTGCACACAATTATTTCCTGCTCTATGTGGTCTTGCGCCGACTCTGACCAGTAGCAGTCCAGAAATGCCTCCTTGCACTCGTCAGACTACTTGCAGGTGGTCGAAATATTTCGCATTTTCTCCGTATCTTTGCCATCCAGATGTCCGCAAATAAACGACAGGCTATTGGGTGGCAATGGGACTTTGAACTATGAAAGCCACACCTTAGGATGTAACAAATTTCCGAAATATTTGTAGTTCTGAAAATTCTGTACGGAAACGAATAGCTTGAAGTTAAAATCGTCCACGTTTTTGATCGATTCCTGACCTCTGAACTGCAAGTTGGAATCGAATCTTTTTTCGCTCTTACTGCGTCTGTGATGCTATGCAATGGTACAGAATTGTTCGCTGATGTAGCAGTTAAGCCTGCTGTTTCTGTTTGCGTGATTCTTGCCTGCAAACCTTCTAACTGTCTCTCAGTTCGTATAGGTTCTCCTGTTGTCGTTTCTGAAGTTTTATCACCTCTTTGATTTTTCAGTTATGCATCGTTAATTCCGAGCACTGATAAAACTTGCTAATTTCTTGAATTATAACTATTTTTAATGAGTAGTTCGGTTTCCTGCCCTATTTTTGTTTCTACAAGGTGTGTCTGAAAAGTTTGGTGACTGGTCCCATATTTTACAAACCGCGGTGGCGAGGACGAGGTGCCTCCGTCGTGCGAAGCACTGCAGTCAATCGGCAAGTGGTGGTACACGCTGGCCGTTCGCAGTGGCCGAGGGGACTAAGGCGCTTCAGTCACGGTCTGCACGGTCACTACGGTCGGGTTTTCGAATCCCCCCTCGGGCATGGATATTTGTGCCGTCCTAGTTAGTAATTAGTTCATAAGTAGTTTGTAGGTTTAGGGACTGATGACCCAGTAGTTAAGTCCCATAAGACTCACAAACATTTGAACATCTTTTTTTGTACACGCTGCGATCCAGGTAACACAGCTAGTGTAAGATCTCGTGTCATTCCACAACATGGAGCGCAAACGGGAGCGATGGGACAACGCGTTAACATAAAGTTTTGTTTCAAATTAGGCAAAATGGCGACGGAGACCCACGGAATGTTAGTGTCAGTGTATGGTGTTGAACCAGTGAGTAAAAAGTGTTTGAGTGGTTGCCGAGATCCAACAACGCGTGACTTCGGTGCTTCGAGCGATTCCACAACAAGCGTTTGCTGAAGTTTCAAAAAATGTTCAAATGTTTCTAAATCTATGGGACTAAACTGCTTGGTTATTAGTCCCTAGCTTACAAACTACATAAACTAAGTTAAACTAATCTTAAGGACAACTCAAACACCCATGCTCGACGGAGGACTCGAACCCCCGATGGCGATCGGCCGCGCGCACCACAGCACGGCGCCTCAGTGTGCACGGGTATTCCGCCGTGGCCTGACAGTTTCCAACAGCTGTTCAACCGACGTCAGAAGTGTATTGTAGCCAATGGCGATTACTTTGAAAGCTAGTAAACGTATTTTATTTGCAACCCCTGTTTCATATACGAGTCGCGTCCAGAAAGTAAGTTCCGTTTGGTAATAAAATGAAATTGTACACAGATATAGAAGAAATTTTTATTGCACAAAACTCTACAACTCTTAAACTACTTTTCCACATTACTGCCCAAATTTTGTAGGCACTTGTCATAGCGTGCCACAAGTTTTTGCATGCACCCTTTGCAGAAGGTTGCCGCCTGTGTATTCAACCCTGTGGTAACAGCTCTTTATCATCGTTGAAGAGTTGACCACCAAGGACAGATTTTAGATGTAAGAATAGATGAAAGTCGCTAGGAGAGAGGTCCGAACTGTATGGAAGATGATCAAACAGGTCCCATTGAAATTTCCGTAAGAATTGTTTGGTCACATTCGGTGTGTGAGGTCAGACATTATCGTGAAAAAAAAAAAAAAAAAAAAAAAAAAATAAAATAAAAAATAAAAAATAAAATAAAATCTTTTGACAGTAATCCTCTTCTTACACCTAAAATCTGTCCTTGGTGGACAACACTTCAACGATGATGACGAGCTGAAAGAACATGTTACCACATGGTTGAATACACAGGCGGCAACATTCTATGAAAAAGGCACACAAAACCTTGTGCCATGTTATGACAATTGCCTACAAAATTTCGGAAGCTATGTAGAAAAGTAGTTTCACAGTTGCAGATTTTTGTACAATCAATATTTTTTCTGTATCTGTACACGTTTGGTTTATATAAACAAACGGAACTTACTTTCTGGATGCGCCTCTTATTTCCTGAGACCATTCACCGGGCATTTCAGCCACGCCTTGTACTTGTCTATATAAGGTGTGGATTTTCTCTTTTGCAGCTTTCAGGTGTTGTTCGTGAACAACCTGAATCTATTTTACTTCCTTAGCTGTCTGCACAATTTACAGAATTTTTCATTATTATTTTTTATTGATACGGCTGACACGTTACCTAGACAATTTGACGACTGCTTTCACTCATTGCATTTGGCCTCGATTACGCATGCTCTTTGGTCGAATTCCGACCTCACCTTTTGCAACGACTTTTTTTATTCGTCAGTCTGCTCGCAGATTGCCTCTACTGTTTGCTTTACCACAAGCCGCGCGGGAGTAGCCGAGCGGTCTGGAGCGCCACGTTACGGATCGCGCGGCCTCCCGCGTCGGATGTTCGAAACCTCCCTCGGGCATGGATGTTTGTGTTGTCTTTAGTATAAGTTAGTTAATAAGTAGTCTGTAAGTTTAGGGACTGATGACGCCGCAGTTAATTCCCTATAAGCTTAACAAACATTTGACCATTTGAGAGTTACCACACCTAGTTCGTTGATTGTTTGCTCGATCATCTGCTTCGTTTCTGCGTTGTTTTGTCGTTTAATTTCTTTCATCTGCTTGTTATGTTCAAGATCCTTTTCTGCTGTCTTGTCGATCATCAGGTTGTTTTGATAAGGATTCTTTTCCGCCGCCGTCTCAATCATCTGTTTGTTTTCTTCATGATTCAGTTGTTTGTTCAGTATTTTCCGTTCTCATTTGTTTTATACAATCTAGGAGCGGCTGGGATTTATCTGCTCCCAGCACCGAGCTTCTGCTTTGAGCAGGTGACGAACCACGTGTCCTCAATTGAGCGTTATCTTCTCTGTGGGATGGAGATGTCACTCTCACTTCATCATCGCACTCCGCATTTCTAACAGTCGCCAAACCATCTACATGCCTTGGGATTTCTAATTCTGTTTCTCTGTTAGCCATTCTGCCGTTCTGGTAAAGTAACATGGGAAGTTTCGATGCCTGCACCACTAGAACTAGACCGAAGGGTTGGGTTGGGAAATTCCTGTTCCTCCATGTTCACTTTTACATTTTCCGTGACTGCTACATCCAGTCTGATTTGTTCCCGGAAGTCTAGCCGTATTTCTGGTCAACATTAATCCTCCAAAATTACAATAAATACTACCTAACCTCATGAACTTGCGTGAAACACTTAAACAGAACAACGTAGTAATGCAACGCAGTTAAGCGACGCAGTTTCCGTCGCCAGAAGTAGGATACAACCTACAAATGCCAAGCTGAAAAATTATACATACACACTCACCAAACGCGCCAGCAGTAGCTACTCTTTGGAGTTGACGAAATGTCGCTTTCTGCTGTGCTATAAAAATTAACGATAATACTGAATGGACGTAAACTTCAGAAATTTCATGAATGATCTACAGAACAGCTACGAAGTATCGTATCGTATCGTATTGCCATTTATCTGCAATGCACGTATGTGTTGCTGTGCACCCAGTGGTATGAAAATGCAAATTATTAATTTATGATCTAAAAAAACTCTCACAGCACAGTTTTGGTGGGCATCTACTAGAAACACCAGGTGTTGGCCACATGAATGGGATGATATGTCTTACACAGTAGACTGAGGAATTGTATAGATACACAGCTCTGTGGTAATACAATGGCCATTAGCTGGCGGTATTGTAATTCAGGATGGGGTGGCACGGAAAAGCTGTGCCTGGACAAAGCAAGACCTTGAAGCTCATTTTTGTGCAAGCCACATATGACGGTTGGAAGTTACAAAGGTTATGTGAGGAAGGATTTCTAACTCCCAGAGAAGTGGAAAGAGAAGATTCTACTATCTCCACGAGACGGTGATACCAGTCACTGCTATATTTTCATTCTAAGAAGGTAAAATTTAGTTGACTGAGGACTTTATTGATGCGAGACAATATCTTAACACTTCATCGCTTTTACAGGAATCACCGTTTGTGGATATTAGTTGATAAATTATGGAGGTAGAGTGTGCCCTCAAGTAGTGTGTTTTCTGATGGGTGCTAAGAGGCACAGAGCCAGTCTGATTTGCTGCAGAGGCTTTTGGAATGCCCCATGTGGAGTCACTGTGGGAAGAAGCGATTTTGTGTGAAGCAGAAACGCACTATGACGTGGGAAACTACTGAGGATAAATATTTAAACGAGCAAATCTTATATATATATATATATATATATATATATATATATATATATATATATATATATATATATATTTCACGTGCCTCAGAAATGGGTATAACGATAGACATACATTTGTACATATTGTACTAACGTTTCATTATGTAGAACTTATGTCATATGGTTTGTGTATATGTAGTCAACCTGCGTACATCAATTGAAATATCCGAATGTGAATATAATGACAAAATTTATCACGAGGAAGATGGATTCACAAGGGGAAATTGCATTTAGAGTTCTTAGCAAATTAGGGACAAAATTTTTCGAATTACACAGTGATATAACCGAAAAAAACATCTATTAGAAAAGATACGTAGATGATATCTTGGTCCTTTTTAATGGTAATAGTGGAACAATGATTGAGCTCCAGACTAAAATCGACAACATGCACTCCAAGATGATATTTATACCTTACAAAGCGTATATCGCAAACCCACCCGCACCAATCTCTCCCTTCATGCGACCAGTTGTCGTCCGCCACACCGAAGTATGGAGGTTTTGCGTACTCTAGTGAAAAGAGCGTACGCCCATCTCTGATGCAGACCATCTGGGTGAAGAACTGGAGCAACTGAAGGTCCTCTTTGAACAGAATGTCAAATTATTTTGTATACTACTTTTCTCCTGCTTTTAATGTAACAATTTCTTTATTCATTTGAGTTACTTTTCCTTATATAAGTTATATATGTTCTTTTCCTTATGGGTTTTTCTTTTTTCTTTGTTGTACTAGGTTGAGAGTTTATACATTAATTCAAATTACTCATTATTAGGTTCCTTGCGTTCTGTTGTTCAAACTGTTTCTTATGAAGTGAATTTGACTTCAATTTTGTTGACATCAATTATTTTAATTGGGTGTTTTAATATATTTGATTTTATGAATTTTCTGTTTTATTGTTGATTTACTTTTGCCTTATCTTTATTTGGTTCTTGTTTGGCTGATCAACAAATTTGTCGTGCGTTTCTGTTTGGACCAACAGGTGAACCATTAGAGGATAATAACAAATCTATTGCTTTTTTGCCTTTCGTCGGGAATATATCTTCGAAAATTTCAAGAATTTTAAGAAGATTTGACATTAAAAGTGTTTTCATGCCACCGGCAAAGACTAGGGCCCTCCTTGGATCAGTCAAGGATGATTTGGGACTGAATAAGACCGGTGTATACAGAATTCCATGTCACTGTGGAAACCATCCGCACTATTCAGGCGTGTAGAACAGCACCGACATACTTGCTTACTTCAACCTGAAAAGTCGACTGTCGCAGAGCATTGTCTTAATGAGGGACACAAGATGTTGTATAATGAGACAAAAAGGACTACTCTTGCCTCCCGCTACTGGGAATGTGGTCTTAAGGAATCGATGGAAATTCGTATGGCTAATAATATTATTACTAGGGACAAGGGCTTCCTTTAAGTAAACCTTGGAAACCAATTTTCCTTGATATTGAACAACAACGGTCTTCATATCGACTTGCAGTTTCTTTTACCTAGTTCTTCTTTCGACCTATCGTTTTTGCTGATTTTCTCCGCTGACCCTCTACTGGTTCTATTGCACCGAGAGGGCGTCGACTTTGGTGTCGCGCATGCGCGTTGGGCCGTGAGAGCTCTATAAAGGTGCCGCTGTTTCTGTTCTCAGTTTCCGGCAAGTAAGTGCATTCGGCGTACTCGCCTGAAAATAGTAGACAGTTGACCTGTCGAAATATTGTGTCCAATTGACGATGTTATCCGGCTGCAGACCCGAGAAGAATTTCAACAGTGAATTATATTCATATAACAATAGTCCTGTTCCTCTTTGTTCTGTCTTTTGCTGCCGCGTTCTCTTTGTTTACGTCGTTTATCCTGTCTGTATCTGCAGCACCGAAATTTTTTTCGTGGTATATCGCTATCTTCTAAGATTGGATTTCATTTGATTTCAGTTACTTTTTTGGTAGGCAAACCGAACAAGCCACTTTAAATGCTCCATTTGTAACCCACTGGACGAAAATGGTAGGCATATATTCTTCCATAATTGCTGTTGAATCTTCCGGGTTATGTGGTCGTGGTCGAAGTCGGCAAGACTCACCGCTATCAGTAGCACCTCTGAGGATGTCCAGCGCAGCTCTGGACGAAACGTCAGGAGCAGATACGTTTCTTCGACCACGACCACATAACCCGGAAGATTCAACAGCAATTATTTCACCCGGTCGTGAAAGCCTTCACTGCATGATATATTCTTCCATTTTCTTTTCTTTCACAACTCGATAACTTTACATATTACTTTTCTAAATCTATAGAAAAACAATGGTAAAAAAATGCCCTTGGTTCTATGTTATTGTGTCCAATATAGCATCAACACAATACATCTACATATACATATTTACTCTGTAAATCACATTTTAAGTGGCCTGACAGGCGGTTTATCGAACCTCTTTCATAATATTTCTCTACTATTCCATTCTCTAGTTGCGCGCGAGAGAAAGGAACACGTACATCTTTCAGCTCTCGATTCGATTTCACTTACTTTATTATGATGATCATGTCACCCTATGTAGGTAAGTGCTTACAAAATATGTTCGCAATTGGAGGAGAAAATTGTTGAATGAAATTTCGCAGCAACGGTTAAAGCATCTTTTAATTATTTCCGTCCTAATTCTCTCCCCTGTATCGGAATAGTACAAAATGAGCTGCTCTTCTCTAAACTTTCTATGTATCCTTCGTCAGTCTTACTTAGTGGATATACTACAATGCGCAGCAGCAGTACGCCAAAATAGGACGCACAAGTGTAGTGTAGGCAGTTTCTTTAGTAGTGTTCTATATTTGCCTTCCCTACGATATTTTCTATGTGTTCTTTCTAATTAAAGTTTCTTGACATTATAATTCCTAGGTATTTAATTGTATTTATGGTCTGTAAATTTGACTTACTTGTCGTGTGAATCAAGGTTAACAGTTTTATTTTAGTGCTCATTTGGATGGCTTCGCGCTTGAATTTCCAATTTTTGCACCATGCGGATATCTTATCTAAATCGTTTTGCTGTTGCTTTGATATTCTGATGGCTTCACTAACCTGTAAAGGCCAGCTAGAAAACGTTCAATTACTTGTAAATCTGTGGTTACCAGTCCATAGGATTACAAACAACTTACGTTGAGACGGTAGGCCCTATACCGTCAATTAAATTAAGCAAATTCATGGCCCATTTTTTCAGAAACTACTGAACACATTTGTCTGAAATATTCAATGAAAATTAAATGATCTTTGTGCAACTCACTGAACCGAAATCGTTGTGGAATTTTAATTTATTATATACTTATTAATTTCATTGCCGTGGATTAAAATGTTTTGTGAAAAAGGTCATAAATGTTTTTGTTACAGCAGAATTACTGGTGCAATCAACATGATTGCGGTTCCACAGCTGTAATGCAGTGTTGTTTACAATCTGTGAAATTTTCATTAATGTTTCTCTGATAGTTACTGAGAAAACGGGGCAAATGTTTCAGAATTTACAGTTTTGAGAAAATGAGACCTAAAGTTTTACAACATGTTTATTCTAGGAAAAACTTACAGATCCATCCCCAAGAAATGGTTAGAAGCAGCCTGCACCATAATCAGGGTCTTCATTATCCTTGGGTTCATTTGCCTGTTTCCTTTTCTTGCTTTTTGACTCTTTAGACATTAGACAAGCAGAAAAACGTGACTTGGTAATACGCAAGCTGTAGAGTTCTCTTAGAATAGTTACAGTAGCTGTTCTAAAACTTTTATTCTGGCAATGTTTCCATTGTTCCACATTATCACAGCATCTGGCACTCCTAGTTGTAAAGTTCTGTAATACCTTTCAGGGATGCCGGTTCACATAATGTTGTTGGAGGCTACATATACGTTCTGAGTTTTCCCATGGAAGCACTTCCTCAGTAGATCAGGGTGGGCAAGGTCTCTGTAGAATGGTTTGATTTGATCCATAATTGATTCAGGGATAGAGTGCTTGTGTGTGAATGTGTTGAGGTTACCAGCTGCCTGTGTCTTCCTAAACTTGCACCACGTATCAGGGGGTGGCGGACATAGAAAATGTGTTGGAAGAAAGTGGCCCAGATTGCTTTTTCATTGCCTCCAGATCTCCAGCATTCTTCCTAATCGCATTTCCATAATATTCCTGCAACTCAATGATAATCTTATCTGTCAACCTATACTTCCATAGACTTCTCATCAGAAAGTTTTGTTCCACAACGTTTGGCGGCCGCGGTGGCTGAGGAGACTGAGGCGCTTCAGTCACGGTCTGCACGGCCACTACGGTCGGGGGCTCGAATCCCCCCTCGGGCATGGATATTTGTGCCTCGGGCATGGATATTTGTGCCGTCCTAGTTCGTAAGTAGTTCATAAGTAGTTTGTAAGTTTAGGGACTAATGACCCCGTAGTTAAGTCCCATAAGCTTTACAAACAATTGAACATTTGTTCCACAACGTTTGCTCTTGAGTGTACGAACGCGGGTGCCCATCCTCTTTTTAACATGCTCCACACATTCTAATTTTATTACTGGAACATCATAACTTTACGTGTGTCAAAACTTGTTGCTGTAGAACAGCCATTCCTTGCAGTGTGCCCCCTCTTGTGTCAACTTCCATCAAAGGCAACTGGAATATCATTTCCATTGTCATTTATTTCTGCTGCTTCTTTAGTTGCAGATTTCACTGAATATTCTGCTACTGTAGTCATACCATCCAATATGTATTCAGTGTACCTGTGACATTTTGTAGGGGGTTCTGGCAAATTCATTACTGCACATAACACTTTACCACTGGTAAGACCCTTCCCTATGCATCGAAGACCATACACTAACCTCACATTAGTGCCATATAAATCACTGAAAGAACAATGTTGCGAAGTGCAAAATAGTTTTTCACTCCTGCAGAAACTGCACACTAATTTCAATTCACATACTTAACCTAGTCTGGCACTTGCAACTTCACACGAACTGACTTGACCAACACACATCTTGCAGGCCACCACTTATAACACACTGTAATAATCCTAGATCTACTATAATGTTAGTACTCCCACAACTTTCATCTACTTCTCTATATTTATTAACGTTTATCTTATTTCTCGAAGCACTTGGTGGAGTTTCAGGTACGAGAGGCATGCTGCTGTTGCACTGATTTTGACCTTCACTTTCTACAGTTTTCTTGTTTTGATTTCCTTGGAATTACGTTTCTTGAACAAACCTTTTTGGTTTAGTCGTTACAGAAATACAGATTACTATACAATGCACTAAAACTTTCAAGAAATTTCGCATTCACAAACAACAGCAAGCAATGGGACACGTTTTTATAAGAGAACTTTTGTTTACAAGCACGTCCGCAGACATTTGACTATCGAAATGCGCTCTAACAGGTTAACCAACATATGAATCGTACATTTCTGTACAAAACACACACACACACACAACATCTCTAACTGTAAAAGTCCGAAGGTATAATCCTTTTTACGAAAAGGGGCGTAAGTTATTACCGAGTGACAGATGTCATTCGATTTTTAATAAAATGCAGTTCTCACTGGTGGACAGGAGTAAAAAATACATACAAATGTTCACAAAAGAACACCGTACCTAATTATGCAAAAACATAAAATTTATTTTTTGAAAAATTTCAGCCTACCGTCTTACCTTAAGGTAACTTAGACTGACTTATGCAAAGGACAACACACACACACACACACACACACACACACACACACACATCCATGCCCAAGGGAGGAATCGAACCTTTGACAGCGAGCAACCGCGCTCTCCACAGCAAGGCGTCTTTATGCGCTCGGCCATTCCACCACGGCTGAAGGGCAGCACGTCCTCAAACAGTCCAAGAGAGCTGCTCAGTTTGTCCCCTAAATCGTATTTGCGCACGCAAAATAATTTGAACGACTTACAAGATTTAAAAAGAAAAAAAGGTAATGGGAGACAGCGTAGATATCGAATTACGCATTACACGCGAGCACAAGTTAAAAACAGCAGCACGCGTTCTACAGAAAGTACACGAAGCTCCCCATTGACGTCATGCTTCGAGCAACCGGCTCGCAAGAGGAAAACCGGAATACGCCTCCCTCAGCAGCAGGTATAGAGTCGACAAATTCGAGTTTGTCGTTTGAGGATAGATCTGGGATAGCTCTCGAGTTCGAGTGTTTGGTTTACGACCAGCAGGTAAAAGTTGCCGAATTCGTGTGAGCCCTTTGAATTCTTATTTAAAAAAAGGCACCCCTTTCTCCACAAGGGTCAAGGAGATGTGATCCAAATTCACATTCGATTTCTGTCTAGTATTAATTGAGTGAAAGGTGCTAGCAATTGGGATTAATCAGATACTATTAACAACAAACGACATCAAAGAAAATGTGTATTGGGTGCCCAATGTTAGAATTCCCATGCTTCTAAACAAGGGTCGACAAGAGGTTCTCAAGCTTACACTACTGCTCGAAACGCTCGTTTCTGCTCTATAAAAAACTTTTTGAACTAGAAGCGTACCTTAATAAATAAATTATACGTCATAAGAGAATGAAAATAATCAATGTAGAGTACTTTTCGTTTTAAACTATCACTTACTTCATATACGAGACAGCGTAGATATCGAATTACGCATTACACGCGAGCACAAGTTAAAAACAGCAGCACGCGTTCTACAGAAAGTACACGAAGCTCCCCATTGACGTCATGCTTCGAGCAACCGGCTCGCAAGAGGAAAACCGGAATACGCCTCCCTCAGCAGCAGGTATAGAGTCGACAAATTCGAGTTTGTCGTTTGAGGATAGATCTGGGATAGCTCTCGAGTTCGAGTGTTTGGTTTACGACCAGCAGGTAAAAGTTGCCGAATTCGTGTGAGCCCTTTGAATTCTTATTTAAAAAAAGGCACCCCTTTCTCCACAAGGGTCAAGGAGATGTGATCCAAATTCACATTCGATTTCTGTCTAGTATTAATTGAGTGAAAGGTGCTAGCAATTGGGATTAATCAGATACTATTAACAACAAACGACATCAAAGAAAATGTGTATTGGGTGCCCAATGTTAGAATTCCCATGCTTCTAAACAAGGGTCGACAAGAGGTTCTCAAGCTTACACTACTGCTCGAAACGCTCGTTTCTGCTCTATAAAAAACTTTTTGAACTAGAAGCGTTACCTTAATAAATAAATTATACGTCATAAGAGAATGAAAATAATCAATGTAGAGTACTTTTCGTTTTAAACTATCACTTACTTCATATACTGTTCCAATGGTATCTAACGCAGCGGTTAGCTTTTAAACATCCTGAACCTGGGTTTTCCATGATAGCTTACTGTCCCTCCGTAATCCGACAAATTTGAACTGTTCAGTCTAACCTATCATATGCCTATCCTGTGTAATCTAAATGTCCATTTTTGTTGAATTTTGTGTTGGAAACCGTAAAAACTGAGTCTTACCATGATTTAGCATCAATTGATTTTCTTCAAACCATGAACTTATTTCTTTAATTGCGTCAGTATTGTAAAAAGTGTCCTTCAACACTAATTTGCGTCATTAGCAAACAGAAATATCTTAAATGAAATACCTAGAAAAAAACTTTGATATGATGCAAAATGGAATGATCAATATATTCACTCAAGGGTAAATCAGGTGCAGAATTTGCTTTATTGGTAGAATGCCGGGTGAATGCAGTAGAGAAAGTTACCAAATCGCTGGTACGACTATCATTACAATATTGCTTGGATGTGTGGGGCCTGTTCCAAATGGAACGTTATAGGGGATATTGAGCGGTTGCCAACGTGAGTAGCTGGAAAGGTCAGAGGTTTCTTCGACCTGTAGGAGGGTGTCACAGAGATACTAAAGAAACTGAACCGGCAGACTCTTGATGATTGACGTAAATTATTTCGAGAAATAAAGCTCTTTATATACTACAACCTCCTACAGAGCGAACTGTCGCAGAGTTTAGCAGTTAACACACTGGACTCGCATTCGGTAGGACGGCAGTTCAAGTCCGCCTCCGGGTCTCCAGATTTTCTTCGAGAAGGCGCGGCCAATTTCCTTTCCCATCCTGAGAAACAAAAAAATCTCCGAGATTGTCCTTCGTCTCTAATGACCAGGCTGTCAAGGGGACACTAAACCCTAAACGTCTTTCTATATGTCACTCTCCTAGGATTATGCGGACAAGATTATATCCCATCAAAAACATGAAATGTAAAAAACTGCAAGTCTCGCGACGAATTCCTTCCACCATAAAACGTCGTGAGATCTTAAGGGAAACCAAGTCGGTTATTTTAGTTAGTGTTCATGCAAACTACCTATTCAACAACTTGTCATAATTTTTATCTAATTAGTTATGCAGCAACATATGTAGTGACTATATCAAAATTATACATCTTTATAGAAATAAAGATGTATAATTTTGATATAGTCACTACATATGTTGCTAGATAACTAATTAGATTCGTTGTCGTACTGCCTTATTTGAACCCGCAACACCACTAGATCTCTTTGCTGTACTATTCCACATCTTACATATTAAAAGAATCTATGAAAACTAAAGTCAGTCGGCCAGACTAAACTACCCGGCAGATCTCCTTCACTTTTGTTTTAAACCAAAGGTATTCATCCACAGATTTGTTATTACATAACTCTCGCCTTCCTTATGTATATTTCTTATGGGGATTCCCTGCTGTAAATTCAGTCAGTCAGGCCGTTCTATCGACCGATTTCCTTTCCTTTTTGCTTTGAACGAAAGGTATTCATTCACAGATCAGAATTAACTTAAGTATCTCCATTCTTTATTTTTATTCAAACGCGGTATCCTTCTGTCCTTGCATTGAACATTTTAATCGGTTTGTTTAATGATATTTTAGGTTCTAATTAAGGTACGCAGTTCTTTTTGAGCTACGAACGCTCAGCGGAACAAGCTCTTTCATTTGCGCTTCTAACACTTGCATTATTGATTCTAAAGAAAGCTATGCGTGAACATTACTTCAATGTTTTCCAACATTTTTGTCATTCCACTAACGGTGCGCAGTATTCGCGCGGGTCCTCTAGAACTTTTGTTAATATGATTTAACAAGCACTTTTCAGGATGTCATTTAGTTCAGTGAATATTCCAGGTTATGTAACGTTTACAGCAGCATTCTAAGATTCTCGTCTGAGCTCTTTTATATTTCTTCTTCAACTGCAAATGTTTGTTCAAATGTTTGTAAATCTATCGCACCAAACTACGTGGTCATCAGTCCGTAGCTTACAAACTACTTACACTAAGTTAAACTAACCTAAGGACAAACACACACACACCCATGCCCCAGGGAGGACTTGAACCTCCGACAGCGAGCAATCGCGCGCTCAGCAGCGAGGCGCCTTAGACCACTCGGCTACTCCACCGCTGCTCTTCAACTGCAACTGCCATTCCAAATTCGTTATTGGTTTTGATGACTTGCACAGAATAACATTGGATATAGGCTACAAACCTTTCCCACTCACTTCTCAACCACTGGTTCCCTTTCAAGTTGTTTAAGTTTTGCAACTACAATCTGGTTTGCGTACTAATTAGACATAACCCCTTGCTCTGTGTACGATATGCATGAAAAACTATAAATTGGCTCGTCTGTTTTCCACAATGACGGGATTAGTGTTACACATATGGTGCTGTGATAATAAGTAAAGCAAGACACAAAAGGATTTGCAACATTAGCTGTCGGTGGACATCGAATTAAATCAATGGGTAGGAATAAATATTTGTGTCAGGCCGTGATGTATAGCCCAGTTCCTCTGCTCACCAGCCAATCACGCCGACCACTACGCCACGTAATTGTTTGCTCCACAAAGTGAGTGCACGCTGAGTCCCAAGGCAGCTTTCTGCTTTTGACGGAGGAGCGGAAGTCTCTTGAGAACTGTTGGAACGCTATGAACGGGACTACCAGACGTTTCTGAATCCCATCATGACATCTCACGAAATATAGTTTTACCATTTCACCCCGGAATCCAAAAGAACATCGATTCGGTGGAAGCATATGGAATTAACACGTCCTAAGAATACACGACAGCATACCACCAAATGCACATTTCAAACAATCCGGAAACTGTGCTGGGATACGTAATTGAATGCGGCCAGTGAAACATTGTCCACTTCCGGTGTACACTAGATTGGAAATCTTACGAGAGTCGAATAATGAGTGAAAAATGACAGGGGCAACACGTTAGTAGTGTTATAGATACGTTGAGAATTTGGGTCTATGGGTCTAGCGGGAGTCGTGCTAGGTTAGTCAGTGAAAGCAGTCGTGAGGATCACTGTGTGCAGGTAGTCAGCACGACTACCTGATAAGCAGGGGAACCAGGTTGCAAACCCTGTCCGACACACAGCATACTGGTTGTGCGAACTGATTTCTGTTTGCGACTAGGTGTAGGCGGCCACGTGTTAATGTGCCTTGTTAGACATGAAAAAAAAAGAGGGAGAGAGAGAGAGAGAGAGAGAGAGAATGCATACCTACACTATATGTGTGATTCCATAATGCTTTGCGAATGGGAATTGCATCTACACCGTACACTACACACCCTGCTTTCCTTGTCTCAGTCCACCTCTCTCTCTCTCTCTCTCTCTCTCTCTCTCTCTTTGTGTGTGTGTGTGTGTGTGTGTGTGTGTGTCCTTCACTTTGTCCTTATCATCTTTCCTCTGTACCGAACGAGGTAAAGCCTTGGTTAACGTACTGGCATTCGAGAGGACGGTGGTTCAAATCCACCTCCGACCATCGATTTACCGTGATTTCCCTAAATCACTCCAGGCAGATGCCGGAGTATTTCCTTTCATAGGACACGGCCGATTTTCTTCTCCCATCCGTACCCAAACAATGGAGCGTGAGCTCCGTGTCTAATGTCCATGCTAACGACAGTACGCTAAGTCCTAAGCTTCCTTTCATCCTTCGTCTATACAAGCCCTCCTCCTCCTCCCGAATCCCACCTTCCTATCTCCTCTCTCCCTCTTTGTCCTTCTTCGTCTTTCTGTGCTGGTGCGGTGGAGTGACAGACCGTTCTAAAGCAGCTTGCTACGGAGCGCGCTGTTGCTCACCGTCGGAGGTTCGAATCCTCCCTCAGACATGGGTGCGTGTATGTTTGTTCTTAGGTTTGTAAGCCTAGGAACTGATAACCAGAGTAGTTAAGTCCCCCCAAACTTTGTTTTTCCTTTCTGTGCATCTCCACATCCTCCGTCTCCTTCTCCATCTCATTGTCAAGCTCTCACTTTGCATCTCTTCCTCGCTTCTCTCTACGTCAGTGTCATCTACCTCCTCTATCACCTCTTACAACTTTGTCTAAACTACGCATGCAAAATTTAAAAAGACACAGAATCCGCAAGACTGGCAATCTTTTACTGAAACTCGCAACCTAGCGCGGACTTCAATGCGAGAATCTTATAGTTGTTTCCACAACGAAATCCTGTCTCGTAATCTTGCAGAAAATCCAAAGAAATACTGGTTATATGTGAAGTACACTAGCGGCAAAACACAAACAATACCTTCAGTACGTGATAGCAATGGTAATACTACCGACGACAGTACTGCTAAGGCAGAAGTACTAAACACAGCTTTCCGAAATTCTTTCACCAAAGAAGACGAAGTGAACACTCCAGTATTCAATCCAAGAACAGCTGCCAGCATGCGAAACTTAGAAGTAGATGTTCCTGGAGTAGTAAAACAACTTAAGTCACTAAACAAAAATAAATCTTCCGGGCCAGATTGTATACCAACTAGATTCCTCTCAGAGTATGCTGATGCAATAGCTCCATACTTAGCTATAATTTACAACCGATCACTCAGCGAAAGATCCGTACCCAAAGACTGAAAGTTGCCCAAGTTACTCCAATATTCAAGAAAGGCAATAGGAGTGATCCCCAAAATTACAGGCCTATCTCATTGACATCGATTTGCAGTAGGATTTTGGAACATATACTTTGTTCGAATATTATGAACTACCTCGAAGAGAACGACCTATTAACCAATAGTCAGCACGGATTCAGAAAGTATCGCTCTTGCGATACACAGCTTGCCCTTTATTAACATGAAGTGTTAAGTGTCATCGACAAGGGATCTCAAATCGATTCCATATTTCTGGATAACCGGAAGGCTTTTGATACTGTACCCCACAAGCGGCTTCTAATGAAATTGCGTGCTTATGGAATATCTCCCCAATTGTGCGATTGGATTCACGATTTCCTATCAGAAAGGACACAGTTCGTTGTAATTGACGGTAAGTCATCGAGTAAAACAGAAGTGATATCTGGCATTCCACAGGGAAGCGTTATAGGTCCCCTACTCTTCCTCGTGTTTGTAAACGATTTAGGAGATCATCTGAATAACTCCCTTAGACTGTTCGCGGATGATGCTGTCGTTTATCGGTTAGTGAAGTCAACAGAGGATCAAAAGCAACTGCAAAGCGATTTAGACAAAATTTCTACTTGGTGCGAAAATTGGCAATTGACACTAAATAAAGAAAAGTGTGAAGTAATACACATGACCACTAAAAGAAATCTGCTGAACTTCAATTAAGCGATAAATCAGTCAAGCCTTAAGGTCGTAAATTCTACCAATTACCTAGGAGTTACAATTACGAACAACTTTGACTGGAGAGAACGCATAGAAAATATTGTGGGGAAGGCGAACCAAAGGTTACGTTTCATTGGCAGAACGCTTAGACGATGCACCAGCTCCACCAAAGAGACTTCCTACATCACACTTGTGCGTCCTCTCTTGGAGTACTGTTGCCCCTTGTGGAACCCTCACCAGGAGGGACTGCCGGAAGATATTGAGAAGGTTCAGAGAAGGGCAGCTCGTTTTGTTTTATCACGTTACTGGGGGGAAAGCGTCACGGAAATGTTGCACGAATTGGAGTGGAAATCATTAAAAGAAAGACGTTATTCATTGCGGCGTGATCTGTTTACGAAGTTTCAATCACCGACTTTTAGTTCTGAATGTGAAAATATTTTGCTAGCACCCACCTACTTAGGGAGACATGACCATCCGAATAAAATAAGAGAAATCAGATCGAAAACGGAACGATTTAGGTGTTCTTTCTTCCCGCGCGCTATTAGAGAATGGAACGGTAGAGAAAAGTTATGAAAGTGGTTAATGAACCCTCTGCCAGGCACTTAAATGTGATTTACAGAGTATCTATGTAGATGTAGTGTTAGGTTCAAAATAATAATTAATCTACGTTCTTGACCAAATGCTTTGAAAGTTTTTGACACAACGTTCAACTTTAATAACGCAATTTTCCATATAGCTATTTTTAAATATATGTCACATTTGAAAACAAATAAATTTTGTAATGGGTGCACTGAAGTTAGGTAGAAGTAATGTTAAGAGTTTATTTCCTCCCCTTTTCAGATGATTTAGTAATTTTAAGTAGAGATAGTACTAAAGCTCAAAAATAAATTAAAATCCTTAAAGATGTTTCGGAAAAAGTAAGGCTGAAACGGAATATATAACATGTGAGAAACAAGCACCAAAGTTTTTAAACACGAAATATGGAAAAATGGAGTTTCTCAGTTTAAATACTTCGGGGAAGTAATACAAGGATACAGACTGGAAAAACCTGCAAACAATTTTCGCTGTAAAAAAATGGCAACTGCTTTCAGATTAACTCAGAATATTTACAATAAAAATACACTTTGTAAATTCAGTAAACTTCGGCATTATAGGACTGTGCCACGGTGCAGTAGCCGAGCGTTCTAAAGCGCATCGCTGCGGAGCTTCGAGTCCTCCCTGGGGCATGGGTATATCTGTTCTCCTTAGGTTAGTTTAAAAATGTTCAAATGTTTGTAATTCTATGGGACCAAACTACGTTGGTCATCAGTCCCTAGTCTTACAAACTACTTAAACTAAGTTAAACTAACCTGAGGGAAACACACATATCCATGTTTGAGGGATGATTCGAACCTCCGACGCGGGATGCAGCGCGATCCGTAACGTGGCGCTCCAGACCGCTCGGCTATTCACGCGCGGCAGTTAGTTTAACTTAAAGTAAAGCCTAGAAACTAACAACCAAAGAAGTTTTGTCCTATAGATTCATAAACATTTGAACATATTATAGCACTGTAATAATACTTGAATGTCTTTATGAAGCAAAAATTTTAATTTTAAATAGAAAGAGGAACATTGAAGAAATTGAAAGCAAAGAAATAAAGATTGTCGGGAAAATATTAAGATGAAAAATATTTATGGAAGCACTTATAGGCTGGGAAGTAATAAGGAAATAGAACAATACATAATTATAAATCTGAAGCAAAGAATTAAAATTTGTTATGCGGCCGGGAATCGAACCCGGACCTCCACGCTTACTAGGCAGACGTGTTAATCGCTAGACCACAACATCGCTAACGCTTAAGGAGCCTCGGAGTAGTCTAAATATGATTTCCCTCCACGTCACGAACTTTAATTCAGCTTCTGTGTTCCAAAGATAATTGCCACTACTGCCAAGGCTCTCCATGCAGCGGAATAGCACCTCAGCAATGGACATATTGCAACAATCCTGTTACGGTGATATAAATATCAATTAATACAAATAAACAATCCCAGAGACGGATTTTCGTCTCTACTATGTCAAAGACAATAATTATAAATCTGAAGCATAGAGTTAAAAATTGTGATGCGGCCGGGAATCGAACCCGGACTTCCATGCTTACTAGGCAGACGTCTCAATCGTTAGACCGCCACAGCACTAACGTTTAACACGCCTCGGAATAGTCTAAATACGATTTCCCTCCACGTCTATTTTAATTCTATGTTTCAAATTTATAATTATTGACTTTGACATAGAGAAGAAAATCCGTCTCTGGGATTGTTTATTTGTATTAATTGATATTTATATCACCGTAACAGGATTGTTCCAATATGTCCCTTGCTGAGGTGCTATTCCGATGCATGGAGAGCCTTGGTAGTAGTGGCAATTATCTTTGGAACACAGAAGCTGAATTAAAGTTTGTGACGTGGAGGGAAATCGTATTTAGACTATTCCGAAGCTGCTTATACGTTAGAGATGTGGTGGTCTAGCGATTAAGACGTCTGCCTAGTAAACATGGAGGTGCGTGTTCGATTCCCGGCCGCATCACAAATATTAATTCTATGCTTCAGATATATAATTATTGTCTTTGACATAGTAGATACGAAAATCCGTCTCTGGGATTGCTTATTTGTATTAATTGAACAATACATAGACATACATGATGACATGACAAAACGAAGGCTTACATTTGTGGGCACATTGAAAGAATGGTACCCAAAAGGTTGACAAAACAAACAAGAGAATTTTACAAAAACAGAGGTCAGGCCAAAACTGTGTCAATGAAATGGATTTCTGAGATTAAAGAAAGATGTTAAACTAATCGGTGTAAGGCAGATGTTACGGTTAGAAAAAGAATCCGAGAAAAGATATTTCATTGGAATGTTGGTCAGAAGAAAATTAGAAAATGGACTGGAAAACAGTACTCTACTAAAAGAAAGAGACTTGATTCTGAAAGGATGAAACAAATGTGGGCATCAAATTTTTACTGATATTTGTGGTAACACGTAATATAATTTTAAAAAGGCATACTGCCAACCATCAGCTGTTTATTATATTTATAACTTCACCGGTTCTGGTTATGAACTATCATCAGAAAACTAATTACGTTGGTACATTGTCTGTCACCTTGTCCATGTAAGTCAATAAAAGATACGTAAAATGTCAAAACATACAATTGCTTGTAAATATATGGGACTCAACTGCGTGTTTATTAGTCCCTAGCTTACAAAAAAACTAAGGTAAACTAACCTAAGGACAACATATACACCCATGCCCGAGGGAGGAGTCGAACCCCCGACGGCGAACGGCCGCATCACAACAGGGCGCGTTAGTGCGCACGGCTGATCCGCCGCGGCCGTAAAATGTCACTTGACATTAGGTCTTGATGATAAATGAAACAAAAATTGTAAAACAGCTGATGGCTGGCAATATGCATTTTTTAAAAGTAAATTTGCGCATAAATGAAGGCCTACCATCAAAAGCGACATTGATTGATTGTACTTCGTCAGGTCCTATTTGCCCCCTACGTCAATAATAATAAAATAATGAGCAAACGTTATTTCAAAAAATCGCAAAAAGGTCGAGATATACGAGGCGCGTCCAGAAAGGAAGTTCCGTTTCAATTGATCCCCGCTGCAGCACTGCTATTGCAGTTCCGCGCATGCGCTGTAGACGATGTGTATCAAGGAGAAGAACGTGCGCCATTTGGAGATCGCTGCAGTTACGTACGCTTTGTTGTGCTTGTTTGAAATGTCGGCGTTGATTGAAAATCTCGCCGCCTGTGAAATCAGGTCGGTGATTCGTTTTCTGAATGCGAGGAAAGTGAAACCAAGTGAAATTTATCGGCAAATTTGCGATGTTTACGGGCCAAATGCGATGAGTGATTCGATGGTGAGAAGATAGGTTCGACAGTTCAATGGCGGGCGTAGTGATGTGCACGATGAAGAACGAAGTGGGCGTCCACCTTCGGTTACAGAAGAACTGGTTCACGCGATTGATGACAAGGTCCAGGAAAACCGTAGGTTTACAATTAGTGCTCTCGCTATGGATTTCCCCCAAATTTCACGATCACTGATGTCTGAAATTGTTACCAAACAACTGAAAATCCGTAAACTTTGCTCACGTTGGGTACCAAAGATTCTCACTGATCAACCCAAAACACAAAGGGATGGGTAGTGAACGTGAGTTTTTGACCCGTTATGTCGAAAGCGGTGAAGAATTTTTGAGACGGTTAGTCACAGGAGATGAAACGTGGATTTCTTACCACGTCCCTGAGAGTAAGCGCAATCACTGGGATGGAGGCACACTTCATCCCCACCAAAGGTAAAGCCGAAGCAAATGATGTGCACAGTGTTCTGGCACTGGAAAGGCATCCTACTCATTGACTTCTTACCGCGTGGTCAAACAATCAAAGCAGATGCTTATTGCGAGACACTTCGGAAACTGCGCCGTGCAATTCAGAATAAGCACCGGGGACTGCTGTCAAAAGGTGTTGTTTTGCTTCACGACAACGCACAACCACACACAGCAAATGTAAGGAAAAACCTCCTACAGGGATTTTGGCTGGGACGTGTTTGACCATCCTCCGTACCGCCCTGACCTCGCTCCTAGTGACTTTCATCTCTTCTTACATCTCAAGTCTTGCCTTAGCGGTCATCACTTCACCAATGACGACGAGCTGAAAGAAACTGTTTCCAACTGGATGAAGACACAGGCGGCAGATTTCTAAGAAGAAGGTATACAAAACCTGGTGCCACACTATGACAAATGCCTGTAAAATTTCGACAGTTATGTGGAAAAGTAGTTTAAGAGTTGTAGAATTTTGTGCAATAAAAATTCTTCTGTATATGTGTACAATTTCATTTTATTACCAAACGGAACTTACTTTCTGGACGCATAGATAGATTAGGCACCAAATGTTAAAGAAGCTGATATTTAAAAACCTTCCTTTATTAGAAAGAAACGCTGTGTCAAAATTTAAAAGCAATCGACAAAGAAATTTCGTAGATTAATATAGATTAAAATCCTTAAGTTAGTGCCGGTAATTTTGTTTGTTCTTTTAAGCGAGTTCCGAGGTTTGTGGTGGGCTGACTAGATAGAAGAGGTGAGGCTGATGTGGCGAAAGCGACTGGCGAGGGTGAAACACCAGGCAGCCTTCTGGGAGTTGCAGGCAGCCTTCTGGGCAGCGAGCGCTGCAGGCCACGCAGACCGCCACCGCCACCGCCACCGCGTCGCTGGCTGCCAACATAGGACTAGCGTCACCTGCGACGTGAAAGCAGCTTCTGCTGCGGCCAGTGGAATGCCGGCCAGCGGGGGGTGCTTCGCCATGGTGTCTCAGACAGAGGAGCCGGTCAAATTCCGGCTGTGGAAAAACGTGTGCACACATTCCTGGCAGATTTCAGTCTGCAAGCAAGGGGGCCTTGCTGCGGGGTGAGCAGCAGCTCCCCGTCGGAGGTTCCAGTCCAATCTGAATCATATATATATATATGTGTGTGTGTGTCGCCGCGGCGGAGTGGCCGAGCGCATTGAGGCGCTATGCTCCGATGAGCGAGGCCGATCCCCGTCGGGGCTTCGAATCCTCCCTCGGGCATGGATGTTTGTGCTGTCTTACGTTTAAGTTAGTTCATAAGTATAGTTACCTGACATTATTATTCAGGTTCAGGAGGCGATCTAAAAATTGGTGATGATTTCTTTATTTGCCCAGATCGCTTATTTATATAATTGCTTGATGACTAGTTTCAACTCATTAAAGAGCCATTTTCGAATCTTAATTGTCCAGGCATAATAAAATGTTTATAACGTGCAACACTGTGGCATGATATAAATGGTATGCACACCACTGTGGCATGATATAAATGGTATGAATACCATATATATCATGCCACAGTGTTGCATCTTCTAAACATTTTATTATGCCTGGACAATTAAGATTCGAAAATGGCTCTTTAATGAGTTGAAACTAGTCATCAAGCAATTATATAAATAAGCGATCTGCGCAAATAAAGATATCATCACCTTGTTCATAAGTAGTTCGTAAGTTTAGGGACTGATAACGCCGCAGTTAAGTCCCATAAGATTTACAAACATTTGAACATTGTTTGTGTGTCTGTCTTGTTCTTACCGTGTTCTTAGCTTGCTGTTGTTGTGGTCTTCAATCCAGAGACTGGTTTGATGCAAACCTGCACCCTACTGTATCCTGAGCAAGCCTCTTTGTCTACTCATAAGAAAGGCATCAAAATGTTCAAATGTTTGTAAGGCTTAAGGGACTTAACTACGGGGTCATCAGTCCCTAAACTTACAAACTACTTATGAACTAACTAATACTAAGGACGGCACAAATATCCATGCCCATGATTGAACAGTTTTAGTGCCTCTCATTGTTTATGACTTTATATTTCCTAAAGTGCCATAGGAGGTTCTTATTCCCACAATGATTGTTGTCTGATAGTAAGGAATACGTGTACCAAGTTTGGTTAAAGTAGACCCAATTCTTTATAAGGCGATATGGAACACACACCAGCATACACACCCATACATCATACATTTTACAATGTATAGTGATTAAACCAGTTGTACATTTTCTCCAGCACTGGATCTTAAAAATGTGTTTGGATCATGACTAGATTTGATTCAGTCATCCTTACTTTCATACACATGCACGCAAGGTTTTGTATGTACCCTATCTTCATCATCTTGCATTATAATTCATTTGGATCGTATTGCTTCACTTTTCCTATATTATTCCACAATCGATCGTCCATGAGGCCAGTTTCACCGACTGTTCCCCAATTTACTCCTCTGCCGTAAAACGAGTTTGGAACTTAAATAGTGGAAAACTATTCACAACCAGTACAAAAGCGTTACATGTTTTCACCTGTTACTGTCTTTCAACGTAATCACCAGCGTTGTGTAGAACAGTCTGTTCTGTTGATGGTGCGAATGGAACAGTTTTGAAGTGAATACCACGGAGTGGTTTCTTCATCTTCGGAATCAAATCAAACTCACAAGAACTTAAGTCCGGGGAGTATGGTCGATGGTACAGTACTTCTCAGTCCCACCGACCGAACAGAGCAGTCACAGCTTGCGCTGTATGCGCCGGCGCATTGTCGTGCAAAATGATGGATGGGTTGCGCAGAAAGTGTTGCCGCTTCTTTCGCAAAGCTGGTCACCGGTGATGCTCCAAAACGAACAGTAATACTGTGCATTGACGGTCTGCCGTGGAGGAACGTAATGCGTTAGCTAACGCCATCACATTCGTACACGAGAATCACCATAGCTTTTATGATACTGGGGCACGCCTCTTGAAGACCTCGATGGCACTGTCATGCAGTAAGACCTCTGGCACATTCAAACTTGATCCATCTCCGTTGATCCTGTTCCGAAAACATAGTCACGTTAGGCCCCTGGCTCATTAGTGACTGTGTTTCCCTAGACTATGCGCACGCTGGTGATGTGGGATGGTCGAGCCCATTTTCTTGGATGTAAGGTAGGTATGTCAACAACGTGCGCTATCAGCTACAATAGTAGATTCCATTGCATAGTATCTCCACAACAGCGTTGCCACTGTTTAAGTTCCAACCCTCGTAAATTTCATGGGTCTGTTACAGCCATGCCCGTCAGACCAGTCATCGGTAGTGTTACAGTTGTTGTAAGTAGTCAAGAACTACTGATTTCCTTACATTTCATTTTCATGTACTTACACGGCATCTCCATATTTATCTGAGCTGTTTGATACCTCACACACGATATTTGTGACGGTAATTAGAGACCGTAGTTACTGTACTCGCCTTCTGAGGGTACAACACTGATTGTTTTAGGGGGAGTTGATGACGCACGCTTCGCGTCCCCACATGTCGCACAACGTTATCCCATTGTAGCATATTCACATTTTTGCTGGTTTGATTGTTAAGACGTTACGTACCTGTTCATCTGAACACCCCACATACATCTATCCGCAAACCACCCAAAGGTGAGTGGCGTAGGGTACACAGTACTATTAATTACTTGCTCTTCTCTCCCACTTCCATATAGAATGAGGGAAAATCAAATGTTTGTTTATATCTGTACGAGTCCTAATCTCTCTTTTCTTTGTGGTCTTTTCGCGAAATGTAAGTTGACGACATTTAAATCGTTCTGGGCCACGGCGGAGCGGCCGAGCGCATTGAGGCGATATTCTACGATGCGCGAGGCCGTTCCCCGTCGGGGATTCGAATCCCTCCTCGGGCATGGATGTTCGTGTCGTCTTTAGTATAAAGTCGTTCATAAGTAGTTTGTCAGTTTAGTGACTGATGACCCCGTAGTTAAGTCCATTAATCTTAACAACCGTTTGAACAATTTGAGAATTGATCTGCAGTCCGCTTCAAATTCTGGCCCTCTTAATTTTCTAGCGGGTGACATACCCCCCCCCCACCCCCCTTCCCTGCTGGATGAAGTGCCATTGACGATTGCAATGGTAATGTGGCAACTGCTTGATTATTTTGGTACAGTCCACATCGGCGTTAAAATCCGAAAGCATTCAATTGTAGCCGGACGCAATGGCCGAGCGGTCTGCGACGCGCCAGTCACAGTCTGCACGGCCGCTGCGCTCGAGGGTTCGAATCCCCCCTCGGGCATGGATGTTTGTGTCGTCTTTAGTATAAGGTAGTTAATAAGTAGTTTGTATGTTTAGGTACTGATAACCCCGTAGTTAAGTCCCTTAAGCTTAACAAACATTTGAAAATTTTGCTCAATTGTGTCTTTCCTGGTAGATGTATCGGGTGAGGAGGTCAGTTTGCGGGATCTGTTCGTTCACCGGAGGTCAATCTGTGCGATTTTTGGTTATGGAGCCATCGCTGTCGTTCACGTTGAGTCCATTCTAGACATATAGTCATCGGAGAAGAGTATTCATACTTACAGTGTTGGGTTGAAGCCTGGCTGATGTGAACGTGTGAAACAGAACACGCTACGGCGCGTACATATGGTAGCTGTGGTAAAGCGCGTAAAGCGCGTGTTAGGCCGCAGTCTCTGGAACTAGCACGTAAATCATGCATTGCCAAACATTAAGTTCATTAATTCGTTTTTGTTCCGTAAACTCTCATCAATAAATCTCTAGAGTTTCTACACGGTGCAAAAAAATCACCCTGTGCAATCTTTCTGTGCTCGATTGAAACGAATGCGACTATGGCATATTACACTATCAAATCGGTGAAATACAGACCAATAAATGGTGTAAACACTGCCTGGAAAAAATACAAGAGTAGTTCCATTAAACTTCAGATATGCAGCCGCAAGAATTGTCCTTCACAACATCAGGGTTACACGACAGCGCACAAAAAGTGTAGCTTAAGTGTGTGTGTGTTTTCTCTATTTAATTCTAGTTTAGTAAATGAGTGCAATTTTCTTACATCACGGGCAATATAATATGCTGTTTAGCATAATTCTTGAACTTTTGTTGTTTCTGATCAGTGCAAACGCCACTTATTGTCTGTTCTTTACCTCTTTGGTCGTTTAATGTAGCACAGTCAGTTCTGACGCTGCGTACATTATAAGGGTAATAGTATTATGTATACCATACATATTAGTACATGCAACTTACTTGAAATGAGAACAGTAGTATTCTATCAAGCCTATGTGTTCACTTTATTGAGCCTTCTACTCAATTTACATGTACGTATGGTAATGATGGTGAACATTTACATTGGCGTGTACATACACGTTTAAAGTAGTTGTATACGTTACCCCAAATCTCATGTCTCACAATAATGTTTTGAAATACGTAAGATTGAATTAAGTCTTGTGGGATCAAGTCTTTTTCATAATTAAGCTTTGTGGAAACTGTATTCACAATTATGGGCGAGTTCAGGGTTAATTGACAAACAGTGCTATTAGGACGCTGTGTAAAATTATAGGGCCACAGATAGTGATGTGGCCAACTTTTATTGACGCGTTTCGATTAAATCATCTTCAGAATCTGTAAACTTACAAAAAGATAGAGAACTCTATGGACAAAAAAAATACTAAAGTACATTACAAACACAAATATCTTAAGTACATACCGTGGAGGTGGGGGGGGGGGGGTTAACGTAATAAAATTGTATGGCGTCAAGGCCCTGCTGAACATCACTAAAGCCAAATCACCCAGCATCGTCAAAGTAAACGGTAGACGCCACCAGGTGGCTCTAGTGTAAATGACAAAGATAAGAAAAACAGAAGCTATATAAAATCAAATAGTAATCCTACAAATATTTACGATTAAAATGGAGAGGACGGGACAATACAATACAACTGTATGCAGCTCTTATTGTTAAACTCACACACCTGTGGTGGTGCCCCATGGCATGGCGAGGACAGAAAGGCGGGAGACCAGGACGTATTCAAATGGAAGTGAAATTGACGGATACTGTCAGCTATAACAAAATACCACTATTTTACGGTTGACATGATAAAATCCCTACGTTGCATTAATAGGGTTACACATATTTGTCATAAAACAAGCTAAGGTTAAAAGTGGTAGAATTTGTATAATTGTCATGAATTTTACTTATTTATTTATTTATTTTACACATAAGTCATAAAACACCCTGGAGTTAAAATGAAAAATGACAGATGAAGTTATAAACAATTATCATGAAATGGAGTAAAGGAACGTGACAGATAAATATTCACAATTGTCATAAAGTGGAATAAGAGCGATTAAAATACCTACGTTGACCACATCACTATCTGTGTCCCTATAATTTTACACGGCGTCCTAATAGCACCGTTTATCAATTAATACTGGTATGGGCGCATACCTCATCAACGACCTTATGTCACGTCTGTAAATAGAGTTCAGGGTGTACCAATGGAATCAATTTCTCTTCTGATAAGTTTATTCAATACTTTTACAGTCAACTTTTTATCTTTGCAGTTATAATCTTCCGTCCATCTTCTGATTTTCATTTTTGCAAACGTTTCTTTAATTTTCGTTTAAACGGGATCTGACTTTATGCATGCATTTTACTGTTGCCATTCAAGTTTTGTATTTTCTGCCTCAGCCATTGTCACTTTTGAACGTCTATATTTCCTTCTGTGTGATTCGTTTTCCGCATACTTTGAATTTTCTGTCTCAATAGATTGCGTGAAGTAATAACTCGAACTAATTACCCCTAGGTGTTGAAGACAGTGCGAATAATTACATACGGGCAGGTGGAAAGAGGCAATCCTCGCAGGGAAGCTATTCCTTGTGGTTACGGGCGGCCCTTCCGTAGACGTGTGGCAGTAGGAGTGTAGGAGGGAGGGCGAGGGGAGGAGGGAGAGTAAAATAAGTGGGAAAAAAGACAGGGAACGTGGCGCGCAACAGGTCGGGTGACGTCAGCGCTGGCGCCGAGCTGTTTGTCGCTTTGGCTGCGGGTTCGAGCCCCGCGTCAGACGCAGCGTGCTTGCGAGCCAGCAAGGCTGCCGAGACGTCGCTAGCAGCCTGGCCGCGCTGATTCACTGCGCCGCACACGTCACTTCCCAGCCTGAAAGCAGTCTGCGTGAGCCCCGGCCAAACAAGGGCGACACGCCCACCCAACAGCTGCCCGCCCACTCGCTCACTCACGAGGAAACCTCCCATCACACCCCTCCCTCCTTCCAAATTTAGTGGTAAGTTACAGCAGTGGACAGCCCGTATGTGTGTGTGTGTGTTGTCGCTAGGGTAGCTTAATTTACAGGGTGTCCAGAAAAGGGCTCCCTGATTTCAAAATTAAATAACTCGAAAACAAAGATATACAGAGGAATGCAGTAAACGGTATGTTTATTGTGAAAGCTGTAAGAAGTTTATACAGCAGTTTGAAATAATAGTTACAAAATCTGCTAACAGATGGCGCTGTACGCTGTACAGCTCATATCAGCATACATCAGTGAAATAATCGTATGAAAACACTCTTTGCAAACAATCACATCACAATGTTTTCAAAATGTTCACCATTGGAACTACAGAGGTGGCGCAAACGAAGAATGAAATTCGCCACCACATTTCAATGGATTCACATGCCACAGAGATCCTCGATTCAAGCTCGTCCAGCGTGGCGGGATGCTTCGGGTAGACCATGTATTTCACTGTGCCTCACAAAAAAAGTCACAGGGAGTCAAATCCGGCGAATATGGAGGCCAATCCATGCCTGCACCAGTAAATTTGGGATATTCCAAAGCAATGACTCGATTCCGGAAGTATTCCTCAAGAAAAGCGAAACACTTGTTCGATCCTATGTGGTCGGGCTCCATCTTGCCTAAACCAGTACCTGTACCAGTACCTGGTCGATCCTCTAACGCTTGCTGTGTGCCGACAAATTGTTCCAAAATTGCAACGTCACGTGCACCAGTGACCATTTCTCGAATGAAAAAAGGGCCAATAATGCCTCTGCTGCATACTGCAGCCCACACAGTAACTTTAGGGGAATACAGGGGTTTAGCTTCACACCAATATGGCTTTTCGGAACCCCAAAATCGCCAGTTCTACTTATTCACGTATCCATTCAGGTGGAAGTGTGCTTCATCCGTAAACCAGATGCAGCCAACATCAAATCCTTAACTATCAATCATTGTGAGCATCTGATTAGCAAAGGCAACCCTTTGTTGCACAGCTCGTACGGGTATGGCCTGGTGCGTTCGAATTTGGAATGGAAACATGTGTAGGCTCTTTCTCAGTATTTTCTGCGTCCTGGAACGCTTCAAACCAGTTTCAGATGCAATTCTACGGACGGATGACATTCGATTTCACTTAATAATTCCAGAAACTGTAGCGATATTTTCAGGCGTAACTGCGGTTTGCTTGCGGCCACTAGATCATCAGTTATGCTGCCTGTTCGTTGAAATTTTGCGAAGAGCGCAGGGCGAATGGTTTTCGCATCGGGTCATTTTGGAACATTAAACCGTGCTTGAAAACTTCGCGCCGGCCGCGGTGGCCGAGGAGAATGAGGCGCTCCAGTCACGGTCTGCACGGCCACTACGGTCGAGGGTTCGAATCCCCCCTCGGGCATGGATATTTGTGCCGTCCTTAGTCTTAGTTAGTTCATAAGTAGTTTCTAAGTTTAGGGACTGATGACTCCGTAGTTAAGTCCCATAGACTTTACAAACATGTGTGTGTGATGTGTGAAAACTTCGCCTTGTTGCCGTAGGTCTCTCTTCTAACCTGTGGTACTCTAGCACCAGAAAAACTCGTTGTTCAATGGAATACATGGTTTTAATCTCTTCCTTCGGTACGGTAACCTCCTTTCACGTTTCAATAGTGGAACTGATCGCTCTGGGCTTCGGATCACTATTTATACTAGGCATTACGTATGGCAATTACAGCGCCATCTGTTAGCAGCTTTTGTAACTATTATTTAAAACTGCTGTATAAACTTCTTATAGCTTTCACAATAAACATACCATTTACTGGATTCCTCTATCGATCTTTGATTTCGAGATATTTAATTTTGAAATCAGGGACTCCTTTTCTGGTCACCCTGTACTTTAAGTAGTTTGTAAGACTAGGGACTAACAACCAAACATGTTAAGTCCCGTAGACTTACAAGCATTTTTGAAAAATGTTTTCAAAAATGGAACACAGATCGACCGTGAACACAGGAAGAAATAATACTGAATTGTGAAAAAATAAGCAAAGTAGGAACAGTGAACTGTCTGAGTGCAAGGTGTGCAGTGTTAGGAAGCTACGCGAGCCATGTTGTCATGGTTACGTGGCCATGATGCTGGACTACGACGAGGGACATCGTGTTGAATTGTACGTCGTGCTCTGTATATTTAATTTCTGTTTTTCATCAATTATCAACTGTCAGTCCGGTCTATGTCATGTACGTTTATAGTATTAATAAATGGTTTAAAGCCAACTCATTGACATTAAACTTTGAAAAGACTCACTACATGCAGTTCAGAACATGTAAGAGATTCCCATCCAGTATAGGCATAAAGTATGAGGAAGAGCAGATAGAAGAGGTTAACAGTTTAAAATTCCTGGGATTCCAGCTTGATTATAAATTTAGTTGGAAGTAGCACACCACAGAACTGCAGAAAAGACTTAACAAATCTGTATGTGCAATACGAGTTATATCAGACATAAAAAAAAAAAAAAAAAAAAAAAAAAAAAAAAAAAACAACTGTACTTACTTTCATTCCATAATGTCATATGGGATAATATTTTGGGGTAACTCTTCAAGTCACCCTGCCGCAGTGGCCGAGCGGTCTGCGGCGTGCCAGTCACGGTCTGCACGGCCGCTGCGGTCGGGGGTTGGAATACCCCCTCGGGCATGGATGTTTGTGCCGTCTTTAGTATAAGCTAGTTCATAAGTAGTTTGTAAGTTAGAGACTGATGACCCCGAAGTTAAATCCCATAACCTTTACAAGCATTTGAACATTTGAATCTTCAATTCAAGCAAAAGTTTTCAAAAGCGAGTAATACATATTATTTGTGGTGTAAATTCACGACATCCTGCAGAAGCCTCTTCAAAGAACTGGGTATATTAACTGCTGTCTCTCAGTATTTTTATTCCTTAATGAAATTTGTCATAAATAATATATCCTTTCCCCAAGAAACAGCTTAGTTCATACCTACAATACTAGGAACAAAAGGACTTAAAAGCACTTACTTTAGTTCAAAAAGGGGTCCACTACTCAGGAACACATATTTTTCAATAATTTACCAACAACCATAAAAAATTTAGCTACAAATAAAAATCAGATTATCAACTTATATGTATATTTAAAAAAAACTGATATGTTCCACATCCACGAAGATCCCCTCAACATGGATCCACGGAACGAACAATTAATCTAATTCAATCTAACTTTTGGGTCTCTCGAAAGAAAGTAGCTCTTGAATGGGAGCCGTAAACGTTTGATGACAAGTCAACCGAATCCTCCACTGGAAAATACGTCAGCTCATTCACGACATTTGTTACACTGTGTTCGTTATACACTGAGAGCCAAAGAAACTGGTATATGCAAACACTCAGAGGACGGCGCGTAGGTCGACAACGCCTATATAAGGCAAAAGGTATCTAGTCAGGCATTAGATCAGCTACTGCTGCAGAAATGGCAGCTTATAACGATTTAAGTCAGTTTCAACGTGTGTTTTTAGGTACTGATGGTTCTGTTAAGAAATAGCACCAGCGTGCACTTATATATAATGCAATTTTGCTGACAGGATCTGTTTTATAAGTCGGTCAAGGGGATGGGGAGTTAGAGGGGAATGCAATGTATCTCAACAAAAGGAGAATTGGAGGTCCTTCCTCCACAAACTAACTAGTACAATTTGATGAACTTAAAATAGCTTTTTACTCCTTTGTTAAAACGTTTTCTAAATACATTGCAACTTACATTGTTACATAATTACAAAAATTGTTGAATCTGTAATGAATGTGCTTAGTACTGAAGCCATTTTATCCAGTACTAGCATAAACCCGCGGCTCCGCTCGCGTGTTTGTTGATTATGATAGATAATGCGCTAAATCAAATCGATTTTTTTAAAGAGATTTATTAAAAGAAATTTCTTTTTTACTGCTTTATTTATTTATTCTTATATTTTCTTATTCGTATGCTTATCCTTACAGAGAAAGAGCTTAAGACATCGTAGCACGCATCACCGAAAGATTTGGTCTTTGGCATCACATTTCGCTGTATGTAACCTCCTTGCTATAGAGTCGCAAACGTCATCGCTGGCCTTCAGACGGAATTTTTTTTATAATTTGACGACTTTCAACCACCAATATCTTCCACCCCATTATAGCTATCGGCATGGAACTGCTATGGTGTACAACGGGAGACTTCTGACAATAATTACACACGGGCCATTGTTTGCATTCTGTAGTTTTCGGTGGAGAGCGAAATATTAACCACAAACACAAGTAGAATTCTGTACACACCGATGACTTTCCATCCCAATATACTCCACCCTTTTATCATTATCAACCCTCAAGCAACAATACAACCAATAAAACATTTTCCAAAGAGTAAATATAATTTTCAAAGAGTCATTATTGTTCCGCATTTCGCGTTATATTCTTCAAATTACTAAATATCTATCAGATCGTTATAAAACCTTGCCTAAAACCTTCCTCACGTATAAATTAGTAACTGTACAAATATTTAAGTCTCTGCGTCTTGTCGTTCGGACGTGATAAGCGTACACCGAATAGACATTCACATTAATATATATAGATAAACAGCTATCCGGTCGCCATATTACCATGCCTAAAGCCTTTCCCGGATAGACATTAGTAACTGTACAAATGTTTAGCTCTTTATGTCTTGTGTTTCAGAAGTGATAAACGTACACCGAACAGACATTCACATTTATAGATATAGATAATATGATAACCCATTTCTGTTCAAGTGTTTGCAAATCTATCGGAGCAAACTGCGTGGTCATCAGTCCGTAGCTTACAAACTATTTAAACTAATGTAAACTAACCTAAGGACAACACAAACACCCATGCCCCAGGAGGACTCGAACCTCCGACGGCAAGCAACCGCTCGCTCCGCAGCCCATTTATGGAAGAGGCCTACTTGCCACCGCACTTGTATGCCGAAAAAATACTTTGAGATATTTTACGATGTACTGAAAGGATTGAAAGAAAGATTATAATACTTGCAGTTAACAATTACTGAATTATGTAGTTAACGATGTTGAAGTATTACAACACATTATACAAATGATACAAGTTAAAGAATTAATATTAATTCAATTGTTTTTAAGTAAACTCAGTAATTACACCGTAATAGAAGCTATGGCTGCTTCTCACATTATGAAGAACTTCAGTTTCTATGGGACAGAAGAACCAAATCCGAAGGACGATGTTATGATTTCATTCCTCTCAATGCAAAGAAAGATCTTTCTACTGATGCAGTTGTGCTCGGCACAGTGACAATTAGTAAACCAGCTTATACACCAGGCAGGGTAGTATCCTGATGTCTGTCCTTCAGTGAAGTCATAAGTTGATATGGGTTTCAGATGTATACATGCAGCTAGTTCATTTTCCAGTCGAATTAAATCTAACACATCCTTAGAGTTTTTATTTTTTATTTTCCAAGTGCAGATGTAGAAATGCTGTGAAAAATTTCCGGAAAATTTATCCAACAGTTTTTGAGATTACCGTGGTCAAACAAAGACTGATACGATGGTTTTATACTTTTCTTGTTAGTTTAAATTTAAGAGAGAATTTTATTAGCCTTCTTAGATTTCATATCTAGTAAATTTTTTAGATAATAAAAACAAATTGCAAATCGATGAAGACAAGAAATCCATAGACTACATAAAAACAATTGACTCTAAATAATGATTGTCATGAAGTCATCCACATGAATACTGAAATAAATGTGTTAATTTCAGCTACACCATAGATTACACTAACCTCGAAGTTGTAGGTTCAACCAAATATTTACGGTTTAAATCTATTAAAATTTTAAATTGGAAACCTTTATGTAGAAACCATTGTGGGGAAGATGTTTTATTTGCAAAACACACAAGGTGGTGCAACACATCATAGCAGATCATTTTGCATTATCGCGAAATAGGGGAGAGAGTGCGGATGGCTATCATAAAAAACAAAGACATTTCCCTATCGTAGAGGTTTTTTTCAAAAAATTTCAAACTTTGAATGGAATACTGTTTAGTTGACGTCCGTCTACAAATGGAGAATAATCGTCGTCACAAAACAGAGTTAATCTCTCACGGAAAAGTGTAAGGAATCGCTTTCCCTTCGCGCTATTCGAGAGTGGAACGGATTAAATATTCTGCAGGAGATTGGTTAAACTCTCTGCCAGGTCATTAAATACAAACTGCAAAGTAGTTCTGCAGCTGTAAACGTATAATCTAGACTAATAACAAGTGGTTCGTTTCTAAAGCACTCCCGAGGTAAAAAATGTAGAGATGAAACTGAACTTTGACCCTTGGTAGGTGAAAGAAGGTGCTCCGTGGAGGCGGAACAGGTCGCAGGACACGGCAGATGTTTCACCAGCGCTGCCCACGGTCGCCTCTGCTTGCAACACCCGACTCTCGCCGTCTGGACCGAGCTGTGGCAATAAAAATAGTAATGTGGGCAGGGTTGGCCCCACTGACTCTGCCGCCTCTGCCTAGAGCCCCACTAGCAACGTCATTCTCCTGACAAGGCTCTTCATGCCCAGTTCTAAACGTGCGTGGCCAATAACATTTGTACTTACATAGACTGCATTGTTTGTAAGTTTTCATCATATCCTTTTATATATTCAGGTGTCTACATTTGGTGGCCAGAAATATACCAATAATATTTTATTTAAAATCGGTTCCAGCTACTTTGTCATGAATTAATATTAATATTAATACTTTTCCTGCCGTTTCATAACTTTCATTTAATTAAGAGTTATTCTGAGTTATTGCTTTTCAGGCTGACTACACAAGGCTCGCCATGACTCCATTTTTCTGTGAGGTATTATTGCACTAAACAGCATTTTCAGTGATGTGCCATACTTCGGTAATCGCTTTTGAAAACACGCAAAGCAGCATTTCTGGCAATGTAGGGACCAAAAATAGAAAACGGTTGATAGTATTCCCAACAAACAGAAGAACATATGGCAAAGGAAACTGATAAATTTAAATTCAACATTATTTCTTGATATAAATGTGAGCCCGTAATAGGTCCATCTGTGTTGCTTGCACCGCAACTTTAAAGCAAGTAATGAATCAGGTTCATCTAAAACACAGGCGGGTATGTGAGCTGCCCCCGAGGTGGGCCGCCGGCGCTGCGGGCAAAAGTGTTTTCGGAATCTATGGAAGTCTATAGGTTTACAAACTACTTCAACTAACCTAACGACAATACATACACCCATGTCCGAAGGAGGACTCGAACCTCTGCCGGTGAGCAACCGCGCACTCCGCAGCAAAGCCACTTAGAGCGCTCGGCCACTCCACCGCGGCTTAGGGTGCGCGCTCACGTAGTAGTCTCTTCCTCGCGAACACGTCTGAACAGTGCCCATATTGCTCTATCGACAGCAGACGTAACCGCGCTAAACTGCATTGTCATACTCATAGTAACACACTGCAATGAATACTCACGACACAAACCGCATTACTTGTTATTATTAGATTGTAAAGCAGTTGTGTTGCTTTCATATGCTTGTCGACGATTGAAAATTGATTTGTAATATTTCAAAATCTTCTTCAATGAGAAATCTCACCCAAAGCACACGACTTCAGTGAAAGTGAACTTCCTGAGCTGCACTTTGAACACCCAACACAAAAAAACTAAATCATTTTGGTATGTTTTATCATAAAGATAAGAAACTCCCTCCTATTCCAAATCAAATGGTATTGAAGAATAAAACAATTCATTTGCAAAAGACGGGAATTATTATTGTAATTATGAACAAAAAAATTTAGTCTCTCATTTAAAAGGACGAAGATTTATAAGTACTGACTGTTCTGTATTCTTTATAGAGTTTTCGGAATTAATAATGTCAAAAATTCGACGAAAAATCACAGTAAAAGACATATTTAATTCCTTTCTAAAAATAATCTTACAATACCGTAACTCTATTTTTTTCTACAACCTATCAAAGTCCGACAGTACGGATGACTAATATCTTCAACAGATACCTTTACTTAATATGTAGAAATATAGCTCTAAAAATGCATATGTTCTAAAAGTAGTATTACAGATTTCTTTACTGTCAAAATCCCCGTAGGAAGCAAAAACAACTAGGGTGTTATAAAAAGGTACGGCCAAACTTTCAGGAAACATTCCTCACACACAAAGAAAGAAAATATGTAATGTGGACATGGGTCCGGAAACTCTTAATTTCCATGATTAATTCTGTCAAAGACATTCGCCTCCTTGTTGTACTACCCCATACGTATTATGCAGCAGCGGTGTTTATTAGTCCTTTGGTGCAATACAGAGCCTCTATCGCTTGTTTGTTATACTACATGCAATCGATACTTCAAGCGTAACCTACATCTAAAAAAAAATTCCCTGATTCCACTTTTATGAGACGAAGTTGCTCCATCCCAATCCGTGAAGTAGTATAGGAGATTAGGTATTTCTCTTAGATGAACAGTCAGTTACTGAAAACACTTAAGATTGCGATGTATCTTTTTTCTGTGATCTGATTTTGATGAAATTATACCTATATGCTGACCCAATATGAGCTCAAATGCTGCATGAAAATGTGCCAGTAGTTTTTTTTTTATTTTTTTATTACGTTTGCGAAACGTGTTAGAAATAGGCATATCTCTGGAAAATGGGCTGAGGCATGGAAAACTGAAATATAATAAGTATTTCCTTAATGAAGTAGAAATATCACTGAAAACAATTATTATTCTTATGATTGGTTCTCTTGCCGTTAGATGTGCTATTGTCGCTGCAAGCGTGAGACAAACTTCCATAGCACTTGTACATATACGTTAGACTGTGATATCAGTATGTAAATATATGGATTAAACACAGCGAGGATTGTACCCGTTTTATATTCATTACGTTGAATCATATTTCGAAGAACACAGCAACCAAGAAAACGATTTTCAGAAATATGGTACATTTGAAAAGTCAAAGAGTAAATAGTATTTTTAAAGGGTAATAATCCGATCGCTGCCACGAACTTCACACGAACACCAGCAGCGCTATCTATTAGTTCTTTGCTGCATTACCCCGTTCTTTCCAAGCATGAAATACACCTAAAACTTCAAATTACCATATCTTTTAGTTTCCTGATGTTATTTTGATAAAATGAACCCTATATGTTGCCTCAGGATATTCTCTGTTTTTCTGTGATACCCCCCATGAATGTTAATTTAGTGCTTTTGGAGATTACTCTCTACAAATAGACACATGCGATTGCTTTTAATTTGTGATATCTTACTTCTTCTGACCCGATTTTGTGAAATGAAGCGTTTCTGTAACCGCAAGATACTCCTCATGTTTCCTGTGAAAAGCCCCTCAAAATTCATCTATTAGTTTTGGAGATGAAATAGAAAGATAGACATGACGGTTGTCGATGAAAAACGTTAAATTGTAATGTTGTTCTTTCCGTGATCCGATTTTTATGAAACTAAGTCTATATGTTGTTCCAAGGTAGGCTGAAGTTACCTGTGAAAATCCCATGCGAATTCTTTAAGTAGTTTTGGAGAAGTGGTTTATAACAAATGAACAGACAGACACGATGGTCTATGAAAACACTTCGTAATTCTATTTCGATGAAATCATGCTTAGATACTGAAACAATCTTCGCTCATGTTTCCTGTGAAAATCGCATGAAAATTCGTCCAGTAGTTTTGAAGATTGAGGCGAACAGCGACAGGCTTACATTTACAGATTTATTAGTAGCATAGATATGTTGTCGAATTGTAAAATTTTGCAGGAATATATTGATTTGTATAATTGCTGTATGTCGGTAAAATCTGTTGTGATTATGGTTAGAAGTAAAGAAGTGATAGATTAAAACGTGATGCATGATGGGGCCGTATGTACATTCATCTTTACGTATGTATTCGGTCTGCGAAGTTTCCTGCGAGTACAGTTGGTAGTATAGAAATTATAAATTGTAAAGTTGCACCGAATGTCATAGTTTTGCTCCATGAACAGTGGAAAAGTAGTACTGTAAGCGAGAAATTTTGTTTCTTTTCATTATTTTGATGTGGTTGTCTGCGAGAAAAAGTTTAATAAAGGTCTGAAATTATGTTTAAAGCTTGGTGCAAGTCGCCAAGTACTGTCATTCTCGGACAGTGTATTTATAAGTCTCGTCGCATTATGTAGCAGTTTTTTTGCGATTCCTATTGTTCATGACGTTATATCTCCTGAACCAAGTGTCGTACGTGGTTCATACTCCTAGAGCAATTGTTATCTCACGTAAGGAATATGTGTACCAAATCTGTTTGAAATCGGTCCTGTGGTTTAGGAGGAAGTGTGAGCATTGTCGTTTGATGCAGCCGTTTTTCGCGCATCTCATTGTTTATGACGTCGTATCACCTGACGTATGTGTCGTAGGTAATTCTTACCCCGACAGCGATTGTTGCCTGATATTAAGGAACATGTGTACCTAGTTTAGTTGAAATCGAACCAATAGTTTAGGAGGAGATGTGGAACATACATACATAAATACACACATGCAGCCTATTTTATAAGATGTAATATATATAATTAAAGAAAAGAAAAGGAAATTTGGAGCATTATAGCATTAAGTACGAAACGTATGAATGGTAAAACGTCTTGTGACAGTCGCAGCAAGACAGATGAATTCAAATTAAAGTAGCCACTAAATTTAGTGAATTCTTCTTAACAGCAGGTTAAAACGTGCTGACAAAAATGATTCAGTAATAGCTCATTAGTTTTAGTTAAACAAGCATTGCATGTTCCTTGAGTGGATATCAATTTTTCAGAAACAAAAGAGATATCACAAAAAACTTTAGTAAGTTGACTCCATAATGGATATACTGCCAGCCAGCCAGAATACTGCAATAAAAAAGAAATTTCCAGCTTGGTGGTGTGATATGAAATATTTATTTAAAAAAATTACATATCGCTTTCGTTCCCATGATGTAACATCATCAGTACAGTAGGTTGCAAGTCATCTTGTAATATATAAAGCAGAAAGTCCGTATGTTTGTACGTGTTGCATACAAATCTACAGTTTTGTTCCAATATTTATGAAATTTTGTACACGTAAGCTTCAATCCATGAGGACGGTCGCCGTAAGTGTAAGAATCACATACGATATATAGTTGACGAGATATGACGTCATAAAGAATTAGATGGGCGAAAAACTGCTGCATTTTGCGACAATGCTGCTCGTTTTCTCCTAAACCATTGGACCGATTTCAACCAAATTTGGTACACACATTCCTCACCGTGAGGTAATAATTGCTGCATGGTTAAAAATCACATACGGCACATGGTTCAGAAGATATTACGTCATAACCAATAGAAATCGTAAAAAAATGCCATATAATGCGGCGAGACTTTCAAAATACACTGTATGAGAATGACAGTACTTAGCGACTTGCAACAAACTTTAAACATAATTTCAAACCTTTATTAAACTTTTTCTCGCTGGCAACCATAGTAAAATGATGAAAGGAAAAAAGTTTCTCGCTTACTACTTTGGCACTGTTTATGGAGTAAAACTACGGCATTCGGTATGACGTTACAATTTATAATTTGAACACTACAAATTGTAGCGACAGGAAATTTTACAGACTATATACACATATATAGTTGAATGTAGCTTCTAAACTGTATCACATTCCGACATGTAGTTCATGAGATATGAGCTCATAAACAGTAATATTCCGCTGTTCATGGACTAAATCTACGGCATTCGGTATGACGTTACGATTTATAATTTCTACACTACAAATTGTAGCCGCAGGAAATTTTACAGACCATATACACGCATATAGTTGAGTGTACCTTCGATGTTGTATCACTTTACGACACGAAGTTCGTGAGATATGAGCATATAAACAGTAACGTTCATGGAAAACCGGACCATCACGCACCAAGTTTAAATCTATTACTTCTTTACTACAAATTGTATAGATTTTACAGACATACAGCCCTTATACAAACGAATATGTACCTGAAATTGTCAGGATTAAATAAATAAATACCCGGGCACGCCGGGTTTTCAGCTAGTTATGCATAACACATTTAATAGACAGATCCATAAAAATAACTAAAAAGGTCTTCCTAGGCCATGTTATAAGTTTAAAATGAGCTCCCTCGTGCGCCCTGCCTGTACACTAGCCAGCCAGCGATACACCTCTGAAGTGCTGTGCACTCTTCTCTTCCCATATCGTCGCAGCTTGCCGGCGGTCACATTACTACAGGAAAATTCTTCAACACGCAGTGCTCAAGACTTCTTCATCGCATTTCGCTTTTCTCTCGATCTCTCGCCGTTATTTCTTACATGACCGGTTTCGGAAGAGCAGCCCATCTTCAGATCTGTTAACAACAAATTAAAAAACAGCTGATTCTGAAAAAGGTTAAAATTGTGAAATATAAAAATATTTAAAATGTATAAAACATTGCAATTTTTTACATTTACAGAGACTTGTCCCTTACGGAACACAATGTTTACTGTCGTAACTAAAAACAGCAGCATCTTGCGATATTTATATTGCATTATAGATTCGTGAACGTCTAGTAACTGAAATAGTTTGTGAAGTCAACGTATGAATTTGATGTATATTAATGAAATCAGCTAACTTTTATTTTAAATAGTTTTAAAGTAGATTAACATACATACAGCTGGGGTGCAATACATGGGCTTTTTTTATTTTTTTTTTTTTATTTTAGCGTTTATGAATGTTTTACGTCCTTCTTAATTTGTTTAATTACTTTCTTGTGACAAATTGTCTGAAAAATGTTTAAAATTTTATTTCTATGTGGATCCTGTGTCTTCCTTTCTAATTATGGATAGAGCTTCCCGTAACGCGAAAGTTCCACACATAGTTCGGGCCTGACGATTCCCCGCCGCTGCTACAGTACGCTGAGGGCCGCCGAATCTGTTGGTTGGAAGCGCGTCCTATTCCAGGCATGACTAGAGAATGTCTTTAAATATTTCATAAAAGTTCTTATGGGTAAAATCTCTTTGTTCATTTTGTAGTTTGTCTGGATTTTTATCCTGGCATGCATATATTTCAAGTTTTTCAATAACGTTTAAATGAAAACTTGTCGAAGCTCTGTGCGGTACCTCTAGTTGCTCATCTACTGTGCGAACCTCTTGTTTTCTGTCTTTTAGATGCGCTCTAAACGAAATCCGGTTAGCGTTGCTATAGTGTTCTTTGTGTCGTATTTCATGATTGCTCCCAGTCTGTCCTATTATTATTTACCCTAGCAGCACCAAGGTAATTTAGATAACACGGGCCACAAACAAAGAGCATATTTTCGCCGTGTTACAATAAACGATAAATCCATTAAAATGCATTCCAGCGGTTGTGGAGCGTACTCGGATAGTTAAGTAGGTACGGAGGCCACTGGCACAAAGTGGGCAACCCAGGTTTGACTCCTGCGTGACACAAATTTTCACTTTCGCCTAATGCTGCCCGAGTCAACAGGTGGCGTGCACTTCGTCAAACGACTGTAGGTTGGCAAATGCTTCAGGTTAAACAGCGGTGGACAAAATACTATGAACGACGTGATGTAAACTACATCTTGTTAGCAGGCACCACTGAATATATACGAGGGTTGGAAATTAAATAATGTCAACTATTTATTCACAACCGATACAGAAACGTTACATGTTTGCACCTGTTACTATCGTTCAAAGTAGTCACCAGCGATGTGTAGAGCCCAATGTCGGCGATATGGAAGGCGTAGTACGGCGTTAGCAAAGACTTTTCTGTTGATACTGCCTGTCGAATCTCTGGAACAGTTCTGCAGCGAATGCCACAAATGCTTCCTTCATCCTCGGAATCAAATCAAACTCACAAGGACATAGGGAGTATGGGAGGACGGGGAGTATGGTGGATGGTACAGTACTTCCCAGTCACATCGACCGAACAGAGCAGCCACAGCTTGCGCTGTATGCGGCCGCGCATTGTCGTGCAAAACGATGGATGGGTTGCGGAGAAAGTGTGCCGCTTCTTTCGCAAAGCTTGTCGCAGGTGATGCTCTAAAAACCGAACAGCAATACTGCTTGGTCATTAGTCCGTAGCTTACAAACTACTTAAACCTAGGTAAAGTAACCAAAGGACAACACACACACCAATGCCCCAGGGAGGACTCGAACCTCCACGGCGAGCAACCGCGCGCTCCGCAGCGAGACGCTTCAGACCGCCCGGCTACTCCACCGTGGCAAAGAGAGTTTATTTTAAAATAAAATATTACTGCCTTCACACTTACATTACAGAGCAGTCTGCCGACACATCCAGATTTGATAGCCTCAAGCAAGAGAGCATGTGATCAAGGTTCCGTCCTCTCCACTCGCCGGAAGATACGAAAGACCAGCAAAACAAACTTTTTCACAGGTAAAATATTACGAGAAGAAGGAAAGGGAACCAAGCGTGGCTGATTGACAAAAAAATATTGATTTAATTATGTATCGTTACAAGCCGGCACACAATTTATTTACAGATCATAAACAAATATTCATAATTTTCTCGATTTGCAGTTCTTGTTCTTGGCGTGTTTGCAGTAAAAAAAATTTCTGGGTATGAGCTCCGCCTGATATGCAAAACACTGATTTATTATACACGCAAACTAGTTTCAGCACATCTGTGCCATTGCATAGGTTTCCTATTTATTTAATGTTGAGAAAAGAAATACATTGATTTTACTACTGTATGTGGGTAAATTTAGGCCTAAAAAGTCGTCAGTCTTATTCTGGTTTTTACCTTCTTTTACATGCTGTGGTCATGTGGGACCCTTTCTACATAGTCATGCAGTGGTAGCGTTGTCATCTGTAACCAAAATTATCTCTTTGAACCTTGTGATGGTTTTTAAAAAACGCTACTTACAGTGTGAAAACGTAAATATGGTATGTGGGGATATTTTGATCGTCTGCCTACTATTACTTAAAGTTTCTTTTCGCGTATTAGGAAACGCTGTTAGTTGTTGCGGCCGCTTCATCTGGCCGCTGCTCGTAGCTAGTGAGGTCGGCAGCTTGGGCCCACAGCACTATGCGTCTGCTTGTATCGGTACCACAGAGGTCGCTGCTGTCCGTGCCAGCGTGGGCGGGGCCGCGCGGCTTGTAATCGCCGCCTGTTGCTGCGCCTTCTCAACTCTGCACTTGTCGGTGAGCAGTCGCTGCAACAGGACTACACATAAACAATGTAGTCATTTTTGCCTCACATGATCCCACTAATGGGACACTATCGATTTGGCGTCTTTGAAAGTCTGAGTATCACGCATTTCAACAATCATTTCTGTTGGCCGTTTCAGAACAAAACATATACTGTCTGTAGCGTCCAAGACTTCCTACGTCAATTACGTACCACGGTCTCATCTCAGTGTTAATACGAGGGCTGGAACTTAAATGGTGGCAACACTGCTGTGGAAACACTAATGGAATCTACATTGTCGCTGATAGCACACGTTGTTGACATACCTGCCTTACCTCCGAGCAAATGTACTCGCCCATCCCACGTCAGCGGCTTCCGCAGAATCAAGAGAAACACTATGACTTTTGAGCGACCGATCTAACGTAACGGTATAAAGTATGTTTTCGAAACAGGAACAACGGAGTTGGATCAAGATTGAATGTGCCAAAGGTGGTACAGCATGACAGTGTCGTCAAGTGCGTCAGAGCCCCAGTATGGCGAAAGTTATGGCGATTCTCGTGTACGACAGTGATGTTTTTCTAACGCGTTACGTTCCTCCACGGCAGACCGCCTGTTCACCTTTAATAATGTCCTGTCCTTTCTTAATTATTCATTTTCTTTGTGTTTTTCTTTGTTTAAATCCCGATTAGTTACTTTAAATCATTACATTTTTCCTTTTAGAAGCTGCATTCGTATTAACAGCTTCGCTAAGTCCTATAGTTTGTTTCTGTTTGTTATTTTCTGTACCAAACTTTAGGACACGGTTCGGCAACAATGACTTGCGAGGTTAACAGTCTTATTATTGAGGAAAGTATCATAAAATTTATGTAATCATTGAACAGCTATCATTTTCAGCTGCTGTGATCAAGATCTCCAGAAAGAAGTTTTCTGTGAAACGTTATTTTTGTGCGTTGCCTAAACCTCAATATGTATTACGCCTTTAATTCTGTTCAGACATGCCGGCCGCGGTGGCCGAGGGGACTGCGGCGCGCCAGTCACGGTCTCTACGGCCACTACGGTCAGGGGTTCGAATGGCCCCTCGGGGGATGGGTATTTGTGCCGTCCTTAGTGTAAGTTAGTTCGTAAGTAGTTTGTAAGTTTAGAGACTGATGACCCCGATGTCCCATAAGCTATATAAACATTATAATTTTTTGAATTATTCAGTCATTTCATGTATTAATTTCATCCAACGTTATCTAAATTATTGCCTCAGATTTTTATGTGACTTTTCTATGACCAATATTTTAACAAAAATGCTTATTCTGTTGAACGCGGAGTTTAATTCGTACAGGCAACACCACAAGAGTAATGTTACAGGATGCTGTTACCTCCCCCAGTAGCCGCCGCAACAGTTTCAACTTTCACAAGCAACATTATCTTCGGTAATAACGGCGTACTCAAAACAAGATTAAACACCATCAAAGAGGAATAGCGGGCGAAACCCGAAGTCAACTGCCAACCGGCGAGCAATAAGAACCATTGTGGCTAGACTTTGTGAAACTAACACAGTAAAAACGACTGCAAAACTCGACACTCAATGTAATGACATTGTTTCAAAGAAAACAGTATAGCTGGAGCTTAACACTAATGGAAGGAATGCAGTTGTTAAGTTCTTAATAGCGGAAGCGAACACATAGCTCCACAGGAATTTGGGGCCACAATCGTAAAACCTGGACGCTTGATGACAGAAATCCGAGGAATCATCGTTTAAATTACTTCCTTCAAACTACAGGATATATCTAACGAAAACCTCAAAAGGAACTTAAGATCCGGCATGCTTGCATCCTACAGTCGTGGTTTTCAATTGTCACTGCTATAGCTGTGAATGAATATCTCACCTTCCTCGAAAGCAAACTGCTTAGCACTACTAACTTATTGGTAACAAACACTGCCATATTCCAAATTGATAATGCGCCTAATCCTACACAGACAAAAAGGATCAGGCGTGCATTGTAGGGCATCAGAAAATGACCAAAAATCTCCCCTGGACAGCAAAATTGTCATATCTCAACATAATTGAACCGTTATGGGGAATTTTAGAGGATAAAGTGAGGGCGAGATTTACATCTCCAACGCCGTCGAAGTAACTGTTGGATGGTTTGGTAGAAGAATGGGTAACATTCAGTTGGAAACACTTAAAGGTTACTGTACATAACAAGAGCTTTGTTTTATTACCAAAAATTAGCAAATAAAGTCCGTGTGAACTACCGCTTACTCCCTGCTATAAAGCCTTGTTCCCTGACCCAAACTGAGAACTGGCTGGGAGAGAAGATCGTGAATAGTTACTTGCCTGGTGGGCATGGAACAAACCAGAGTGGAAGCTGAAGGATTTGTTCTATGAACCAACCACATGGAACACATATCACTCACAGAAGAAAACGATGAGAAGATTTTTACATGAACTGTACAAAAATGAACATATCACCTATTAGAAATCGGGCCCCACAAAGCTAGAAAGTATTTACACAGAGTTCATACACCGCCACATGATCACAAAAAATACCAGGTCGTTATCGAACTGCAACTAGAATCACACACACCATGTTTATCACTGAATTAAGAAGCGAGAACACATTTCCATACACGATCAGAGAAAATATTCCAAAAAAATGACTTTTAGTTTCACTTAGAAACATGCTAGTCAAATGCTACCATCTCCAGAAATAAGAGCAGAAGCAACCTTACCTCACCAGACGATCAGCTCAGAAAGACTATATGTAGCACCCACAAGATGCGGGAAGCCACCGGAAGCCGGAAAAACCAAGATCAGCTGTGGTGGGGACGGAAATGTTCAAATGTCTGTATATCTATTGGACCAAACTGCTTGGTCATCAGTCCATAGCTTACAAACTACTTAAACCTAGGTAAACTAACCTACGGACATACACACACACCCATGCCCCAGGGAAGACTCGAACCTCCAAGGCGAGCAACCGCGCGCTCTGCAGCAATGTGCTTTAGACCGCTCGGCTACTCCACCACGGCAGTGGGAATGGAGACTGAGTACACTTGCGCTGAGGGAAGGCTCGCCAACTAGCTCGCAACCAAAGAGTGTGGAAACCTCTTTGGTAGTATCAGCAGCTATCGACAATGAGCCAGAGAGAACGATGCAAAGCGAGCTATCACTCCCCACATTCAGACAGCCATAGATTCTCGCACCCACTTAAAAGCAAAACAACGGTACAGTCTCACGGGGACAGTGGCGTAGCGGAGAAGCCGTACTTATGCCACATTAATTAATATAATAATAAATTATTAATATAACAAAATAAGAAAAACCTAGCAATATTATCTAATATTTTAACACATGAAATAAAAATGCTATTCCTCAAGCCTTGAAAAGAATGGGGTTCAAGTTTTAACAAAATCATAATCTAGTGACATGAAATAAATTATAACTTTACAGAAATATACAAAAAATATATGGAAGACGATAGACGGTCGTCTTTCACACTTTGTGAATCTGTTCGTGGAAGAGCTGCAGCTGTTGTCAAGGCCAGTGATGGGCCAGCTTCTCACTAGTATCGCGTCTACGTTTGGTGCTCCCCATGTAGCTGTAGGAATGTGACCTGGCTGGCTTTCGGCCGCCGGGTACGTGTGAGCTGTGTGCAGTCACAGAGTAACATATCTGTGGTTCAGTGCAGCGGCGAGCTGCGGAAGTGCCGGCCATTGTGCCGTGCTATTGTGTGGCCGCCAGGCCTGCGGCGAGCCTGTGCAGTCCCGCGGCAGTCGCCGCTCTCATTACCACTGCTGATGAACGCCTCCTAATTACCAACACGCAGGACTCGTCTGCCTAGTTGCACCTACTGCCCACTTCAGCTACGACATTTATGAGGGATCTGCATCTACTTAACGAGATCTGTCCAAAACACTTCGGAACTATGTCCACAAATTGCTTCTACGCTTACCCTTTAGTTACAGTGCGTAGTCCACCACTATTGTCACACCGCTCCCAACGCCTTTTCCACTTCTGGAAGCACTCCTGGAATGCCCGTGCTGGATACGTCGAAAACCTCCTTTCTTTCAACTGGGTTTTCAACTTTGAAAATTATATTAAAAAAAACGAAAAGACCGTTATTAATTTATTTATTATTTTTTTAATGGCCATGGCATAATAGCTGTGCTCACTAAGGCGACTTGCTGTGGTGCGCGGTACAGTTCGACGTCGGGGATTCGAGTCCTCCCTCGAGCATGGTTGTTTGTGTTGTCCTTAGTACACGCTACATCCGTTAGTTAAGACCGCATGGAGGTTAACTGCATTATGTTAAAGTGAAACACAATCATTATCATTTGAATAAAAAAAAATTAAAAAAAGGAGAGAGAGAGAGAGAGAGAGGAAACCCTAAACGGGGTGACGGGCGAGTGGTAAATCATAGAGAATCTTGCGACGAATCCAGCACCGTACATTTATCTTCTTTTTCAATATTTTTGATATGTGCAAGGAAAAGGCTGTTTTATTTTGACGAAATTAAACTAATAAAATAAACTAACGAACATATAAATCCCTTCTCCCCACGAAAAAAAAAAGTTAAGGCGACAGTTGGTCAAAAATTAAAAAAATAAATTAATTAAAAAGCGGTCTAAGGCGCCTCGCTGCGGAGCGCGATGTTGCTGGCCGTCGGAGGTTCGAGTCCTCCCTGGGGCATGGGTGTGTGTGTTTGTCCTTAGTTTAAGTAGTTTGTAAACTACGGACTGATGACCACGCAGTTTGATCCAATAGATTTACAAACATTTGAACATTTGTAAGTAGTTTGTAAGCCTAGGGACTGAGGACCATCGTAGTTAAGTTCCTTAGATTTACAAACATATAAACATTTCTTTGTAATTTTTAAGTCCCAAAGGGAATAAATTAGCGGGTGCGTTGTCGAGATACAAGAGCCGCATTTAAGGTCGTCTGACATTTTCTCGCTGGTGTCGCAACACGTCCCGTTAGTACGAATGATTAATAGTTTGTCCTTCTGACACCGATTCATGTTTATCTAATCTTCGAAACAAAACATTTGACGTTACCTGACGAACCAGTTCTAAAGATGTAATAATCCACCTTCGCAAACCCTATGTGTGGGTGTGACGTTTAAGCGTGAAATATGCGCAACGGAGTTTGTTTTCACTGACTGTTACCCAGCCACAATTAAACACCTTGGTGATTTCCCTTAGAGCAGTGTTGTGGACGTCTTCAGGGCTGAGATCCGCATCGCAGATGTCCTCCTTGATGTTGTCCATCCACCTCTTGAGCGGTCTACCACGAGGTCGGCGTCCTCCTGAATCGAAATTAGAGTGCTCTTTTTAGCCACGGAATCACACTCTTTCTCTTTCCTCATGACGTGGCCATACCACCGAAGACGAGCCTCTCTTGCCTTCTCTATAACTGAGCCTACACCAAGCCTATGGTGGGCGTAGTTATTTATTGCGTGGTAGTAGCGAGTCAATCCAAGGAACCATTCCAGCACTTTCATCTCATTTGTGTAGAGAGCCTGACCCTGTTTTCTCGTCAAAGGTCGGGATTCTATCCCATAGAGGGATACTGGTCGCACTACAGATTTATAAATTTTAGCCTTTTGTCACAGAGAACACCAGTAACCTGTGTCCATTTCAGCCAGGCAGCATTTACTCTCATCTGGGTCTCCAGGGTGAGATGTCATCATGGATCCAAGGTATTTGAACTTTGTGGTTTTGTTCGAATCCTGGCCGTCGATGCTGATGGTTCCACTGGTTTGAGGACCGCTTTCCAAATAGGTCATCTTCTGAAGATTCAGACGCATGCCATTGGACGCATGCAATTCTCTGCTAGCCTTTCATTGGAAGCTTGGGTTTGATCTTTGAGTTCGTTATCGGTGTTCTGTGTCACCACCAAGTCGTCGGCATAGAGAAGCGTCCAGGGATGAGGGGTCTGTATATCGGCTGTTACTGTGTCCATACAAAGGGTGAATAGTAGTGGAGAGAGGGCTGAATCCTGATGAACACCAACGGTGATTTTAAAAGGTGAAGAGATTCCAGCAGGGCACCTGACTACACTTGTTACATCTCGATAGAGAAGCTGGATCCAGTTCACGTACATTTCTGGTATTCTGTGTTGTCGTAGAGCTCGCCAGATAAGGTTATCTGGGACCCTATCAAAGGCTTTCTCTAAGACCAAAAATGCAAAGTATGCAACCTATCTCTTCTCTGAGTGCTTCTCCGGCATAAAACGTGCAGCGTGGATGGCATCTGTAGTGCCACAACCTTTGACAAACCCACACTGGTTAGGAGATACACAGGCTATCGATCTGAACCTTTTGTCCAGCACCCGTTAAATATCTTCATCGTGTGACAAAGAAGGCGTATCGGTCTGTAGTTGTTCCACTCGGTGACACTTCCTTTTCCATATAGGCACGGTTGTGCATGTGATCCATGCTTGTGGAGGCTTACTGGAGGTAACAATTTTGTTGAATAGGAAAGCGAGAAAATCTGCTCCCGAATCTCCCAGTAATTTCCAGATTTCTGCAGGGATATCATCTGGACCGGTTGCCTTTCCATTCTTTATCTTTTGGATGGCCACCATCACTTTTCTGCTGTTATCTCTGGTACTGGTCCATGAGTGGGTTGAGGACTTAATATTGGTGGATGTGGGAATTCTTCATTACAGATACTGTCTTAGTAGCTGGACCATCTTTGAAGGATTGATGGTGGGTCTCTGAGGATATTGGTGTCAGTTCCCTTAATATTCATGAGGTGTCCAATGTCTTGTGATGATCGATTGCGGGACTTTGCAAGGCGGTATACATTTGTTAAACATCCCGGTGTGTCAAGTTGGTCATATAGATCTCGGTAGTGATCTTTTTAGCAGCTGCCACTGCTCTCTTGGCATCTGTTTTCAGTGATCGGTCGGTACCGGTCAAGGTCTGCATCACTTCGTGTGTGCCACCACGTCTTATAGGCCAACTTCTTCTCTCAGAGGAACTGGGGGAAAATACAACTAAATGCAATATTTTTCGTTAGTTTCTAATTTGCGTTTCAACAAAAAATATTTCTCTGTAAAAATGAGACATTGTAGCCCTTACATAAAATTATAAAAAAGCATATTTATGATACTAGTTTATTTAAGAAAGATATATCTTTCATAAGAAGCCTACTGTAAATATGACGAGTTTGCATGTATAATACTAATAGGATCAAATTTGGGTCACAAAATTACTAAGTTTTACTTCGATTCGTGTTCTGGATATTTTCTAAAGCTTCGCGTAGAGATTCTGCCATACAAACACCAATCACCACCATGTCTCCATGTCACTATATTTACGATCTGTCTTGGTTTTTACCAAGATCTTTTCAGCAGCAAGGTGTATTTGCTGCACTGCTTCAATCCACATTTCTTCTGCTGTTTGATTAATGTTGAGTGTGAAGTTGCTCAGAGCTGTTTTCATTTTATTTTCATGAGCTTTCAATTTCCACAATTTGATCCTTTTGGTCCCAGTCGTAGATGTACTTGTATGGTCGGTCTTTGTTGTTCTAAGATCTAGCACAAGCAAACGGTGTTGAGGCGATCATTAATAATAAAAATATAAATTAAGGTAGGTATGTCATAGTCACACTCTTGCTCCATTGCCCTCTTTACTGAATTGAAGCGATCTGAGTAACCTCTCTCTTGGAATCATAACCAGGAAGAAAGGTACTAAGCAAGAATCAACTGGCAGAACTCAGTGAAACGCAAGCAAAGTATCTTCCACAATTTTCTGTGACTTGAGGGAATATCGGAGCAGGCGCATATCGCATGTCACTGTAATGTAAATGTCGAGCAGAACACTGCGAGCTCCAGTCCGCGGCTGCGTCAGTGCGCCCGTTGATTCTCCAACTCTCTGTGATAATCTTGGAGAGCACACAAGTGTCAGTAAACTTCACGAGCACAGGACGAACCCACTCCCTGACGTTCCTATCCGAGACCACCGCCCGCGACATTCTTTAGAGTGCTGGGCTACTTTCTCGCAGGTTTATGCTTTTACCACTCCCGCAATAGAAGAACGAATCAAACACGAGCGGCCCGAAACAACCAATAGCCGGTATTGCGCCTTTCCTACTATTTCCCGTCTAGGGAACTCCGCCAGGCCGCGGTGAAGTGGTCGTGCATTCTAAGGCCCCTTGCTGCGAAGCGCGCGGGTCCTAGCCGTCAGAGGTTCCAGTCTTCCCTCGGGCATGGATGTGTGTGTTTTCCTTAGTCTAAATTAGTTTAAGTAGTTTCCAAGCCTATGGACTGACAATCGCAGCAGTTACGTCCCTTAGAATCACAAAGAATATGTTTCACATGCTGCTTCATATATGACAGGCATAGCCAACATTTCCGCCCCGCGAGCGGAGTACACTGTAGTTCACCGCCCCGGCCGCGACTGTGTCGCTAGTGTCGGCAAAGGAGCGAAAGAGATGGCTGCGGAAAGAGTGAGACCGCACAGCACTGCTCTGCGCTGGACTGTTCCGCGGTCAGATCCAACGTAAGCGAACTAACAGAGGAAGCGCAGCTCTGTAATGTGGTCGAAGAACGGTAAAACAGGCAAATCATTTACTGTTCAGGTAACAATTAGTGTTTGTATGGCAGAATCTCTACGCGAAGCTTTAGAAAATATCCAAAACACGAATCGAAGTAAAACTTAGTAATTTTGTGACCCAAATTTGATCCTATTAGTATTATACATGCAAACTCGTCATATTTACAGTAGGCTTCTTATGAAAGATATATCTTTCTTAAATAAACTAGTATCATAAATATGCTTCTTTTATAATTTTATGTAAGGGCTACGACGTCTCATTTTTACAGAGAAATATTTTTTGTTGAAACGAAAATTAGAAACTAACGAAAAATATTGCTTTTAGGTGTATTTTCCCCCAGTTCCTCTGAAAATATGCTAGTGTAGCGCATTTCGGCCGCCACTGCAACATGTGTGGGAGTGAGACGGCTATACACCAAACGCTGCAAGGGGGAAACAAAGGAAGGCATTTATTGCAACACAGTGAGGCTACTAAGTGGAGATAATAATAATAATTTCGTGTGGCTCAGTGGCCTGGTGCAAGTCTTTCGATTGGACGCCACTTCGGCGACTTGCGTGTCCCTAGCCTACCCCAGTTATACAACCTGGGAAAGGAAAGGGGACCTGCAGCTTAACGTGGAATCCGAACCACGTGTCGTTTCTGGCGACACCTCACATCGTTGAGAGGTGAAGGATGGGTTAAAGTGCAGACTGAAACAAATCCTAGGTCCGACCGGGTTTTGAACCCGCGCCCCTTTGGTTTCCAGTCGAGCACTTTACCCCAAGTCCACCAGGCCCGACACTGAGTGGAGATGGCAATGTCTTAGAGTACTTTTATAATCTAGATTTTAAAACTAATATGTATTTGATACCTTTTTTCATTTGCTCTTGGATTTCTGTGCCAAAGTGGGCATAGTTATTACAAACTCCTTTTTTAAAGCTTAAGAGCATGGGTAGATCATATAACTAATGAGGAGGTGCTCAACAGAGTTGAGGAGTTTCTGGCATAGCCTGACTAAAAGAAGGGATAGATTGGGGGACACACTCTGAGACATCAAGGAATCGTCAACTTAGCATTATAAGGGAGTGTGTGGGGTAAAAATCGTAGAGATAGACAGAGGGTCGAATACAGTAAGCAGATACAAAACGATGTAGTTTGCCGTTCGTATTCTCAGATGAAGAGGCTTACACAGGACAGGGTAGCGTGGAGAGCTGCATCAAACCAGTCTGCGGACTGAAGACCACAACAGAAACAAGAATATTTACCGGTATATTTGCGAAGGCAGCGAAATGTTCAAATGTGTGTAAAGCTTATGGGGCTTAATTTCGGGTTCATCAGTCCCTAAACTTACAAACTACTTATGAACTAACTTATACTAAAGACAACACCAACATCAATGGCCGAGGAAGCATTCAAAGGCAGGTGAATCTCGTCTGTCGTTGACTATATAGTAATAGATAAGGACTTAAGGAAGACATCAAGGACACAAATATATTCACAGGATTCTTTGATGCCACTGATCATGGTTTAATCTGCAGTGACATTGGTTTTGTGAGGCTAAAATTGTAGGAAGTCAGGTCCATATGTAGCAAGATAAGAGAGGAGAAGTTTCAGAACAAGGAAATCAGGCACAAATACACAACACTGCTCTCTGCAGTTACTTGAATGTAGTTATTTACAGTCTTTGGAAAATGAATGGACAATGTACAGGGACACTCTACTTGACTGGAAGTGGCTAGAGAATGTCTTAGAAGAACAATGTGTAAAGGCAAGAAGAAGCAAGCAGTTTCGTGGAATGACAGTCAAAGTAATCCGTAAAACGAAAAAGAAGGCATTTAAAAATAGTTTCATACTAGAAAACGTTTATGACCGTGTTCCAAGAAGAAATCTACTGTCAGTTCTACAAGATTATGGAATAGGAGCCAAACTTCTGCAGGCGATTAAAGGTCTTTAGTTTGACTGTCAGGCAGCTGTTAAAGTGGACGGTGAATTTAGTTCATTATTCAGGGTAGTATCAACGGCATGGAAAGCTGCAACCCATCAGCACTGTTGTCCATTTTATACATGGATAATACGTTGGAAACGGTATATTGGCAGGGTGAGATTAAAACAAAATCAGTTGAAACCAGGAAATCAAGGAAAAACTAGGAATGAACGCCATAGATGAAACAGTCACAGCACAGAGGCTGAGCTGGTGGTGTCATGTGACACGCAAGGCAGAAGCAAGGTTACCTAAAAGACTCATGGGTTCAGCAGTGGAGGACAGGAGGAGTCGAGGTAGACCAAGGAGAAAGTACTTGGGTTGAGTCAGGAATTATTTTGAAGTCACTGATTTAACATCAGACAAGGCATCAAATGTAGCACTGAATAGGGAGGCATGAAAATTTTTTATAAGGGATGCTATACTCCAGACTGAGCGCTGAAAGGCATAAGTCTTAAATTATGATGATAAGTAACGAAACCGTGTTGCGCTAACAGCAGATTCTAGAAGTACAGACTGAATTAACTTGTAGCTCTAGCAGATATATATATATATATATATATATATATATATATATATATATATATATATATATATATATATATATATTCCTTTTAAGGATTGAAACTACCATCCAGTGAAGCATGTAAAGATGCTTTTGTGTGACGAATGTCGGAGGAGGCTAAAATTAAATTTACGAAGAGGCAGTTAGAAGGTGACGCACAGTCGTGGAGAAATCAAACGGGTGATGTTTTTACCACTCATTAAGTGTGTGAGAATCGTTTCCTGAACAAATTGCAGAGTGAAGAGAAGCAAACGCGACTTCAGAATGAGTTCTTAAATGGACCAAGTTTTAATCACGGAAGTGGATAGATGCGTCAATTTTGTGTGCGTGAACTGGCTAAGCTGATGCATATAAATCATTCGCTGGTAGCGTTAACTGAGATTAAAGCTCTCAAACCACGGTTAAGGCATTATTTACAACAAGATTTGGTTCACAGCTCCACAAATTCTGTTGACAAATTTTTAAATTTTGTAGAAAGATTGCAATAGGTATTGAAAGTGAAGTCATCTAACGGAGGCAATAGACACTGGAATAGAAATCAGCAGGGGAATAATAGTCTTCAAAATAATGTTCATGATCTCAACCAAAATAATCAGTACCTAACGGGAATAATACTTTTCAACGGGGAATGGAATCAGTCGTCGTTGAGGATGTAACATGAATAGAATAAGAAATTTACGGCTACCGATTATAATGGCTACCCAGTTCAAATGTGCTTTTAATAATAATCACACAACGGGAGCCTGAAGATAGTATAGTGAAGCACCGAAACCGGTCGCACAAAATTTAATCAATATTTTGAATACAGCAGCTGGTATTTCATCCAGCAATATAATCAGCTGCGTCCCAAATCCAACCACTATCGAGATAATTAAATTTCTTTAAGAATCTTACATAGCCCAATAAGTCTACGTTGTGTTTGGATAGTACAGCTACGTTTGGTCAACACGTGAAGATCACGGAAAGTCCCAATGTGTAGGCGAGAGATGGAGAAGAATAGAGAAAGAAAGGGAGGAGTAGATGCACAGAGAGAGAGAGAGAGAGAGAGAGAGAGAGAGAGAGAGAGAGGAGCAGACGGGTAAGGGGGACAGGCAGAGGGGGAGGGAGAGATGGACCAATAAGTCTGGATTAAATATATAATTATTCGTACCATCGTTTATAACGGAGGAGGAGGGGCACATATAGCCGCAAACTGCGCATTTCCTGGACCTATAGTAATCAGCTACTCGGTCACATAAAAACGTTTCCAGAAAAATAAACGAATGAGTTGGAAGCCAAGAGTACTGTCAGCTTCTCCCTACGTCTAAAAAACAAGTACTTTTTTTTTCAGGGTCGCACAGTTTACTTGGCCACATGTGGCTCGTTATGCAAGGTTCAGAGGGATGCCTTTTGTGATGATCAAGTTTCAACATCGGCATTTTTCTTTAATTAATGCGCGTTAAAACCTTGACTTGGAATTAGTATGAGGAAGTTTGATACGGAAGAAAGAAAGAATCGGTTAAATTGATCCTGGATTCACGTATTCCAGTGCAGCAGACGACCATCGCAAACGGCAGAGGTGAAACCCCAGCGATGATGGCCGCGCATAAGACCTCAGACGTTGACACGACAGGAAGTGACTGGAATCTGCTGCCTTGGGCTCCTCTCCAGCCCCCACCAGCAAAAGGGGGAAAACTTTAAACGGTGTCATCACTCGTACTGGCCAATGCCAGATTGGACGAGATACAACAGACAACACGTCAGGCAGATGACGCCGTACGCCTCAAGTAATTGTGTAGTGGTAGCCAAGTACATCAGGCTCGATTAAAATTTAACCGCGGATAAGTAGGCATTTAACAATGCCAAAAGAAGCCACGAGGGTTCAGGCGTCTTTCCTACAGCATCAGATAATTATCAATCATCTCATATGGAGGTCAATATCTCCAAGTCTGAACCTAACTGAAACTTTTTGTGAATTTTTACAGGTGAGAGTGTGGACCAGATTTACAAATCAAATCAAATGTTTGTAAATATATCGAACCAAACTACGTGGTCATCAGTCCGTAGCTTACAAACTACTTAAACCTAGGTAAACTAACCTAAGGACAACACATACACCCATGCCCCAGGGAGGACTCGAACCTCCACGGCGAGCAACCGCGCGCTCCTCAGCGAGACGCTTTAGACCGCTCGGCTACTCCACCGCGGCCCAGATTTACAGCTGCAATATCTTTGATTTAATTGGCGGACGTTTTGGTAAAAAATGTCCTGAAACCCAATAGTTGGCTAACTTATTAAATTATATCTGTGATATAATATTCTTTACCGACCGCTGCGCCCCCCCTCCCTCCCCGGTCATATAGTCTGTAAAGACATTTCATTAGAAAAGATTTAGCGACATCGGTATTGTATAACTGGCGTGGTGAAGTCGTCCAGCGTATATATTGATAACTTTTGGTCCTGCGTTAGATTCCCGATAGCTCATTTTCTTCCATTTTACTTCGATTATGGTAACGTTATATTATTTATTACCAGCTGAAAACTCGGGGTTGCCCGGGTATTTATTTAATCCACTCTTGATTTAGTACTCTCCTCTCTCTATCCATCTCCTCCTCTATCTCATTCACCAAAGAATGTTCAAATAGCTTATGGGACTTAACTACGGGGTCATCAGACCCTAAACTTACAAATTACTTATGATCTAACACCAAGGACGGCACAAATATCCATGCCCGAGGGGGGATTCGAACCCCCGACCGTAGTGGCCGTGCAGACTGTGACTGGAGCGCCTTAGTCCCCTCGGCCACCGCGGCCGGCTTCACCAAAGAAGACGAAACCAATATTCCAGAGTTAGAATTACAAGCAGAGGCCATAATGAGTAAGTTGAAGTAGATATCTTCGGAGTATTGCAGCAACTTAACAGGAACAAGTCTTCTAGTCCGGACTCGTTAGATTTCCATTCGATTATGCTGAAGCAAAAGCTCCTTACTTAATAGACATATCCAAATGCTCGCTCAAAGGATGTGTACCAAACGACTGGAACGTTGCACAGGTCACCTATATTCAAGAAAGGCAGTAGGAGTAACCCACTAAACTACAGGCCTATTTCATTGACGTCAATTCGCAGCAGGGTTTTGGAACATATCCAGTATTCACGTATTGTGAATTATCTCGAACGGAATGATCTACTGACCCAATATCGACACGAATTTAGAAAACATCGTTCATGCGAAACACAACTAGCTCTTTACTCACACAAAGTGACGAGTGCTATCGACAAGGGTTCGAAAATTGATTCCCTATTTATTGATTTTACAGAAGGCTTTTGACACAGTACCTCAAACCAAAAGTTTCACTTGTTTGTTAAGCTTAATTGACTTAATTGCGGAGTCATCAGTCCCTAAACTTACGAACTACTTATGAACGACCTTATACTAAAGACGACACATGCATACATGCCCGAGGGGGAATTCGAACCCCCGACCGTGGTGGCCGTGCAGACTGTGACTGGCGCGCCGCAGACCGCTCGGCCACTGAGGCCAGCACAGTACCTTACAAACGGCTTTTAATCAAATTGCGTGGTTATGGTATATCGCCCCAAATTTGCTAATGGATAGGGGATTTCCTGTAAGAGATGACATAGTTTGTAGTAATGGATGGTAAGGCATCGACTAAAACAGGGGTGATATAGGGCGTTCTACAGGGTAGTGTTATTGATCCTCTACTGCTCGCCGGCCGCGGTGGCCGAGGGTACTGAGGCGCTACAGTCACGGTCTGCACGGCCGCTATGGTCGGGGGTTCGAATCCCCCCTCGGGCATGGATATTTGTGGCGTCCTTAGTTGTAGGTAGGTCATAAGTAGTTTGTAAGTTTAGGGACTGATGACCCCGTAGTTAAGTCCCTTAAGCTTAACAAACATTTGAACATTTCTCTACTGCTCCTTATTTACATAAACGATTTGGGAGACAATCTAAGCAGCTCTCTTAGGTTGTTTGCATACTATGCCATCTTTTACCGTCTAGTAAAATTATCTGAAGATCAAAACCAACTGCAGAACGATCTAAATATCACAGTGGTGTAAAAATTGGCAATTGACTCTAAATAATGCGAGGTGTGAAGTCGTGAACATTAATACGATAAGAAATCCGTTAAACTTTGTTTACACGATAAATCGATCAAATATGAAGGCCGTAAACTCCACAAAATGCCTACGATTACTATTACTTCAGACTTAAACTGGAAAGAAAACGTAGATAATATCGTGGGAAAGGCGAAACAGAGACTGCGTTTTATTGGCAGAACACTTAAAAGAAGCAACAGAACTACTAAAGAAACTGCATGCACTACGCTTGTCCGTCCTGTTATGGAATATTGCTGCCCAGTGTGGGATCCTTATCAGGTGCGTTTGACGGAGGACATCGAAAGAGTCCAAAGCAGGGCAGCCCGTTTTGTATGTCACGATACAGGGGAGACAGCGTTACGGAAATAATACAGGATGGGATGGGAATCATTACAACAACGACGTTTATCGCTGGGGCGTGGGCTACTTACAAAACTCCAATCGCCAACATTCTCCTTCGGATGTGAAAATATATTGTTGACTCCCACTTACATCTGTAGAAATGATCATCAGAATAAAATACGAGAAATCAGAGCTCAGGTGTTCTTTCTTCTTGCACGCTCTTCGAGACTGGAATGGAAGATAAATAGTTAAAGGTGGCTCGATGAACCCTCTGCCAGGCACTTAAATGTGATTTGAAGAGTATCCCCTGCAGATTTAGATGTACCTTTCATTTGCTCCCACCCGTATCGAAGTCCATGCCTTCACCTGTCTCCGCCCCTTCCTTATAGATAAATAATATCCCAGTGTCATATATATAGATGTTAACTTTCATTGTGAGAATGTGTCAAAGGTACCCTCACCCATGCACCGTATGAAATCTCACAGTGATGTTCCTATTGTTTTGAGGGTCGAGTGTGCAAAATTTCCTCGAGATTAGAACAAAACTGTGAGTGTTAAGCAATGTAAACACACAAACCTACTTATCCCTAACTGGCTGAATTCCCGGCGTAGCACGGTATTTCTTTCTTTGAATCATCAGTGCATCGACTTCCTCCGCCATTCTCTGTGTGTTCTTCTCCTCCTCCCCCCTGTCTTTGTCCATCTCCTCCTCCGCCTCTATGTTCCTCTCCCCCCCCCCTTCCCTATCTTTGAAAAATTACGTGTATCTACGTATTTTCATGGTGATTGGTGAAACGATGTCGAAAATTATTGGAAGGTGTTCTCCACCATGCCCACCATGCATTGTAAGAAATTTTGTATAGACTGCGTCGATCCTCTTGTTTCGAAGATATAAGGTGTAAAATTAGATCAATATCGGAATAAAACTGTAGACTGGTGTCGACGTCTGTTTAAGTAACCTCCGACATACACACCTTACGTAATCTGACAGTAATGTTACTCTTGTTTTGAAGGTTGTGTGTGAAAAATTTAATAAAAACTGGATCAAAATTGTAGATTTGATGCAATACGCCTCGGTTGCACAGTGGCACAGTGGTACAGTGCCAGACTAAAAATCCAAAGGTCGCGGGTTCGATCCCGCCACGTCCGAGGATTTTTATCTGTCACTTTCCACTTCTTTCACCAATGGCAGTATTGCTCATGTGAAAAATACCGAGTAGCACCGTGGTTCGGAACCCACTTTAAACTGTAGGTCCCCCTATAACTGGCTGGGTAAGTCAGTTCGAAGGTCGGAGGACCACCTCCAAACAGGACCATGCCTAGTAAACCACTGTGGTGTTCAAACCAATCTTCGGATTGTTGACTGCTTTACCTTTTTTTTACAAAACAAAAACACATGTACACACTATGTATAAAAAGATAAAATGTGTTACTTATTTATTATTTAAAGAGGAATTGTTTTAAATGATAGTGCTTCTCGTGACCCAACAGTTCTTTAATAGCGACGTACGGTTTCCTTCATATCCTTTTATTCATTGATGCGTTCAGAGCACATAGCTCTGGCAGATGATCCAAACCCCCTGCGGCTGCCCGTTTACCGACGTTCTGTGAATTACAAGACGCCTTGCACACTTGTCTGCGGTGATCTTTGCGCTTGCAGGGCGCCTTCTACTGCAGTACACGGAGTTAAGCGCGCACACACGCACGGCCGACTGACAGGCGCCTACCGCAGTGACATTGTAACGCGCCTTACTCTTAACCCTGACGGGGGGACCTCGGTTGTGTTGCTTGCGACCGAGGCTGGTGTTCCCGCCGTGGGCGTAGCCGGTGCAATGGCGCTGGCATAAAAAAACTATGAGCAATGTAAAACTGAAGTTATTACTGAATGTACATACCCTTTTGAGTAAGCACTTTGAAAAGCTTGAAGAGGACATTATCAAGAAAAATGAAAATAATTTCTGCAACAAAAATTTCATTTGTACAGATTAAATGAGAGCTCAGTGAGATTTGTAAGCTGTTTTTAAAGGAAATTTTCAAAGTAGAAACACTCGATAGTTATCTTACGGAGACTTCTGTAGATACTGATAGCGTTAGCTTTTTAAGGCTCAAATCTACAAACTGATGTCTTATCCATAACAATTCATAATGAATTCTTGGAGACTAACTACTGAAACAAGAAGGAATTTTAAGTGATACTCTTGGATAAACTAACGACAGTCACTGGACCTAAAGTAAAAATGTAAGTACAAATAATTTTTAACGCCTTAACGTTCAGACGCTAAATTTTCGGTCACCATATTTATCTCTGAATGGGAAAATAATCCTTTCTTTTTTTATTTATTTTTAAATAATTCAGATATTTTGTTTTTGGAAATTCAGTTCTATTTTACTGAAGGTACTTAAAGCTGTAATTTTCTATTGAATATTTTTTTCTAGTTTTGTCAGTAACTGATGGCTTAATATTTAACCACTGTTCTCTTAAAGCAATACCTAGAAACTTCAACTTGTCACTACAACATTTGGTCTTTTCCATTCCTGAACCCTACTGCAAATAATTTTCAATCAGCTCATTTGCTAACAACTTAGCGAAATTGAAACGTGTCATCGTCTTTTCTCTTTACATTGACAGTTGCACAGTTGTTGGGTATATAATGTATGAGTTCACAATAGCAGAATCCATGGGGAAGTAGAACAGTTTCATCCCCATCTCCTAGACTTCCAGGAAATGCATTAGAAACACGTAAGTTCTTCAAACAGGTCGACACCCTCTTGTATTTGTTGTACTCACGTATACATAAAAGTTACGGAATATCTTCTTTGCATCCTTCCTGCTTTCGACAACTGTCAATGCACTTGGATTGTGCATATTTGTCCAATTACAACAATTTTTTTTTTTTTTTTTTTTTTTTTTTTTTTTTTTTTTTTTTTTTTTTTTTTTGCCTCTAACCTTCGATTTAGTAACTGATATCTCTTCTACTGCAGCAAAATCACTCTCTCCTATTTTTAGGTCATTGTCTTTGCTCAAAATATCTTTTGGTTGAAATTTTCTGTTTGTGTGCATAGCTGCACGTGCAAACTAGCGCCGTGTGAGTAGTTGTTGAAACAATTACATATATAAAAAAATTCAACCAAGATGACGCAGTAACCATTTGATTGAAACTCACTTGTCAACCAAAAGTGGCTATATATTTGACCACAGAACTTTCAGCTAAAGTATTGTGGACAATACAGTTCCTGTCTAATGTGTACTTGCACAGATATTCTACTATAGAAGAAGTGACCAGATATGTAGCAACTATTTGTTAAACACAGGACCACATCTAGCATTGTGAGCGTTAAACGATTAAACCACAGTCTAACATAAACAGCCGCGACACTCACTGCTGTGATAGTTGCTACAAACTGACGTTTCCAACGACACTAGCGCTCCTAGTGGTGGGCAAGCCGCCGAAAGAGTGGTGTTTGTTTACAATTATTTGGGTACGTAATTAACGAAAAAGTATAATTTTTGCATTAAAATCATTAGTAAATTAAAAAAAGGAACATAAATAATACGGAAATTAATGTAAAAAGAGCCGAACTTAACTGATTCAGTGGTACAACGAAGAATTTCGTCATGAACCGATACTTACGATTATGTGTATATTTTCAGGTTATTCTGCTGAAAGTAAGTAGAATATAAACATAAGAGAAACATTAATTTCTATTATGGCCTGTTTGTATTATGACAAAGAGTTTTTTGACACGTATCAATTCAGTAAGGAGTCTAATGATTCGCAAATTTTTAGGATTCACTCGTCTTTCTTACATTGTTTAGAGTGTGATTACTTTAGCTTAAGAAGACAAAGTCTTGAACATCTTCGTCGCGATCGCGTGTCTGAGTGGCTGACCGCTAGGGCAGAGCCAGCACAACCGAGAGAGAAGGCCGGGACGCTCTCGTGTGACGTCAGGCAGAGTAGGCCGCGATCTCGTTACTGAGTGGTTGGCTGCTGGGGAGCAGCCGACTATGTCGTGGCGAACAGCTAGTCAGTGGCGTGATCGCGGTTTGCTGTGCGTGACGTCACAGAGAGCGCGGCGGCCTTCCCTCCCTGCGTGTGACGCGCGCTCAGCTCAGTCCTCTTGGCTAGACGGCTGGGCGGGAGGCGGGGGCCTCGGTGCAGCAGGAAGTCGTGGGGGAGGCAATTGCAGGGGCCAGCGGCAGGAGTGGTTCTCCTTGAGGGCCGCCGCTGTTGCCAGCCACCCTGCGCAGGAGGGCGTGGCGGCGACACGCGCCGGCCTCACCGCCGGCCCTGGCCAACTTCTCTGCTGCCACTGGGGGCTACACCGCCGCCGCCTGAAAGGGTAGCACGGTACACAGGGTGCGCGATGTAACACACCGAGCTTCCATCAGTAGTAGTGGATCGAACCCGAATGGGCATATAATCGAATAGGGTTTAACGTCCCGTCGACAGCGTGGTCATTAGAGACGGAGCTAACCCTCGGATTTTCGGGTAAGTTGCTCAGTGACCGGCGGCCAGTGCACACGTGACCAGCAGCAGCTCTACATTGTACGGTAATCGGCTTCTTAATAGAAGCGACTTATTTACATTTCGTGTGTGCTTTCTCTTGCAGCTCTTTATACTTTAGTGTGCTCGCGTGTTTGTTTATTAAGAATCGCGTTTGTCAGCTCAGTTACTGAATTTTTTATTTATTAGCTCGCGTATATATTTTTCAGATTCGCCGTTAATAAACAATTCAGCGTTAGGTTTATACTTTACAAAGCTCACTGTTTATCAAACTACTGAGTCCTCTGACGTACTTACTTGGAAGAAACAAAGGTTTTTAGAATGGCTAGGAACTGTGACTGCTGCGAACGGATGGAGACAGAGTTGGTGACTCTTCGCTCGCAGCTTCAGGCGGCGTTGGCTTCGCTGGCAACGCTTGAGACTGCGGTGGGTGGGCGCCGCTGTTGTGGGCCGCTCGCGGGGGTACAGCAGACGCCCTGTGCGTCTGTTGTGCCCTCCGATCGGCCTGCGGCTGTGGCCAGCCCGCTCACTGCCCGCGAGGAGGTAGCCCCCCAATCCGTGGTGGATTGGGAGGTCCCCTCAGCGCGTGTCAGGCGGCGTAAGACTTCCCGGGGGACCGAAGAGGAGGCCTCCCCGGTTAGTCTTGCCAACAGATTCGAGGCGCTGTCTGTGGCAGGGGATGTTCCTGATGCGGATGGTGTCGCTTGTCCTGTACTCGCCCCTCTGCCCTCAAGATCCGGGCACTCACAGAGGGTGGGTTTGTTGGTAGTTGGGAGCTCCAACGTTAGGCGGGTAATGGAGCTCTTAGGAAAATGGCTACTAGGGAGGGGAAGAATTCCAATGTGCACTCCGTGTGCATACCGGGGGGAGTCATTCCGGATGTGGAACGGCTCCTTCCGGATGCCATGAAGAGCACAGGGTGCAGCCAACTGCAGGTGGTGGCTCATGTTGGGACCAATGATGTGTGTCGCTTTGGATCGGAAGAGATCCTCTCTGGTTTTGAGCGGCTATCAGAAGTGGTTAAGACTGCCAGTCTTGCTTGCAAGATGAAAGCGGAGCTCACCATCTGCAGCATTGTCGACAGGACTGACTGCGGACCTTTGGTTCAGAGCCGAGTGGAGGGTCTGAATCAGAGGCTCAGACGGTTCTGCGACCGTGTCGGCTGCAGATTCCTCGACTTGCGCCAAAGGGTGGTGGGTTTTCGGATTCCGCTAAATAGGTCAGGAGTCCACTACACTCAGGAAGCGGCTACACGGGTAGCGGGGGCTGTGTGGCGTGGACTGGGCGGTTTTTTAGGTTAGATGACCTCGGGAATACACAAAATGGGTTTCAGTCTCAAAGGGGGCAGGTCAGACACGGGAAGAAAGTAGACATAAAAACCATTGGGGTAACAGTTGTAAATTGTCGTAGCTTTGTTGGGAAAATTCCAGAGCTCCAAGCGCTGATAGAAAGTACTGAGGCACAAATCGTTATAGGTTCTGAAAGCTGGCTGACGCCTGAGATAAATTCGGCCGAAATTTTTTCAAAGGGCCAAATGGTCTTCAGAAAGGATAGAATAAATAAAACAGGGGGGGCGTGTTTATTGCTGTTACAAACGGTTTATCCTGCAACGAAATTGAGGCAGATACTTCCTGTGAATTGGTCTGGGTAGAGGTTATACCTGACCACCGAAATAAATTAATAATTGGATCTTTTTATCGGCCCCCTGACTCAGACGATGCGGTTGCAGAAATGTTCAAAGAAAGCTTGAATCATATTTCAAATAGGTATCCGAAGCATACTGTTATAATCGGTGGCGACTTTAATTTACCCTCGATATGTTGGCATAATTACGTATTCAAAACCGGGGGCAAATATAAAACATCGTCCGAACTAGTTCTGAATGCTTTTTCTGAGAACTACTTCGAACAGTTAGTTCATGAACCCACTAGAATAGTACGTGGTTGCGAAAATACTCTTGATCTCCTAGCAACAAATAATCCCGAGATAGTAAAGAGCATCAAAACAGATACAGGGATTAGCGAACATCGAGTTGTAGTAGCGAGACTGAATATCGAAATTCCCAAATGCACCAAAAATAAACGAAAAATATATCTATTCAATAAAGCAGATAAAAATTCGCTTCACGCTTTCCTGAGTGATAGTCTCCAGTCCTTCAAAACTAAAAATGCGAGTGTAGATCAGTTGTGGCTTACTTTCAAAGACATAATATCAGTAACAATCGAGAGATTTATACCAAATAAATTAATAAAAGAGGGGGCTGACCCCCCGTGGTACACAAAAGAGGTCAGATCACTGTTGCAGAAACAAAGAAAAACGCATGCAAAATTTAAAAAGACACAGAATCCGCAAGACTGGCAATCTTTTACTGAAACTCGCAACCTAGCGCGGACTTCAATGCGAGAATGTTATAGTTGTTTCCACAACGAAATCCTGTCTCGTAATCTTGCAGAAAATCCAAAGAAATTCTGGTCATATGTGAAGTACACTAGCGGCAAAACACAAACAATACCTTCACTACGCGATAGCAATGGTAATACTACCGACGACAGTACTACTAAGACAGAATTACTAAACACAGCTTTCCGAAATTCTTTCACCAAAGAAGACGAAGTGAACACTCCAGTATTCAATCCAAGAACAGCTGCCAGCATGCGAAACTTAGAAGTAGATGTTCCTGGAGTAGTAAAACAACTTAAGTCACTAAACAAAAATAAATCTTCCGGGCCAGATTGTATACCAACTAGATTCCTCTCAGAGTATGCTGATGCAATAGCTCCGTACTTAGCTATAATTTACAACCGATCACTCAGCGAAAGATCCGTACCCAAAGACTGGAAAGTTGCCCAAATTACTCCAATATTCAAGAAAGGCAATAGGAGTGATCCCCAAAATTACAGGCCTATCTCATTGACGTCGATTTGCAGTAGGATTTTGGAACATATACTTTGTTCGAATATTATGTACTACCTCGAAGAGAACGACCTATTAACCAATAGTCAGCACGGATTCAGAAAGTATCGCTCTTGCGAAACACAGCTTGCCCTTTATTCACATGAAGTGTTAAGTGCCATCGACAAGGGATCTCAAATCGATTCCATATTTCTGGATTTCCGGAAGGCTTTTGATACTGTACCCCACAAGCGGCTTCTAATGAAATTGCGTGCTTATGGAATATCTCCCCAATTGTGCGATTGGATTCACGATTTCCTGTCAGAAAGGACACAGTTCGTTGTAATTGACGGTAAGTCATCGAGTAAAACAGAAGTGATATCTGGCGTTCCACAGGGAAGCGTTATTGGTCCCCTACTCTTCCTCGTGTTTATAAACGATTTAGGAGATAATCTGAATAGCTCCCTTAGACTGTTCGCAGACGATGCTGTCGTTTATCGGTTAGTGAAGTCAACAGAGGATCAAAAGCAACTGCAAAGCGATTTAGACAAAATTTCTACTTGGTGCGAAAATTGGCAATTGACACTAAATAAAGAAAAGTGTGAAGTAATACACATGACCACTAAAAGAAATCCGCTGAACTTCAATTACGCGATAAATCAGTCAAACCTTAAGGTCGTTCAGAGAAGGGCAGCTCGTTTTGTTTTATCACGTTACTGGGGGGAAAGCGTCACGGAAATGTTGCACGAATTGGGGTGGAAATCATTAAAAGAAAGACGTTATTCATTGCGGCGTGATCTGTTTGCGAAGTTTCAATCACCGACTTTTAGTTCTGAATGTGAAAATATTTTGCTAGCACCCACCTACTTAGGGAGACATGACCATCCCAATAAAATAAGAGAAATCAGATCGAAAACGGAACGATTTAGGTGTTCTTTCTTCTCGCGCGCTATTAGAGAATGGAACGGTAGAGAAAAGTTATGAAGGTGGTTAATGAACCCTCTGCCAGGCACTTAAATGTGATTTGCAGAGTATCTATGTAGATGTAGATGTAGGGAAGGAAATCGGCCGTGCCCTTTGAAAGGAACCATCCCGGCGTTTGCCTGGAGTGATTTAGCGAAATCACGGAAAACCTAAATCTGGATGGCCGGAGGTGGATTTGAACCACCATCCTTCCGAATACGAGTCCAGTGCGTTACCACTGCGCCACCTCGCTCGGTGAGCTATAGAAATGGATACGTTATTCTATGCCGGAGTTTATCAGTCGTAGTAGTTGCCGAATTATGGTTTCCGAGTCTCTTGTCAATGCATCCCAAGTAGTCTTCATAGTATAGAAATCTGGAGGATGTGCTGCCGAGACTGAAGTCGCAACTCCTCTGTGTCGATAGTAGTAGTGGTATTGCAATATCTTGTTGAAAGATGACAGTGAAACCGGTGTCTGACCCATTATTTTTTTCTCACCAGTTACACATCGCATTGGGTGCACGTTTAAATTGTAAAAGTTGGTATTAACAGTTAGTTGACATTAGTGTTCCGAGGGTTTTTGCGACAGATGAGACAGTGAGACCATGTCTGACTTTGAGCAGCGAAAAAGCATTTTTAAATGGTATTAGTGTTTCATACACCCAGTTATGGTGGCCACGGCCAGACAAACTACGGAACTACAGCACGCTGTGCCTTCTCCATCGACAGCTCAGTGAGCAAGCATCACAGCGCCTCGCCTCAGAATCTTTCGTGCCATTAACACAATATAATGTCTAGTACCCTAGCTGTGCCCGTTCATAATAATGTTCAAATGTTTGTAAATTTATCAGACCAAACTGCGTGGTCATCAGTCCGTAGCTTACAAACTACTTAAACCTAAGTAAACTAACCTACGGACGAACACACACACCCATGCCCCAGGGAGGACTCGAATCTCCACGGCAGCAACCGCGCGCTCCGCAGCGAGGTGCTTTAGACCACTCGGCTACTCTACCGCGGCACTAATTTATAACTGACGAAGGTTTTAGGCACGGTTTTATAGCGATGTGATTGATATTTAGTAATTTGAAGAATATAACGCGAAATGCGGAACAATAATTACTCTATCAAAATTATATTTACTCTTTCAAAATGGTTTTATTGTTTGCATTGTCGCTTGAGGGTTAATAATGATAAAAGGGTGGAGTATATTGGGATGGAAAGTTATCGGTGTATATAAAATTCTACGTGTGTGTGTGTGTGTGTGTGTGTGTGTGTGTGTGTGTTAATATTTCGCTCTGCAGCGAAAAGTACAGAACGCAAACGAATGGTCTGTCTGTAATTGATGTCCGAAGTCTCCCGTTGTACACCACAGCAGTTTCATGCCGGTAGCCATAACGGGGTGGAAGATATGGTCGTTCAAAGTCGTCAAATTATTTAAAAAAATCGGACTGAAGGCCAACGATGACATTTGCGACTCTATAGCAAGGAGATTACATACAGCGAAACGTGATGCCACAGAGCATATCTTTGTTCTAGGCGTACTACAATGTCTTCAGCTCTTTCTCTGTAAGGCTAAGCGTTCTAATAAGGAAATATAAGAATAAATGAATAAAGCAGTAAAAAAGAAATTTCTGTTAATGCATCTCTTTAAAAAAATCGATTTGACGTTTCGCGCATTATCTATCATAATCAACCAACACGCGAGCGGAGCCGCGGGTTTAAGCTAGTAGTATATAAATCTGGAGAACGTGCTGCCGAAACTGAAGTCGCAACTCCTCTGTGTCGATAGTAGTAGCAACATGTGGTACTGCAATATCTTGTTGAAAGATGACAGTGAAACCGGTGATTGACCCAATATATATACAGGGTGTTACAAAAAGCTAAGGTCAAGCTTTCAGGAAACATTCCTCACACACAAAGAAAGAAAATATATGTTATGTGGACATGTGTCCGGAAACGCTTAATTTCCATGTTAGAGCTCATTTTAGTATTTCTCTTTAAATGTAAATTGAAATAATTCGTGCAGACAATTGTCAACATACCCACTTGTTTCGTTAGTATGTACTGTACTTCCTCGATTTACCGCCAGTTGGCCCAATAGGTTCATGCACGATGGAGCTCCTGCACATTTCAGTCGACGTGTTCGTACGCTTCTCAACAACAGATGCGGTGACCGATGGATTGGTAGAGGCGGACCAATTCCATGGCCTCCACGCTCTCCTGACCTCAACCCTCTTGACTTTCATTTGTGGGGGCATTTGAAAGCTCTTGCCTACGCAACCCCGGTACCAAATGTAGAGACTCTTCGTGCTCGTATTGTGGACGGCTGTGATACAATACGCCATTCTCCAGGGCTGCATCAGCGTATCAGGGATTCCATGCGACGGAGGGTGAAGGCATGTATCCTCGCTAACGGAGAACATTGTGAACATTTCCTGTAATAAAGTGTTTGAAGTCACGCTGGTACGTTCTGTTGCTGTGTGTCTCCATTCCATGATTAAGCGTTTCCGGACACATGTCCACATAACATATTTTCTTTTCTTTGTGTGTGAGGAATGTTTCCTGAAAGTTTGTCAGACAATCTACGAAACTACCGCACGCTGTACCTCCTCCATCGACTGCTCAGTGAGCAAGCACCACAGTGCCTCGCCTCAGAATCTTTCGTGCCACTAACACAATATAATATCTAGTACCCTAGCTGTGCCCTTTCATAAAGAGAAAACATTTGCTTACTCCTTCCCTGTATCTACTGTTCGCTCCAGGAACAAGCTGCCCTGCCGTCTTCGCATGATTCAGTTTCTGCTACGTTTAAGAAAAAGTTGAAACACTTGCTTATGTCACCCTCTTACGTGTATAGTCAAGTTTCGCTTTGTGTGATAGTAAAGTCAATGTTCTTCTCTCCGTTATTTCGTTTCCTCTTCTCTCGTTCACCATAATCTGCTCTTCCATTATATTTTCTTATGTTAGTTTTATTACATTCATTTTTCACTGCCTTTCCCACCCCTTCCTCTATGCCCATAGCTGCTAGCAACCATAATTAAAATCTTTCCGCATTGTAATACTTGTCATGTTTCTTATTTATCAAATATGAATATAAGCTGTGTGTAAGTCCTTTTGTTACCTGTACTGATTGAAAATTTTAATTTTTGTAGATTTAGTATAACTAATGCAATATTGGAAATGTAAATTACGTAGAACGCCTAAAGGCCCTAATCTTGCCAGTTAAATAAATGAGTAAATAAAGAATAAATTGGCATAGCAGTGTGTACTGCGCCCCAAGAAATCCGCATATTGAACAAGAGGTCAATGGTCCGTCAATTTTGTATTGGTTACCATCAAGGGGTCTGGTTGGACCTTACTTTTTCAAGGATACAAATACTGGAAGGAGTTAGTTGGAGATAGTAAAACGGAAACATTCTGCATGGTCGTTGTGGTACCAACATGATAAAAATGTGACGGCGCGCTCTCGGAAGTTATAATCCCTGTCGCGGCATTGGTATTCAGTGCCGTGCGGCGTTCGCGCAAAACAAGGGCGCTCGCGTCGCAGGCTGGCAGCGCCATCGCAGACGTCGACTGCGAGCGGACGGCCGCCAGAGAGGATTCACTCTCTTCTGCTCCGACACTGCTCATATTAGAGTCTACCATTCACTGCAGTCACATGCGACACATATTCCGGAAGACGAAAATCGAATTCCGTAAACCAGTTTTCCCTGTCGTATTTACATTTTAACGCCAGAAGCGAATTTCGTATCTCAGTCACGCATCTGGAATACAACTACCCCAGTTCCTGATTTAGTCAGCACAATCGCTGTTCCTCTTTACTTCAATAGACAGATTCAGGCTCTGTCTAATATTTATACTTCTCTTTCATTGAGAAAATGTCGCTCTGTCCATATGAGGCAACAAGATGATCCAATCTGACGAGCCAAGGACGTTTCAAAACCGGTTGCATTTACGAGGGCACGAAAAACTACTGTGGTAGTGAAAAACCGCTTCACAGAAGCGGATTTCCAGAATAGATTTTGCGTTGTTTACATGACAAACCAAAAGCGGAATTCGGAGACCTATTTACGAAATCCGGTTTTGGTGCTGTGCTTTCGCCAAAACCTGACGTTTTATTTCCACACTAGGTCTTGTGTATTCAATTTCCTCGGCGAATCTTCTAAGGCTTGAGTTTTCAGTATGCCGTGCGCGTCTGATGTATGTTAGTTCTGTGTTAATAAAGCTGCAGATACTACAAAAAAAAAAAAAATCTATTCATGGTAACATTGTGTCATTGCAGATTTCTAGAAACCACAGGCGCAAGTTACTGTTCGTCGCACGATTGTAAACAGTACCTTTAATTTCGAGCTGCATGTCCTATACTAGGTAAGGAGGAAGTTGGAACTTCCTGGCAGATGAAACCGTGTGCTGGACCGGGATTCGAATCCAGGACCACTGACTCACAAGCGTCTTCTAATCAAACTACGTGCTTATGGAATACCGTCACAATTGTGCGACTGAATTCGTGATTTTCTGTCAGACAGGACACAGTACGTTGTAATTGACGGAAAGTCATCGAGTAGAACTGAAGTGACATCTGGCGTTTCCTAGGGAAGTGTTACAGTGCCTTTACTGTTCCTTATTTTTGTAAACGATTTAGGGTACAATCTGAGTAGCTCTCTTAGGTTATTCGCGGATAATGCTGCCATTTACCGGTTAGTAAATTCACCAGACGATCAAAAGCAACTGCAAAATGATTTAGGTAAGATATCTGCATGGTGCAAAATATGGTAATTGACGCTTAATAATGAGAAGTGTGAAGTCATCCATATGACGAATAAAATAAGCCCGTTAAACATCATTTACACGATAAATCAAGCTGGCCGCGGTGACCGAGTCGTCTGCGGCGCGCCAGTCACGGTTTGCACGGCCACTACGGTCGGGGGTTCGAATCCCCCCTCGGGCATGGATATTTGTACCGTCCTTAGTCGTAGCTAGTTCGTAAGTAGTTTGTAAGATTAGGGACTGATGACCACGTAGTTAAGTCCCATAAGCACTACAAACATTTGAAACGATAAATCAGTCAAAACTACAGGCCATAAATTCAACTAAATACCTAGTAGTAACAATTACAAACAACTTAAATTGGAAAGATCATATAGAAAATATTGAAGGTGAAGCGAACCAAAGAGTACGTTTCATTGGCAGAACACTTAGAAGATGTAACAGTTCTACTGAAGAAACTGCCAACATTACACTAGTGCTTCCTATTTTGGAGTATTGCTGCGCATTGTAGGATCCCCCAAAAAAACGTTCAAATATATGTAAAGCTTATGGGACTAAACTTACAAACTATTTATGAACTAGCTAATACAAAAGACGGCACGAACATCCATGCCCGAGGGTGGATTCGATCACCCGACGGGGAGCGACCTCGTGCATCGTAGCATAGCGCCTCAATGCGCCTCTTTGCTACTGGTAGATCTATGCTTCGCGGTCGTAGGTTCGTTCTTGGTTGATCGTTGAATATTTGGCTCAGCTTTTTTATTACAGAGGGCGTTTAGCCTCCTGACCGGGCGCGCTTTGCCACGGCACCCGGCAAACGCTCGGCCGTTCCGCCGCGGCCGTAAGATCCCCACCAAATTGGACTGACAGACGATTTAGAGAAGGTTCAGAGACTGGCAGCTCGTTTTGTACTATTGCGATATAGGGAGAGAGTGTCACGGAAATGAGCACGAGTTGGGGTGGAAATCATTAAAAGAAAGGCGTTATTTGTTGCGACGAGATCTATTTGCAAAATTTCTTTCACGGACTTTTTCTTACGAAGGCGAACATTTTTCGTTAGCAGCCACCTACATACGAAGACATGATCATGAAAATAAAATAAGAGGAATCAGATCCAAACCGGAAGGTTTATGTGTTTCTTTTTCTGCGAGCTATTAGAGAATGGAACCGTAGAGAAACATCATAAAAGTGGTTCCGTGAACCCTCTGCCATGCACTTCGATGTGGATTGCAGAGTATTTATGTAGATGTAAATGTAAGCGCTCTGCCGTGCCGACTGAGCCACTCTGACACGCCTCAGGGCCATGCCTCACAGCTTTAAGGGGTTCGGATCCCGTCCAGCACACAGATTTATTTTCATATCAACGCACCCTCCGCCACAGAGTGAAACGGTCATACCGGTAAGGAGGAACTTCTTTGACATGTTGGCAAGCGCTGTGGGCTGTGAACCGAATCATCGCTTCCCGCGCCTGTTGTTTAGCCTAACCGTCGCTCGCGTGTCTCTGTCTCTCTCCTCTCTCTGGCAGATTTCGGAGCGACAGCAGTAGCACAGATCCCTGGCCCCACTTGTCGCTTGTCGTTTTCTTTCCATTGCGCAAATCAAGCCCCCAAACATTACTCTCCCTTCTTTTCCTTTCCCTGCTAGAGTATTATAGTGTCCACCCCTACACCGTTACATTTTCTTCTCCCGTTACATACTAACTCCATTTATTGCCCATTTTATTCCATCGAACTCTCCTCTTCGTCAGCAGTTAAAGTTACGGCATCTGTGACCGTTAAGATGTTTACCATATCACCATATCAACTTTAATTGGCCATGCAAAAAAAAAAAAAAAAAAAAAAAAAGTATATCTGCTTTATTTTTCACGTGAATATGTTCCCTTTTATCTACTACATCCTCAGGAACCTTGATATAGCTGACACCCCTTTTTCCAAGGGTCAAACCGAGCGCGATGGCGCAGTAACACATTGGACTCGGATTAAGGTGGACGGTGATTCAAATCCACCATCAGCCACCCAGATTTAGGTTTTCTTTGATTTTCCTAAATCACACAAGGCAAATTCTGGGATGGTTCCTCTGAAACGACATGCCCGATTTCTTTCCCTATCCTTTTCCAAAACCAAGTGTGAGTTCCAACGCTAATGGCCACCATGCAGATGGGACATTAAACTCTAAGCTTCTTACATTCAAAGGGTCAATCATATATGATTGGATGTCTAGATGCAGTACTCAGGTGAAGTCTTTTTCACACCCTCTCACTCACACCTAGAACAAGTGTTTCCCTATAGGACTCAAGGTGAAATCATGGCCCTCATTTGAAATATTTCGGCTACCATCCCATTATAGCGCCAAATAGATAACACTGGTCCCCTCCACTGTCTTGTTTGTGGGGATGTTTCAGCTCACAGCATAGTACTGTGCTACACTTAATTGAGGGGTAATGTGCAATGACTTTGGTGAGACCCGTTCCCAAAATGGCTAAACACGCACTCTGGAAATGGAGTGGATACGAGATTCACTCGTCAGAGACATCTGCAACTACTAACTCGTTTATCGGAGACATGACGTTACCAAGCATGACTAAAGTGGCGATTGAGCACACGATCACCAAACGACGCGCGCAAGAGATCTTTCACGCGTCTAGCAACATATGGTGGAGCGCCAACCTGCATAAAAATCGTACGTTCCAGCAGGTGTTTATCAGCCAGACTGGGGATGATGCGATTCTGTAACACCTTTCACCCGTCACGGTAGCAGTTACAAAACCAGAATCACACGGTTCCTCGAAGAAAAAAGGCCCGATAACCGTAGATGTGGTAAATCCAACCCATACCGTGACTTTCTCGTCGTGCAATGGAGTTTCTAGGATTTTCGGTAGCGCAAATTCGGCAGTTGTGGGCGTTGACAGACTCTCGGAGCGTGAAATGAGCTTCGTCAGTCCACAACACGTTACTCAACCAATCGTCTTCTTCCGCCATCTTTTGAAACGCCCACACCGCAAATGCCGTCCGCTTCACCAAATCGCCAGGTAACAGTTCATGATACCGATTGATTTTGTAAGGATAGCATCGGAGGATACACCTAAGTGCCAACCAAACAGTAGTGTATGGAATACCGGTGCGACGTGCGACTGCAGAAGCGCTGATTTCCCGTGCATAGACGAATCCGCTACAGTCTCCATTTCTTCCTGAGCTGTCTCAGCAGCATTACGCCTTTTGCTCGGTCGACCACTACGGCACTACAGGAGTTATCGTCTAAACTTTGAAATCATTCTCGCCACAACAGTCAACGGACCTTTACCCGTTTCCTATGGCGATAGGATCGTAACGCTGAACTAGCACATTCCCCATTCTGATAATACACCTTCACTAAAAGCGCCTTTTCAGGTTACGTCAACATGCTGCGACTGCTGGTGCATCTGATTCTCTCTCCCATTACAGCTCCTTTTATACACGATTTTCATGCGCAGTCACTGACGCTTTGCTGTCCAGCGCCATCTGTCGGACATTTTTTGAACTTATTTTTTTATTTTAATTAATCCCCATGTCATTCCAAGCATGTGTGTCAATTTTTACCTCTCTATCTACATTACTCCGTGATATATTAAGTTTTCAAATTTAAAAAATGTCTGTAAATCTATCGGACCAAACTGCGTGGTCAGCAGTCCGTAGCTTACAAACTACTTAAACCTAGGGACTAACACACACACACCCATGCCCCAGAGAGGACTCGAACCTCCACGGCGAGCAACCGCGCGCTCCGCAGCGAGATGCTTTAGACCGCTCGGCTACTCCACCGCGGCGTTTTCAAATTTATACTGACTCTTTGATCACCCGGTACATTGAAGATCCAAAGAAACTGGTGTAGCCACACAGAAGACGGCACTAGGGGCGGCCACGCAGGAGTTAGATCGGCGACTGCTTCTACTTCGGTAGGTTATCACGATTTAAGTGAGTTTGGACGTAGTGTTACAGCCGGCGCACGAAAGATGGGACATAGCATCTCCGAGGTTGTGATGTGGTGGGGATTTTCCCGTACGTCTTACTTTCATTTCACGAATGCGCCGTGAAAATCGAGATTCAGTAAGAAAGTTCAGATCTCTGACATCGCTGTGGTCGAAAAAAAGATCGTACAAGATCGGGACCAACGACGACTGAAGAGAATCATTAAACGTGACAGGACAACCCTTTCGCAAATTGATGAAGATGCCAATGCTGAGCTATCAATTTCATTGTGAGAACTATTTAATGGAACATCATCGATGATAGATGATTTTCCGTCTGAATTCCTGATGTCGTTAGGAGAGCCAGTCGTGAAAAAATTGGTATGCAAGATGTATGAGACAGGGGAAATACCTTCCAAGAAGAATATTGTAATTCCAATTCCAAAGAAATCACGTGTAGACAAGTGTGAAAATTACAGAACTATCAGTTTAATAAGTCATGGGTGCAAAATACTAATACGAATTATTTACGAATGAAAAAACGCGTGGAATCCGACCTCGGGGAAGATCAGTTTGGATTTAGGAGAAATGTAGGAACACTTGAGGCAATACTCGGCTTACGACTTATCTTAGAAGACAGGTTAAGGAAACACAAACCTATGATTCAGGTTTTCTAGATGTCGAGAGCACATTTTATAACATGAAGTAAAATACAACCTTTCAAATTCTGAAGGTAGCAGGTGTAAAATACAGGGAACAAAACTTTTACGAAAGCAAATAGCAGTTGTAAGTGTCGAAGGCCATATCCAAATGTAATTTAATCTGTACATTCAGCAAGCTGAGAAAGGAAGCAAGGAGAAATTTGGACAAGGAATTGAAGTTGAGGGAGAAGAAATAATAACTTAGCGGTTTGCCAATGACACTGTAATTCTGACAGAGACAGCAAAGGACCTGGAAGAGCAACTAAACGGAGTCCAAATATGCGTATAAGATGAATATTAACAATAGCAAAGAAATGGTAATGGAATGTAATACAAGAAAATCAAGTGATGCTAAACGTATTACGTAGGGTAACAAGACAATAAAAGTACCAGACTTGTTATTTGTGTTATTTGGTTCTAATAAAACCCCATGCCATTCCAAGCATGTGTGAATTTTTACCTCTCTATCTACATTATTCCGTGATTTAGAAAGTTTTCAATTTTAGTCTGACTTTTTGATCACCCAGTATGTCTTGGCCTCTGCCCTAGTTTGTTGTCGGTTTTCAAAGCAAGTCTTTAAAAAAATGTTCTAATTTTTGCAAACCTATAGGACCAAACTACTATGGTCCTCAGTCCCTAATCTTACAAACTACTTAATCTAACTTATAATAAGGACAACACACACACACACACACACACACACACACACACACACACACACACACACATGCCCGAGGGAGGACTCGAACATCCAGCAGGAACGATCGCCTAGTCCTAAACTTGACGCCTCAGGCTACGTGGCCATTTCACGCGGCTGCAAGTCTTACACATTTCCTGTTAAATAATGTCGTCATTTTGTAGATACGTTGAGGAAGTATATGCTGCATGTAGTTTATTTATGACTTTGCCTAATGTCAGACTAATTTTATACGTTTGTTAGTTTTGAAAATTGCATATGTGGTTCGTGAGTAGACTAAATCGTGCGCCCTATTTCAATATGTGCTGCCTTGTTTTCAGTACTTGAGAATGGGATCATGCAGACCCGAAACATGTGATACTGACAAACTTAACCCTTTAATTCCCAGTGTTGTTCCTCGACAACAACGTATAAAAAGCTGATTTAGACCGTATTTTGTGTATCAGTCCTTAAAGTCGCATTGTTGTCGATGAACAACATGCTTCTACTACATTTTGTAGCTTAGTACGGCGTGTAGCCACGTCTGAGGCATCAATCTGTCTGTCTCGGATTGTGCCGTGCGTGGCACAGGGAATCAATTTCGATTTTCAGAGATTGCGTTGGTACCGCTGGGGAAATCGAAATACTATCGCCGGGTGGGCCCCACCCTCAGGCGGCCGAGCGGGACGTCACGTGCAAGACGGGAGAGGAAGGTTGGTGGTTGTCGGCGAAAGTCGGCGGACGTGAACTTGGTCCGCGCAAAGTGGTGGTGCTCTGGAAATTGCGACAGTTTTACGCACGGTGTCGTGAGTGTCGTGTTGAGCTTCCGCAAAACTTAAGGAACTACGTGCACACGACTCCGAATTTTGACCTTAAGTTACATCCTAGATTGTGGACTGTATCTTCTTGATGAGATGTGTATGTCGAACGTTACCATAGGCACGGGACGCGGCGCTTCCTTCCAGCTTGGTCATGGTCAGCTGGTGTGTTAAGGTTTGTATATCAGACATCACGCTAGCTTCTTGAAGTATGAAAAATTATTTATTGTGTTGTACTGCCTGGTGCTAATCACAGTGTGTTTCAGATTCCGTATAAAGTCCTAAAATTGCGAAGTGTGTGTAAAACGTAATGATGTACGAATTGTTTGTATTACTTGGACGAGCGTTGCAGAGTTCATGAGTTGTTACTAAGAAGTTGTGGCCTATGTTGTGTTGCTCACAAGCCCGTCCGAGGAAATTAAAAGATACTAAACCTCGCACAAATTGTAAGAAGTAAGCAGAGTTTGAAGTTGTGGGCTTACCAGTTGCACTGAGGCCCGTTCGTGCAACGTGTTTTTAAGTTAAGTAAATTTTCCATTTCTTGTCTAACCTGGCCGTGGCCTGTACAATTAACTTGGAGCAAATTGTTTCAGTGTAATATCTGATTGTTTTATCATCGCCATTCTGTTGAGTAGCGTATGTTCTTCACAGGCGTTCTGCTTGTATTGCAGCTTTGAGGACATTAACTTACTCTGTATTGTTTAGCGGCCACATTTAATTTGTTCGCCTGCTGTGTTAAAAAAAAAGTTTTTACTATGGTGTGTATTGTAGTTGATATAAGGCAATAGTTCCTTGGGTAAAAATTAATTCAAATCAAATGTTTGTTAAGCTTATGGGACTTAACTACGGGGTCATCAGCCCCTAAACTTACAAACTACTTATGAACTACTTACGAACTAGGACGGCACAAATATCCATGCCCGAGGGGGGATTCGAACCCCCGACCGTAGTGGGCGTGCTGACCGTGACTGGAGCGCTCAGTCACCTCGGCCACCGCGGCCGGCTAAAAATTAATTGTCTTCAGGATTTGTATTTACTGTATTAACTGTCTATGTTCAAGTGTTCATTCTTACATTTTGAGTACCTAGAATCATTGTTTGTTACCTTAAAGGTGTCAGTAAGGAATTTAATTATCTATACCAATTGGCTATGTTTTAAATGTTAAGTCTTATAAATTTTCCTTGGCAACTGATGTGTTTTATTTAAGATGAAATAAATTTTGGTTTAACACTGTACCTTGGGCTTGGCACCTTACCATTTATTTTCAAATTTCTGTCACCATTTCACGGATGTTGTTCAGTGTTGTCATCTAAATGTTCAAATGTTTGTAAAGCTTATGGGACTTAACTACGGGGTCATCAGTCCCTAAACTTACAAACTACTTATGAACTACTTACGAACTAGGACGGCACAAATATCCATGCCCGAGGGGGGATTCGAACCCCCGACCGTAGTGGCCGTGCTGACCGTGACTGGAGCGCCTCAGTCACCTCGGCCACCGCGGCCGGCCGTTGTCATCTCCATATGGGTGTGAGTGTCGAGCGTGAGTGTAGTTCATGCTATTTTATCTCAGCAGTGAATTATCTTGTCTTTGGTGCTAGCATTATTGATCTGGCAGTGTTAACTATCAAAAAGTAACGTTCCAAATAATAAAATACCCCGATACAAACGTCTGTGTTGCGCATGAAATAGTGACATAAAAAAACAATAGTTCGATCAAAAATTGTAAAACACATATTTTGATGAAACTTCCTGGCAGATTAAAATTGTGTGCCGGGACTCGAACCTGGGACCCTTGCGTTTCGCGGGCAAGCGCTCTACCGACTGAGCTATCCCGACACGACTCACGATGCCGCCTCACAACTTTACTTCCACCAGTACCTCGCCTGCTACTTTCCAAACTACACAGAAGCTCTCCTGCGAAACAGTCAAGACTAGCACTCCTGGAAGAAAGAATATGGTGGATACATGGCTTAGCCACAGCCTAGGGATGTTTCCAGAATGAAACTTTTCACCATTTCCTTTCTTCCAGGAGTGCTAGTCTTGCTAGTTTTGCAGGAGAGCTTCTGTGAAGTTTGGAAAGTAGGAGGCGAGGTACTGGCGGAAGTAAAGTTGTGAGGCGGCATCGTGAGTCGTGTCGGGATAGCTCAGTCGGTAGTGCGCTTGCCCGCGAAAGGCAAAGGTCCCACGTTCGAGTCCCTGTTCCGGCACACAATTTTCATCTGTCAGGATGTTTCATTCTGAGGACTTATTTTGATGTTTATTAATAAAAAAACATGTTTCCAAATCTGAATTCATAATGTGAGAATGAAAGGTAAAGTGACAACTGCTGAGCGATTTTCCTGAAGAAACGATAGAGTAACGAAATATCAATAATGAAAGGAGCAGCATTAGTCGTAAAATCTTGTGCTTTATTCAGGCAAATCGATTTCGGTTTTCCAAGAAACCATCTCCAGTGGTGCCAGCAAGTTCAAAACAGCATTTACGTCTAACATATCCATTGACAAAATATCTAGAAACATGTAATATTATCTGGTGTCATAAGAAGAAACTTGTCACTTTGACTTCTTATGACACCAGATAATATCACATGTATCTAGATATGTTGTCAACGGATATGTTAGCCGGCCGCAGTGGCCGAGGAGACTGATACGCTACAGTCACGGTCTGCACGGCCACTACTGTCGGGGGTTCGAATCCCCCCTCGGGCATGGATATTTGTGATGTCGTTAGTCTTAGTTAGTTCATAAGTAGTTTGTAAGTTTAGGGACTGATGACCCCGTAGTTAAGTCCCATAGACTTTACAAACATTTTGAACATTTTTTTAACGGATATGTTACACTTAAATGTCATTGTACATTTCACAAAAATGCTGTTTTGAACTTGCTGACAGCACTGAAGATGGTTTCTTGGAAAACCGAAATCGATTTGCCTGAATAAAGCAAAATATTTTATGGCTAATGCTGATCCTTTTATTATTGATAAAAGTGATTGTGGCCGTTGAGCAGACCCCTCCAGATAATGGAATCCAATTTAAAGAGTATCCAAATGTTTTTCAACTGGTGTTACGCCCTCCAATCTTACGGAGCTGGTGGCAGGTGCGGATTGCACCCCCTGCTAAGCTCGCTACTGGGTGAATACGAATGGCGAGTGCCGGTATTTTGGGAGCGCTCAAAATACAGGAGTGTAGGTGTGGCGGTGAGGCCGCTGGGTGTGAATGCCGGGGCTGGGCTGGGCAGAGTCAGAGGCAGGCTAGCACACGCAGCCGGCCACCCGCTGGGACGCCGCGGCCGCGGGGTGACCTCGGCAGTTTCGCAAGCGGCTGTGCTGCGCCGTGGCGCAACACCCGACACACACCAGCTGCCGGCCGCGCCCGCCGAGACCTCCCCCCTCCTCCACCAAACCGCCTACGTCACGGCGTGGCTAGTGCAGCTAGGGGTAGACCCCGGAAAAAACGACACGCAGCTCGCGGCAGACAGACACAGTTTCGACGCAAAATAAACACTTCCGAAAATCATAATTACTACACCCGATTCAATCAAGATTAGTCTGCAGCGGAATGATCGCTGATAGGAAACTTCTCGGCATTTTAAAACTACGTGCCGGACCGGGATTCGAAACTGGTGCATTTCCCTGAGCTTCTTGGTACGCTTCACACGGCCCGTCCTCACAGCTTTCCTCCCGCCAGTACCTCGCCTCTACCATCCAAAGAAGTTCTACTGCGAACCTTCTGGGAATAACACTCCTGCCAGCCTCGGTGGCCGAGGGGACTGAGGCGCTCCAGTCACGGTCTGCACGGCCACTAGGGTCGGGGGTTCGAATCCCCCCTCGGGCATAGATATTTGTGCCGTCCTTAGTGAAATAAATCAAACTCAATACAATCATTGCTGACCAATTCAACCTTAGTACACAACACAGTTGCCATACGTCTGTCAGCTATCCTAGCTCAAAAGCTTCTGCTCAACAGCTCACTCTCTAGCTACTCGCCTCAGCAGTCAAAGAAGCTGCTGGAGCGCAGATGCTACATCGCAGTTCCAAAGACATTATTATGTACAGTAATTACAAACATGGACTGAGATTATCGATGCCGGCCGCGGTGGCCGAGGTGACTGAGGCGCTCCAGTCACGGTCAGAACGGCCACTGCGGTCGGGGGTTCGAATCCCCCCTCGGGCATGGATATTTGTGCCGTCCTAGTTCGTAAGTAGTTCATAATTAGTTTGTAAGTTTAGGGACTGATGACCCCGTAGTTAAGTCCCATAAGCTTAACAAACATTTGAACATTTTTTTGAGATTATCGATCATGGATGACTTTCACATACAAAATAAAGCTATAAGGCGGATACACGTTCAGATTCACAAAAATCCATAAATAATGAACTTACTTTCAACATCTCAAAGGGTACTGACGTAACAGGTGTCGACCCATCCTGAAACAGCCATTAGCACGTCGCGTAGCCTCCACGGGTGGCAATGCAGGCGCAGATGTTGGCATCCATTCTGTATCGTAATACATTACTCTAAGCATGCTCAAGCTGGTCGCGTAGTTAATGTGCGTTCCTGAGTCGCACATATCACCTGTCGTCCCATCACATCCCATACATCTCAAAGAATTCGCGACTTGATTCCGTCCGTCATCTGGGTTCCCCACTCGGTCGTCTGCGCATGGGCGAAGCACTTCCATATGCGTGAGAATAGGAATCGTAATTTTTTTTTAATTGTGTTGGTATCGTGTGTGTGTTCCTCAAGACTGACTTCCTTTGGAAGTTTATTCTTGGTGTGTGAGGGTATGAAAGGGTTTTTTTCTTATTTATTTATCACTACTCATTAGGACGAGACTTAGGCACACAAGGGGTCCTTTCTACATCAGAATGGTGTCCTGATTTGTTCAAAACGTGGTCGAAGGTATTGTTATCCATAAAGGGGGTGACACGTTGGGATACATCAGTAGGTGTTGTTGGTATCTTATTCCTGGTGCTGAGGCGAAAATTTGTGGTGGGTGCCAAAGGACAAGGGCCCGTGGCACTTTGTGTTTATGCCATCTTTGGGGTTGGACGTTTCCAATTAGTAGGTATTGTCGAACTTCTTCTCGTAGACGATCGACTTTTTGAAACAATTTGGTGGCATAGTCGTCAATTTTATTTTGCAAGAGCTGTTCATGTAACACCTGGTTGATTTCTCTCGTCCGGGTCCATCGGGGGGGGGGGGGGGGCGGGTCTACACTGTACGCGGACGGCGTAACCGGTTTATCATGGGTAATCTTGTGAGCTCTCACTTCCCGTGTAGAAAGGACAAAGTCCCGGGGTACGGGATACTTGGACGATTTCACTCTATGACACAACTCACACTAGGTCTAGGTCATACGTGCAGGCAGACTCTCGTTTCATCACTGCATACCACTGCCCACCATTCCAAGTGCACGTCGATGCCGTGGCACGAATGGAAGACGGGCTACAGGCGTGTATGCCCGTAGCCCCATTGCTAATAACCGGTGGGCAGCAGCTCGTATTGACATTTCTTGGCTCATAATCTGTCTCATGAGTGCTGCAGTAGCTGCACGGTCTGCCACTGCTGCCCTTAAAATACGACGATAGGACTTCGTCTTCAGGTGTGAGAATTTTCACGTGACCATTGCAACCAGCATTGCTGCTCAACAGTCGCAGCACGTCCAGAGGGGTGTCAATAGACAATTTTCCTATATTAACGATGTGGTTCGTATTGTTGTTATTCTGATTGATTAAAGGTAAAGCAGTCAACAATCCGAAGATTGGTTTGAACACCACTGTGCTTTACTAGGCATGGTCCTGTTTGGAGGTGGTATGCCGTTGCCTTCCTCCGACCTTCGAACTGACTTACCCAGCCAGTTATAGGGGGACTTACAGTTCAACGTGGGATCCGAACCACGGTGCTACTCGGTATTTTTCACATGAACCAGAGGTGAAAGAAGTGGAAAGTGACAGATAAAAATCGTAGGACCTGGCGGGGATCGAACCCGCGACCTTCGGACTTGTAGTCTGGCACTCTACCACTGTGCAACCGAGGCGCACTCTGAATGATATATGTTTTCTAAGAATAATTATCGACATTACAATTTGTATTGTAAATGTAATGTTTATAATTATTCTTAGAAAACATATGTCAATTTTATGTAATTAAAGCTTAACAATCATTAAATTACAAGATTAGTTCACGTGATCAAAAACTCTTTTTCTTATTTAATTTTTTTTTTTTTTTTTTTTTTTTTTTTTTTTTTTTTTTAGCTGAAGCGCTGGTGTGTCGTAATATGACATTATGAAAATGGAAACTAGCGAATGTTACCAGACTTTCCCTTACTTTCTTTGGGAACGATTTTTTTTTTTTTTTTTTTTTTTTTTTTTTTTTTTTTTTTTTTTTTTTGGTGATGTAAAACACATTTGCAGTTTATGCATAAGAAGAGAAAAGAGTTTATTTTAAGGCAGATAGCGGAAATCTTCTAAAAGTTCTACTTTCTTCAAAAACGATCCAGACTTTTATGTGCCGGAAATAAGAAATGCGAAAACTGCATTGTAAGTAAAAGATACCTACATGTTAACGCTAGTTATTGGTTGAGATGTTTTATGAAATTTGAAAAAGTACTTATTCGTAACAGACTAACCTAAAATTCTTCAAATTATGTAATAAAACATGTAGGTAAGTGCGTAATTTCATTTTTACGTGTCGTGATATTGGTAGCAAGTTCTAACACCAAGAACTGTGAAATACAGTGAAATGCCTTGGCTAAAGTCTATAATGTGGTCACGGCATTATCGGCGGCACTTTGATATCGCTTATAGGTTAGCAACGCACACTTCACGTAACCAACGGGTGTCAATATCAGGTAACATTTTACTCCCCGTCCTGGCGACCTCGCGTGATTATGTTGGCAGCATCAACTAAACAATAGAACATCTTTGAAAATAAGTTAATATTAGAAATCCTAACAACATAGAATGACTTGATTTGTGTTTCGTGGAAGAATGAAGTAAATAAATAATGCTGCTGGTGCTCTATGCTTGACAGGTTCTTGTATATATCCTTGTTCTCTCAGAACAAGTAAAACAAATCTCTCATGACAAAATATTTGCGTTGACGCGCGATTGACCAATGCCAATGACACGTGATTGCCAGCATTGAGCATCCTTTGTCAACATTACCACGCTAAGTCGTCAGGACGGAAAGTAAAATTTATCCATCGTCTGACAAAATGTGTACTAAATGTTCAAATGTTTGTACTTCTATGGGACCAAACTACGATGGTCATCAGTCCCTAGACTTACAAACTACTTAACCCACCAGGACTCGCGCTTGAGCATTTTGCTCACAGTAATTTTAAAACAATCGGCATTTTACCAATTTTAAATAGTCAAATATTTGTGTTTTCTTATAAACGCGATTAGAACTACTTATTTAGACACTTACGCTACATTACAAACTTTTCTTTGACTGTCAGAAAAATGCTATACACGCGATCGATCGCGTAACTTTCAAAGGCGCGAGTTCTCGCGGGTTAAACTAACTTAAACTAATCTAAGGACAACACACACATCCACGTCCGAGGAAAGATTCGAACCCCCGACGCGGGAGGCCGCGCGATCCGTAACGTGGCGTTCCAGACCGCTCGGCTACTCCCGCGCGGCAAAATGTGTAATAATTTACGTAAATAAAATATTGGAGCGGTCTTACAGTTCGTCGTCGCTGTTGAGACGCTGGTCGCGCTGTAGTCGACAATGCTGCAGATCAAGCTGCAGACACACTCCTATGATTAGTGAGAAATTACGGGAGAGAATCATGATGCAAGTAGAAGCTGCGACATCTGCCCCCATTGGCAACCGCCTGAGGTGCCGCAAAATTAAAACTCTAACACCCATACGCCTGATGAACTGAGAAAGCGCCACTGCACGTTCGCGAGCTCTTGGTTCGTGCTCCGCTCCACTACCACTCCTCTTAATTTCTCCCTGCGCTTACGTGCGTTACGCGCTCGCCAGAGACAGCACTCTTCTCACAATATAAATCTCTGACAAATATAATCCATAGACCAAAGATAACATAGATTGCGCATGTCCCTATCTCTGCTGTGTTGTAGTTTGAAACCAACACCTAAAATTGCCCCGAGTCACGTGATCGAGTTCCGCTCATTATGAACAACAGTTTTTCTCATTTACAGGTGATATCAAGCGACTTCTCGTATGAACAACAGTTTTTCTCATTTACAGGTGATATCAAGCGACTTCTCGTATTCCTATTACACATCTAGTAGTAATGGTAACGCAATTTTATCATATTGTTAATCTTAATGCAGTGATTGTTGTATTTACATGTGCCCAGGTGGAAAGTACCATATTGTCAGTTATTTTTAGAAGCAACAGAATTACATATCGTCGGTGTTTGTGTTAGCCTATGAATCTTTTACTTTTTGTAACTTATGAATGTGATTATCGTCGGGAAAATACTTTAAGCTGCTCTTGAGGAAGTTTATAGGTCAGCAAGTAAATTATTTCTGCTGAAAATCTGCTTTCAATAACGTTATACAAAACTAAACATTCATACAGACTGTTTATTTTCCACATGAAGTCACTTCTTGGCTAGTGCATCTATGATGTTTCTTCACTACTCTATTATTTAATGTAAACAGCCAATACTTTGGTTATTTTACGTTTTGGCATCACTATCTTAAATATAAACAATTGTATTTTGTTCAAATCGGACATTATGGATGCAAACAGATTTCATTTCTTATAAAATCACAACGACATATTTTACATATATTGTTGAGGAATCGTAAGGAAGCTGATGCTCCTTTCAAATTGATATTTGATCTTTTACTCCTGTGTAAAATGCAGACTAAAAGACTCACAGTACAACGACAACAATGTATTTCTGTTGCTTGTAAAAAGAATGCCGATACGTTTCATATAGGCGCATGTAAAAACTGTAGCTATCGCATTAACTCTTGCAATTGCGGAGAACTAACGCCAATTTTTCATCTAAAGATGTAATAAGAATATGCTAATACGTTTCATTTTCAAACATACGCTTAATTTCCACTGCAAAGAATAAGAACAGCAACTCTCAGCTATATTTCGCATTACTCGTAATCAGTGTTGCCAGATGTAGAGAATTTTCCCTACACGTAGGTACTTTTAACCATTAAAATCATGTAGGGAATTTTCATCCCAAAGTCCCCAACGCGTAGGTACTTTGGTAAAAATTTACGATCGCCGATACAGGCCTAGCGGGTAATGTTGGCAACAGTATGCTGATGAAATAGCTCCGTACTTAGCTATAATTTACAACCGATCACTCAGCGAAAGATCCGTACCCAAAGACTGGAAAGTTGCCCAAATTACTCCAATATTCAAGAAAGGCAATAGGAGTGATCCCCAAAATTATAGGCCTATCTCATTGACGTCGATTTGCAGTAGGATTTTGGAACATATACTTTGTTCGAATATCATGAGCTACCTCGAAGAGAATGACCTACTAACCAATAGTCAACACAGATTAAGAAAGTATCGCTCTTGCGAAACACAGCTTGCCCTTTATTCACATGAAGTGTTAAGTGCCATCGACAAGGGATCTCAAATCGATTCCATATTTCTGGATTTCCGGAAGGCTTTTGATACTGTACCCCACAAGCGGCTTCTAATGAAATTGCATGCTTATGGAATATCTCCCCAAGTGTGCGATTGGATTCACGATTTCCTATCAGAAAGGACACAGTTCGTTGTAATTGACGGTAAGTCATCGAGTAAAACAGAAGTGATATCTAGCGTTCCACAGGGAAGCGTTATTGGTCCCCTACTCTTCCTCGTGTTTATAAACGATTTAGGAGATAATCTGAATAGCTCCCTTAGACTGTTCGCGGATGATGCTGTCGTTTATCGGTTAGTGAAGTCAACAGAGGATCAAAAGCAACTGCAAAGCGATTTAGACAAAATTTCTACTTGGTGCGACAATTGGCAATTGACACTAAATAAAGAAAAGTGTGAAGTAATACACATGACCACTAAAAGAAATCCGCTGAACTTCAATTACGCGATAAATCAGTCAAACCTTGAGGTCGTAAATTCTACCAAATACCTAGGAGTTACAATTACGAACAACTTTGACTGGAGAGAACACATAGAAAATATTGTGGGGAAGGCGAACCAAAGGTTACGTTTCATTGGCAGAACGCTTAGACGATGCACCAGCTCCACCAAAGAGACTGCCTACATCACACTTGTGCGTCCTCTCCTGGAGTACTGTTGCCCCTTGTGGGACCCTCACCAGGTGGGACTGACGGAAGATATTGAGAAGGTTCAGAGAAGGGCAGCTCGTTTTGTTTTATCACGTTACGGGGAGGAAAGCGTCACGGAAATGTTGCACGAATTGGGGTGGAAATCATTAAAAGAAAGACGTTATTCATTGCGGCGTGATCTGTTTGCGAAGTTTCAATCACCGACTTTTAGTTCTGAATGTGAAAATATTTTGCTAGCACCCACCTACTTAGGGAGACATGACCATCCCAATAAAATAAGAGAAATCAGATCGAAAACGGAACGATTTAGGTGTTCTTTCTTCCCGCGCGCTATTGGAGAATGGAACGGTAGAGAAAAGTTATGAAGGTGGCACTTAAATGTGATTTGCAGAGTATCGATGTAGATGTAGATGTAGATGAACAGTTGTTAGCACACGGGAATTATGCCGACCGATTGTGGCAAAGTTTGAAGTAGCCAATGATATTTTAGACGGCAGAGTTGTTTTCTGTTCATAGTAAACATTCCACTCCCATGAACCACAGACATTGCCGAGGTGGGGTGGCTTGCGTGCCACAACGATACAGATAGCCGTACCGTAGGTGCAACCACAGCGGAGGGGTATCTGTGGAGAGGCCAGACAAACGTGTGGTTCCTGAAGAGGGGCAGCAGCCTTTTCAGTAGTTACAGGGGCAACAGTCTGTATGATTGACCTGGCCTTGTAACATCAGCTAATGTGGCTTTGCCACACAGCTACTGCGAACGTCTGAAAGCAAGGGGAAACTACAGCCGTTACCTTTCCCGAGGACATGCAGCTCTACTGTATGAATATATGATGATGGCATCCTCTCGGGTAAAATATTCCGGAGGTAAGGTAGTCCCCCATTCGGATCTCCGGGCGGGGACTACTCAGGAGGAGGTGATCATCAGGAAAGACAATACTGGCATTCTACGGGTCGGAGCGTGGAATGTTAGATCCCTTAATCGAGTAGGAAAATTAGAAAATTTAAAAAGGGAAATGGATAGGTTGAAGTTAGATATAGTGGGGATTAGTGAAGTTCGGTGGCAGGATGAACAGGATTTCTGGTCAGGTGAGTACAGGATTATAAATACAAAATCAATTGGGGGGATCACAGGAGTAGGATTGATAATGAATAAGAAAATAGGAATGCGGGTAAACTACTATGAGCAGCACAGTGATCGCATTATCATTGTCAAGATAGATACGAAGCCAATACCGAAAACAGTAGTACGGGGTTATATGCCAACTAGCTCTGCCGATGATGAGGAAATCGAAGAAATATATGAGGAGCTAAAGGAAATTATTCAGACAATTAAGGGAGAGGAAAACTTAATTGTTATGGGAGACTGGAATTCGGTAGTAGGACAAGGAAGGGAAGGGAAGATAGTAGGTGAATATGGTCTGAGTAAAAGGAATGAAAGAGGAAGCCGCCTGGTAGAATTTTGCGCAGAACATAATTTAGTTATAACAAACACCTGGTTCAAGAATCACAAAAGAAGGTTGTATACATGGAAGAGACCAGGAGACACCGGGAGATACCAGATAGATTTTGTAATGGTAAGACATAGATTTCGGAACCAGGTTTTACAGTGTAAGACATACCTAGGGGCAGATATAGACTCTGACCATAACTTGTTGGTTATGAACTGTAGGCTGAAACTAAAGAAACTACAAAAAGGTAGAAAAATAAGGAGATGGGACCTGGATAAATTGAAGGAACCTGAGGTTCTTAAGAATTTCAGAGGGAGCTTTAGGCAACAATTGACAGAAACAGGGGAAAATAAAACAGTAGAGGAGGAATGGGTAAAATTGAGAGACGAAATAGTGAAGGTAGCAGAGGACAAAATAGGTAGGAAGGAAAGACCTACAAAAAATCCTTGGATATCACAGGAGAAACTAAATTTAATTGATGAAAGGAGAATATATAAAAATGCGGTAAATGAAACAGGCAAAATGAAGTACAGACGACTAAGAATTGAGATTGACAGGAAGTGCAAAATGGCTAAGCAGGAGTGACTAGAAGGCAAATGCAAGGATGTAGAAGAATGTGTAAATAGGGGAAAAATAGATACAGCTTACAGGAAAATAAAAGATACATTTGGAGATAAGAAAAACAGCTCTATGAATATCAAGGACACTGATGAAAAACCAGTTCTCAGCAAAGAAGGGAAAGCTGAAAGGTGAAAAGAGTATATAGAGGGGCTCTACAAAGGAAATGAACTTCGAGACAATATTGTAGGAAGGGAAGAGGATGCAAATGAAGATGAAATAGGAGGTACTGTACTGAGAGAAGAATTTGACAGAGCCCTGAAAGACCTAGGTAGGAACAAGGCCCCTGGAGTAGATGATATTCCCTCAGAGCTACTGAAGTCTCTGGGAGAACCAGCCATGACAAACTTGTTTCACCTGGTGTGTAAGATGTATGAGACAGGCGAAGTACCCTAAGACTTTAAGAAAAATGTAATAATCCCCATTCCAAAGAAAGCAGGTGCAGACAGGTGTGAAAACTACAGTACCATCAGTTTAATAAGTCATGGTTGCAAAATATTAACACGAATTAAATACAGAAGGATGGAAAAGCTGGTAGAAGCCGACCTCGGGGAAGATCAGTTTGGGTTCAGGAGAAATGTAGGAACACGGGAGGCAATACTCACTTTACGGCTTATCCTAGAAGATAGATTAAGAAAAGGCAAACCTACATTTCTAGCTTTTGTAGATTTGGAGAAGGCTTTTGACAATGTTGATTGGAATAAACTCTTTCAAGTTCTGAAGCAAGCAGGAGTAAAATATAGGGAGCGTAAGGTTATTTACAACTTGTACAAAAACCAGACAGCAGTTGTCAGAGTTGAAGGGTATGAAAGGGATGCAGTGGTTGGAAAGGGAGTAAGACAGGGTTGTAGTCTTTCTCCATTGTTATTCAATTTGTACATTGAGCAAGCTATAAAGGAAAGCAAGGAGAAATTTGGAAAAGGAATTAAAGTTCAAGGTGAAGAATTAAAAACATTGCGTTTTGCCGACGACATAGTAATTCTGTCAGATACAGCAAAGGACCTGGAAGAGCAATTGAACGGAATGGACAGGGTGCTGAAAGGTGCATATAAGATGAACATTAACAAGAGCAAAACTAGGGTAATGGAGTGCAGTGTAAGAAAATCAGGTGATGCTGAAGGAATTAGATTGGGAAACGAAGCAATAAAGGAGGTAGATGAGTTTTGTTACTGGGGCAGTAAAATAACAAATGATGGTCGCAGTACAGAGGATATAAAATGCAGAATGGCAATGGGTAGAAAAGCGTTCTTGAAAAAGAGAAATTTGTTAACATCGAATATTGATTTAAGCCTAAGGAAGTCCTTTCTGAAGGCATTTGTATTGAGTGTTGCCTAGTATGGCAGTGAGACATGGACGATAAACAGTGCGGACAGGAAGAGGATTGAGGCTTTTCAAATATGGTGCTACAGAAGAATGCTGAAGATTAGGTTGGTGTATCGCGTAACTAATGAGGAGGTATTGGACAGAATTGGGGAGAAAAGAAATTTCTGGCATACCTTGACTAAAAGAAGGGATAGATTGGTAGGACACATTCTTAGACATCAAGGAATTGTGAATTTAGCGTTGGAGGGAAGTGTGTGGGGAAAAAATCGCAGGGGAAGACCAAGAGACGGATACAGTAAGCAGATTCAGACAGATGTAGGTTGCCGTTCTTATGTGGAGATGAAGAGGCTTGCTCAGGATAGGGTATTGTGGAGAGCTGCGTCAAACCAGTCTCCGGACTGAAGACCACAACAACAACAACAAGTAAACATTATTAATTTGAAAATCTAGTTTCAGACACATTAAAATTGATGCGAATTACTATGATTTCAGTGTATATCAGTGGAATGGAGAGTCGGTTTGGAAATAGTGTTAGAAAATGTCAGCACAATTCATCGTTCCCATGAACGGAACACGTTTTATTACCTTGACTTGTTTATTTACGAGAGGACGATATACTAGTAAGTACATGTAAATGAGAAGATGCTGACAAGAAAACGCTAAAACATTTGCGACAGCCAACGTTATAATGAACAAAGCGCTGGAAATTTGTTGTCAACATAGCATTACTCTCTGAAAATCGAATCTTGTAAAGTGACGGGCTACCTTATTGTGCTGACTTTGAACGAAATAATTACTACTGTTCCTACACTATGGTTGATAGTGTCTAGATGTATCCTAGTGTGGTCAATAAATAGGTTATCCTCGTGTAACAGTGCACTCGGAATTAGTGGCATATTTGGGGAAACTAATTAATGCTGTTCCTCTCTATGGCTGCCGGGTTCTTGATGTACCCTTGTCCGATCAATAAATCAGTAATTATCTTGTTACAGAGCACTTGGAATTCGCGGCATAATCTACACTGGACTCCGTCAGTAACGATCAGTCACTGGAAAAACACATCTAGCAAGTTAAGCATGATGCCAAATATTTATTTTAAAGTTTTTCAAAATAGTAACATGTCACATTAAACAACTGGTTAACCTCTGCTGGGCGGACTCCTGGATTCAGTCCCTCCAAGACCCAAATCCTGGCTACGACCCTGATATAGGGACATTAATGAGGCGGTAGGGAGAAAGTAGGGAAAACGTAGGTACATTTTTGTGTGACTGTAGGTATTTTCTCTCTCTGCCATCTGGCAACACTGCTCGTAATGATGAAACCGGTATCCTGCCCCGATTCATGTGACTTAGATGTTGGTTTCAGTGTAATGACGTCACGTGCAGTCTATATTATCTATGGTCTATGATACAATCTTTCGCCTAGCCTTTCCCCTAACGGTGTTTATCCAGTGCAAATTACAACAGTAATACACACGATAATAAACAAACTATTGCCACAACATACTAATACGTAGTCATAACTCAAACCCAGAAAAACATTATTACATCAAAGAGATACAGAAAATTTTAGGGTACACTTCTGGATCGTAATGTTAGAAATCACTTTGTCCGAACAGGTGAAAGCACCGTCTGCTCCTATGACGATGCAATTTTCCCGTAATGGAATTGTGAATTTTATTTGCTGGTCAGCCCTGGGAACTGTGGTCGAGTAAACGGACTTTGAATCCGACAGCGTGAATTTCGCATAGAGACGGTCGCTGGAGTTCCGTGTAACAATTCAGTGGACCGCAGAACCGGAAGCCGGTCGACAAACAGCAGCGGCGGCGGACCACGGGAAACCGCAGAACCCCAGGGAAGTCGCCACCAGCAGATGCCTCGATGCTCGATGCTTTGTGGAGGGCTGCCGCAGTTCCCAAACTCGGCGACAGTAGCTGAATAATTAACAGATCGCGGAACTTAGTAGTATCGAGGCAAAAGCGAAATTGTTGCAAAAAGGCACGGGTTTAGAACTCGAATTTATCACATAATGCTCCTATATTCTATGATACTAACACATTTATAATAAACTAGTTGAAAACCCTGCGTTACCCGGGTATTTATTTAATTATTCCTGGCATTTTTCATGTGTATATTTATTTGTATAAGGACTGTATGTCTGTAAAATCTCGTGGCAATACAATTAGTAGTAAAGAAGTAATAGATTAAAACTTGGTGCGTGATGGGGCGGTTTTCCATGAACGTTACTGTTTATGTACTCATATCTTATGAACTACGTGTCAGGATGTGATACAATTTAGAAGGTACATTGAACTATATATGTGTATACTGTCTGTAAAATTTCCTGTCGCTACAATTTGTAGTGTACAAATTATAAATTGTAACGTCATACCGAGAGCCGTAGTTTTACTCCATAAACAGCGGAAAAGTAGTTAGCGAGAAAAGTTTTTCCTTTCATCATTTTACTGTGGTTGCCAGCGAGAAAAAGTTTAATAAAGGTTTGAAATTATGTTTAAAGTTTGTTGCAAGTCGCTAAGTGCTGTCATTCTCATACAGTGTATTTCGAAAGTCTCGCCGCATTATATGGCATTTTTTTGCGATTTCTATTGATTATGACGTAATATCTTTCGAACCATTTGCCGTATGTGATTCTTAACCGTGCAGCAATTGTTACCTCACAGTAAGGAATGTGTGTACCAAATTTGGTTGAAATCGATCCAATGGTTTAGGACAAAATGAGCAGTATTGTCGCAAATGCAAAAGTTTTTCGCGCAACTCCTTGCTTATGAACTATATACCGTATATGATTCTTACACTTACGGCGACCGTCCTCGTGGATTGAAGCTTACGTGTACAAAATTTCATAAAGATTGGAACAAAACTGTAGATTTGTATGTGACACGTACAAATATATGGACACTCTGTTTTATATATTAGATAACAGCTGAGGTACCGACGACAATAAATACAGACGGTGGGGAAAATAACAAGAAGATCATCCAGTATTTTTCACGTTGTTGCAAGTTGGCACCCTGCGAATGTGTTAACACTAAGATGCGACCGTATTGCACAATTGACGTACGGGGCCTTGGACGTTACGTTCCAGTATATTATACGGTTTAATTATCTCCAAAAGGGAAAAAAGTCAAGATCGTATTATGATTAATTCATTGACGACCGGTTTCGATGTGCTTGCCACCATCTCTGGCATAGCACATCGAAACCTGTCGTCAATCAAGTATTTAATCACACTGCGACCTTGGCTTTTTTCCTTTTCGAGATAATTAATTAGTGCAGATCGCCTCCGTCCTGTGATGTGAGGTAATGTCTTTATACGTTTTGTTCTAAGTTCAACACAAATGATCGGTGTAAACCGCGAGGTCTCAGACTTCCAAGAAGCCAACTCGAGGTGTGCAGTTAGTGGTAGTAGCTGTGACGAATTTGGCTGTACTATCGAAATTGGCTGCACTATATGAAGTGAAGGCAGGTTTGAAAATTACAGCACTATCAGTTTAATAAATCATTAATGCAAAATATTAACGTGAATTGTCTTCAGACGAATGGAAAACTAGTAGAATTCGACCTAGGGGTAGATCAATGTGGATTTAGGAGAAATGTAGCAACACGCGAGGTAATACATTACGACGTGTCTTCGAAGACAGGTTAAGGAGAGGAAATCCTTCGTTTTTAGCTTTAACTTTTGACTATGTTGACTGGAATTAACTATTTCAAATTCAGAAGGTATTCGGAGTAAAATATAGGAAAAGAAAACAAAAACCAGAGAGCAGTTATTAGCATATAGGGGCATGAAAGGGACGCAGTGGTTGGGAAAGGTTGTAGCCTTTCCCCAATGTTCTTCATTCTGTACGTAGAGCAAGCTGTGAAGAAATGGAAGGAGACATTTGGAGGAGGTATTAAAGTTCAGGCAGATGACATTTTAATTCTATTAGAGACACCAGAGAAACTGGAAGACCAACTGAATGGAATTTAAAGTGACTTGAGAGGAGGGTATATGCTGAACATTAACAAGAGTAATGCAAAGGTAATGAAATGTAACGTCAGAAAATCAGTTGATTGCTTAATGAGTCAATAAAAGTAGTAGACGAGTGAAGCATTAAAATGCCAAGATCGCAATTAATTAATTTATTTCTCTGGCGACCGCTCGTCTGGTCATAGGACACAAGTGACCAGATGATGGTATCCTAAGTGTATCGAAACCGGTCGTCAGAAAAATAAATTAATTAATTGCAATCTTGGCATTTTAATATTTCAAAGTAAGGAGATGGCCGTTTTACCATGGAAAAATTAAACAGTAAGCAGAGTAACTTATGATGGTCAAAGTAAAGAAGGTATAAAATGTAGAATGGCTATGAGGAAAAAGGAATTTCTGAAGAAGCAAAATTTGTTGACATTTGTTTACATGTTAGGAACGCCTTTCGGAAAGCATATGTCTGAAGTGTAGCATTGCATGGGAGTCAAATGTGAACGATATGGAGTTCAGACGAAAGCTGTAGATTAGATGGGTAGATAACGTAACTAATGAGGTGGTGCTGAACAGAATTTGGGAACTAAGACTTTTCTGGCATATCTTTGACTAAGAGAAGGGATAGGTTGGTGGCACATATTCTGAGACATTAAGGAATCCTGAATTTAGCATTAGAAGGAATTGTGTACGGTAAAAATCGTAGAGGGAGATGAATACCATAAGAAGATTCAAAAGGATGTAGGTTGCTGTTCTTACTCGGAGATGAAGCGGCTTGCACAGGCCAGGGTAGTGTGGAGAGATGCATCAAACAACCGCCACTTGGACGGAACTGAACTAGCCGTGTAGGTTCGTCCTCCGAATATGAAACCAATATCTCGAGGATGCAAAGAGTTATTGCTGTGCTCTCAATTTTAAAATTTAGGTATCTCATCCGGATTTCAATCACATGAAAACTTTACGCATGTGTACAGTTCTGTACACTATGTTGCAATACATTACATAATATGATGCTACACGGGAACTGTACCGAATAACGAAAATGAAATCTATCCTATACCGGGGGAAGATTGCTAACTTTTAAGATGTGCGAAAATCAGGTGCTTTTTTTTTTTTTTTTTTTTTTTTTTTTTTCGCCGAGTAGTTTACGTGAATTCAGATGGTAAGTTCCATGGCGGCCCGAATGCTGTCTCTCATACAAATGGCACTTTTGAACCCAAACTTCCATCGGAAGAAAGGGAGTGCAGTTACAGCACAAGGTCGAAATTTAACATTACACATTTCGTCCATCCCGGACAAACTAGCCAACAGAGTTAGCTCTTTTACATTAGGAGTAATCTAGGGTGGACCTTAAGCATTTTGTAAAAGCTCTCCCTGTTCATGGTCCCTTCAAAAAAAAAATTATCCTTAACTTTTGCGTACCAAAAGTACATTTTTTGTGGCTCATCAATTCTATAATTTTTTTCACGGAAAACTATACAAATTTTTTTCATTCGTTCTTATTATGAAGTTCTTGAGGAACATTGAAACTGTTTTTGGTATCATTATCCGTTACCGAGTTCCAGAGGTTCAAACTTAGCGTACTTGTGCGCACGTTACGTCACTTAATTTCAGCTGGCTTGTCCCTAGTACAACTCAACAGTTGTTACGTCATCAAGCCTTTTTTAGTCAGCATTTCTTCACCAATAAAACTTTATGATGCACTACCTCTGTGTAATGGGCAATTAATACCTATACAGACTGTCATGACTCCAGAACTACTCGGCGCCCTAAGCATCTTACAAAATCTTTGTTATAAGAATTGCTTCTTATTTGCAAGTCAACCAGAATTGTTTGGTAGGTATATCCAAAAAATATTGTTTATTTTTATGTAACGACGTGCAAAGTAAATTAAAGACAATTTCGCGTTAATTTTATCTGTTCTTATTCATTGTTTATTTGTGCCGAAGTATATAAACTTGGTGAAGTATGTAAATAATATGTCGAAAATACTAATCTAATGGATCGTTGAAGTTGCAACCCAAGGAGGTGTGTTTCAAAATGAGGCTTGTGGGACGATTGTCTTGTAATTTCTATCTGGAAACGTACGTCGGCAAAGAAAAACACATCCCCCAGGCACTGATAAATTCCTCGCACAACTAACTAACACAAATGAAGATTTAATAGCACCTGGCAAATCAAATGTTCAAATGTTTGTAAAGCTTATGGGACTTAACTACGGGGTCATCAGTCCCTAAACTTACAAACTACTTATGAACTACTTACGAACTAGCACGACGGCACAAATATCCATGCCCGAGGGGGGATTCGAACCCCCGACCGTAGTGGCCGTGCTGACCGTGACTGGAGCGCCTCAGTCACCTCGGCCATCGCGGCCGGCTAGCCCCTGGCCAATGCAAGTAGTCCCCGTGTATCAAATGTAATAAATCAAAGAAAGTTCCATATTTATCCCTAAAAATGATTCAAGGAAGCTAAGGTACACAAATTAGAGAATGTACTCAAGGTAGCGAACCGCAAGGTGAGACAAAAGTGTTGATACATCCCCCAAACTACAATCGCTCCCCTACCAAACGCCATTGTAGTTCCTCACACCGTTCGACGTATGCAGAGTTCCCCTCTTCCTGCAGTTCATCACAAGCCATCGAACCCAGCTAGACTTCGCAGGTGCTAAGCTATGCGAATTGGACATACAGCCTAATCTCCACCCCCCTCCCCTCTCTATTTGGTCATCTCCCAGTCTCACTCTCTCCCCCTCCTCTATCCAGTCATTCCGTTTGTTTCTGTAGATCATCTTGCCCCCTTTTCTGATATAAACAACGGTACGTGTAATTCACACAGCATTTCTTACATTATGTATTTATTCAGAAATTACATTAGTCCATCTCCTCCCTCCCCCTCTCGCGATGATCAACTGCTCCTCCCCCATTGCTCTGCCAAATCTCCTCCTGCTACTTTGTCTATACATCTACTCTTATTCATCTCATCCTCCCTGCTATCCATGGAAAATTACAAATATCTGCAGATTTTCATGGTGAGTGATCAAAGGTGTCAAAGCGCCTCAGTACTTTCAACATCACCTCAACGGCTCCTCGGCACGTCTTCACTTCTGGCATCGTCCCCAAGTTGCTCCTCCTCGTTCTTCCCTAACATTTCCCGAATGGTACGTCTAGAATCCTCACTAACATTTACTCGTCCAATGCGAACGTTGCTGTAGTTTTTAGAACGAAACCACCTCCGTTGGTACACTCAGAAAAGCCCCCGTCAAAGGCAGGAAATCCTTCCTCTGATGTCTTATTCGCGACAGTAATTAGGTAAACAGTCGAATGCATTTTCGTAAAATTTAAGAGGTTTATTAATTATGTCACGTATTTTGTTTGTATCAGTAATAGTGATGGCAACAGTATGGAACTTCGGTGAACCTTCTTGAGTTTTTGCCGCACCAAGGCTTCCAATAATGAGTGGAGAGAAAAGTGGAAAGGAACGCTATGGCAGAAACAGCAATAAGTTCCCTCGCGGGAAGTTTCGCAGTCGCCTCCACATCACAGCACAGAGTGAGGCGATGCAGAGGCAGCACACTGACTCGCATTCAGGAGAAAGGCGGGCCAAACCCGCCTCCGGCCAACCTGATTCAGGTTTCAGCTCGGTCAATCATCCAGACTGTTGCCCCTGTAACTACTTAAAAGGCTGATGCCCCTCCTCAGGAACCACACGTTTGTCTGGCCTCTCGACAGATACCCCTCCCCTGTGGTTGCACCTACGGTACGGCTATCTGCATCGTTGAGGCAATCAAGTCACCCCTCCTCGGCAGTGTCTGTGATTCATGTGAATCGTTATTGTAATCATCATAGCTAAAACTAAAGTAATATGGTGCTAGCTGTATAGTATGTGTACCAGGTGCCAATAAAATTAAAAAACAAATGTTGGGAATGTTTAAAGGAGAAGTAGGAGATCTGTAGGAGGAAAACTGAGGCTGGATCCGTGGCACTGAGAGGCAGCCGGTGGCAGATGTGGGCACAGAGCAGACCACACCAGAACAGAACAGAACCAGGAAGCGGCGGCTTCCGCCGGCACGGGTGGCCGCAGCTATCGCGACCCTGCCTGCAGATTAATGTGGCAGAGCGGGCAGAGTGGTAATTACACAAATAATATCTTCCAGTCTAAAATGTATCAATTAGAGGCATTTATTTCAATCTGCCATAAAGATAAGGAGCAATGGAAATGAGTACAGCCGGCCGCGGTGGCCGAAGGGACTGAGGCGCTCCAGTCACGGTCTGCACGGTCACTACGGTCGGGGGTTCGAATCCCCCCCCCCCCCCGGGCATGGATATTTGTGCCGTCCTTAATCTTAGCTAGTTCGTAAGTAGATTGTAAGCTTAGGGACTGATGACCCCGTAGTTAAGTCCCATAAGTTCTAAGACCATTTGAACATTTTGAAATGAGTACATGCGATAAGAAACAAGAAAACATCAGCTAAACGATCTTCATGTAAATCTGTGCTATGTGTACATGAGTTAAGAAACTGCGTCATCTAAGATTCAAATGGATATAAAGCTTATAAATATATTCACGGTAAATAAACAATACCGCATATATAGCAAAACAGGAATTTTACAAGAAGGAGAAAAAACTGTCAAAAATATCTGATACGTTTCACAGGCGTTACAATTACATCGCGACGTTACAAAGGGCCGGCCGCAGTGGCCGAGGGGACTGAGGCGCTCCAGTCACGGTCTGCACGGTCACTACGGTCGGGGGTTCGAATCCCCCCCCCCCCCCCGGGCATGGATATTTGTGCCGTCCTTAGTATTAGTTAGTTCTTAAGTACTTTGTAAGTTTAGGGACTGATGACCCCGTAGTTAAGTCCCATAAGCTATACAAACATTTGTACATTTCGTTACAAAAGTATTTCGGAACATGCATAAAAAAACAGAAGAAATACACTTTAGAAATCTTAATAACGGCAGATAAGCGGCATCGTTTTGGTATTTCTGGCAGGATATGTTATTTACACGTCATTCGTTTGCCAGTTTCCTTCGTCACTCAACGCGCTTGTTGTTGTATTTGGTGATGAAAAATCTTGTAAGGGCACGTTTTACAACATTAATTATTTCTTCACAAAAAGTCTTCACAGAAACAAGTTCAGATACACACTTTGTGTATATAGGTATGACACTATCTATACGATTCTTCGCGAAAAGTCCTTGACGTCTACAAGCAGCGACAAAGAACTACACAACACTGTCACTCGTCATACAGATACCTCCAAGGTAATTTTCATTTGGAGAGGATGTTGCCGTAATAGGAATGAGAATCTTTCATACGAACGGCTTTGAATTGTTGTAAATGATCCCATTTGGAATATTTATTTTCAATCTTTCTTTGTATATTTAACTATAATAGGTTTTCCGTCTTATGTTGACTCGAATTAAGACACTTATTTTACTCCAGAAGCTTGTTATCTTAAAAGCATATTGTATGGTTTTCTAAATGATACATAGGATTCAACAGTTTATTTCGTAAATATAGAATAAAAACATTTTTCCTACTTTTGTGCGCAATCTACCGACGGTGTTATTGTCTCTTCCTTATATCCCGCTTCTGCTTTTTCGTTTGTAAGCTGGAGTTGGTTGACTTGTGACGTGTGTTTTTTGGCTGTATACGGCAATTTTCGCCAATTTTTGTGTCTTTTTTCCCCGTTCCATTTGTTACATTGTTGAACAGGAAGCAGTTCTGTTCTGTTATTAGTTCGAGAAGTTTTATTATTTCTATGAAGTATTACTGCGAAAAGGGCTGTGGGTCTGCAGGTTTCTTTGTAGTCAGTAATAGTGTCTTAGCCGCTACACGCCGGTTAAGGTTCACTGCCGCGTCGGAATAGCCGTGCGCGATGAGGTACCCTGCTACGGTGCAAGCGGCCGTTCCACGTCGAAGGTTCGAATCCTCCCTCGGGCATAGGTGTTTGTGTTATTGTTAGGATACGTTAGTTCAAGTAGTTTGTAAGTTTAGGGACCGATAACCACTGTAGTTAGGTCGCATAACTTTACAAACATTTGAACTTTTTTTTAATTTTAAGGTTCACTGCCTGAAGACGTCTTTTCACAGTATTTACACTCATCAGTCCCTAAACTTACAAACTACTTATGAACTACCTTATACTAAAGACGACACAAATATCCATGCTCTGGGGAGGGGGAGGGGGGGTGATTCGAACCCCCGACCGTAGCGGCCGTGCACACTGTGACTGACGCGCCGCAGACCGCTCGGCCACTGCGGCCGGCGGCGAAGATTATGCTAGCATTAGTGATCTGTCAGTGTGAACTATCAACAAAATAATGTCCACGTAATAAAATACCTCGATACAAACGTCTCTGCCGTGACTGAAATACATGACATAAAAAACAATAGTTCGACCAAGTATTTTAAAACACATATTTTAATGTTTACTGCTTTGTATTACTACAGAAAACACTGAATTTTAATTTTTCCAAAGCTGATTTCATAATGTGGGACTGAAAGGGTTAAGTATCCACATTCCTCTGCAAGTTATAATGTTCACATACGAAGGAACTATGTTCTTGACGTGCAATATGTTACATAGTAAAACCAGCTGCAGCTAAAGACACAATTGCAAACGTTTTTCTGTTGAAACCTTCTTTCCTCTTCCCATTATCAATGTTTATACTGACCACTCAATATAGTTCACTCTTTGCTATCTCGTGCATAGCTATATGCCCGTTCTTGCCTTTAACCGTGTTTACAGATTTTATGAAGTGCTATGAACGACATCTAATGAGTAAAGATTATATTATTCCATCGCAATACAATATTAGTGGCATGCAATGTTCGGAATCTCAACAGAATAAAAATGGAAAGTTACATTTTGAACGAATTCATTTTTAAAAGCACGGAACACTACTCTTAATCGTTATATTGGGCACGATACTGAGAAAAGAATATAGCTAATTTGTATTTGAATCTGATAACTACTTATATTTATCTTACTTTCAGGACGTTCTAAAACTTTTGTACAATAGTGCACCTGTTAATGGGAAGAATCTGAGAACAGTTTTTTTTTTTCCAGAATTATTGAAAATCAAATTTTCTCTCGTCCGTTAACGGACAATATTTCAGGGTTAGCCTTTTACTAATATAGATACTTTATAAGCATTATAAGTAAGATTTCATTATTTCTTTCAAAACGCTGCAAATTTTAATGGCCTTTAGTGGTCGAAGTTGAGTGTGTAGATAAAAGAGAACACGCGTGTGTAATGACATGCAGTGACACCTTTCGTACACTCGCAGTCCCTTCCCCAGCTGAGTTCCCTGGCTGTACCCCTGGCAGTTCGTCTTGCTTCCAGACCACTAATTACACGACATTCGTAAAAAGTTGCCCTCTAGCCATGCCTATTGTCTCAGCTCAGCAGGCCGCTAGACAATCGTTCTGGCACTGCTATTCAACAGCTGCAAAACGAAGGCCCGCAAGGTTTCGTGATTTAACATGCGCAATGAAGCACCAACTCCGCCCGTGGCACATCTTTGTTTTTGTATACTACAATGAAAGTTTGCTAGTTGTCACCTATTTCAGTCCAACACTTTTTTTTTCTTTTCCTTAAACTACGGCACTGCATATATTTCCTACAGAAAGTCGTTTTGTGGTATTCCATTATACTCTATCTTTCGGGTTTTTTCTATCTGATTTCCTGTTGTTGTGAACTGGAGCAGATTATTGCACGTACACTCTTATTACGACTAAAACTAATATTACGCGGTAAAGCATAAGTCGAACTGAAAATTGTTTCAGAGATCATAGTGCTTTACTAGACATTGTCTGTCAGATCGAAAACTGGAAGATTTAGTCGTTCCTTTTTCCTGCGAGCTATTAGAGAGTTCTATGAACCCTCTGCCATGCACTTCATTTTGACTTACACAGTATTTATGTAGACTTTCTTTCGCCAGTGCTGTGCCAGCCTGAGCATTTGTTCACGCAGCTAGAGAGGTGATGTTAACGTTGTTTACCAGCCACGGTGTTTCCTGACATTTCTCACATCAGTCTTTGTCCAGAGTACGTGTAATGACCAAGTTTGTATTAAACTGACGAATTAGCCTTGCAATATTGTCAGATATCTGTCTACATCAAAATATATGTGTATTCTAATATTAACCTATCTTAACGGTTTACATTGCCTGTATTTTTATAACTATAGAAAAAAGATTCATTCCTTGTCACAACACAGAGCGTTTGGACACAAATAAAATTTTCAACGAGGCGATTGAATGTGTGTGAAAGGATAACGATTTTCTATGAGGTGACTAAATGTGTGTGGAAAGTTAGCAGGTTTTCAACGAGGTGGCTGAATGTGTGTTGAAGGACAGCAGCTTTTCAACGAGGTGACTAATGTGTGTGGATGGATAGTAGCTCTTCAACAAGGTGATTAATGTACAAAGGGCGTTCAAAAAGTTTTGCACAGTCGTCTAGAATTTTTTTTTTTTTTTTTTTTTTTTTTTTTTTTTTTTTTTTTTTTTTTTTTTTTTGCAGGAGGAGAATGACTTTTTGGTGAACATACTTGAAACATTTAGCTATAATTTGGTATATAAAAGTATTTTCTTTTATTTTCTCGTGAGCCATAATGGACCGTGAAGTAGATATCAGGATGCGACAATAGTCTGTAATGGAGTTCCTCTTCAAGACCGTAATCATTGTGCCACGTCGATTCACAGGTAGTTACACTCTGTGGAGAGGACACAGTGGATCGCAGCAGTATCCAGCGGAGGTTGCAGAGGTTTAAAGGAGGTGATTTATCTCTGCTGGACAATCCACGATGCGGTGCTATCGACGGCAGTGAGTGATGTGAATAAGGAGGACACTGATCAAATCATCCAAAATGACACGACAGCTTGCTGAAATGACTCGTTTGTCATTGGGTAGTGTGGTATCACTGTAAGTCATTAGGGTACAGAAAAATCTGTGCACGTTGGCTGCCTAGATTATTGACAAGAGAAATGAAAGCGATTAGGAAAAACGTGTGCGAGAGTCTCATGAAGACCTTTACTGAAGAGTGGAAACAGTGTTTTGACGGCGTCATTAGCCAGGATGAAACATGTTTGTTTTTGTCCGAACCAGCGAGTAAAACCGAATCCATGGAGTGGCATCATCCGGGTTCCCCTCGGAAGAGGAAACCAAGACTTTCACGAATAGCAGGCGAAAGTGATGCCTTCTTCCGGGATCAGAGTGGTATCATTTTCATTGATATTTTGGAACCTGGCACCTGGCAACCGAGTCCGTTACGGTTGTCATTGGACAATTTGTGGCGTACCATCAAGACCCACAGACCACAGTTTCAGAGTCAGCTCATCAGATTACACCATGACAATGCCAAACCCCATATAGCCCTTATGGCGCAGGAGAAAATCAGGAAAATGGGTTGGAAAATTGTTCCTCATCCTCCCTAGAGTGTTGACTCCGTCTGACTTTTACCTCTTTGGTCGTCTGAAGGCCCACCTGCGCGGTAAAACATTTGATAGTGAGAAAGACCTTATTTTTTGTGTCAAGCGACGATGTAAAAATCAATCCCCAAAATTTTATCAAAGTGCATTTACATCATGGAAACAACGTTGGGCCAGGTGCATCATAGCTGATAGAGGCTACGTGAGTAGGCTCAGTGTATAGCTAAGTGTTCCAAGTATGTTCAAAAAAATGTCATTCTCCTCCTGCAAAAATTAAAAAAATAAAAAATAAAATAATTGGAGATAACTGTGCAAAAGCTAGATCAGTTACTACTGCTACACGATTTAAGTGAGTTTGAATGTGGTGTTATAGTTGGCGCATGAGAGATGGGACACAGCATCTAAGAGGTAGCGATGAGCCGAGGATTTTCCGATACGAACATTTAACAGTGCACCTTGAATATCGGGAATCCGGTAAAACATCAAATCTCCGACATCGCTACGGCCGAAGAAAGATCCTGTAAGAATGGAACCAACGGCGACTGAAGGGCATCGTTCAACGTGTCAAAAGTGTAACCCTTTCTCAAACTGCTGTGGATTTCAAAGCTGCGCCATCAACAAGTGTCAGCGTGAGAACCATTCAACTAAATATCGTCGATATGGGCTTATGGTGCTGATGGCTCATTCGAGTACCACTGCTGACAACACAAAGCATTACGCCTCGCCTAGGCCCTTCCACGCCGATATTGTGCTGGTCTGACGAATCTCGTTTCTAGTTGTATCGAAAGGACGGACGACTAAGGGTATGGGGACAACCTTATGAATGCATAAACCCTTCATATCAGCAGGAGAATGTTGAAGCAGATGGGCGCTCTGTAATGTTGTGGGACATGTGCAGTTGGGGTGATACGGGATACCCTGATACGTCTAGATACTCTCTGACAAGTGACACGTACTTACACATGCCAGCTGATCACCGGCACCCATTCATGTCCATTCTGCATTCCAACGGACTTGGGCAATTCCAGCAAGACAACGCGACACACTACACGCCCAGAATTGTTACAAAGTGACTCCAAAAACACACTTCTTCTGAATTTAAATCCTCCGGTTCTGTCCATACTCCCCACACATGCACATTATTGAGCATATCTGGAATGCCTTACAACGTTCTGTTCAGAAGAGATCTCCACCTCCTCGAACTGTTACGGATTTGTGGACAATGCTGCCGGATGTTTGAGGTCAATTTCCTCTAGCCCTATTTCCGGACATTAGTCGAGCCGTTGTCATGTTGTGTTGCGGCTGTTCTGCATGATCCCGGTGAACTACACGCTACAGGCAGGTGTGCCAGTTTATTTGAACCTGATTACTTTTCTAATTGGATGTGACTAGCTGCCCTAGACACTTCATCGCCAGACAGTTTCTTGATTCCTTAGAAAGTGCCCTAGCAACCATCTGCTTCCTTCAGTCTAATTGTACCCTAAATGTCTTTCTCTTCTACCCTGTGCAATTCAGCAGTTATTCGACCTACCCACAAAGACCTAATAATCCTTCTGCTGCAGCGCCGTAGTTTGAAGGCTTCTTCTCTCATCTTATTGAATTGGTGTGGTGTCTGTTCTTTCGAACGTCGCTGCAAACATAGCTTACGACTTGTGAGAATTTGGGACGAACGGGAGGCGAGCACGGGTGGCCAAGTGGTTAAGGCGACCGCTGCCACGAAGCGGGAGACCCGGGTTCGATTCCCGGTCCGCCTCACATTTTCACTTGTCGCCACTGCTTAATATCAATGCCCAAATGCGGCCACTGTCAATACTTCCCTTCCTTTACCAATCATTTCCAAGTTGTCTCATCTTGCCGGAACTCTTCACATATTTCATTTTGGTACAAGGTTACGTACAAGAAAGTACCTCCAGCAAAGAATTTGGTTGCACTTCATCCCTTATCGAGCAACGTACCTCTCAAGCAACATTTAATTTGCGCATAGTTTTCTACAACATGTTTCGAATTTCGTCCTCGGGTGGGCCGTAGTGCTTGCAACCAACATTTAAGCTCTGTTATACAGCGATGTTCCATTGTGTTTTTCAAAAACGTTTCGCAATAGTCTGTAGCAAACAGCGCTAATATACGTTACGGATGTATTAGTTTCTTTCGATTTTGTGGCGCCATTTTGTTCTTATATGCAAGGAAACTGCTTATGCATGGCAAGAGGAATCTGTGAAGGTTACTTCTTATGGAAAAGAGTTACTCAATTCCAATCTAGGACATTGCAAATGCAATGATGGTTATTGGGAAGAGGACGCCTAGCAGACCAGCATGCGATGGACAACCAGTCCAGAAGGGAGAGAAAGCAGCGTCTCCTATATCAATTAATTATGTCCGATGTGACAGTTTTAGTCGCTTCCCATATTATGGGACATAACGAAACGGTAGGCTCTGTGTTCACGAGTACTTGACTGTAAAACGTTTTGTATGCTTCCGTACGAAAAAGGACTTCTTTTCATACGTTTCACGTGAAATAGAGCAAAATACAACAAATTTTACAGGTACAGTAACAAAACTGTAGTATTTACATTGTAGCATCAGAACGCCTTTTTTGCTCAATGTTATTTACAGGCAAGAAACAATATATTTAAAAAAACACTTAAAACATTTAACGCAACCATACACGTCTAATTAAAGTAACTTTGTCTTTTTATATCGCACGGTATATGTGTGTGCCCAATAAACGGTTAAATTTATATATCACGTTAACTAATTTATCACTTTCAAAAATGATCTTGTTTTATCTTGTATGGAATATTTCGTTTCTACTTCAGCCACCATCAGTTACTTCAATGCCCCAACAGCAAAACTCATCTACAACTTTTAGTGTCTCATTTCGGACTGATTGATTCAAATACATTACTGTTTTCAACGCACCATGCATTCAACTTATTCCACAAGATATTTTCTGTGTCTTGGCAAAGCGTGAGTTTGTTTCTTCTCCAAATTCTCTTGACTTTGTAGGACCTCGGTTTAGCTTTCATTTTCCTCGCTATACTTGATTCCACTACATTTCATTAGCTTCGTTTAATTTTTGTTGATGTTCATCTTATTTCGTCCTTTCAAGACTGGCAGTTTCATTTAACTCTCTTTATTGCTGTCCCTGACAGTGTATTTGAATCCTACTCAAAGCCAAAACGTCCACGAGCGTTCTGCTGCGGAATGTCTTTACCAAAGCTGATCGAATCTGTGTGTGGTTATTTCCTAAGCGTTGTAGGCACCTCCCGCTCTGTTACTAGGCCGATGGGATGTGCCTCTTCCTATAGAAAAAAAAACTGCCTACAACCAAACTGACTACATGATTAGAATGGGTGTCATGATAATGGTTGCACCTGCTTTCGTCCAGAATGACAACTCGACATGCTCGAAGTGGGTGCTAGTTTCCAGGACATTTGCATTAGTTCTATCGTTAACCACGGAATCTGTAAATTGCATTTAAAGCCAAAGCAAGGCATATGACGTTATAATAAACGTCTCTCCCTTTGTGGAAAGTAGGCCTACATAATGTAATGTACGAGAAGTCGCTGGTAGTACACAATGTACGACTTGCGGAAGTTTGCGTCGCGCTCGGAGGCGTGCAAGTTTAACGTTATGGTTTAGCGACCAATGTCGAAGAGCGGGATTAAGGATTCGGACCCCAGTCCGCCTCAAATTTTCATACATCGTCAATAAATTTTACAGCTGAAGGTGATTCATATTCACATTTGCAACTACTTTTCTTGTATTCTTGACTGATGCAGGTGCCGCAGTGTCCGTTCTTCCAGGCAGGCTTGTCTGCAAGTAGGAATGAACGTACAAAATAATTTAAGAAATATTTCACCTTTTATATACTTCTGAAGTCGTGTTAAGTTTTGAGGGATATCTAATTTGTTTCATAACTTACAAGAAGGCACAGTTTGCATAAGACCACTTACAAACTTTTACTCTGACCGGTTTTGGTTCATCTAGGTTGCCATAATGACATTTCGCATGTTACTATAAGTTAAGACTCGTAGGGCAACCATTGGTAATGCGTCGCCTTATAATAGTTCATGTTCCCAACATCTTGCTTTTACAAGAGGACACATGAGCTATGAACGTTTAGTAAGGTGCAAGATCACATGATGGTAACCAAGATCTGCAGATAGAATAAATAATTTTTTAAGCGATGTTGGAAATCCTGTGCTTTTTGCAGTTTATGGTTTCTCCAGTTACTTTGTCCGAAGGACATTTGCATTGGTTACATTGTTAAACATGGACACATTGTAAATACTCCTTGATTCCAATTAAGAACTGCTGTCAACATGAATAATTTGACAGGCAACCCCATTGCATGTTGCTAAAATCAATCCGTTTACGGGATAATGCACACATTTATCAATGCTGTAAATTCAACCAAATACGCAGGGATTATAATTTCGAAGTACTTTAACTGGGGCGATCACATAATATATAAAATTGTTGGGAAAGGAAGACCGCATTTTATTGGCAGAACAGAAGATACAACAAAACCACTAAAGACATCGCTCAGACACCGCTAACACTGTCCGGTAGAGGATATGTACCAGGTAGGATTAACGAAGGACATCGAAAAAAATCCAAAGAAGAACTCGTTTTGCATTGTCGCGAGACAGGGGAGATGTCAAGGAAATGACACCGAGTTGGATTGACGTTGCCTTAAGACCTTTTTACGAAATTTTAATCACCACGTTTTTCCTCCAGTGCGAAAATATTTGTTGACGACCATCCATATACGAAGAAATGATCGTTTTACATCAGAAATCAGATCTCGCACGCAACGCTTGGGCGTTCATTTTTCCCGCGAGCTGTTAGAGAGTGGAGCCTAAATATGTTTCAATGACCAGGCACTGTCAGTTGCAGAGTGGTCGTGTTGATTATGTAGATCTTGACGGTGAAATCGCGATACTGGTGTGTGCTGGGTAATGAGAACGCTCATTTCCGCATCAGCACGTTCCGATCGATGTTTATGATGAAAGCAAGTTCAGAAAACGTTCCAAATACTCGATGAAATTGGAAACGAAGGCCACTTCAGTGCAAACGGGAAGGGAGGAACAGCATGTGGAAGCTTTCATTTCAAATCTCCCAGAATATCAGTATAATCAAGTGTAGAACAGCGGTAATGAGAGGACAGAACATTGGTTGTGTTGGCTGGCTTGGTAGGCGATAATCTGGTCGATCCATACATGTTCCATCAGCGCGTGAACGCCAACATCTACCCAACCCTTTTACGGCAATATCTCCCAAAGCTATTTAAACACATTCTGATCAATGTGCAACAGCAAATGTGGTACCAACACGATGGTGCCTCTGTCCATTTTGCACATCTAGTGCTAACAATTTTGAATTAAACCTCTGATGAGAACTGGATAAGGCGCATTGGGGCGGTGGAATGGTCTGCACGTTCTCCTGACTTGTCACCCATTAATTTCTCCTTCTGGGGTAATCTGAAATCTGTATTCTACGAAACAAATAAATGTTTGTAAATCTAACGGACTCAACTGCTGGGTTATTAGTCCCTAGCTTACAAACTACTACCCGACTTCTCATTAACCCTGCTGCAACAATAACAGTGAAGACGTTGCCCTGAAAACCCGCTGATGTGCTGATGTGACGACACTGAAGGCATGATGTGTGCCTACTGGAGTAGCCGAGCGGTCTAAGACGCCTCGCTGCGGAGCGCGCAGTTAGTCGCCGTCGGAGGTTCAAGTCCTCCAAAGGGCATGGGTGTGTGTTGTCCTTAGGTTAGTTTACCTTAGTTTAAGTAGTTTGTAACCTACGGACTGATGAACACGCAGTTTGGTCCGATAGATTTACAAACATTTGAACATTTGAATGTGTGCCTACCATCTTGGCAAAGCGCAACGCTATTCAACGATGTCTAGCGCCGTACACTGTGGGTTGCGTTCATAGGTTGCAATGTGAAATACGCTTGTTATGACCCACTTTACGAGTGCTCTCATTTTCTACAATCATATCAGATACACTCTGTATGCATGACGCACATGTGATGATGAGGCTAAAGGACTCGAAGGTGACCCACAGTAAAAAAAAAAAAAAAAAAAAAAAAAAAAAAAAAGGTAAAGCAGTCAACAATCCGAAGATTGGTTTGAACACCTCAGTGCTTTACTAGGCATGGTCCTGTTTGGAGGTGGTATGCCGTTGCCTTCCTCCGACCTTCGAACTGACTTGCCCAGCCAGTTATAGGGGGACCTACAGTTTAACGTGGGTTCCGAACCACGGTGCTACTCGGTATTTTTCACATGAGCAATACTGCCAGAGGTGAAAGAAGTGGAAAGTGACAGATAAAAATCCTAGGACCTGGCGGGGATCGAACCCGCGACCTTCGGATTTGTAGTCTGGCACTCTACGACTGTGCAACCGAGGTGCACAGTATAATAAAATAATTACAGTTTTATTGAATCCTGGGACTATTAGTTTGTCCCGAAAAGAAAGATCAATTTTTTCGTTATTTCCTTTACGGATTAATATAGATATTTTCGGGAAGTAGGAACGAATATCAAAGTGCTATTGAAAATACAGAAATCATTAAGAATGTAGTTTTTTTCTTTTACAAACGCATTAAGTAACTTCTAAATTTACGTATGAAAAATTATATCTCCGACATGACCTCCGCCCCCCTCCCCCCCCCCCTTCAAGGCCGCGCAGCAACAAGTAGTGTGCTCATTGAAGTCTCGATGACGGGTTCAAAAATATCTAGTTGGATTCGGTTAATAGCCCTTGTAAATTTTTCCTTAACCTGGTGTATGGTTTGTAGTTTGTTCAGGTACACTTTTGATTTCAGAAATCGCCACAAAGGCTTAAGATCACGTGATCTGCCAGGACTTTCCTCGTTGCCAGGCAAAGAGAAAGTTTTTTGAGAAAACTTTTCATTCGGTAGAGCAGTCGTTTCACGGGATGTGTGACATGCCACACCACTTTTTTTTAAAACAAAAAATCGTCATTTTCATCAATAACAGAGAAAGAAACACTCAGAAAGTATGTTTCGGTAACGGTCGCAATTCATATTGACGGCAGCTCCCGCATCATTTTCAAAAAAGTACGGACTGATCACTTCTCCTGCTCAGAACCCACACCACACAGTCATTCCTTGTGGATGCATCTCAGCTTCAAGGCATTCGGTGATTTTCCTTACCCCAAAGTCTGCATTTCTGCTTACTGACGTAACCACTGAGTTGGAAGTGCACCCCATTGAAAAATTGATTCTTTTTGTGAAATTCTCGTTCTCCGCTTGCCGAGCCAAAAAGAACTGAGGAAATCGATGTCTATTTCCATGATATGTACGTTTCAACTGTTGTGTAAGTTGAATCTTGCATGCATACATTTTCTGATTTTTAAAAGGATTTCGTGCAGTGAACTTGGTAATAAATTGTTGAACATGTAGGCGAACCGATTTTCTGGGGCTTATGGCCACAATGCCAAGCACGACAGCAATGTTTTCATGTGATCCAACAAAACGCGGTCGTCCAGTTGTCTTAACGTTTGCAACAGAACCCGTGGTATCAAACTTCCGAATCAACTTCCGAGTGTAACACGCAATTGTCGAAAGATTTCCCTCGGACTTTCACAATATTTGTAATAACTTATGTCCTGGATACGTTGCTCAATTTACATCTTCTCCATGACAAGAATGCTCTTCACACTAATGGCATCAGGCTATTAATGGGATGAACAAACATGAAAATACCACGACTGCGAAACCTCGTATGTGAAGATGGCGCAAAATTCTAATTCTTCCTTACATCATGGACACCCTCTATAAGCTGTCAATGTTGTTTTTTTTTTCTTTTTTTTTAATAGTCATTATTAAACCTCATCTTTAGTACTGGAGGGAACTAGGCTTCAGAAAATGCTGTCGTACTTTTCTTGCTTCTCTTGGCCACGCTCCTGATATGTCGTTGACAAGAATATGTGACGTTGATACATATCTCGCATCCGCAAGTCGGTGACCTGGCAAAGGGGCAGCGAGCATTCCAAGAGCGGGTTGCGCCACCACGAGGAGCCGGGACCACGTGGTCTGGACTCGCCGCTGTCGCTGTTTCAAAACGCCCAGGGGACTGGTTCCAGCCGCAGCCGACTGTGGGCCAATCACACGCACAGCTCTCTGACCTGTCGCCCATAGGCAGTTACCTGCTAACTCTCCTAGCTTACGTACGATCCACACCATATCTCTTTTTTTCTAAAACGTACACAGTGGTCAGCACGACTGGCTAATAAGCAGGAGGACCCGGCTTCGAATCTTGGGTCGCCGCAAATTATAACTTTTCGCATTAATTAAAAGACCTCTGGCAGCTAACGCCTTAAATTTACTTCCACCTCGATTGATAATACGAGGCGCGTCCAGAAAGTAAGTTCCGCTTGGTAATAAAATGAAATTGTACACAGATACAGAAGAAATTTTTATTGCACAAAATTCTACAACTCTTAAACTACTTTTCCACATAACTGCCGAAATTTTGCAGACATTTGTCATAGTGTGGCACAGGTTTTGTATACCTTCTTCATAGAAATCTGCCGCCTGTGTCTTCAACCAGTTGGAAACAGATTCTTTCAGCTCGTCGTCATTGGTGAAGTGATGACCGCCAAGGAAAGACTTGAGATGTCCTGGATCTTGTCATCAATCGCGTGAACCAGTTCTTCTGTAACCGAAGGTGGACGCCTACTTCGTTCTTCATCGTGCCCATCACTACGCCCGCCATTGAACTGTCGGACCCATCTTCTCACCATCGAATCACTCATCGCATTTGGTCCGTAAACATCGCAAATTTGCCGATAAATTTCACTTGGTTTTACTTTCCTCGCATTCAGAAACCGAATCACGGATTCTGATTTCACTGACGGCTGGATTTTCAATCAACGCCGACATTTCAAACAAGCACAACAAAGCGTACGTAACTGACAGCGATCTACAAATGGCACGCGTTCTTCTCCTTGATACAAATCGTCTACAGCGCATGTGCGGAACTGCAGTCGTAGCGATGCAGCGGAAATAATTTGAAACGGAACTTACTTTCTGGACGCGCCTCGTAGATGCAGAATCAAATTGTTGTCTATTCTTTCAGACATGTCCAAAAGAATATATTGTCACACACGCACATTTTACATATGTATGTTACTAGCTTAATTCTCGCTGCTTCGCACGCGTAGACTGGACTGCATTGGTTGTTTCTACTTCTAAATATAAATTTCATAGATTTAGCTTTAAAAATGCTTTCCTAATCATGTATTTTGATACAACATTCCAACCCCCATTGCATCATTGAAGGCAGAATTGAAACCATTTCGAAACACTTTTTTTTAATTTTTTTAATTATTATTTTTTAATTTTAACCGTGCTTCCAAATCCAAATTATCGCATTTCTAGCATCAAAATACTCTTAGTAGCACCCTTAAAAGATTTTCCATTTCACTCGCCTAATGGTTGAATTTCCAAAAATATCGAAACATGTATTTAAAACTCCAATCAAAGCTCTAAATCCGAAGTTTTGTATTTCTTGCTTCAAAATTGCCTTAATAGGAAAGAAACCGTTCATCCACTATTTCACCCCCTTAGCGATGGGAATATTGAAAAATCGCTGATAAACGACGTCTACTAATTTCAAGTTTCGTCTGTAGATTCACTTTTCAGCGCCGTATTCTATCTTTTAGAAACAGATCAAGAACGCGAAATTTCTTTCTTACGATTCTTGATAGTTTTACTTTTCAAACTGCAATATGCACTGATTTTTCTTTATTCGTACGCTTGTTGCAGAAAAACAACTCAAGAATGTGCATCACGTTTCATTTGCTCTATATAACCTCTTTGCTATTATAGTGTCAAAGGTCATCGTTGGTCTTTAGTTCGAATTTTATATACGCTAACGACTTTTAACCACTGTATCTTCCACCCTATTATAGCTATCGACACGAAACTGCTATGGTGTACAACGGGAGACTTTGTACTACAACAACACAAGGAGATCTTCTCCACTGTGTAGTTTTTGCTGAAGAGCAAAATATTGAAACCCACACTTAGAATTTTATATAAGTCGGTAACTTTACCTCTCACATCTTCCACCCCCTTACTGTTATCAACCGTCTACCATCATAGTGCACAATGGGAGACTAATACCTGCTACCACGTACAAACATTATTCGTTTGCGATATGTATTTATGGTTGAAGAGTTAAATATAGGCATAAACGCCTCAATCTTTATATACATTAAGATTTATGTTCCCTATGCAATCCAGCACGGCTGGAGCAATTGCTGCTCTGCTAAGATCACTAATGTCGCTCCAAGTACCAGGCATTACGTTTTCCACATACATTGCTCTATCATATTTGTATGTACGAGGCGCGTCCAGAAAGTAAGTTCCGTTTGGTTATATAAAACGAACGGGTACAGATACAGAAAAGATATTGATTGTACAAAAATCTACAGCTGTTAAACTACTTTTCTACATAGCTTCCGAAATTTTGTAGGCAATTGTCATAGCATGGCACAAGGTTTTGTGTGCCTTTTTCATAGAATGTTGCCGCCTGTGTATTCAACCATGTGGTAAAATGTTCTTTCAGCTCGTCATCATTGTTGCAGTGTTGTCCACCATGGACAGATTTTATGTATAAGAAGAGGATTACTTTCAAAAGATTTTTTTTCACGACAATGCCTGACCTCACGCACCGAATGTGACCAAACAATTCTTACGGAATTTTCAATGGGACCTGTTTGATCATCCTCCTACAGCTCGGACCTCTCCCCTAGCGACTTTCATCTCTTCTTACACCTAAAATCTGTGCTTGGTGGTCAACACTTCAACGATGATAAAGAGCTGTTACCACATGGTTGAATACACAGGCGGCAACCTTCTGTGAAAGATGCATGCAAAAACTTGTGGCACGCTATGACAAGTGCCTAAAAAATTTTGGCAGTTATGTGGAAAAGTAGTTTAAGAGTTGTAAAATTTTGTGCAATAAAAATTTCTTCTGTATCTGTGTACAATTTCATTTTATTACCAAACGGAACTTACTTTCTGAACGCGCCTCGTATACATATCGATTAAACCCGCTGAGCACTATTTATGCACGGTATTCATTGTGTTTCATCATATTTCGCAAAACATAATTACCTATAAAATACATATACACACCGATTTTTATAGATATATAATATATATTCCACCCATGCTAGTACAGCGCACCTGTCAATGCTTCGCACTTGTCAAATATGCATAGGAATGAATATATACATCCTATCCTCATTGCAATTATCCCTCCGCCTATTACTTCTGCATCTGAATTATTTCTTTCCTTTTTCTCCTCTTAGCCTCTGCAATACCTAGCTGAAAACACGGCGTTGCTCACATATATCTTTTCCAATATTTGGTTCACCCATGTATCCCTCCCTGCTCTACCTACCCTTCTTCTCCTCTCTCTGTCTCTACCAATCTGTGCCTCCTCCATCTCCGGTGCCACCTCCTCCTCCCCTATCCACCCATCCAACTCCCTTTCATTATATTCCCCACTCTCTCCGCCAATCTACCCCTCTCTCCCTTCTTCTCCTCCCTCCACTGTATACTAAAACTATATACTGTGTAGTTGCACAAATTTCATGACGGACTTTCAGATGGTGTCGAAATGTGGGGTAAGGTACAATTCGACCTTATGCAGAGAGAGGTGTTGTTCTTGTTTTGAAGGTCTTTTGCAAAATTTTATGCAGTTAGTTGAATGGTATGGAAACGCATAAAATACGAATATAATGAGGATTAGCATAAAAATAACCAATTTAGATATTTTCAGATTTTTTAGTTGTTCCCTTCTGTTTGAGGTTTCCTTTTATTTCTTTTTTATAAACAACCCCTGTTTTAAAGCGAAGAAAAAAAGAGAACTTCTGAAATCAGTCAAGTTATTCCTGAGTTTTAGCTAGATTAAAGTACAGCAATTGATTACATATACAGGGTGTTACAAAAAGGTACCGCCAAACTTTCAGGAAATATTCCTCACACACAAAGAAAGGAAATATGTTATGTGGACATGTGTCCGGAAACTCTTAATTTCCATGTTAGAGCCCATTTTATTACTTCCCTTCAAATCACATTAATCATGGAATGGAAACACACAGCAACAGAACGTACCAGTGTGACTTCAAACACTTTGTTACAGGAAATGTTCAAAATGTCTTCCGTTATCGAGGATACATGCATCCACCATCCGTCGCATGGAATCCCTGATGCGCTGATGCAGCCCTGGAGAATGGCGTATTGTATCACAGCCGTCCACAATACGAGCACGAAGAGTCTCTACATTTGGTACCGGGGTTGCGTAGATACGAGCTTTCAAATGCCCCCATAAATGAAAGTCAAGAGGGTTGAGGTCAGGAGAGCGTGGAGGCCATGGAATTGGTCTGCCTCTACCAATCCATCGGTCACCGAATCTGTTGTTGAGAAGCGTACGAACACGTCGACTGAAATGTGCAGGAGCTCCATCGTGCATGAACCACACGTTCTGTCGTACTTGTAAAGGCACATGTTCTAGCAGCACAGTGTATCCCGTATGAAATCATGATAACGTGCTCCAGTGAGCGTAGGTGGAATAACATGAGGCCCAATCAAGACATCACGAACAATTCCTGCCCAAACGTTCACAGAAAATCTGTGTTGATGATGTGATTGCACAATTGCGTGCGGATTCTCGTCAGTCCACACATGTTGATTGTGAAAATTTACAATTTGATCACGTTGGAATGAAGCCTCATCCGTAAATACTAAAATGAGCTCTAACATGGAAATTAAGCGTTTCCGAACACATGTCCACATAACATTTTTTCTTTCTTTGTGTGTGAGAAATGTTTCCTGAAAGTTTGGCCGTACCTTTTTGTAACACCTTATATATATATATATATATATATATATATATATATATATATATATATATATATATATATATATATATTCGGTTTTTGTTTTGGTCTTCAGTCCGGAGACATCACGGTATTTCGGTTGCACCTTAATAACGGAGAAAGATTTTCCAAAACTGAAGAATGGGTCCTTCCGACGGCGAGCACCCGCGCGCTCCGCAGAGAGACACCTAAGAGCGCTCAGCCACTCCAACGCGGCCTATGTTGTCTAGATGAATATCTACAGGATCCATTGTAAATAACTGAATATCTACTATGGTTTGTTATTTAAATATTTGTGATTCACAATGAAAACACAGCTAAACATCCAGTTTTGTGATTTTTGTGCAAAAGTACGAGAAGTTTGAACCTCTCGATTAAAGTAACAGATAAAGACACCAGAAAAAATATTTTGAGAATATCGTCATAAGAAAATATGAAAAAAAATCGACGACTTGTAATGAATAGAAAATATTGAAGTGTCCATCTGCAAAATACATGTTTTTAGTGCCGCCGGAGGTTCGAGTCCTCAGTCAGGCATGGATGTGTTTGTGGTCCTTAGGTTACGTTAAGTAGTTTGTAAGTCAAGGGAGTGATTACTACATTAGTTTGGTGGCATAGATTGGAAAACAATTGAATATTTTCGTGAGTTTAGTACAAAAAAATGACGGTTTTTGTGTTTCTCTTCGGAATCGCTCATGAGTAACTAATGATTTTGTAATCCGTACGAAGACCACTGTAGATCAAACGTTATGTGCAAAAACCAGCCGATATTCTCAATTTGGATGGGCTCCAGGAAGTACAAATGGTCAAATGTTTGTATAGTCTATGGGACTTAACTACGGGTCATCAGTCCCTAAGCTTACAAACTACTTATGAACTAGCTAAGACTAAGGACGGCACAATTATCCATGCCCGAGGGGTGATTTGAACCCCCGACCGTAGTGGCCGTGAGGGCCGTGACTGAAGCGCCTCAGTCCCCTCGGCCACCGCGGCCGGCCAGGAAGTACACATACGGTATTTAAAATTTTGGCGCTGTACTGTAGGACAGCTACAGTATTGCCATTCTTCTAATTGTATATAAATGATCACTAGGTCAAGGGCTATCCAGAACACTTTACCCTTAACTTTGTGATCAACAGAACGCGAGATACGGGCTGCTGAAGAATTATAAATTCACACGCACCTTTTACGAGCATATTTACACCGCGCGCTGCCGTGCGAGGTAACATTGTAAAGTCCCCCCGCCGCGTGTGTCTATCCACAATAAACTCATAAACTACTGAATGAAAGTACATACAGTTATTACCAATGGACGGTGTGATTCGCGGGGAAGTTTTAGGTGTATAATTCATTAAGATGCGTGACAGTGCATGATTATGTTGAACAAAAAGCTCAGAAATAGTACAATAAATACTCTTAGGAAGAGCTATATACTCTGCGAGTTACGAACTTTACCGTGCAGGTGAAAATACGTTTATTTTTTCGCAATATGATGAGAGCGCTTGCCAGCGAAAGGCAAAGCTCCCAGGATCGAGTCCCGCTTCCGGCACACAATTTTAATCTGCTAGGAAGTTTCTTATCAGCGCACACTCCGCTGCAGAGTGAAAGTTTCATTCTGGAAATAAACATGCTGCTAATCGAAGCAACAGGCTGATACGATACTACAACAGAAAAAGTAGGTATTTATGCTACTAGCAATCCATCCCGGATTTACATTGGAAAATTCACCACTACGTTAATGACTAGCCAGTTCGAAAACCGCCAATTCTCTGCTAGTATCATGTAATTCTTCTGTTACTGCAGTGCTGCCGCTTTCAGCGCTAGTGTCGCACAGTGCAGTGTTTGTACCGAAATCCTGACCAAAATTATGTTTCGCAGTTTTTATCGTTCAAATCACCCACAGTAATTTTTAAGCTAGTTATAACAACAAATACCGCTAAATAACTTCATTTCCAACCACATGGAGGCTCCTCGGAAGACTCGGTGTGCATTTCTTAGTATGAATGGCTGCCTTACTCTGCGTGGGCCGCTACAGTCGACAATTACTGGCTTTCTATCGTTATAATTTCAACTTAGGCTAATGAGATACCGTTAATTTACTGTGCAGCCTTAAGTGTAGACACAACGACACGAATATAGCAGTTACAGTAGCACAGTGCCAATGTTCATGAACATTTTATAAATTGTTGATTCTCGATAATTTTTCGGAGTAAATTTCATAAAATTTAAATAAAACCATAGCAATGATTACTCTATATTGCGCAAATGAGAAAACGTTTTAGTACATCTAGATTTCATGTCAGTAGCTTCAGTCTGATACTTCACAATTCAGATCTTCGCCCTCATCTACAAATTCTACTTCCTGGCCATTTTCTTCTTTGATTTTCTCAGTTTTACTGTATCCCTTAGCTTAGTGTTTTTTATACTTTATTTCTGTTGTTTGTTTTATGGTTGTATGAAATACGTCCTTTTTGTATTCGTTTCTTCAAATAATTCATAATATGAAATTAAAAAGTTTACTAAATATATGTCAAAGATGTTCTGAAGGCTAAACTGTGCCATTAAAGTTATATATTTACTTTGAGGGCGTTTCAACTCATAAAACACATAAATGTCTTGAATTTCTCAAGAAACCCCACATAAACATTATATTATTTTTTTAAAGAAAATCACAAAATTCATAGGAGAAATTTGAGGAATTTTTTATTTTTGCATCTGTCTCTCAAGAGTGTAACAATCACGACTACACTTCAAATTGGCAGGGCGAAATTGCTATAGAAAGCAACAGACGACATAAAAAATAATGTAGTAAAACTTTAATTGTTGATATTAGGAAATAAATTTAAGTAACTAGAGTGATCCATATTTTAAATGCAAGCTAGTCAATCTGTGGTGTCGCACAAGTCTGAAGTGCTTACCACGTACATTCGCCGCGCGCCGCCATGCATTCATTAATGTAGAGTCAATGTGGAATCAATGGCGAAATAGCAGTTGCTTTTCCAAAGAATCTACCAGATGAAGCCGTCATTTATCGGTTAGTAAAGTCATCAGAAGATCAAAAGCAACTGCAAAATGATTTACATAAGATACCGACTTGGTGCAAAAATTGGCAGTTGATCCTTAATAATGATAAGTGTGAGGTCATCCATATGACTACTAAAATAAATCCGTTAAACGTCTGTTACACGATAAATCAGTCAAACTACGACAATATCATTCAACATACGCGATGATGGCATTAGCTTCATATTTTGAGGGACTTAAGGGACTTAACTGCTGCGGTCATCAGTCCCTATGCTTACAAACTTCTTAGCTTAAACTAACTTTTGCTAAGCATACACACCCATGTACGAGGAAGGACTCAGACCCCCGACGGAGACAACCGCGCGCTCCGCATAAAGGCGCCTTGGAGCGTTTTGCAACTCCACCGCAGCTGACTCGGATTCTTTAGATCATTTTTCTGAACATATTAATGACATTTTTTCTGCATGTTTCATGTCAGTCGAATAGATATAAGAAAATAAGTCATCGGACGCTGTTGAAGTATGAGCAGGACAGTGATCACCCACACACAGCCAATATCGTCAAACATTTCCTGGCAAAAAAGGGTGGTACAGCTTGAACATCCTCCATACTCGCCGGACCTCAATCGTCCAGACTTCTTGCTGTTCTCTCTAGTCAAACTCGATTTCAAAGGCGTGGAGTTTGGCGATATTGCTGACATCCAACGAGGCTTTCAAACGCCATCCCAAAGAAAGACTTCTTGGAAAGTTTCGAGGACGTGTATTGGAGAGCTCAGTGTAGCATAGTTATGGCAGGTGACTATTATGAAGAACAGTAAAGTAGCTGTAGTAAATAGTTCATTTACGTTAATGTTGCAGGACTATTTACCGAACTTTATTGTCAAAGGTTGTATTTTGACTTGAGGATAATTTCGTGTTGTGTCATCACGAAATGGACTTAGTGTTTGAGCATCATCGATGATTACGTACTTGGGGATTTTGTTACCATTTTCACAACGCAGTTAATGTATCTGTTCTAATAATTTCAAGAAAGTTTATTTATAATTTATTACTTTTGTTGGTGTAGGACCACTTCTGCTGGTTCAATACATGTTTCAGAATAAACATTATTCTACTGAGTTATCTGGCGTTGCCTACATCATTTGCAGACGTTAGAATGCTAGCCTATGAATAGAGTGTTTGACTGTAGGATCAAGCTACTGTAGCTACTGTAGTTGCTGGGCATGAAAGCAGACGTGTACGGTTTGACGCTGAGACTACATCGAGCCCTATTTCTTGAACAGAGCCGTACATAGTCCAATACGTTTATGTCGTTGGCCAATACAGCAGAGTTTGCTCAAAACATACAGACAACGTAAAGTCGCACATTCAAGGACTGCTTATAACATTTCTATATTGAACAAGCAGCTTTTTAATCCAGGGACTACTCATGATGTTACTGCTCTTAACACTGTACAACGCGAACTAGTGCATGGCTTTCCAAATTTATTTGATTTCCGATGTGATTTTGGTTTTATTATTTGAATCAATTAGTTTTTTCGCTTCATATGATGTATTTATGAATCTGATGACGATTTATGGACTGAAACTGTTTCTTCAATTAAAGATTTTTACAGCGGTTCTTGGTGATTAATCATGACGTCTTGAAAATGTTTTTCAGCTATAGGACACCATCTATGCGATATATTACTTACGTTAATGGCAGTATAAACTATTGTGGAAGGAATAGGGATTACGAAGATGAGACAATTTGTGCTCGCTATTGCATAATCAATGGTTGTGACGTGGTTGCTTCAGCACTGTGATACAGTTCATTAACCACAGTAGCTGGGAGCTGGCGGCCGTACTCACATCGATATATGCAACGCCCTGGATGGAGAGGCTCGTCAACTGCAATTAGGGGGTGTGTCACTCACACGGCGGTACCACAGCGGCGCCGCCCCCATGTGGATACGTACTAGGCTCACACAACATCAGTGCATAAGAAGTGTGAAGCCCGTTTTAAGGTGCAGAAACAGAGGACGTTCGCAGAGCTCCAAATGAGGGCAAAGCGAACTTCGAATACCAAAAAAATATAGCAAGAAAATCCGTACCTTTAATACGAATTAGGTGATTTCAATGCCAGCTGTTTCCACTTGGTCTTGACTATGGTGTAATAGCAAGGCCTATTTGTAATCTGAAAGGTTTTCCAGAAAACGGAAACAACTTGACTTACCGTAACTTTTGATATCAAAGTTATTTATTCGTGAGAGAAAATATTGCGTTTTGACCGTGTGACTATTACTAAGTGCACATAATTCTGTGTTAGAACACGTCAAAACCGCAAATCACCTGGCATCACTTGACAAAGAAGCTGGTTCTATAGCATTGTGATACAGTTTCAGGTTTTTTGTTCTACTCCACTCCTTAAATTACTTTGTGAATACACTGATCTGATCATACTCTGCCTTATTTTTGCATGATCGCGTAATTCTGTGTGGAGTAAAGGATTCAATCTTTTTCATATAAAAATATAAGATGGTTCGTTACGTAAGTTTTTGTGGGCTCGTGTACGTTTGTTCTTGCATACAAGTCTGTGCAAACTGCTCGAATAAAATGCGCTGTAAGCATGTCTTTCGTGTTCGCTTTTATTTTAGATTCCAACCGCTTTCCGTACTTTCTCGCAGTTAATGGAGAACTGCGTGTTAACAACTTTCAATAGACTTGGTACCACAGCCTAACATACAAAGTCACGAAACTCCGACTGATTCTGGTTATACGCCGTGGACAGCAGCGTTCCAAGCGGCTGACAAACTAAACTTCTGAATATGGTATCTGATGAGTGTGAATGGTGTAATTTTAACAATAGAGGAGGTATGTAGTAACATTATAATCGGTAATCACTACAAAGTAACTCCACATTTGTCTGTATTAGGTTTCCCAAGATCCATTGGAACGAATGAAATAGCACATTGCAGGACAGTTTGTTTAAGATTCTCTTGAAATCTATGGCTTTTTAATGAAGATTTTCCTTTTCTATTAAGAACAAGAAATGGCTAATAAACAACAGAAAACTCGACCATTTGCAGAAAGACGTCGCTTGACTACTGAAAAAGTCAAGGTTTCATCACTACAATTCCAGTCAAATCAGTAAGTGTCGAACGTAAGACACCTACATGGTAAGCTGTAGCTGAAGGAAAATCCTCACCAACATGACAATAAAAAATCGAAAGTAAAAACCACCGTTCCCCAACAAAGCAGAAACCAATCCGCAATTATTGCTACATCTGAACCACAAACTACATGAAACTTCAAGGTATTCGTATTGCAAGCAAAAGTAATTACACTCAAAACTATATGTGTTTAAACGAAATACGAGCGAGGTGTAAAAATGTACGAATAATTACAATACATATCGAATTTTACACCTCGAATGAACCGCTTATGATCTAAGACCAGACGGTAACGACAATGTATGTGTCTCTTGCTTGTTATGTTTTCTAATCTAGATCTTAGGTAGTTGAGATCTGCAAATGTAACTTAAAACGCTCACTGCTGGTCTAAATTACTTTACGAGTGGCAACAGTACTTGTGCAATGGAAATTTATCTAACTGCTCACTCCTTAAGGGAGCAGCCAACGTTTTAACAAACACAAAATTAATGTTAACAAATAAATGAATAGATGATTAAACATGGGATGGGGAGCATGAAAACATAAAGCAGAGGTATGACACTTTAAAATCATAATCTATTCAGTAAAGTGAACAAGCAAATAAATGTGGGGAGACCAAATTAAGCACACACCTTGTACAAAAGTGAATTAAACCATAAAATTACTACCTGTAACAAAATGGTTTCTGACCTTTATGAATATGGAGGTAGTGTGGGAGGAAATTTGCAAATACACAATGGGTAGCTGAAAGCATATTCATTCATTCACAGACACGCACATAATGCTTGTGGTACATTAAAATACGGCAACACTTGAGAGCAGCAGCGAAACGAAGCGTCGGTGACGAGATGGCGGGTGTCTTGATCACAAATTTAAGAACACTATACACAAAACGAACTCATGTTCGGGGAGGCAGCGGCTCACTGTTCTTAAGTACCATGTGGTGTATGACCATGCCGAATTTCATAGCAGTTACAAACAGAAATTAATTTAGAATGATCAAATAAAGCACACGCGAGAATTCGTATAGAAGAAAGCTGTTGTTGTTGCTGTTGTGGTCTTCAGTCCGCAGACTGGTTTGATGCGGCACTCCACACTACTCTGTCCCGTGCAAGTCTCTTCATCTGAGAATATGTTCAGCAACCTACATCCTTTTGAATCTGCTTACTATATTCGTCCTTCGGCCTCCCTCTACGATTTTTACCCCACACGCTTCCTTCTAATGCTAAGTTGACAATTCCTTGATGTCTCAGATTGTGTCCTACCAATCTATCCCTTCTCTTACTCAGGATATACCAGAAACTCCTTTAACCAATTTGGTTAAGCACCTTCTCATCAGTTATGTGATCTACCCATCTAATTCATCTGTAGCACCACATTTCAAAAGCTTCTATAATCTTTTAGTCCAAACTCCTTATCGTTCATGTTTCACTGCCATACATTGCTACACTCCAGACAAATGCTTTCAGAAAGGACTTCCTAACATTTAAATTAATATTGGATGTTAACAAGTTTCGCTTCTTTAGAAACGCTTTTCTTCCCATAGCCATTCTGCGTTTTATATCTTCTTTACTTCGGCCATCAGAAGTTATCTTGCTACCCCAATAACAAAATTCATCTACTACTTTTATTGTCTCATTACCTAATCTAATTCCTTCAGCATCACCTGATTTTCTGACATTGAATTCTATTACATTCGTCTTAATCTTGTTTACTCTTCCTTTCAAGACAATGTCCATTCCATTCAATTGCTCTTCCAGATCCTCTGGAGTCTCTGACAAAATTTCTATGTCATCGTTTCTTTTATTTCTTCTCCCTGCATTTAAATGCCCTCTCAAAAGTTCTCCTTCCATTCCTTCACTGCCTACTGAATGTACAGATTGAACAACATTGGGGAAAGGCTGCATCCCTGTCTTACTTCCTTCCCAACCTCTGCGTACCTTTCTTGCCCTTCGACTCTAATAACCGCTGTCTGGTTTTTGTATAGGTTGAATATAACTCTTCGCTCCCTATATTTTAACCCTGATACCTTCAGAATTTGGAAGAGTGTATTCCAATCGACATTGTCAAAAGCTTTCTCCAAATCGACAAACGCTAAAAACGTAGGTTTCCCTTTCCTTAGCCTATCTTCTAAGATAAGTCGTAATGTGAGTATTGACTGCCGTATTCCTAAATCCAAACAGATCTTCTCCGAGGTCAGCTTCTACCAGGATTTCCATTCTCCTGTACATAATTCGTGTTAAAATTTTGCAACCCTCACTTATCAAACTGATGGTTCCATAATTTTCACACTTGTCTGCAGTTGCTTTCTTTGGAATTGGAATAACAATATTCTTCTTGAAATCGGAGGTTATTTCCCCTGTCTCATACATCTTGCATACCAAGTGGTACAATTTGTTCACGACTGGCTCTCTTAACGATATCAGCAGTTCAGACAGAATATCATCTACTCCAGGAGCCTTGTTTTGAATCAAGTCCTTCAGTGCTCTGTCAAATTCTTCTCGCAGTACCATATCTCCTATCTCATCTTCCTCCACTTCGTCTTCCATTTCTAGAATACTGCCTTCAAGTTTATTTCCTTTGTATAGGCCCTCTATATATTCCTTCCACACTTCAGTTTTCCCCTCTTTGCTTAGTACTGGTTTTCCGCCTGAGTTCTTGATATTCATACAGCTGCTTTTCTTGTCCCCAAATATCTCTTTTATTTTTCTGTAGGCGGTATCTATCTTTCCCCTAGTTATGTAATCGTCTACGGTTCTGCATTTGTCCTCTAGCCACTCCTGCTTAGCCAGTCTGCACTTCCTGGAAATCTCATTTTTCAAACGTTTGTACTCACTTGCTGAATTTTTATATTTTCTCCTGTTATCAATTAAGTTCAGAATATCCTGTGTTATCCAGGGATTTCTATTAGGCTTTGTCGTCCTGCATATATGATCCTCTGCGCCTTGACTACCCTAGGGTCAGAGCTACCCATTCTTCTTCTATAGTATTGATTTGATGATTTGATTTTTTCAGGGAAGCCAAAACAGTGTTGGTCCAACCCGCCACTTCCCGCACCGAAACTGAGTTTATTGTGCGGTATCGCTCCCTGTATGTCTAGTAAAGCCAACTAGTGCCCTTGAACAGTGCAAGGAGTCCCTTTACCTGTTCTTTATTAGACACAATTTCTTCGGGTCTGGTTGTACCAAATGTTCTGTGCCTTTTACTCTCCAATGCAATGCATTCGAAGATTAGATGTGATGCAGTTTCATCACCGTCATCACAGATCCTACATTTAGGGTCCTCTTCTGTTATTCCCATTGTATGTAGGTGGTTTTTGAAATTCCCATGCCCTGTCAGCAACCCAACCATGAGTCTAATCTCTCTCCTGTTCAGACCCAGGATTGCAGTGCTTCTTTTAAAACATGGCTTTGGCATCATTACCTTGCCATGTTTTTGTTGATGGACTTTGGTCCAATATTCTACATGCTGTCTTCTGAGCCAGTTACGTAGCCAGTTTGGAACATTGCCTTGGTGATTGTCAGGACAGGTTCCGGTCCAATAAATGGAGTCTCTGCCCCCAACCTGGCTAATCTGTCGGCATGTTCGTTGCCACTGATCCCCGAGTGGCCAGAGACCCACAATAGGTTTACTCTATTGCTTTCCCCTAGCTCCACTAGAACCCTGTGACATTCTGCAACAATTTTAGACCTTGTTGCAGAAGCTGCCAGTGATCTCAGGGCTGCCTGGCTGTCTTTGTAGCATCTACGCAAATTCTCCTTCACACACGCCCTGATGGCAGTGATTTCCGCCTGGAATACTGAGGCCAGTTTTCCTAGAGAGATGACGCCCTCCAGTCTTGGCTGCACCCCATATACCCCAGCCCCAACACCTTGGTCTGATTTTGACCCATCAGTGAACCAGACCATATCTCCCGTACGGTGTCGAACTATTTTCTCCCACTGCTCCCTACTTCCAATTGTTATATTGAAAGGCTTGTTGAAGCAGTATGGGGTTATAATATAGTCGGCTGGCATTTCCCCAACCTTTCCTATATTTACCTCACTCACTATTTTAGTGTGTGATTCTGGATATCCCAAAGAGTTCCAGTTGTTGCCAGATTTGAGTCTGTATGCACCAGCCGCTGCCTCCATCTTGATCCAAAGGTGTAATGGGGGCATATCCAGCATGGTTTCCATCCCAGCAGTTGGTGTGCTGCTAATTCCGCCTGTTATGGCTAAGCAGGCTAATCTCTGCACCTTACCAAGCTCCTTAGCAGCAACCTGCTGTTTTACCTTCTTCCACCACACGACCGCCCCATAGGTGATCCTGGGCCTAATCACTGTGGTGTACATCCAGTGCATACCCTTGGGGCTCAGGCCCCAATTTTTGCCACAAGCTCTCCTGGTACTCACAAGAGTACCTTTTGCCTTGGAGCAAATATTCCTGATGTGAGGGGTCCATGTCAGTTTCTCATCTAGGGTAACCCCTAGATATTTCACTGTCCCCTTCACAGGTAGCGCTTCATTGAAAAGCTTTAGATTCCAACTTGAATGTTGTATATGCTTCTTTGTGAATGGTACAACAACAGTCTTCTTAGGACTAACCCCCAGATCCTGTTTTCTGCACCAGTCTTGCACAATGTCCAGTGCACCTTGTGCCATATTCTTCACTGTGTCAGCAAATTTGCGAAGTATACTATGACAAGATCATCTGCGTATCCTTGGCAAAAGTACTGCCTAGAGTTTAATTCTCCAATGAGATCATTCACTGCTAGATTCCACAATAAAGGGGAAAGAACTCCCCCTTGTGGGCAACCCCTAGTGGTGTTGAGTACCATTTCTTTCATCCATCATGGTAGCCTCTACCTTTCTTCCACTGAGCATGGCCCTAGTCCACCTACATATAGTGGTCCCTAGGTCATGCACCTCTGCTGCCCTAACCATGGAATCGAATTGCTAAAAGCCCCCTCAATGTCCAGGAAGATACAGAGGGCTATTTCCTGAAAGTGTAGTGCTTTCTCCACCTTCCCAACGAGTTTGTGCAGAGCTGTCTCACATGATTTACCTGGCTGATATGCATGTTGGTTTGAATGAAGAGGAGCCCTACTTAACCTCCTTTCTCCAACATGCACGTTAACCAGCTTTTCCAATATCTTAAGAATGAAGGAGGACAGGCTGATTGGTCTCATATCCTTGGCCTTGGTATGATCAAATCTCCCTGGCTTTGGAATGAAGACAACCTTCACTGCCCTCCAGGCATTGGGAATGATTCCTGCTGCTAGGCTAACCCTGAATAATCTGCATAGGAATCTAATAAGATTTTCTCCCGCCTGTTGCAGGAGAGCTGGAAAGATACCATCGGGGCCAGGTGACTTGAACGGTTGAAATGTTCCCACCGCCCATCGGACCTTACTGAAATTGACACACTCGTTGGCCAAATCCCAGTCCTCTTTGCGAATACCTGAGAACCGTCGTCTCTCAGGAATCGCATTCTGGTCTGAGTTATTCACCAGAGTATATTGAGGAGCAGTTCCAGCATTTCATGTGCTGTCTTTGTATACTCCCCATCCTCCTTCCTCAATGTTGGCAAGGTTGTAATTGACAAGGGCCTCACGATACTTTGCCCATTATCCTTTGCACCTCGCAAGGTTAAACAGTCTTCGTACCTGTTTCCTTTGCATTTCCAGGTTATTATTCCACCAAGGCACACTCCTATTTGTGCACTTCTTGGTGATTGAGCAGTTGTCCTGTTATGAGGTCACTATAGCAGAGGTTATGGCCTCTGCTACTTCCTCAAACTCTGCTGGATTCCTTATCGAAGTTTTAATTTCCGATAGGCTGAAGTCAAGGTCTCTCCTGTATGTCTCCCAGTCCGTTTTCCTGGGATTCCTATAGGCCATGGTCTGTCTGGTTCCCATTTCAACCTTGAATTTAATATACATGTGATCTGATGAGGATGGCTCCAGGACCACATGCCACTGTTTGACGTAACTTCCCATCATCATGGAACCAAAAGTTATGTCAGTTACTTCTTCCCTTCTACTATTCCTGAATGTAGGTTCATCACCCCTATTCAGGATCTCCAAGTTGTTAGATAGGAGATATTCAAGAAGGTGCTCACCTCTACTGTTGGTGTCCTTGCTGCCCCACGATAGATTGTGGGCATTGGCATCACATCCCACCTACAGTTCGTCACCTTGCCGATGGCAGGTTTCCGTCAGTCTCCTCACTTCCAAAGAAGGAGGAGAGCTGTCTTCGTAAGGAAGGTATGCTGAGGCCAAAACAATTTCCCTCGTGATACCTTCCTCACGTTGCTGCATCCTGATAGTCACCAGGTCCCTGGAACAAAAATCCATCATTGGTATGAAAGGTATTCCATTTCTAACATAAATGCATGTTCTGGAGTTTTTTAGATTTCTAGCATAAATCAGTTTACCTCCAGTACAACCGAGGCCCGATACACCCCCTTTGCATAAATAGGGTTCTTGTATCAGGGCCACATCCACCTCCTGTCTCCCCAGGCGACGGCTCAGAGCAGCAGTGGCCCCTCTACTGTGCTGCAGGTTTATCTGCAGCACTTCTAGTCCCCATCTTGCTGCCATTAATGCCTTTAAGGTCTTTTATTACCCTGACGGCGACCTGCGAGAACCCTAAAAACAGTTTCAGGCCTTGCTCTCGCATTGCCTTCAGGGACTTCTCTCCGACCTCCACCACCAGGGTTCGTCCTTCCGGAACGACCTTTTGGTTAATTGCGCTCCAATCCTCTGTCGAGACTTTTGGGTTCTGAACCCTTATTTTCTCGAACAGAGACTTTGGAGGGACATCCTTAAGGATCTTTGGTACCCATATTGATACCTTTGCGGTCTTCAGGAGTTCGGTTGCTGTCTTGACCAGCAGCTTCACATCCTCCCATGGGGATATCATGGGCACCTTGTCCCTTGTCCTTAAGCCATACTGCTGAGTGGCCCCCCTCGCAGACAAAAATGAGGGCACCGCGATCTAGATAGACCCTCCTGAATTTGGGTCCTGGACCAGCGTCCTCCCCAATCTCTTCAAAGAGGGCCATCTGCACGAGCTCCTCCTGCTGCGAGGTGATGCTCACCAGTGGGTATCCTTCTTGGACAACCGCCATTCTAAAGACCGAGACTGCTGTACTATAGGTCTGTTTTCCTATTTCCTGCCTCAGCCTTTTAAGATCACGCTTGTCCAGAGAGGAGGGAGTCTTAGATTCCTCCCTGACCCTCTTGTCACTTGTCTTTGACGTCGAGGGGGTCTGTGTATCCCCTTTCACCTGAGGCAGTTTCTTTTTGGGGGTCTTGGGCTCAAGCTCTTTTGATTCCCTCCACTTATGCTTAGGAAGCCATTCTTTTCTTTCCTTTTGCTTCTGTTCCTTGAGAAGTTTCCTCCTCTGAGTCCCAGACAAGGCCTTAATCCTAATCCGGTCCAACTTCTCTGTTACAGTTCCCACTTCTTGCTCAGGTCTAGACCCTGATTCAGAAGTAGAAATGCACTCCATCGGTCCTGATCCCGATGTCTGAGTATCTGAGGTCTCAGATTGCCCCTCAGATTCTTTTAAAATACTTTCTTTCTCTGTGTTCATCTTAGTCCCACGAGATTTGGGGATTTATATGGTCCACACCACGATAACCCCGCGTGGTGCAAGGCTACTTACATCTACATCTACATAGGGTACACTGTACCACTACTAGGCATTTTCTATTCCACTCCCAAATTGAACGAGGAAAAAAAGAATGCCTATATGCCTCCGTACGAGCCCTAATTTCTCTTATCTTGTCTTTGTGATCTTTACGCAAAATATAAGTAGGCGGCATCTTCAAATTCCGGCCCTCTAAATTTATTTAACAGAAATTCACGAAAAGAACGTCGTCTTTCTACCAGCGATCCCCAATTGAGTTGCCGGAGCATTTCCGTGACACTCGCGCATTGGTCGAACCTACCGGTAACAAATCTAGCTGCTCGCCTCTGAACAGCCTCTATGTCTTCCTTCAAACCGATCTACTGCGGGTCCCAAATACTTGAGCAATACTCAAGACGTGATCGTACAAGCGTTTTATACGCGGTCTCCTTTACAGGTGAAGTACATCTTCCCAAAATTCTCCCAATAAACTCACAACTCACAACTGTCCTTACATGCTCGTTCTATTTCATATCGCTCTGCAATGTTACGCCTAGATATTTGAACGACGCGACAGCATCAAGAAGCTCACTACTAATGCTGTATTCGAACATTATAGTATTGTTTTTTCTACTCATGCGCATCACCTTACATTTTTCTACATTGAGAGCTAGCTGCCATTCTTCGCACCAACTAGAAATTTTGTCTAAGTCAACCTGTATGCTATTACAGTCAGTTACAGACGACACCCTCCCATACACCACAGCATCATCAGCAAACAGCTGCAAATTACAACTTACTCTGTCCATCAGATCATTTATATAGATAGAAAATAATAGCGGTCCTATCACACTCCCCTGGGGCACGCCTGACGTCTCTGATGAACACTCGCCGTTGATAACAACGTACTGCGTTCTATTACTTTGGAAGTCTTCCAGCCAGTCACAAATCTGTGAACCTATTCCATAAGCTCGAATCTTCGTTAGCAGTCTGCAGTGTGGCACCGCGTCGAACGCCTTTTTGAAGTCGAGAAAAACACAATTCGCCTGTTGCCCTTCGTCCATGGCTCGCAATATGTCATGTGAGAAAACGGCAAGCTGAGTTTCACATGAACGATGTTTCCTAAACCCGTTCTGATTCATGGAAAGAAGCTTTTCCGCTTCAAGGAAATTTACTATATTCGAACTTAGAATATGCTCCAAAATTCTACATGAAACTGATGTCAACGATATTGGCCTGTAATTGTATGGGTCAGTTCTCTTTCCTTTCTTATACACGGGAGTCACCTGTGCTTTTTTCCAATCACTAGGAACTTTGCGCTGAATTAAAGATTCGCTATAAATGCAAGCTAAGTAGGGGGCCAACGCCGCAGAATAGTCTTTGTAAAACCGAACTGGTATTCCATCCGGATCAGCAGACTTTTTCGTATTTAGCTCTCTCAGCTGCTTCTCTACACCGGAAATACCTATTGCTATGTCCCCCATTTCGGAATTAGTACGTTGATCAAATGATGGTATATTTGGGCGGTCCTCCTGCATGAAAGATTTCTTAAAGGTTAAATTTAGAACTTCAGCTTTCCGTTTGCTTTTTTTTTATTACTGCCCCGGAATGATCAACTAGTGACTGGCCAGTGGGCTTTGACCCGCTTATCGATTTGACATAGGGCCAGAATTTTTTCGGGTTCTCGGAAAGATCTTTTGCTGAGGTATGGCTGTGATAATTATTGTATGCTTCACGCATCGATATTTTTATAGACGCACGAATGTCTACTAACTTTTCCCTGTCATCATTTGCGTTAGGGAGGTCGCCCGGTATCCCTGAGGCTCCGTTCGAGACACATCACCCATGTGCCACGCACCCGTCGGCACGGATCGCATCACACCTTGGGTTGGGAAAGGAATTTGGAAAGGACTGGGAGAGGATAAGGAAGACGGGACGTTGTGGGACACACTTTGTCAGATCCATCAGCTGAGGCCTTTCCGGCAGTAGGTTCTCTACCTTCGGTATAGCCCTCTGCTTCACACGGATGCGCAAGCCTCTCCACCCGCACGGACAGTGCTTCGTCGAGGTGGTGTCCCCTGGAGAGGTTCTACTGTATTACTTTCCACCATTTCATCCAATCCTTGCCTAATGCTCCCTCTGAAACTCTCAACCACCTCTGGTTCCTTCAATTTGTCGAGGTTCCATCTCCTAACTTTTCTACCTTTCTGCAGTCTCTTGGGTTTTCATCTGCATTTCATAACCGATAAGTTATGGTCAGAGTCTACATCTGCCCCTGGATATCTCTTACAGTTTAGAACCTGGTTACTAAATCTATTCCGTACCATTATAAAATCAATCTGGTACCTTCCAGTGTCTCCTGCTCTCTGCCACATATACAGCCTTCTTTCATGATGATTAAACCAATTGTTGGTGACCATTAAATTGTGCTCTGCGCAAAATTCTACCAAGCGATCTCCTCTTTCATTTCTTTTTCCGAGTCCATATTCACCTACCACATTCCTTCTCTTTCCTTTCCTACTACCGAGTTCCAGTCCCCCATCACAATCAAGTTTTCGTCTCCCTTAACTTTCTGATTGATATATTTTATCTCATCATACATTTTTTTTTTTTCGATATCCTCATCATCGGCCATGCTAGTTGGCATATAAACTTGCACTACAGTGCTCAGTGTTGGCTTCGTGTCTACCTTTACAACGATAATGCGATCACTATGCTGTTCATAGTAACTTACCCGCATTCCTATTTTCTTATTCATTATCAGACCTATTCCTGCGTTACCACCAACTGATTTTGTATTGATAACTCTGTATTCACCTGACCAGAAATCCTCTTCATCCAGCCACCGAACTTCACTAATCCCTACCATATCTAACATTAACCTATCCATTTCGCTTTTCAAATTTTCTAGCTTACCTACTCGATTAAGGGTTAGAATATTCCACGCTCCGACCTGTAGAATGGCTGTTTTGTTTTTCTTGATGACGACATCCTCCTGAGTAGTCCCCACCCGGGGACTATTTTACCTCCGGAATAATTTACCCAAGAAGACGCCATTATCATATATTCATACAGTAGAGCTGCATGTCCTCGGGAGAAGTAACGACTGTAGTTTCCCCTTGCTTTCAGCCGTTCGCAGTAACTGCATGGCAAAGCCATGTTAGCTGATGTTACAAGGCCAGCTCAGTCAATCATCCAGACTGTTGCCCCTGTAACTACTGAAAAGGCTGCTGCCCCTCTTCAGGAACCACACGTTTGTCTGGCCTCTCCACAGATACCCCTCCACTGTGGTTGCACCTATGGTACGGCAATCTGCATCGTTGAGGCACGCAAGCCACCCCACCTCGGCAATGTCTGTGGGTCATGGGTGTGGAGAAGAAAGCTAATATTAATAAAAGCATGGCTGAAGGCCGAAGTAAGGACTGTTACGAAAGCACGTGGCTTTGTCCTCCTTTATATTTGTGACTTCTTTTCATGTATTGTATACTGTCGGCTGAAGAGCGCGTCAAGGGCTGCAAGCCCGCTCCATCAGGGGAATGAAATAACATTAAAGAAAAAAAAATAACTTCTAACATGGACTGCTCCATTAAATGCGAGAAATTACGAAAAAAAGGATGCTACTGAAAATAAAGCAAAATACGAATAAAATATATTTACAATGCATTTAAATTGAACGGTTCCCATATGCATTAGTAGTCACAGAACATTATGCGACGAAACCAGCTTTTCTTTTATATTAAATACAAACAAATATGGAATCTTTAATTCCACCCAAGATTATCTCTGCAAGTAAAATCAAGCAGAGTGAGTAGCATATTACAATGGAATTCATAGTACAATACACACACAGTGTCGAAATAAAAAAACAAGGGGATAAGAAATTCCTGTTTTGTACGAAACCAAAACAAATATGCAAGTTTCTACACGAACCAATAATACACCGAGATGAGAGGCTGATTAACTTCCATGCTCCAAGTGGGAGAGGTGGGGGGGGGGGGGGGAGGCGAAGCTAGATGGTGTTTCGGAAGTCTCTGTAGGATCTTCACCCTCCTGACTGGGCTGTTCTCCAGGTCTGCCAGTCTTTCAGTTGCGTACATACCACTGAGTTGCGTAAAGAGTTGACAAGTGCGAAATATAAAATTTGTGCGATAAGTGGAGATATTCCTGATAGGCCTTTTGTACAGTTACAAACTGAATAAGTGTTCGAAGGTTAGAGCATAGTGCCACAAGCCAAATAGTTTAATTTCTCATGGTAAGCTCACTAGCTTTAATTAAAACTATACAGAATCAAAAATTATCCTATCGCAGCACAAAAATGTAAATTAGGAGAAATTACCTTCTCGACATACATCCCAGCTCCAAGAACATATAAATCAAAATACTGACATATTCCCTCTTTCTTTACGAGAACCATAATGTCGCAGTGCAGCGAGCACCGGAGGCGGAGAGGGAGTGGGGTGAATGCATCCTAAACTTCAGTGACATGTGCCGTCATGTTACACGACATACGAATTGGCACGTTGGATGACTTTATGTCATGTGTAATGTTATAAAACATAACATTGAGGCATCATGTTTCTTCACTTGATACAATGCATAACATTACATGAAATGGAATCTCATAAGGCGTATAGTATGCCTACTTCACGGTTTGATCATGTGGCGGCTAACGTAGGAGAATTATGCAGGAATTTTTCGACAGAGAATCCGGTAATGGTGCAGCTGGGAATAGTACTGATAGGGCTGGTGAGTATAACGTAAGTGGTGATCTGGAAAAGATAGCTACTGAAACTGGTAGCACAAATGTGCATTTCGTGGAAATGTTTCAGCGTCATGATCGAACTCATCTTATTAACATAAAGCTCGGAGAAGTGCTGATGGCAGAAGGCATGACTCACATTTCAATGGTACCAGGTGATTCTATCTGCAGGGTGGGTTTACCAGGCATGGCCTGCACCTCAATAGGTGCAGGTTGGCAGAGCTTATAGGTTAGCAAAGCTTATAGTGAGGGGAGGGAGATCTTCATGAGAAATTTCCTGTACTAGTGGGCGTTACTTCTGCAATCGGCTGATAGGTATTCCTGCTTAAAGTTAGTCCCTCGAACAAAGGATCTACGTCTGGCAAATGTTACGTATCGAAATAATTGAGGAATTAGCATATTTCACCGAAATATACAAGATATTTAAGTTAGTCGACTGCTTTTAGATGTTGCTATTTCAGAGACTGCCTTTATCAGGGTACACGTTAGCTGCCTACTTTTCCAGGAATTCTTTGCAGTTTGAGGGAGTGAACATGTACGCGAAAAACGGTATTCCAATTGAGTCCATTGATGTTTGAGCACAGCACTGAAAAAATATTTGACTTTTGTGTAAGTCTGAATGTAGTGAAAATAAACTTCTAATTGTTGTTATTTATAGGTCCCCTGGCTCTCATTTCAAATCATTTCTGCTCAACCTAGACAGTACTTTCGTTTTATAGGAAGTACAAAAATTAGTCTTTGTGGTAAGTTCAACAATAATGGGGTAACTGATGTGCAAGAAAAAGGACGCTGTTAGATCTCTTTAATTCTTATCACCCGTTGTAAACAGTATCATTTCCAACGAGAGTGCAGGGTAACACCTGCCCAAACACAGGCAATATATTTATTCATTCTTAACTATTAAAGGGGCATTCTGTTAGCAGAATAGTGAATGGCCTTTCAGACCACGAAGCACAAATTTTAATTTCAAAAGCGTTTAGCACTCAAACATCTATTTAGAAAGCTAATCCAGTTGCAATAGAGGTCTTCTCAAGCCTAATGAAGGAAAAAGACTGGCAAGTTTTTTATAGTGCTGATATATAAATATAATGCTGTCATTAAAACATTTCTGATGCTCTTTGAACGCTGCTTCCTGTTAGAACGCTCAAAACGAGGTACTACAAGAAATAAGCAGCCTGAGTGTCTGACAAGAAGAACAAGAATATCGTGTAGCTGGAATTATATCAATATGTTAGAATCAGTCGGAATCAAGCTGCAGTAGCCCATTACAAACAATACTGTAAGGTCCTGAAAAAAATGTAATTAAGAAGGCAAAAAGTATCTGGTTTGCCAAAATAATAGCTAATTCTCAGGATAAAATAAAAACTATATGATTAGTAGTGAAGGAAGTATCTGGTCACCAGCACAGAGTTGAGGATATAAATTCGGTGCGTAAAGAAGAATTATCTGTTACTGATAAGACATATGTACTGTATTTAATAATCACTTCCTGATTATAACAGGTGAATTAAACAGAACCGCCGGCCGCGGTGGCCGAAGGGACTAAGGCGCTTCAGTCACGGTCTGCACGGCCACTACTGTCGGGGGTTCGAATCCCCCCTTGGCCGTCCTAGTTCGTAAGTAGTTCATAAGTAGTTTGTAAGTTTAGGGACTGATGACCCCGTAGTTAAGTCCCATAAGCTTGACAAACATTTGAACATTTTTAAACAGAACCTTAGCTCCTACAGATAATCATATAACTCTCTTGGTATTTCGACTGTTGCCTGAGGTGGTACTGACAAGGGAGTAAATCACTACAGTCTAAGGACTGTTATGGATATGATGGGGTATCTAGCAGAATACTTAAGTACTTTTCCGCCTGTGTCCGTCCAGGGCTTAGTAATGTTTTCCATTTTTCCTTTCGGAAACGTCAATTTCCTGACAGATTGAAGTACTCAGTAGTGAAATCATTTTATAAAACTTGAGAAAGCGACAATGTAGACAACTTCAGACCTATTTCTACGCCAGTTATTGAAGTTATTGAAAAGGTTCTGTATTCAAAGTTAATCGTTCATTTCGGTTCCTATAATTTGCTAAAAAAAAGCACAGTTTGTTTTCAGAAATAGTTTAACAACCGAAAATGCTATATTCTCTTTTCTCTGTGCGGTACTTGATGGATTAAATGTAAATTTGCGAACGTTAGGCGTGTTCTTTGATTTAGCAAAAAAGTTTGCTGATCACAAGATATTGTCGCAGAAGTTAGAGCATTGTGGAGTAAGGGAAGTACCTCCTCTTGGTTCACTTCTTACTTTAATAAGAGACAGTAGAAGGGGATCCTCTACAGTGTTGGAAATGGTTGTGATATGTACTCACAATGGGGCGCAATTTGGAAGTAGGGGGTACCCCAGGTTTCTGTTCTGGGACCTCTGTTGTTTCTACATCTACATACATACTCCGCAATTCACCGTAAGGTTCCTGGCGGAGGGTACACTGTACCACTACTAGGTATTTTCTTTCCTATTCCAAATTGAACGAGGAAAAAAAGAATGCCTATATGCCTCCGTACGAGCCCTAATTTCTCTTATCTTGTCTTTGTGATTTTTACGCGAAATGTAAGTAGGCGGCAGCAAGATCGTACTACACTCAGCTTCAAATTCCGGCCCTCTAAATTTACTCAACAGAAATTCACGAAAAGAACGTCGACTTTCTTCCAGCGATCCCCAATTGAGTTGCCGAAGCATTTCCGTGACACTCGCGCATTGGTCGAACCTACCGGTAACAAATCTAGCTGCTCGCCTCTGAACCGCCTCTATGTCTTCCTTTAAACTGATCTGCGGCGGGTCCCAAACACTTGAGCAATACTTAAGACGTGGTCGCACAAGCTTTTCATACGCGGTCTCCCTTACAGGTGAAGTACACCTTCCCAAAATTCTCCTAATAAACCGAAGCCGGCTGTTCGCCTTACTCGCAACTGTCCTTACAAGTTCGTTCCATTTCATATCGCTCTGCAATGTTACGCCTAGATATTTGAACGACGCGACAGCATCAAGAAACTCACTACTAACGCTGTATTCGAACAGTATGGGATTGCTTTTTCTACTAATGCGCATCACCTTACACTTTTTTACATTGAGAGCTAGCTGCCATTCTTCGCACCAACTAGAAATTTTGTCTAAATCATCCTGTATGCTATTACAGTCAGTTACAGACGACATCCTACCATACACCACAGCATCATCAGCAAACAGCCGCAAATTACAACTTACTTTGTCCATCAGATCATTTATATAGATAGAAAATAATAGCGGTCCCATCACACTCCCCTGGGGCACGCCTGAAGCACAGAGTAAATATATATTTGTCTGTGCCTGAAGATACCGTAGTCTCTGATGAACACTCGCCGTCGAGAACAACGTACTGCGTTCTATTACTTAGGAAGTCTTCCAGCCAGTCACAAATCTGTGAACCTATTCCATAAGCTCGTATCTTCGTTAGCAGTCTGCAGTGTGGCACCGCGTCGAACGCCTTTTTGAAGTCGAGAAAAACACTATCCGCCTGTTGCCCTTCATCCATGGCTCGCAAGATGTCATGTGAGAAAAGGGCAAGCTGAGTTTCTCATGAACGATGTTTCCTAAACCCGTGCTGATTCATGGAAAGAAGCTTTTCCGTTTCAAGGAAATTTACTATTTTCGAAATGAGAATATGCTTCAAAATTCTACATGAAACTGATGTCAACGATATTGGCCTGTAATTGTGTAGGTCAGTTCTCTTTCCTTTCTTATAAACGGGAGTCACCTGGGCTTTTTTCCAATCACTAGGAACTTTGCGCTGAATTAAAGATTCGCGATAAATGCAAGTTAAGTAGGGGGCCAATGCCGCTGAATAGTCTTTGTAAAACCGAACTGGTATTCCGTCCGGACCAGCAGACTTTTTCGTATTTAGCTCTCTCAGCTGCTTCTCTACACCGGAAATACTTATTGCTATGTCCCCCATTTCGGAATTAGTACGTTGATCAAATGATGGTCATTTGTGCGGTCCTCCTGCGTGAAAGATTTCTTAAAGGTTAAATTTAGAACTTCAGCTTTCCGTTTGCTTTCTTCTATTACTGCCCCGGAATGGTCAACGAGTGATTGGACAGTGGGCTTTGACCCGCTTATCGATTTTACATAGGACCAGAATTTTTTCGGGTTCTCGGAAAGATCTTTTCCTAAGATATAACTGTGATAATTATTGTATGCTTCGCGCATCGATCTTTTTATAGACGCACGAATCTCTACTAACTTTTGCCTGTCATGATTTGCGTGTTCTTTTTTGAATCGAGAGTGCAACAGCCTTTGCTTTCTCAGCAGCTTTATAACATTATTATTAAACCACGGTGGATCTTTTCCATCCTTAATCGTCTTTACTGGCAGATGTTTCTCTAACCCTTTACTAACAATGCACTTAAATTTAGTCCACAATTCCTCTACATCCATAGTCCCGGAATTAAACGATGCCCATTCATTTTCTAAGCGCGATCGTAACATTTGCTTGTCGACTCTTCCCAACAAAAACACGCTCCTAGCCTTCTTTATTCTCAGTGATATAAATTATATGCCTTCTAATATAATAGGTAATTCTAAGATATTTCTGTTTGCTAATGACACTAGCTGGGTAGTGAAGGATTTTGTTGGCAAACTGATGCAGAATCAAATAATGCACTTAAATAATTTCATGTCTTGTAGTATGTACATGATAAGTGAGACCGAACAGTTTAAATTTCTAGGCGTTCATATAGATAGTAAGGTGGATATCCATGTTTAGGATCTCGTTCAAAAACTAAATTTTGCGTTGTTTATCATTCAAACAGTAGTTGACCACGAAAAGTAGTCTATTTTGCTTATTTTAATTCGCTTATGGTTCACTGTGCTATATTTTGGGGTAACTGCTCAGATTCAAAAAGGGTATTTATTGCATAGAAACTGGCGGATTTGTTACTTGTAGATTCGATTAACACAGTGTTACGAGAGGCATCGGAAAATCAAATAGAAATCGCTGGAGAGACGGCGTCGTTATTCTAGATAACACTGCTGAGAAAATTTAGAGGGCTGTGATTTGATGCCGACTGCAGAACGATTCTACTGCCTCTAACTTAAATTCCTTACAAAGGTCACAAAGGCAGCATAACTGAAATTAAGGGTCGTGTAGAGGCTTACATGCATTCGTTTTTCCTTCGCTTTGTGTGGGAGCAGAACAGAAATCGACTTAGTAGTAGCACAAAACACTCTTGCTCCGCACCGTGGAGGAATGTGGACTGTGCATGTAGATATGTAAAATACTGTGGCAATGAAGTATCAGAACTCTGTTTCAGAATTACAACCCTTGAGAAATGCTTCCTTATAAACGTTATGGAGATAGAGTTACTTTTGTATGGGGTGTTCAAAGGAAGTATCGAATATCTTGAGAGATGGTGCACTCATCGAAACAGGAATAATAAGTCCAATAAACATGGGTCCGAAAAAGCATACTTTCTGAGAGAAACACTTGTTTTTAGTAAGGGCTGCGCGACGTTTGGTATACCAGGCGATATATTAATAGGGCGATACATACCTCCACAAAGATTAATGGGGCACATTGTGTGGACTTCCTCATTAATGTACTGGAGAATGTGCCATGTGAGCAACGATTAGAGATGTTTCTGATGGCGCACCAGCTCACTATCTTTACAATTTGTGGGAACATTTAAAGTAGACGTTTCAGGACTTTTGTTTATGCAGTCATTTGGTCTACGCAACTCCAAAAAATGTTAAAATGTTTGTAAATGTAAGGGGCTGAACTGCTGCGGTTATCAGTCCTAGGCTGACAAACTACTTAAACTAACTTATGCTAAGGACAACACACACACCCATACCCGAGCGAGGACTCGAACCTCCAACGGCGAACAACAGCGCGCTCCGCGGCAAAGCGCCTTAGAGCGGTCTGCCACTCCACCGAGGCGTACGCAACTCCAATAATGATGTGTAGACACTACAGGGTCACGTGTTCAATGCCTGGCAGCAAGTACTACAGCAGCCGCCGAAAGGTAGGGTGATGCCCTGCCACGAATGGACGCCACGTGGAACACCTCCTGCAAACGCATGTTTATCTCAGTTACTATTAGTTTCCGGACCATTTTTATTGGATTAATTTTGTCTTGCTTCGAAGAATACTATCACCTCTCAAAGTAGTGGACACTTTTTGTAACACCGTGTACACTCCGCGCAGTTACAGGGAAATGCTGATCATGTACATCTCCAATGATGAAACAAACTTCTTTATCAAAAAATGTTCAAATGTTTGTACAGTCTATGGGACTTAACTACGGGGTCATCAGTCCCTAAACTTACAAACTACTTATGAACTACTTACGAACTAGGACGGCACAAATATCCATGCCCGAGGGGGGATTCGAACCCCCGACCGTAGTGGCCGTGCAGACCGTGACTGAAGCGCCGCAGCCGGCTCGGCCACCGCGGCCGGCCTTCTTTATCACTCTGATGTTTGTTGCGTACCGCCTTCATGGTAGCGCTGCAGAACATAGAAGCAGTAGCGCTGGCACGCGGAGCGGGAATTGGAACGCAATGCGGAAATTTGAGCGCCCCAGCTCAGGAGCTGCTATGCGGGTCGACCTTGCCGGCGGCCTTAATACGGCCGGGCAGTCGCCAGACAGAAGGCGGCGAGGCGGAACGGCGCGGCGGCTACGCGGGCCGTGGGCCGTGGGCGAAGCAACGCAACGCGAGGCGGTGCAGCGGCGCCAGTCCAGCCACTAGCCAGCTATGTGTGCCAGCCGCGCGGCCTGGCGTGGCGCAACGCGGCCTCCAGGGTCGGGCCGCGCGCGTGCCGCCGCTACGTCAGGTGCTCGACTGCTCGACTACTCGCACCGCCCACCTGTCCACAAGTGGAGGCTCTAACTCCGCCCACACACAGAAGTGTGCAACATATGACAGTGGAGTAGCCGGAAGCTCAATAAATCTTACCGAGGGTATTATTTGTTCGCGTATTTGGCTACTAAAGTTGCTCTTTTCTACACGAGCCGTGTTTGGTGATATTGAATACTAGCTTAAACCCGGCAATGTTCCGCATTTAGTAAATATTAGCTGAAAACCCGGCGTCGCCCGAGTACTTAATTATTTATTTATTCCTACCATTTTTCAGATATATATTCATTTGTTGCAAGATTTGAGGTGGAAATTATAATATTTATATACTATTTATTACAGTTCATTCTACCACTTCCAAAATTAATACTCATCTTTTCAACATAACGATGTATGGGGGTTCTGCTCGCTGCAACATTATTCTCCTCGGGCGTCGTGGTAGAAATAAATACTCGTAGATACAATTTTTCACTTCTTCTTTAATTTGAAATCAAACTGTTTCTCCAGTTCTCCACCAAATATTTTAACAACAAAACATTTACAAAGCATCAGAACGGTAGTAATTCCATTTCAAAACAAAGACTGACATAGCTTCCAGAGCACTTGACAAACGACTGAAACCCGAACTCCCCCACGCAAGGCGGTGAGGCAAATATATAACATCGACAATAATGGCATTACATTATCCATTGTTCATAACAATAGAATATACTGATTTACAATTACCAAACATACAAATAAAACATCACATGTACACAAGAATAATCACAATATAAAATGAAAACTATACATACAATAATTTTAGATGGCGTATGTATGTTTAAGACGAAATTTCCGATCTCTCTGTTGACAACAAAGTGCGATGTTAAATAACAATTAATTAGTTAACGAGTACATCATACATGTTCCTAACATATATTCAGCTATCAATTATCTTGGCAATTCTCAAAATAAGTTCTAAATCTCATGTCAGTCAATATATGCAGAGAATTACAATATTCAAATTTCTACTATTAAATTAATTAATATAATTAGCTGCTCAATACAACTTGTTTATGAGCCTAACATATATACAATGCTATTTATTTTAATATCTTTATGTTTTACAAAAGTTTGTACCCTTGGTCTGTCTATTTATTGAAATAATGTACGATAACAAAAGTATTGTTTATAGAACTGTCTGGAAACGTCTTATAGAAATCTCTTAATTAATGAAATCTATCACTTGTTTTGATCACAGTATCACCGAGACACTGTCCTACACTGATTCTTAGGCTGTCTATTTCGTTTGTAACTTCACACGCAACATATATCACTAATGAACCACACGATTCCGGATCTGACGCAGACGGTATCGTACGATAACATTGATATGAGGGGGCCGGCAGTATCATCACAAAATCATTAAAAGAAAGGCGTTATTCGTTGCGGCGAGATTTATTTATGAAATTTCAATCACTGACTTTTACTTCTGACTGTCAAAATATTTTGCTAGCACCCACCAAAATAGGGAGACATGATCATCCTAATAAAATAAGAGAAACCAAATCCAAAATGGAACGATTGTTTCTTCCCGCGCGCTATTAGAAAATGGGACGGTAGAGAAAGTTTATGAAACTCGTTAATGAACCCTCTGCCAGGCACTTAAATGCGAATCACAGAGTATCTATGTAGATTTTTATAAGGGCTGTATGTCTGTAAAATCTCTTGGGAATACAATTAGTAGTAAAGAAGTAGTAGATTAAAACTTTGTGCGTGGCCGAGCGTTCTGCGGCGCGACAGTCACAGTTTGCACGGCCACTACGGTTGGGGGTTCGAATCCCCCCCCCCTCGGGCATGGATATTTGTGTCGTCCTTAGTATTAGCTAGTTCATAAGTAGTTTGTAAGCTTAGGGACTGATGACCCCGTAGTTAAGTCCCATAAGCTCTACAAACATTTGAACATTTTGGTGCGTGATGGGGCGGTTTTCCATGAACTTGACTGTTTATGTGCCCATATCTTATGAACTACGTGTCGTACTGTGATACAGTTTAGAAGGTACACTCAACTATATGCGTGCACACTGTTTGTAAAATTTCCTGCGGCTACAATTTATAGTGTACAAATTTTAATGGTAACGTCATACCGAAAGCTGTAGTTTTAACCACGAACAGCGGAATGTTACTGTTTACGTGCTCACATATCATAAACTACGTGTCGGAATGTGATACACTTTAGAAGCTACATTCAACTATATATGTGTATACTGTCTGTAAAATTTCCTGTCGCTACAATTTGTAGTGTTCAAATTATAAATTGTAACGTCATACCGAGAGCCGTAGTTTTACTCCATAAACAGCGGAAAAGTAGTAACCGAGAAACTTTTTTTCATCATTTTGTTGCAAGTTTGTTGCAAGTCGCTAAGTACTGTCATTCTCATACAGTGTATTTCGAAAGTCTCGCCGCATTATATGGCATTTTTTGCGATTTCTATTGGTTATGACGTAATATCTTCTGTACCATGTGTCGTATGGAACGGAACCCCCGCAGCAATTGTACCTCACGGCAAGGAATGAGTGTACCAAATTTGGTTCAAATCGGTCCAGTGGTTTAGGAGAAAATGAGAAGTATTGTCGCTAAATGCAGCAGTTTTCCGCGCATCTCATTGTTTTTGACGTCATATCTCTTGAACTATGTATCCTACGTTATTCTTACACTTACGGCGACCGTTCTCATGGACTGAAGCTTATGTGTGCAAAATTTCATAAATATTGGAACAAAATTGTCGATTTCTATGCAACACGTACAAATATACGGACACTCTGCTTTATATATTAGATAGAAGGAGAAGATAGAAGACTAGCGAACCCGGCAATGTTTCGCGTTTAGTAAATATGAGTGGGAATTGATACACATCCCAAAGTCGTTGCCTTAATCTTTCTGCCCATCACTTCCCCTCCTCTCTACGCTTATTTCTTACCTTCCTCGTTGTCCTCTTAGGCTAGCTGAAAACCCGGCATTGCTCGGGTATTTATTCCCGCCCCCGCCCTTCCGTCAGTCTGCTCCGCCATACTCCGTCTACTTCACTGTTGTTCCTCCTCCGCCACCTACTCCTCTTCGTCTTCTCTCTTCTCCGTCTCCTCTTCTCCCCCCCCCCCTCCCCGCCACGCCACACCCTTCTAATCGCCCATCCATTTACTTAAAATAACTTACACTAATGACAACACACACACACACACACACACACATGCCCGAGGGAGGTCTCGAGCCTCTGGCGGAAACGGCCGCCCAGTCAGTAGCACGACGCTTTAGACTAGTGATGGGAACAATCGAATGAAAACAATCGATTCATTCGGTTGTTGGAAAAAAATCGATCATTCGGTTGTATTTTCTCGTATCGGTTGAATTATTCGTTCATTTTTCTTAGTGAAACCAGTCGGTGGGACCAACCGAATGAAACAACCGATTCAGTCGGTTGGACTATTCATTCGTTCTTTTGAGTGAAACCAGTCGGTGGGATCAACCGAATGAAAAAATCGACGCAGTCGGTTGGACTACTCATTCCTTCTTTTGAGTGAAATCAGTCGGTCGGAGCAACCGAATAAAAAATCGACACAGTCGGTTGGACCACTCATTCCTTTTCTTTTGAGTTAAATCAGTCGATGGGGCCAACCGAATGAAAAAATTGACACATTACTTTGGCCTCTTCATTAGTTCTTTTGAGTGAAACCAACCGAATGAAAGAGTCAGTCGGTCGTAGTTTTACTATGTTGGAAGGCAGTAAGTTTATCTGTCGGTTGAACCATGTAGTCATTATCCCAACTGAAACGACTCAGTATTTTAGCTTACATTTCTATGAAAGAATCTGACATGCACATCAGTGCTACAGCAGTGCTACATTATACCGACATGTAACAGGGGTATGCCAAAGTTAAAATGCGTATTACAATGTTCATTTAATTATGTACTGAATGAAGTAACTTTTCGTTTTATAACAGTGATTCATATTTTGTTGTAGATTAAATTGTTCGAGGTGCCATCAACGAGTAACTAATTAGATGTCATATAGCTGGAGCAGGCCTGCGATCACTTTCATTGCCCACCACAGACCTCAAAAACGCCGATCATCTGGGGCCGATCAGATTACTTTCGCAGACACCCACAATCTGAAGAAGATAAGTGGCCAATGACCACGAAGTACCGCAGGGAGCGGGGACACGAGAGGGGGTGCTGCCTCGCTTGCGTTTTCACTGCTGACAGCGCCAACAGGCGCGCGCCAAACTCCACACAACAGTGTCTGGCGGCGTCGCGGGGCGTGCCATCGCCCATTGTTGTCGGTTTCTTACTGTCTCAATAAAGAAGCGTGGAAATTACAGGGTGTTCCAAAATGATTGCTACAAGTTTAATCTCGCATACTGTATCTCCCAAGTGGGAACAGGTAGAAACGTGCGGTTTGAGGCTTATTATTCATACATATCTAAGGTACTAGTAGGACAGAGATAAGTATTTTAACTTTGAGCATATTTGCTAGATCCAAATTCGAAGATCATTAAAACATTAGATATAGTAAAAAATAAATAAATAAATAAATAAAAGTTTAATCAAAATATCCACGGGTGTACTGCCGGTCTATAGTGTCCAACAGTGCCCGTTGGACACTATAGACCGGCAGTACACCCGTGGATATTTTGATTATCAAATACGCCGGGAGAAACTGAAGAATCACGAAAAAAAGTTTATTAAAGTATTTTGTATAAAAATGTTTCTTATAAAAATATTTTTGTTAATTCCATCTAATTTGAAGGAGTACGAGAAGACATACAACATTTATCAGTGCTGTAAATTTCCTTCAGCGCGTCTGTATTCGTCAACAGTGTATGAAATATTCATCTCAAGTTTCATAATTATTCACTCTTATCACAGATATTCCTGTGGTTATTGGTGAAACGGTGTGGAGGTTTATTCCATCCCTGCGCCACGTACCATACAAAATCTTAGATGCCACTTGTTTTGAAAGTCAAGTGTGCAAAATTTCATCAAGATCGGAATAAAACTCTATATTGGCGTCGAATTTTGGAATACCTTCTCTCATGCATCGAATTAAAGTACATGTAGACGGTGACCATTCTCTTTCTTTGAAGGTAAAGAGTGAAATATATCATTAAAATTCGAATACAAACGGAATTTGTCGAAGTTAGTAGGTAAAGTACCCTCCGCCATGCACCTACGAAATTTATTGTACACAGTTACCTTCGTCTTGTTTTAAAGGTCAAGTGTGCAAAATTTCATCAAGATCGCACCCAAATTGTGGTTTTTGTCGAAGTTAGTATGTAAAGTACCCTTCGCCATGCACCGAATTAAATTTGATGTAGACAGTGACGTTTCTCTTGCTTTGGAGGTCAAGTGTGCAAAATTTCATCAAGATTGGAACAAAACTGCAGATTTGCATGCAATAGAAACACACACACGGACACACTGCTATATTTTTAAGATTTGTTTTTAAGAATGTTTCATGCTGAATCACGGTTCATTTATACCCAAAAAGGCTGAAGGAGTATGCAAATAAAGTCACACAAAGTCGATGAATCAAAATAAAAACATCCATATAAGTGCAGAAACTGACAAAGACTTTTCCAGTCGGTTGTATCGCATCAAGTGAAACCACTCAATGCCGAGAACATTCATATAAAGGGCAGAAACTTGTTTCATTCGGTGCTCGCGCATCGACTGAAACCACTCAAACCCACTGAATGAGTGAAAACATTCATATAGCGGCTGCAACCGACAGACTGGTTTCATTCGATTGTTTCGCATCGACTGAAACCACTCAAACCCCGCCAGTGAGTGAAAACATTCATACGGCCACAGAGACTATTTTCATTCGGTTGTTCCATTCGACTGAAAAACCGACTGAACGAAAAAACAACCGATTGACCAATCGTTTGTTAAAAACAGTCGGCTGCCCCATCACTACTTTAGACCACAAGGCCTTCCTGCGCGGCGTTGATAACAGTATCCGCGGCTATATCTTCCTTCATTATGTAATTTAAGACAATAGATGTTTACTAAACGTTTTCACTGTCATTTTTCCTCTGATTTTGCACACTATTACAAGACCCTTAATCAGTGTCATGTTAGTTGCTACAAATACGAACCGCATATGAGTATGACCGTCGTTGTAACGTGCTTTCATGAATCCATGTAACTTCCGTGTCAAAAGTTATATAACACAGCTGCTGAGGGGTACAAGACGCGCACGCCCAAGTGGAACCATAATGGCAGACAAACAATTGAAAGAATTTTCTCCCTCTCATATCCGCTCACCTTGCAGTAGCCACGTAACTTGTGAGTCTGCCCCAGAGGTAAGCGGCTAACTTCACTTCGCTCTCGACGGAATCTACGAAAGTAATTAAACTAAGCACATCCTAAAATATTACTAACTATATTTGTTGGTTATTCAGCAGTATAACTACACTCATAAAAAGCTTTTAAAATAAGTCAACGTTTGTGAGTCTGACTCTTAGTTGCCAGATTGAAAGACTGTAGCTGTACAAAATCGTTCAAGTGTTTGTAAACCTATTGGGCCAAACTGCTATAGTCGTCAGTTTAACGGATTTGTAAATCTAGGGACTAACTCACACTAAGGACAACTCACACACCAGTGCTCCACGGAGGACTCGAACCTCCAGCGAGCGGAGATGTAAGACGATGAAATATCAAGGAGTGAACAATTAATTAGTTTTCAAGAGATGGTATTTCTCTCTCGCTCTGCGTTTTTCAATCTCTAATGGAAAATTTTGACTTGGTTGTAAACGTGTACAATACATGACAAATACTGTGGTGTCGCTATCCCTCAACCCTTACCAGCTCCCATTAGTGCAATAAGCACTGTTGAGCATTGGGACGTCTATATCCCCCCGTCTTTCGGAATCTGCAGAGCAATACTACGGGCCATGGCTTGAATATATATACAGAATTCTGTGAGGGATCAAATGGGAAGTCCTGTACCAGTGCCTCAGTGCGTCTGTTTCATGAAAATGTAATCTTAATACCATCTTCTCCGTTGCAAGTGTCCTGCCAATAACATGCAGTCTTTGGTTCGCCTTTCTCGTAACATTTTCTATGTGTTTCTTCCGATTTAAATCTACCGCAACAGTAATTCTTAGGTGTTTAGTTAAATTTACCGCCTTAAGATTTGATTGATTTTTCTTCTAAACCAAGTCTAAAGGTTTCTTTTTCTGCTCACTTGGACGACCTAACACTTTTTATTTTTTAGGGTTTACTGCCAATTTTCATACTATACCCATGTCTAAATCATTCTAAATTTGGTTTTGGTCTTCTGATGACCTTACGAAAGATAAATGATAGCATAATCTAAAATAACCTAAGAGGGCGACTTTCTCTCAAATCGTTTACAGAATCTGCAAAGAAAAAAAAAAAAAAAAAAAAAAAGAATTGTTAGTACAGCGCATGGAATTTATTTAAAACGTCTAATTCAATATGCGGCAGCCGGAAGTGATGGTAGTGTGACTGTTATGTGCCTGTGTAATTGCGTAATTGCAAGGACCAAAGTTTAACGAGTCTTCAGAGTTCCACCAGTGGCTTTACCACAGTATGGACTCGCATTCGGGAGGATGGTGGTTCAAATCCATCTCCGGCCATCCAGATTTAGGTTTTCCGTGATTTCTCTAAATCACTCCAGGCAAATGCCGGGATGGTTCATTTCAAAGGGCACGGCCGATTTCCAAAAATGTTCAAATGTTTGTAAATCTATCGGACCAAACTGCGTGGTCATCAGTCCGTAGCTTACAAACTACTTAAACCTAGGTAAACTAACCTACGGACAAACACACACACCCATGCCCCAGGGAGGACTCGAACCTCCACGACGAACAACCGCGCGCTCCGCAGCGAGGTGCTTTAGACCGCTCGGCTACTCCACCGCGGCGGCCGATTTCCTTCCCCATCTTTATCCAAAACTGCGAGCGTTAGCTCCGTCTCTAATGACCAAGCTGTCGACGGGCCGTTAAACCCTAAGCTTCCTTCCTTCCTTCCTTTACCACATTAAGATAGGAAGGGAGTAGAGTTATCTGTCGGTACTGCGTTCCAGTCTCATTGTTGTCAATCTTTCTGAAAATACGTAAAGTAACAACAAAAAACGTAATAGTGACAATTGCAGTGCTACAAAAGTGGCAAGACACATTCAACCTTTCCTCAATAACCTGTGTTTGACGAACAGAGGATGAAACAGAAATCCACCGACAAGCTTTCGGAAGTTATTCAGGGATATCTTCTGAGTATTTTGGCATACATCGAAGTGACAAAACGCATGGGTCTCCGATGTACACAGATAAAGATGTCGGTAGTGTCGCGGACACAAGGGATAAAAGGGGTGAGCATTGGCAGATCCGTCATTTGTACTCCGGTGATTTACATCGAAAAGCCGCGAGGGCCGGGCCAGCGCCGTCTAGATACAAGGCCTCACAACACGTCCGTGTCACATCACACCCATAGGCCACCATCGCAAGCTCACTGGATGGCGCTACGAGGCAGTGGACTGTGCCCCAGCGGCCAGTCACTCAGCTAGCGATGACAGCCTATCGGTGTGACGTGACACGGACGTGTTGTGAGGGCTTGTATCTAGACGGTGTTGGCCGGGCTCCATATTACGGATTCGCGCGCCGCCTCCCTGACGGAGGTTCGAGTTCTCCCTAGGGCATGTCCTTAGGATAAATTGGTTTAAGTAGTTTGTAAGCCTTGGGAGCGATGACCTTAACAGTTTGAGCGCTTAGGATTACAAAACATTTTGACATATCGAAAGGCTTTCGACGTGTTTATGGCAGCACGACAGTAATTAACAGACTCTGAGCGCAGAATGGTAGTTCGACATAGACGCATGACATTCCACTCCGGATATAGTTAGCGATTCGATACTATGAGATCAACAACGTATTGATATTTGAAGTTGATAGTTTATGTGAGCTGTTATGGGTAGCGGTCAACCTGAGATCCGAATTAACTCAATAATTGGTTTATTTTATGGTCTCCCGACCCAGACGATATAGTAGCGGAAAGTTTCGTAGAAAACTTCAGCATAATATCAAACCTGTTCAAAATGTTCAAATGTTTGTTAAGCTTATGGGACTTAACTACGGGGTCATCAGTCCCTAAACTTACAAACTACTTATGACCTACTTACGAACTAGGACGGCACAAATATCCATGCCCGAGGGGGGATTAAAACCCCCGACCGTAGTGGCCGTGCAGACCGTGACTGGAGCGCCTCAGTCCCCTCGGCCGGCATCAAACCTGTATCCGCCTCATTAAAAATGAGTAATTGCAATTGACCCTCAAACTCTTGGCGAAATATATGTTTAAATCTGGAGGTACACACAAAATATCGTCAAAAATAGTGCTAAATGCATTCTCTAAAAGTTATTTCGAGCTATTATTGCATGAGCCCACTGGAATAGCCAACGGTTGTCAAAACGTACTTGAACTCTTAGCAACAAATAATCCTGGAACTCATAACGAACATGACGATGGATACAGGGAATAGTGAACACAAAGTTGCCGTCTCGAGACTGAATACAGAATATTCCAAATTAACCAGAAATAAACGAAAAACATCTATTCAGAAAAACAGAGGGACAATTTTAACTTTTTCCAAATTAGAAATGTAAGTTTAGAGAAGATGTGTTTTAGATTCAAAGAAATAGTGTCGACAACAATTAATAAATGTATGCCAAATAAATTCACAAAATACGTAATTGATTTCCCTTCGTACACAAAACAGGTCAGAACACTGTTGCTGAAGCAAAGAAAACATAATGCTGAATTTAAACCAACAAAAATCCTGAAGATTGGTGATGTGATAGAGAAGCTCGAAATTTAGCGAGGATATCAATGAGAAGTGCTTACAGGCTGCCAACCCTGAGCCATACTCCACCACCAGAGATAGGGCGAAAAATGTCTTCTTAGAGAGTTCAATAAACAAACAACCTCCAGCTGCCCATACACATGTATCTGTCCTGGAACGCAGAAGACTCAGATCGACAAGACCAGCATTAGTCTCCGCTAAAGAACTGACGAACACAGAATTTGATGTCCACAGTCTCTGGGAACAACGTTGGCGAAGACACTGCCCAACAAAATGCCAAAACTTGTTGACCAAGCAGAAACCGCCTGGCTTCAAGCAACCACGCAATGTGTGGGCAACACTGAACCGCATCCGTATTGGCCATGGAAGAAGCGCTGACGGCCTCCACAAATGGAGAAAGACGCCAACGCCAAATTGCGACTGCGGTGCTGAGATGTAAACGATCCAACATATAGTGGAAAAATGCCCAGTCCGAGCCTACAAGAGACCCTTTACCGATTTCCTAGATGCAACTAGGGAGGCAATTGATTATATTCAAAGTCTTAATGTCTTTTTGTGTTTACTGTATAAAATTATGAGATTTAACGACGTATGCCTTACGATAAATTAAATAAATAAATGAATCAAAGTTTCGAGACAGAGTTTTTTGTGGAAACTACTGTAAGCACTTCTCATTGATATCCTCGCTAAATTTCGAGCTTCTCTATCACATCACCAATCTTCAGGATTTTTGTTGGTTTAAATTCAGCATTATGTTTTCTTTGCTTCAGCAACAGTGTTCTGACCTGTTTTGTGTACGAAGGGAAATCAATTACGTATTTTGTGAATTTATTTGGCATACATTTATTAATTGTTGTCGACACTATTTCTTTGAATCTAAAACACATCTTCTCTAAACTTACATTTCTAATTTGGAAAAAGTTAAAATTGTCCCTCTGTTTTTCTGAATAGATGTTTTTCGTTTATTTCTGGTTAATTTGGAATATTCTGTATTCAGTCTCGAGACGGCAACTTTGTGTTCACTATTCCCTGTATCCATCGTCATGTTCGTTATGAGTTCCAGGATTATTTGTTGCTAAGAGTTCAAGTACGTTTTGACAACCGTTGGCTATTCCAGTGGGCTCATGCAATAATAGCTCGAAATAACTTTTAGAGAATGCATTTAGCACTATTTTTGACGATATTTTGTGTGTACCTCCAGATTTAAACATATATTTCGCCAAGAGTTTGAGGGTCAATTGCAATTACTCATTTTTAATGAGGCGGATACAGGTTTGATGCCGGCCGAGGGGACTGAGGCGCTCCAGTCACGGTCTGCACGGCCACTACGGTCGGGGGTTTTAATCCCCCCTCGGGCATGGATATTTGTGCCGTCCTAGTTCGTAAGTAGGTCATAAGTAGTTTGTAAGTTTAGGGACTGATGACCCCGTAGTTAAGTCCCATAAGCTTAACAAACATTTGAACATTTTGAACAGGTTTGATATTATGCTGAAGTTTTCTACGAAACTTTCCGCTACTATATCGTCTGGGTCGGGAGACCATAAAATAAACCAATTATTGAGTTAATTCGGATCTCAGGTTGACCGCTACCCATAACAGCTCACATAAACTATCAACTTCAAATATCAATACGTTGTTGATCTCATAGTATCGAATCGCTAACTATATCCGGAGTGGAATGTCATGCGTCTATGTCGAACTACCATTCTGCGCTCAGAGTCTGTTAATTACTGTCGTGCTGCCATAAACACGTCGAAAGCCTTTCGATATGTCAAAATGTTTTGTAATCCTAAGCGCTCAAACTGTTAAGGTCATCGCTCCCAAGGCTTACAAACTACTTAAACCAATTTATCCTAAGGACATGCCCTAGGGAGAACTCGAACCTCCGTCAGGGAGGCGGCGCGCGAATCCGTAATATGGAGCCCGGCCAACACCGTCTAGATACAAGCCCTCACAACACGTCCGTGTCACGTCACACCGATAGGCTGTCATCGCTAGCTGAGTGACTGGCCGCTGGGGCACAGTCCACTGCCTCGTAGCGCCATCCAGTGAGCTTGCGATGGTGGCCTATGGGTGTGATGTGACACGGACGTGTTGTGAGGCCTTGTATCTAGACGGCGCTGGCCCGGCCCTCGCGGCTTTTCGATGTAAATCACCGGAGTACAAATGACGGATCTGCCAATGCTCACCCCTTTTATCCCTTGTGTCCGCGACACTACCGACATCTTTATCTGTGTACATCGGAGACCCATGCGTTTTGTCACTTCGATGTATGCCAAAATACTCAGAAGATATCCCTGAATAACTTCCGAAAGCTTGTCGGTGGATTTCTGTTTCATCCTCTGTTCGTCAAACACAGGTTATTGAGGAAAGGTTGAATGTGTCTTGCCACTTTTGTAGCACTGCAATTGTCACTATTACGTTTTTTGTTGTTACTTTACGTATTTTCAGAAAGATTGACAACAATGAGACTGGAACGCAGTACCGACAGATAACTCTACTCCCTTCCTATCTTAATGTGGTAAAGGAAGGAAGGAAGGAAGCTTAGGGTTTAACGGCCCGTCGACAGCTTGGTCATTAGAGACGGAGCTAACGCTCGCAGTTTTGGATAAAGATGGGGAAGGAAATCGGCCGCCGCGGTGGAGTAGCCGAGCGGTCTAAAGCACCTCGCTGCGGAGCGCGCGGTTGTTCGTCGTAGAGGTTCGAGTCCTCCCTGGGGCATGGGTGTGTGTGTTTGTCCGTAGGTTAGTTTACCTAGGTTTAAGTAGTTTGTAAGCTACGGACTGATGACCACGCAGTTTGGTCCGATAGATTTACAAACATTTGAACATTTTTGGAAATCGGCCGTGCCCTTTGAAATGAACCATCCCGGCATTTGCCTGGAGTGATTTAGAGAAATCACGGAAAACCTAAATCTGGATGGCCGGAGATGGATTTGAACCACCATCCTCCCGAATGCGAGTCCATACTGTGGTAAAGCCACTGGTGGAACTCTGAAGACTCGTTAAACTTTGGTCCTTGCATCCCTAAAAATTCTTGCAGGTGTAGTTGTAAAAACACACCATATGTTTAATCTAGGAACAAGTATATTCCATAATACTGCTAAAGATGAGCAAACTTGTAGGGTGTATGTTTGCTTTGTTAGATGTTACGTGTAGATGGCTAAATCGTACCTGCTGCTCACCCTTTCCTCTTAAGCCGAACTATTAACAGACGCAAATCATTGCTGATATCATTACGCAGATGAACTGGCAGTCAGTTCGCTCAAGCCGTTGTTTTTCCAGCCGATGTGCGCGTGCAGCTGTTGTTGGTCCTGTTGTTTTGGAGCGGCCGGTATGCTTGCGTGCGGCGCTACCCCTGCACCAGCAGGACAACAGAACGCGCGCGCTCTTGACAGGGGAATGGAATGAAAACCGGGGGGAAACCTTATACAGGGGCTGATTTGCTAAGAAGCCCTCCACGTCGCCTAAATACCGACAGGCCGCGTGCAACCCTAGAGGTTCTAACCCTCCCCTCCCGCCGACACTGCACACGTCGTACTCACTCGCTCGACCGCAGACCGCGGACTCTTGTAATATCACTTGTAGGACTGTGGTGCCAACTCAAAGATCAGCATAGCGTTATTAAATCGCAAATGATTTTGTTTCTGTTGTAACTTGTGTAACAAGTGATATATTTGTTCTAGGTCGTTTGTGATACCATACGAAAGTCGTCTAAATTTTGTCACAAATGCATCATTTAGTTATTTTGTCAAGTAGGCTCAACCACATAGATCGTGTATAAAACACTAAAGGGTCAAATCATCCTCATCATCAGATAAAATATACAAGAATCTTACAACCCGAGATAATAAAAATCTAAAACGTAATAAAAGAAAACTTGGTTACTTCCCTCGTAACCGTGTTTTCGCAGAAAGCTCCTCAGCATACTGCGCTTCGTCAAGATTCAAAACAGACCCCAGCACTGGCGGCGCATAACACTAGTGAACAACACTAGTGGGGCGTACGTATGCACATGAAAACAAAGACCTCTAAATACCAAAGATCATCGACAAGGTAGTGGGTACATTCAGGTGTCTCGAAATCGTTTGCACAGTAAGACAGAGGTTGAAATTTAAAATAAACGACTTTTGTTATAATAGGTCCACAAAGTTTTTAAAAAAGCTGTATGTATTGCCTTGAACTTGTTCATTTAATGAAACGTCGCTTTTAGCGTTGTGTATTGTAATCTCCAGCTGTTCTAGTAGATCTAACTTTCTTCCCTTATCCTGTTTATGCAAAATCTTAAGGTCATCTTCAATCCGCTTTAATGGGTGGCCAGTTTCGCGGATATGCGTAGCTACAGCGGGCTTGTCAAAATTATTAAGTCGGAAGGCATCCATATGTTCCTTGTAACTAACTTTAAACGATGTACCGGTCTGACCAATGTAGTTGGCATTGCAACTTCTACACTGTATCTTATAGACCCCTCCCCCTCCTGCCGGCCGCGGTGGCCGAGGGGACTGAGGCGCTCAAGTCACGGTCTGTACGGCCACTACGGTCGGTGGTTCGAATCCCCCCTCGGGCATGGATATTTGTGCCGTCCTTAGGATTAGCTAGTTCATAAGTAGTTTGTAAGTTTAGGGACGGATGGCCCCGTAGTTAAGTCCCATAAGCTATACAAACATTTGAATATAGACCCCTGCTTTGTCATATCTATCAGTCTTTTGGTTGAAGTCTTTTTGTAATTTTTGATGTAACGTATTATTAGTTTTAAAAGCAGCTTCTACTTTATGGATATAATTAAGGCATCATCTAGTGATCGGCTACATCAAAGAAATTTAGCACGTTTGTCATGAAGTGGTCTTTTACAATTGCCAAGTAATTGTAAACCTTCATTGTTGTTGACCATCAGCTGTTTATTTTGTGCCCAGCGCTGCCTGTTTCGATCTCAAATCAACATCAAACGATTGCAGAGCGTAACCACCCTGCTACAACGATATCTGAAGTAGGCTGTTTACCTTCTGATTTGCCTTGATAATGATGTTAGTTCGAAACAGGTAACAGTGAGCATACAATAAACAGCTGATGATCAACCACAAAGAAGTTTTACAATTAGAAGTTTCTATTATCAAATGACATCTGAAAACCTGTAGAGTTTAACTAGTTGTCGACCCTGTTCGAAAGGAACAGAAAGCAAGATGAAGAAGAAAAGTATTTGTGTAATAACAGTGATTTTAAAGACGATGGCGTTGGAGGAAGCAATGTATTGGTTGACTCTTCTACAAACGTTCGCTCTCGGAACGTTGACAGTAGTCCATATCGTGATGCAGAAGGCCCCTCTTGTAGCGTCTGCCACAGGAATTGGCCGATTATTTTAGTGGTGCTCTCACATTTCGAAATTGATCCTCTAACGAAACGGGCTTCTCACCTTTTCGTCTTACCCATCTCCTCTATTAATCCTATCTGATAAATATCCCACAGTAACGAGCAGTATTCAACTAGTGGTTTTTAAGTACTTCCTTTGCTGAGGGACTACACTTCCTGGGGAACTCAATCTGATATCGCCGGCCGCGATGGCCGAGGGGACTGAGGCGCTTAAGTCAAGGTCTGCACGGCCACTACGGTCGGGGGTTCGAATCCCCCCTCGGGCATGGATATTTGTGCCGTCCTAGTTCGTAAGTAGTTCATAAGTAGTTTGTAAGTTTAGAGACTGATGACCCCGTAGTTAAGTCCCATAAGCTGTACAAACATTTGAACATTTCAATCTGATATCTGTGGTCGTTCAAGTATCTGCTTCCAGTGATTATTGGGTAATAGCGTAGTCGTACTGTAAAGCATCATTCTTTCTATGTATTCCTTTGTTTACGTTGAGATGGTCAACTGCCAATCCGTGCACCAAGCTTCGACATATTGCAGATCCTCCTGCACTTCAACCCAATTTTCTAGTTGCGACTTCTCGCTCTCCTGCGACATCAACCGCGAAATACCTCATGGAACTTACATTATCCTCCGGCAACTCAATTGGGGATCGCTGGAAGAAAGACGACGTTCTTTTCGTGAATTTCTGTTAAGTAAATTTAGAGGGCCGGAATTTGAAGCTGAGTGTAGTACGATCTTGCTACCGCCTACTTACATTTTGCGTAAAGATCACAAAGACAAGATAAGAGAAATTAGGGCTCGTACGGAGGCATATAGGCATTCTTTTTTTCCTCGTTCAATTTGGGAGTGGAATAGGAAAGGATATGCCTAGTAGTGGTACAGTGTACCCTCCGCCACGCACCTTACGGTGGATTGCGGAGTATGTATGTAGATGTAGATCTACTAGCTCCTATAGGTATACTGTGACAAGTAAAGGCCCTATAAAATTCTATTGGGGCACGCCAGAAATTACTTTTACGTCGAAACTTTCTCGCTATTCAGAATGACATACTGTGTTCTCTTTGCTATTTTCAAACTGAAATATATCGCTTGAACATTTGATTATTATTATTTCGTCGTTAAATCTTAAAATGAGCACAGTGAAAATATTTGCTTAAAAACCTGATCACCCTTGCGTTGTGTGTGCTTCATATACGCAGACGTTATGGAGGCAGAAAAACCTCTTAAAGTATATTGCGAACGCTAAGTTTGAAATTAACAATTTCCTTCAAAAAGTCTTTAAGTATATCATTCATAAGTCTAACTTACGATGGCCGAAGTAAAGACGATATAAAATGGAGAATGGCTTCGGAAAGAAAAAGGATTTCTGAAGAAAAGTAATTGGTTGACCTCGGATAGAAATTTAAATGTTAGGAAGTTCTTTCTGAAGGCATTCGTCTGAAGCGTCACATTGTACGATAGTGAAACGTGTACGATAAGGAATTCAGAAATGTGGTGCTATAGGAGACTGATGAAGATTGCATAGGTAGATCGCATAACCAATCAGGATGTATTGAACAGAATTGGGGAGATAAGCATCTGGCACATATTGACTAAAAGAAAGGATCGATTGGTATGACACATTCTAGGACATCGAAGTAACGTCAGTTTAGCACTGGCGGGAAGTAAGTGTGTGTGTGTGGCGGGGGGGGGGGGGGGGATCTCAGACGGAGACCAATAGACGAATACAGCAAGCAGGTTTAAAAGGATTTAGGTTACCGTCCTTTTCAGAGATTAAGAGCCTTGCACAGAATAGTTGCGTGGACAGATGCGTGAAACCAGTCTTTGGACAGGAGACCACAAACAGAACATAATTAATCTGTATCGTAGCAAAGTGAGAGTAGATGTTGTGGCGTTTCGTCCGCAGACTGGTTTGATGGCCGCGGTGGAGTAGCCGAGCGATCTAAGGCGCCTCGCTGCGGAGCGTGCGGTTGCTTGCCGTCGGAGGTTCGAGTCCTCCCTGGGGCATGGGTGTGTGTGTGTTGTCCTTAGGTTAGTTTACCTTAGGTTAAGTAGTTTGTAAGCTATGAACTGATGACCACGCAGTTTGGTCCGATAGACTTACAAACATTTGAACTGGTTTGATGCAGCTCTCCATGCAATTATATCCATTCCAAGCCTCTTCATCTCTGAAAGGAACGGCAATCCACATCCATTTGAACCTGCTAACCACATTCGTTTCTTTGTCTACTTCTACGATTTGCCCCCCCCCCCCACACACACACAAACACAAACACACTCACGTACACTTCTCTCCAATACCAAACTGGCGATTTCTTGAGGTCTCGGAATGTATCCTAATTATGGATCCCCTCTTTTACTCAAGACTCGCCAGATATTTGTTTTCTCCGCATTTCTGTTCAGTACCTATTCTCTCATTAGTCATGTGATGTAATCTTCAGCATTCTTTAGTAGCACTACATTGCAAAAGCTTCTATCCTCTTCTTGTCTGTTTATCATATATGTTTCATTGCCGAAAAAGGTTACACTGCAGTTATCGGATGCTTCAGAAAATGCCTTCAGAAGAGTCTTACTAACAAATTAATTTTCGTTGTTAACAGATTTCTCATCTTAAGTAGTGGTTTTCTTCCTATAAGCATTCCGCGGTTATTTCTCTACTCCGGCTATTGTAAGTTATTTTATTGTCCAAATAAGGATTCTTTTTACTTTCTCGTTTCCTTATCTAGTAAACGTAGTAATAGTTTAGAGTAGCTGGGATTTGTAGACATGATTCCTTAGGAGCACTCCTGTTGAGTTTCGTATGTGGAAAGGAGCTACCAGCAGAACTGAATATGCGAAGGTAGTTTGTGAGTCCACTATGTACTTCATTTACTATCTCCGATAGATATGGAAGCGAAATAATCCTGTGCTCAGCCAAGAGAGAAACAGAGAGATAGAAATAAATCGTCCAGCATGATCTATTCATGGAACTGACGTAAAACTAGCTTAGTGAAGGTTCAAGCAATATTGCAAACGTTGTGTTGTGGTCTTCAGTCCGGAGACTGATTTGATGCAGCTCTCCAGAATACCCTATCCTGAGCAAGCCTCTTCATCTCCACATAAGAATGGCAACCTACATCTGTCTGAATCTGCTTACTGTATGCATCACTTGGTCTTCCTCTGCGGTTTTTACCTCACACACTTCCCTCCAACGCTAAATTCACAATTCCTCGATGTCTAAGAATGTGTCCTACCAATCTATCTCTTCTTTTAGTCAAGGTATGCCAGAAATTTATTTTCTCCCCAATTCTGTTCAGTACCACCTCATTAGTTACGCGATCCACCCACCTAATCTTCAGCATTCTTCTGTATCACCACATTTCAAAAGCCTCAATCCTCTTCCTGTCCGCACATTTGTTATTTTACTGACCAAGTAAGAAAACTCATCTACCTCCTTTATTGCTTCGTTACCTAATCTAATTCCTTCAGCAAACGTTATCCTCAAGATAGTGTCTCAGGCGTTCAGAGTTCGGCAGATAAATAGCGATAAGATTGCAGAGAGTACCTCGCTTAGGATCCACATTCCACAGTGGAGTTAATGCGACAAATCAGCTTGTTAAGAGTGTGATGGAATTTTCAGCCACGAAGATGGTACAGTGTAACACCACAGTCTAACATATACAGTCGCGACACTCACTGCTGTAAAAGTTGTTACCAACAGACAGTTGCAGCGTCACTAGCGCTCTAAGCGGTGGGGAAGCCGCCGAAGTAGTGATGTTTCTTTATAATCGTTTTTGTACGTAATTAACGAAATAGTTAGTATGATTTTTGCGTTACAATCATTAGTAAAATATCAAGAGGCATACGTAATACGGAAATTAAAATAAAAACAGCAGAATTTATATGATTAGGTGGTATAAAGAACAACTTCGTCATGAACAAATACTTACGAATGTGTGTGTATTTGCAGCTTATTTCGCTGAAAGTAAGTAGAATATAATATAAGGGAATAGTAAATTTCTCTAATGGTCCTTTCTTACTACGACATGCAGTTTTTGACGTATATCAATTCGGTGTGGTGTCTAATGATCCGCACATTTCTACACCTCACTGTTCTTTCTCATACGTTCTTTATCTTTTGAGTGTTATTACTTTAGCTTAAAAAGCCAGTGTTCTGATGATTCTTGCCGTTGTGGTTCATATATAGCAACAATTATGGAATTGGGGTGTTCTTTGTTAGAAAACAGTTTGATTGCTTTTGTCGTTTTGTTGCCACGTCTCTAGCGTTTTTCCTTCAGCTACAACTGTGGTAGCTGATTTGATACGTTAAATGCTGTAGTTATTGCATTCTATGTACGTTTCCTACGTTCCACCGATTTTACTGGAAAGAAATTTTAACGTTCCTACGTAGAAAAGCGACGTCTCTCTGCTAAAGGTCAGGTCTTCTGGTGCTTCCGAGCCATTTTTTATTTTTTTAATACAAAATTATTCAGTTAAAGCCTGTATGTTACAAGATAATTGTAAAGAAACTGTCCTGTAATGTACCGTTTCGTACCTTGTCAGAGATCTCAGGAGACCTAAGGAAAGGAAATGTGGAGCTATTTTTAAATTATTATCTATATGTATAGCACTACATACGTTCCCTAAGGTAAAAAGAATGTTAAAATCAATATACCCGACACCATTTGCACTGATGCGATATCGTATTCAGAAATGTAGCTTTCTACATCTACATACATATTCCGCAATTCACCGTAAGGTGCGTGGCGGAGGGTACACTGTACCACTACTAGGCATTTCCTTTCCTATTCCACTCCCAGATTGAACGAGGAAAAATAGAATGCCTATATGCCTCCGTACGAGCCCTAATTTCTCTTATCTTGTCTTTGTGATCTTTACGCGAAATGTAAGTAGGCGGCAGCAAGATCGTACTACACTCAGCTTCAAATTCCGGCCCTCTAAATTTACTTAACAGAAATTCACGAAAAGAACGTCGTCTTTCTTCCAGCGATCCCCAATTGAGTTGCCGGAGCATTTCCGTGACACTCGCGCATTGGTCGAACCTACCGGTAACAAATCTAGCTACTCGCCTCTGAACCGCCTCTATGTCTTCTTTCAAACCGATTTGCTGCGGGTCCCAAATACTTGAGCAATACTCAAGACGTGGTCGTACAAGCGTTTTATACGTGGTCTCCTTTACAGGTGAAGTACATTTTCCCAAAATTCTCCCAATAAACCGAAGTCGGCTGTCCGCCTTACTCACAACTGTCCTTCCGGCCGCTTGGAGCGCTGCCTTCGCAGCGTATAACAAAAATCTGTGGGAGTGTCGGGACTGTATATGCTAGACTGTGGTAACACCGTGTGGCTAGTGGATAACTAACTACTGCTGCGCGCAGCTGGGGATACGCGGTGCTGCGCCTTCCAGACGCGCCGCGGGTGAAGAGAAACGCCGCATTACAATGCAGGCCTGCCTGAGACATGTAAACACATTCGACGTAATGGGTCCGTGGAAACCGGTTTCCGATTACCAGCTCAAAGCACAGCTCCCGCTGCAGTAGCGGCGTATTTCGTTTCCTCGACCGCGACTTACGGCTGGGATGGCAGCGACCGACACGCAGCGACTCTAGGGTTGCCAGATTGAACTCGAGGCAGGCCCGGAGACCAGACGTGCCCCCCTCCCCCTTGGCCAATGACTCACTGCCCCCCCCCCCCCCAACTGCGACCAACTCCCCCCCCCCCAACCAGGATTACACGTGAATTCTAAAAAAACCTAATCATCTCCTCCCTCCCAGCAAGTAAATGAGATAGTGCATATTCTGCACTTACACATACACTGATCAGTATCGACTTTTTGTAGCCACTCTTTATAATTTTCTTTCTGCAACCATTCTTCACGGAACGAACTTAGATATCGTCTCTTCATTTCACTTTTATTACTCACTAATCTGAGTTAATGTAAGCTTGTCTGTTCTCACACGATCCGAGTATTCCAAAAAATGCCGGTAAACTGATCATAAACAATGAACGAACGAACACAAATAATAGACGTCGCCAGTTGACACTTTGCCGCAACAGTGTTTGCTTAATAATGCGCTAGCCGATTACTACCGACGCAACAATGAAAATTTTTCAGAGGAAGAACAGAAAAGTAGCGTTTTGTTGCAATAAGAAATTGACATTTATATAAAGTTATTCATAATTACTAGAGAGGAGCCGGCCGGGAATGGCCCAGCGCACTGAGGCGTCTTGCCACGGTGCGCGAGGCTGCTCCCGCCAGAGGTTCGAATCCCCCCCCCCAGGTCATGGACGTTGTGTTCGTCCTTAGTTTACGTTAAGTTCGATGTAGATCGTCGCTACATGAGCGTAGTACTTAAAAAGTGTCGTAAAAAACGTTATGATGAAGGTTACATTCAAGCCCGAAGATGAGAGTCATTGGCCCGTAGACCCGGAGATCTGGCAACCCTAAGCGACACTGGGCGCTCGCGGGAAAGGCAGGAAGCGAGCGGCAGCAGAGGCTACTCTCCGAGTCTTACTTCTGACAAAAAGCAAAACAAAACAGAGGAAGCGTAATTGCAGAATAGCTTACGTAAAAGACAAGTACATTTTTGCAGCTATCGTTGTCCTTGCAAAAGCTTTTCTGAACGTTCGTTAGAAGTAGCTTTGTAGAATAATGGCAAAGCTGAGGTATAAAAAACACAAACAGCACGCTAAAATTAGTTACGCAGGGATGCTGTTCATTACCAGCCCCGTTTATTGTAAACCTGAAGCAGAGATATTTTTGCTTCCATTGGCGAGAAATAAGTACTGTACTTTTTCTTGTACATTCCATTCTCCATTCCAAGAAGATGAGAGGCCTGTTTTTGCTTTGTCTTGCCTATTAAGCTACCATTTACCAGCCGGCCGCGGTGGCCGAGGGGACTGAGGCGCTCCAGTCACGGTCTGCACGGCCACTACGTTCGGGGGTTCGAATCCCCCCTAGGGCATGGATATTTGTGCCGTCCTTAGGATTAGCTAGTTCATAAGTAGTTTGTAAGTTTAGGGACTGATGACCCCTTAGTTAAGTTCCATAAGCTATACAAACATTTGAACAAACATTTTGAACCATTTACCAAGCAAGCTTGTAGTGGGCAGACGGGTTCCCAGTTCTACAATGTAAAATCGATTTTCGGTATGTTGGACCTCATGCCTATCTAACAAAAATTTCAATTACAATTTTTGCCCCAGTTAAAAAAAAAAAAAAAAAAAATAATAATAATAATAATAATAATAATAATAATAATAATAAAAATCTTGACATAATCTACTCAGTAAGAGGTGCATCTTTATGTGTGGTAACAGCTCTTTACCATCGTTGAAGTGTTGACCACCAAGGACAGATTTTAGGTGTAAGAAGAGATGAAAGTCGCTAGGAGAGAGGTCCGAACCGTTTGGAGGATTATCAAACGGGTCCTATTGAAATTTCTGTAAGAATTGTTTAGTTACATTCGGTGTGTAAGGTCAGGCATTATCGTGAAAAAAAAAATCTTTTGACAGTAATCCTCTTCTTACACCTAAAACCTGTCCTTGGTGGACAACACTTCAACGATGATGACGAGCTGAAAGAACATGTTACCACATGGTTGAATACACAGGTGGCAACATTCTATGAAAAAGGCACACAAAACCTTTTGTCATGCTATTACAATTGCCTACAAAATTTCGGAAGCTATGTAGAAAAGTAGTTTAACAGTTGTAGATTTTTGTACAATCAATATTTTTTCTGTATCTATACCCGTTCGTTTTATATAACCAAACGGAACTTACTTTCTGGACGCGCCTCGTATTTAACACGACAAGTATTACAATCGGAAAGTAAGTATTTATCTTGGCGCTAAAGGCGCTCAAATAATCGAATTTTGTTAATGCAGTACTTTAAAATAATAACACATACAGGTTTCCAACAAATTTCACGTCTGATTTCAAACCTTCACGAAACATTTTCTCACGATCACCCTCAACATTTAGCTGTTCAAACGGTGCTTTGTTGACTGGAAATCCACGTGACCAACTTCAGGCAGGCTTTATGCTGGTTGGAAATAAATGAACGAAGACTACCACTTCCTGCATTTACCTGCAAACCAAGAAAAACACCCCGAAAACGTATGTCGGAACTTCAAGTCTGGAAGATTTCTGGAACCATTGCCTTTCATTCTTCTGGAATAGAATTAAGTGATTTTGATAGTACTGTCTGTGCATACTGTGTATGTGCGTATGTGTCTAATTAGATGAAAAATGTTCAAATGGTTGTAATCCTAAAGGACCAAAATGCTAAGGTCATCGGTCGCTAAACTTACTACCTATTTAAACGAACTAACGCTAAGGACAACACACATACCCATACCCGAGGGAAGAGTCGAAACTCCAGCGGTTAATCGAATGAAATGATGTGTTGTATTACTATGTTTCGCAGACAGTACACAAGTAAGTGACAAAAACCGAACATCAGCTGCAGGGAATATTGAGACCGTAATAAACTGAACAGCCAACGGTAACTTAAACATGAGAACATAAGCCACCCGATAACTGGTAAAGGATGTAGCAGTTGCAACGACCTGAACAAATTATCTAATCACAGAATATCCTGGATACTGATCCACCAAATATGGTTTGTATTGATGGAGGAGGATTAATCAAAACCCACTGCTAATTCATCGCTAAATACAGCGAAGTATTAAACAGGATGACAAACAAATGTAAGAACTCTTGAGTCACGATTTGAAACGACCCATCACTGTTTATTCCATTCTACAAGGCGAATCTAGTAAAAATACGAATATAATAATGAGCTACTAAACGCGGGACGAGGGCAAGCAATTTTGAAGGCCATAATCATATAAAACGCACCTATTAGATTTGAAGCCAGTCAGGTATTGAAGAACTAATTTGTAGGTTTTTACTGTAGCTTCTCTATTAAAACAAACTAAGTAGGCATAGTGGCAGTAATCGTTCCTAAATACTATTATTGAAGACAAGTAGGAACATTAGAATCGGTATAACAGATTGGAAAAATTTACTGCTATTTGTATATCGACGGATATAAAGCACGAACGACGTACTACGCTATAACCATCCATGCTACTTTCATCTGGTTCTGAATTTCATTCGTGGCTGGCAGTGGGTTACTCCTATCGTCTCAAAAATGTTTCAAATGTTTGTATAGCTTATGGGACTTAACTACGGGGTCATCAGTCCCTAAACTTACAAACTACTTATCAACAAGCTTATCCTAAGGACGGCACAAATATCCATGCCCGAGGGGGGATTCGAACCCCCGACCGCAGTGGCCGTGCAGACCGTGACTGGAGCGCCTCAGTCCCCTCGGCCACCGCGGCCGGCAATTCTATCGTTTCACAATACCATCCAGCACAATTTCAATGGCAACAAATCTGGTTACTAGGGGGACAGGACAAAAGATTGACATCCTGTGACAACAAGAAGGCACATGTTCAAGCAGCAATGTGGTCGTGCATTGTCTTGCTGAAAAATGGCGTCTGGGAAGTCGTGCAGAAACGGTACACCTAGGATTACAGGATGTCATTCACGTGGGTCAAAGTTTTCAATGTGAACTGGACACACCAGCTATGATGTGTGGCTGTGCCCAACGGCACTCCACGCCGAAAGACAAGAAGTTGGCGCTGAATGTCTTGTGTGAATGCAGTCACTGTGATGCCACTTCCCAGTCTGCGGCCATCATTTCCAACAATCAGAACCTGTATACGTCCTAAAACACTATCTGTCAACAGTGACGACGTCCCGTACACCATTGTCGTCTAGCACTTTCTTCACAGTAGTCAAAGGTAGGCGGAGAAGTGGACGACAGGCACGTGACCGATGGTGTAATAAACGGCGACCAGTTGTCACCCCTGACAGTGTACTGTCTGTTCCAATGTTGCACCAGAGTCGAGGAGGACGCATTTATGTCCTGCAATGTCATTCCGATGAGGTGTCGATTTTCTCGGGCGAGGTTGTTGTCGGGGTGGTGCGACGTGACCCACCTCCTCGTGTTCTACAGCCTTCGGTGAACCATGCTGGACACACCAGTTGCATTGGCAAAACTCTTCTTCCAAAGAAGCACTAATTTCTCGAATGGATAAATCATATTCACTTAGAATTGTTTGTAAACCTATTGGACCAAACTGCTACGGTCATCAGTTCTTAGACTTACAAACTGCTTAAACTAAGTTACCATGCCTGAGGAAGGACTCGAACCTCTTTTTTTCCGGAAGGAACTTCAAAAAATATTACTTGCCACCGCCACTATACCCTAGAAAATAAAATAAATGACAAATGTTCAAATGTTTGTATAGTCTATGGGACTTAACTACGGGGTCATCAGTCCCTGAACTTACAAACTACTTATGAACTACTTACGAAGTAGGACGGCACAAATATCCATGCCCGAGGGGGGATTCGAACCCCCGACCGTAGTGGCCGTGCAGACCGTGACTGGAGCGCCTAATAAATAACAAACTACACCACTTCAGGCGTTGGCCTTATCTTATCCTAGGCCCAGTGCAACTAACTTCTTTCTAATAGGGGGCAAGAAAGGGTAAAACTCGAAGGACATTCAGTGGAGCTATAAAAATGAAGTGTATTAATTTTTATTTTTAATTTTTATTTCTTCATGTTCAAAAGAAAAGTAAGGGTCAACTACTACATTGCAGTAGCACCCCAACTCCGGGGTGGGGTACGAAAAACGCTATACAGAAAATTCGGATTGCAGACAGATGTGCAATATCGCTCGTTCAGAAAGTTCCAAAAATCAAGTTAGCTTTTCTCTCCATTTACAAGCAAGTAGTGAACCGCATGTCCACAAATCTTATTCACAGCGTTAGTTTTCGTTTGTGAGTAATTTCCCGAGTCTGGAAAGATGAGCAGATGAGGAAGTATATCATGAGGGCTCGTACGGGTAATCAAGGCAGCATTTGTCGCACCAAGACCCAGATGCCTTCCGCAGATCTGCAAACCAGTCGATGCTCGTTCGTGTCCATCACATTGAGCGTAACGTAAACAGGAAACAAGTATGCCAGTCACTACTTCGCTGAATTCACCTCGCAGACATACCAAACATCCGACGGCGAGCAACAGCGCGCTCCACATCAAGTCGCCGTAGACCGCTCGGCACTCCACCGCGGCTCATATTCTCTCATGGTAATAATACGACCTCTTTCAAATTTACTGATTCGACGATATTGTTCGTGCATACGTCTGCGAGGCGTCCTGCACGTCTTCTCCTAGGTACGCTGATCCATTACCTTCCGTTTACAGCGACAACGAGAGCGGCAGGCACACTTTACCGGCAGGTGGTGTTGCGACGCGATGTCGATGTTGATACTGAAACCGCGGGCCATAATGGGTCAAATGCAAGCATTTCTGCAGAACATAGTAATTTACATGTCCTGCGAAAATGAAATTGCTGTCTTTCAAGGTGTTCTGTTTTATTTATTTATTCTTCACGACATGAGTGTAATAATGTAATAAAAGTTAGTAGGCATGGAGCGAAGAGTTATATTCAACCTATACAAAAACCAGACAGCGGTTATTAGAGTCGAAGGGTAAGAAAGAGGGGCAGAGGTTGGGAAGGGAGTAAGACAGGGTTGTAGCCTTTCCACAATATTGTACAATCTGTACATTGAGCAAGCAGTGAAGGAATGGAAGGAGAAATTTGGAGAGGGAATTAAAGTTCAGGGAGAAGAAATAAAAAGTTTGCGGTTTGCCGATGACATAGTAATTTTGTCAGAGACTGCTAAGGATCTGAAGAGCAATTGAATGGAATGGACAGTGTCTTGAAAGGAAGATATAAGATGAACATTAACAACAGTAAAACGAAGGTAATGGAATGCAATGTCAGAAAATCAGGCGATGCTGAAGGAATTAGATTACGTAACGAGACAATAAAAGTAGTAGATGAATTTTGTTATTTGGGTAGCAAGATAACTTCTGATGGCCGAAGTAAAGAAGATTTTAAATGCAGATTGGATATGGGGAGAAAAGCGTTTCTAAAGAAGCGAAACTTGTTAACATCCAATATTAATTTAAATGTTAGGAAGTCCTTTCTGAAAGCCTTTGTCTGGAGTGTAGCATTTTATGGCAGTGAAACTTGGACGATAAGGAGTTCGGACAAAAAGATTATAGAAGCTTCTGAAATGTGGTGCTACAGACTAATGATGAAGATTAGATGGCTGGATCACGTGACTAATGAGGAGGTGCTTAACAGAATAGTGGAGAAAAAGAGTTTCTGGCATATCCTGACTAAGAGAAGGTAGGACATATTCTGAGAGATCAAGGAATTGTCGACTTAGCATTAGAAGGATGTATGTGGGGTAAAAATCGTAGAGGGAGACCGAGGGACGAATACAGTAAGCAGATTCAAAAGGATGTAGGTTGCCGAACGTATTCTCAGATGAAGAGATTTGCACAGGACAGGGTAGCGTGGAGAGCTGCATCAAACCAGTCTGCTGACTGACGACCGCAACAACAGGCATGGATATCGTCAGATGCCATCTGGAGGATCGTATATGTACTGATAAAGGTATCAACGTCCGCTAACAGATAAGGTAGTGTGACACAGCTACCACTGCGCCAATTCTGTGTAGCCTTTACTAGGGAATTTTTACAGTCTTAAGGCTCAGTATGATATCAACATGTGAATCAAACAGGCTCCATGTCTCAGACACACAGTCGTGCTGAGTGACTTTGAAGGGCTCAAATTGCACCCTTCCGAGTGGCGGGATGGTCCTTTCGGAGAATTGCCACACAAGTTGCACGAGGTTCTGGATGTCCATGCAACATAGACGTTCGCCAGGATCGTCGTATTTAAGGGCAGCAGAGCCAGATTGTATATCGCAGTTAAGAGGGATTATGAGTCAATAGCAACTTGTCAGTTGGTTACTAGCAGAGGGACTCCGAACACGTACAACTTAGCCCTTCTTCCACTCACGCCACGGCATCGACTTGCATGGCTCAGCGGGTGTAGCCAGGTGATCACTTGGATGAGGGGATGGGGACCCGTGTTAATCGGCGATGACCAAAACAGGTTCTGTCTGCACACAAGTGATGGTCGTTTACGTGCTCGCCTTAGACATGTCTTGTAGAGTGCCTTCGTCCAAGGCACACTGGTCCTATCCTCCAGGCCTTATGACCTGGTGTGCCATAAGCTGCAACTGTCGTCTGCAACGATCACTGGGTACGTGCAGAACGTTGTAAGACCCGTCGTTTTGCCATTCTTACTATAGGAAGGTAATATGTTGTTCCAACAGAATAATGGTCTCCCACACACACGGAGCATGAAACTCGACTTGCTCTACAATACATTCTTCGACAGCATGGACTTCGGGCTTGCCCCCAGTGAGCACGTTTGGGAAATGAGTGGACGTCAACCGGCACGTGCGTCTCGTTAATCCACAATTCTCGAAACACCACGTGAACTGGTCGAGCAGGCGTAGAGTTACGTATCAGTATTCGCCATCAATATAATGGAATGGAAGCCAGAATCAGCGCTTACACTGCACGGCACCGCAGTCCAACACGTATTAATGTGGTTGTTTCAGCATTGATTGACACCTGGCACTTCAGTAGCGCTCCAACTACCGATCTCTAAATACAATTAGGCCTACTTTATGTACTCCATATGTACCGCTTCGACAATAATATTTGAGTAAAGAAGATGTACTAATATTTGTTTTCGGCAGTGTACATGTGTAGAGGTAGGTGATTATCTACGTCCCAGAGATACTGTTTAATCTCCCTTCTTTTCGACAAGTCAGAATAACTGGTGGACCTACAGAAGCCTCTTTCGCCTCTGTGCTTGCTTTATAAGGGCCGTCGGCCGCACATTAGTCTAATTCCATCCAATAAAACCTTTTACACCACTACGAGAGCTGTATTGCTGTCTGAAGGTATTCAGTAGCATACTAGAGACTGCTGCTGCATCGGAAGCTCTGCACTACCAACACTATACAGCTGACCGTGAAACGGATGCCTTTCTAAAACAACGAAAAATAATTTTCTTTCCACGGAATCAGTGCATTTATTTCTATTTTACCAAACTTAATTCCTTTCCAGTATTTTAGTTTACAACCGCATACATGACTTCCTGAAGTAATTCACTGTTTTCGATAACGAAAATCATGACAGCTTTTTCTTTTTTCTTTTAATTTTATTTATTTTTTAATAACAAGTCGTGAACAACACGTAAATTAAATGTAAGCGTAGGTTTCCGCGGCCGTTGTTACAACCAATAAAATTCTTTTGGGTGTGAGACAGCACTGTCAATGTTTCTGAAACTGACCGACGCACAAAAGTTGGCCAAAAATAGAAAAATCTTTAGATTTGGACGAAAATTGGTATACAGGGGTTATTGAGGCCACTGATTACGAATTTCGTATTAAAATTTCAAAATGCCTAATAGTAGATACAATATGGCTGACATCTTCATTCAAAATTCTTGGAATTTTTTTTAATCCATATGAAATTATCTTTGAGGTTTCTGATTACGAATACTACATAATGATTTCTAATTTAGAAGTGGCAAATCACGATTATAATATAACAATTACAAAAGAAAACCAGTTTGTTTATCTTTGGTTTTTATTTTGAAAGTTTTTGAAGTACCAGCTATTGGTAGTAATATGTACAATTTAAAAAAATTGTAACGAGGGAAAGACAATACAAATCAGTCGTTCTCACTGTCAATATCGGGATAATTATCGTTTTCGAAATCAAAATCAGTATCATGTTTATTACAAACTTCTAGAAAATTTTCGGACTCCTCATCAGTAAAAGACAAAAGCTCTAGAGCGTCCGTTTCATTTTTCTCAGACTCGAAATAAGTGGATCAGAATATACTAGAGGCAAATGAAATATATCTTCCATTGTATTTGTGCACGAACTTTTCCTGGAATACCCTTCACGATATTTCTTAATATCTTTATTTCTTGCTTCCTGAGCATCTTCAGATAACTGACCTGTTGGCAATATCGCTGCTTCTATTATCTGAGCATCTTGCATTAAGATTTTATGAACTGTTGTAGACATCTAACACCAGGGAAACTTGTCTACTCACATTTCCGCAGTATCATGACAATATTTTTGAAATTTTTCGATGTTCACGTTCTAGCCACATGACATTACCTACAAGATAACATGAAATCAATGGATGAAATCTTCGTCAAACCTCAGGATTTGTGCAGAAACTGATGATTTCTCAAAAAAACGACGAGCAGTATTTCCATCTTTGGAGTTCCCATATCCAACTTTTAGCAGATCAACAAGAAGCCCCAGCTGCATTTGAAAGGCCTTTTGAATTTTTTTTTCTACTCTCGAAACGCTTTTTGTCTTCCGGTAATCGCAACTGCCATGTTTTACTTTCAAGTTTGTATCCAAGGTGAAGCAAATACTCAAAGCAACGAATCCATGCGTGCAAGGCTGATAATCCATAATGCAAATTAGAAACATTAAACACTACATTTTTTACAAAGTTGAGATCATTAAATTTTTTTGACTTTGCTCCACACACATAGCAGCCCATAGATGATGCAGTATTAGTTATAGTGTTACAGACCTTTCCATCAATCATTGTGAAAACCATTTCAAACTTTATTATTATTTCTTTTCCGTCCCAAACGGTCTGAAAAGGAAGTAGAGACGCAATTTGCTCGTTAATGTATTTCTTCTCGTTTAACGTAGACTCTACATTTTCATGCAAAAACTGTAGCCTTAAAAGTCTACAAAAACGAGGCGATGAAGGCGAAGGATTTTTCCATATCATTACTTCTTTTTGTAATACATTATCTGTGGCTTCTAGTTGCAGTGGAACCAATGAAGTTATAAAAACATTAGTGTCCGAATCACTAGCATCAGAAAATTTTTGTTTGTACTCACTGTGCCCCGAAGAACAATCAAAACCCCATTTAAGAACCAACTTCGCATTTTTTTAAAGTTTCTGGAGATAATGTTTTGATAGTGCCCTCCTGAACACGTAAAATCATTTCTGATGTGTGATTCAAAAGCGCTTGTACACTGACTTCAGCACGGGTCTCAGTTATCTCTGCATCAGATGGGTAACACCGAGCTTTGCTTTCTACAAGTTTCTCGTAAGCGGGACAGATAAGAGCACTTGACTTTTCATTGAATTTCTAATAAGCATATACTGAAATTTAGATAATTTTCCTTCAACCATATCAGACAATGCTTCATCGACAGACATTTTAATGACTCGGGGATTTGCTGATGATTTCAACGCTGCTTTATATTTATTAGCTCGCGATGGTGACTTTGTCATGATTTCTTTTAAAATACTTGCAGCAGCAGAGGCGCCAGAAGAACGAAGGCTCATTTGAGTAGCCAACGATAACTCCAGTTTGCTTACTGGCTTGCGTAAATCAGTGGATTGTCTTCTTTTGCTTCTGTCGCTTGCTTTCTCGAATTCCATACTTGGTCGACCACGCTTCTTCGATTCCGTGGATTTTGATATCGATGTACTAATTGTCGCTGTACTCCAATCATTAGATGTTTTACTAGTCGTCGAAACAATCTGTAGAGTAAATAGTTTATTACTGTGAGGAATTTTGAATCTTGTTTTTACATTAACTATTACCAAAATCGATATTTCTGTGTAAAATTAAACACTTACGTTAATAACTATGGAAGAAGAAAGCTAATCTTCGTTATTTCAAAGAAACCTTTCAGTCGTTCTTCGAGACTGTTTCCATCTCCATTTCAGTGCGGACAGAAACGCCTTCAAAGATTTTCTCCCTTCGTCAATTATTTGACAACAGCTTTTTGAATTTGTCGTAATATGTTGCTCCAAACATTTTAGTTGGGTGTCCAAGTCCGAGTTCAAATTCTTCTGTATAACGTCGAACAGTTCTCGACGAGTGGAAATTATTTTATCAGTGTGTGAATCTGAAATACGGATTATGCAATGTAGTATTAGAAAGTGCTCTCTACCGTTAAAAACAGGAGCTATTACAACTAGGCTATTTCCTGTTTACTCCGCTGGAGTGCAGCACCCTTAGATCTAGCGGATCGTTTCCACATTCCAACACGCTTCCATATTTGTAACGTAACCTTGATTCGAATTGTTAGTTACACAGGTGATATATATTTAATGCTATATTACAGTAACACAACCGGTTTGTGTATTACAGTTATAAAAAGAAAGGCAACAGTGATGGTTCCGGTCAGCCTTAGCCTACTAAGAAAGCTGCTCAACGTGCCCGGTGCTGTTTATTTTTAACCTCAAAGGTACAGGCGCAGATTGGGGCAGAATTTTCTTTCACATTCCATTGCAAAACACCATAAGCAATATGTCATATGCCGGAAATTCTTAAATAAAGCTGAATACACAACTATTTTGCTAATTTTCGGTAAATAATTCTGAAAGGATGATCAATATGCAGACACACATTTGACGATGATTTACTACATGAAGAAATACAAATTAACGAAAACATTATATATGCCAATATTCGACATACCTTCTTTAGAACCCTCCATGAAACAGAAATAAAATATGACACTCCAGTAAAAAGTTACACGCACTTTTAGTAGTGGTGGTATTTCGGAGAGACAGCACGACGTTAACGCTATGCCGGAAACAGTAAATTTGAACTGACGTAGCATCTCAGGTATCAAAGATATATCACTTTCCTTTGAGAGTAATATGCACCATAGCCTCTACTACAAGATTCTATGGTAGCCAGCCTGTTCGCTGACAGCCGCATTTTTCGAGTTTTGGTCACCTTTTTTCAGATCCAGACCACTGTGCGACGGTACGGCCACTGTTACAAGTAGGGTCTCACACCCTGAAGTATTTTATTGATTAACACTTCAAATTATTCAACCTTCCCCACAATAACCAAAACCCACTGTGGTTACAGATTTATTGCGATTTGCACACTGGTTCTGTATCCTCTTACAATTAATAACATTTCTCTGTTTACTGCTGTCCCACTGCCAGTATCTATCGTTAGTTTTATTTACATTTTACAATCAGAAAATAAAAATGTTTTCAGCTAAGCCATTGGAAACTGTCCGACCTGTCCAGAAACTCTGTCTTGTTAGTCAGTGAGTGCCGAATATGTTTGAGGTGCGGAAGAACCACCCACTTCCTGTGCCTTATGCAAATATAGATGTGTCATGACTACAAAAGGCCAGAGGTCTGCCATTCAACTCACTCACAATTACATTGCAACAGTCTCGCGCACCATTCTTTGGATGACTCTTCTTTGTGGGGATCACTGTCGTATGAAACGTACCGAAATATCCGCTATTTGACTGTAGGTTATTCTAAATCTTCTCAGAAAAGCATATTTACCATATCGACAGTAAAATCTAACATTCTATAAAGAAAAACATAAATATGACACTATTAGGAATACTCGAAATCAATAAACATGACGCTAGTTTAGTATTAAATTATCAAATTAACTTTGACTTGTTATATCTCGGGCCCACAGTGTTAGAAATGTCGTATATTGACATAATGCGAAAGGATAGTCCAAACACTGTAATTAATTATGTATTTATCACACAAGATATCTTTCGGCATTAAATGCTATCGTCAGGAGTATCTGCAAAAACATTTTCTTATATGAGTATGTATCCAAATGCTACATAAATTTACGTAAATAATATTTCACAAATTTCATTTAGAAAGTGTGCAGTACGTACCGCATTTAGAGGTATTGACAAACAGTGAAACTGGCTACAATTCATAAATCAAATGTAAAACATCACCCAATAAATAGTCATTTGAAGCACTTACAACCTCTAAATACGGTACTTACTGCACACTTTCTAAGTGAAATTTGTAAAATTTTATTTACGTAAATTTATTTATGTAGCATTTGGATACATACTCATATAAGAAAATGTTTTTGCAGAAACACCTGACGATGGCATTTAATGCCGAAAGATATCTTGTGTGATAAATAAATAATTAATTACAGTGTTTGGACTATCCTTTCGCATTACGTCAAATTAACTTTGAGTTATCAACTTTACTATTCAGCAGTTTGTTAAATGTTACAGCTTTAGTAAACTTTCACAGTGTAAGAAAGCCCCCCTCCACCCACTTTTTAACGAAAATATTCAACATGTCAGCTTTAAATCTCCACATATCAACATTTATGTTTTTATATTTTAGTAAATGAAATTCATTGTCTTAAAAATGTAACACTTTTCTGTAAACATATCAATTTGTTTCTTCTGTGATAATAAAATATTTGGACGTTGCGTATCTGTAAACAAATGTTAGCGACATTCTAGCGTCACGTTCTTGATATAACCTTCTCCGGTCAGTAAATGAAAACTTTGTAAAGCAAACATTTTGTAGCCGTACTAAGCCGCCGACACAGTAAGTGAAATTTAAACTTAGGAGATATCACATGACTTTTGTCAACTCAGTGTAAGCCTTGAAAAGGACCTTTTTTGAAAATAGTTGCGGAAAAGTAAAGTTATACAGTGAAGTCTTTCTCGACTCTGTCATAGTTGTTGATGGATCTTCCGCGTTGGACTCAGTGTCGCCAGGAGCACCTCTGAAGACGGCCAACACAGCTCTGAACAAAACATCAGGAGCAGAAATGTTTCATGGACCGCGGCCAAACAACCTGGGAGGTACATCAAAAGTAGAGTTGGACTAGAATTCTAAGATCGAAGTAGCTTTTAAATGCATTGAGATTTGTAAACATTACCGTAAATTCTGATATTGTGTACGGAGCGTTCGGTGGACTAGAATTCTATGATCGAAAATGTATTGAAATTTATAAACATTACGCTGATATTGTGTACGGAGCGTTCGTAAGAGCTTAAAGATCAAATCATGATAAATTTAATGTTGACGGGGGAGCAGTACACTGTATTGCCAAAAGAATAAGAAAATGAATATCCAAGGGCGGTCGCACTAGATGAACTAGATGCACTAGATGAACGAAGATGGTCACATATAACTTTGGTGGTTTATGTGTACATTTGTACAGTATTGCATTGCCGACTCGTATACACTGTCATAATAACTGATGAGCGAAGTGATATCATCATTGTGCAAGAAATATAGTACGGATATTTATAATCTTTCACCTAGATCCAAAATGACCATTAGCCCAGGATATATAGATCAACGGCGTAGATAGTTTAATATGCAATTGATAGTACTGCAGGGATGGGAGAGGGGGGAGGGTTCGGTTCTACAGCGCAAGAAGTTCATCCGTCTCAACGTTTGAAATTGAAACACAGATTCACAGGTTGCACTGCGAGCTATTACCCATGCCCCTGCATACGAGTGTCTCACTGCTGGCCCCCATGACGACTTCAGAACGTAATTCGATTCATCCATATTTTATGTCTTTCAGGGGGCGTCTAGGTGCCATTATGGAATGCTCGAAATGGTAGCGTAATTGAGTTAAAACAGATTGCTGAAGCTATTATTATTTATTCAAATTGAACACCCGAGATTGTAATCATCCTACACAAATATGGACATGCAGAGGCAATAAAAACATGTTTTATTTCAGTTGGGAGATTTGTCGTCATTAGCAGCGGCCGGTGTGTTGTCAGTAGGTGCTGCGTGACTCACACAGGCCTTTATAAGGCTTCGTCAGCGGAACGCACAATACAAAACAGCTGCAGGCACAAACAGTTTCTGCAGGATCCTCACTCTTTATAGCTGATTACGTATTAGACATAAGCCATCAATTTTTAGGGATCCGTATGTCATTCGATAAAAAGAGGAACCATATAGTACCACTTTCTTATTCGCCTGTTTTACTGTCTGTGTCCCCCTCTTCCTCAAGAACATATGAGATCATCAGCATTGTTTAATATTAATTACGCCTTTCAGCGTTCCGTTTGGAGCATAGTCCCCCTTATAAAAAGTCTCCATGATCCCCTGTTCAATGCTGATGCCCGTCTGATGTTAAGCCTGTTATATCAAAATCATTCTTAACCCAATCCAAGTACTTTATTCTTGGTCTGTCCCGAATCCTCCTGTAAATCACACGAGTCTCTTAGGTAACCTTCCTTCTCCTATGCGTTTTTAACTGCTTCATCTAACGTATTCTCCCCAGTTTTTTTCCCCTCATTATGGACACCCTCCCGTCATTGTTTTCATAATTAGCACCTGTAATCATCCTTGCTACTTTCATACATGTAACCTCGACATTATTAATAAGGTAACATTTACCCAACCAGATTTCAGTCCAAATCAACAAAGTTGGGCGAAATATTGAACGGTGCACTGATAACTTAGCGTTGGTACTGACTTACTTCTTGCAGAAGAGAGTAGATCGTAGCTGACCGCTCACTGCATTAGCTATGCTCCACCTTAATTCCAGTTCTTTCAATAATTGTCCATCCTCTCAGAATATACAACCTAGTTACAGTAACTGACATAGTTCCTCTCTGTAATTCAAAACAGCCCTCCAAAGTTGTGCGCCGCGGCGTAGCGACTGAGCGCAATGAAACGCTATGCTGTAATGCGCGAAGCCGTTCCCCGTCAGGGGTTCGAATCCCCACTCGGGCATGGATGTTTGTGCTGTCTTTAGTATAAATTAGTTCATAAGTAGTTTGTAAGTTTAGGGACTGATGACCCCGCAGTTAAGTCCCATAAGCTTCACAAACATTTGAACAATTCCAAAGTTGTGCGTTCAGTTAACGTTTCAACAATTAGAAATTTCAGGGAAAATCTTCAGCAGTTAGACTGGTATGTGGTGTATAAGGAAGCTGATGCTAATTTAAAATATAACTTATTTCATGATCCATTTGTAAGTGCATTTGAAAATTGTTTCCCCAAGAAAATAGTTAAATATAATGATAAGAAACCATGCAAGAAACTATGGCTTACTAAAGGAATAAGAATATCTTGTAACCGAAAAAGGGAACTGTATCTGACAGCAAGAAAGAGTAATGTCCCAGAAACAGTCAAATATTATAAAAACTACTGTGCTACATTAAGAAATGTTATTAAAAAGTTCAGAAGCATGTGCATCATGTCTGAGATTAGTACCTCTGATAACAAAATTAAAACAATTTTGAATATTATTACCAGGGAGACAGGGGAACCAAGAGCACTGGGAAACAGCATTACCCTAAAAGTGAATGAAAAGTTTACAACTAACAAGCCAAAAGTTGAAAACGTCTCTAATATTTTTATAATTTTGTAGGGAAAATGGCATCTAAATGTTCAATAGAGGAAGCTAGGTTGTTAATGGAACAGGCAATACCCAAACAATTTGATACAATAGAAATTCCACCCACCTCTCCTTCTAAAATTAAGAAAATGATAAACTCTCTCAAGAGTAAAAGCTCACATGGAATAGATGGTATTTCCAGCAAGGTAATAAAAGCTTGTTCTCAAGAAATAAGTAGGATTCTTAGCCACATATGTAATAGTTCTCTGAAGCAGGGTGTTTTTCCTGATAGACTGAAATATGCTTTTGGTAAACCACTGCACAAAAAATGGGATACGTCTGATGTTTACAACTACCTCCCAAACTCACTTCTAACAGTAATGTATTCTAAAGTAGTTTCACACATAGGTAAAAATGAAGTTCTAAAAAAATGTCAGTTTGGTTTTCAGATAGGCTTTTCAACAAAAATGCTATATATGCTTTCATCAATGAAAAGAGTGCGGAAAGTTGACAAACATAATTCACATTAATATGCAAAAAACAGTTGATTCCTCAAACTGGGGAACAATAAAAAATGGGGTGCCACAAGGTTCGGTCTTGGGACCATTGCTGCTCTTAATATATATTAACGACTTGCCATTTTATATTCGTGAAGATGTAGAGCTAGTTCTTTTTGCTGATGATACAAGTATAGTTATCACACCTGAAAGACAAGAACTAAATGAAGAAATTGTAAACGACGTCTTTCAAAAAATCATTAAGTGGTTCTCAGCAACTTGACTATCATTAAATTTTGACAAAACACAGTACATACAGTTCCATACAGTAAATGGAATAACACCATTAATAAATATAGACTCTGATCAGAAATCTGTAGCAAAGGTAGAATATTCAAAATTTTAGGTGCATACATTGATGAGGGGTTGAACTGAAAAAAAAAAAAAAAAAAAAAAAACGCATTGAAGATCTGCTGAAACGTTTGAGTTCAGCTACTTATACTATTAGGGTAATTGCAAAATATAGTGATATACATCTCAGTAAATTAGCTTACTATGCCTATTTTCTTTCTCTGCTTTCTTATGGCATCATTATCTGGGGTAATTCATCATTGAGTAAAAAAGTATTCATTGCACAAAAGCGTATAATCAGACTAATTGCTGGAGCCCATCCAAGATAATGCTGCAGACACTTATTTAAAAAGCTAGGGATCTTCACAGTGGCTTCACAGTCTTTATATTCACTTACGAAATTTGTTATTACCAATCCCACCTAATTCAAAAACAATAGCTGTGTACATAACTACAACACTATGAGAAAGAATGATATTCACTAATTATGGTTAAATCTAGCTCCTTGACACAGAAAGGGGTGAATTATGCTGCCACAAAAGTCTGGTCACCTACCAAACAGCATCAAAAGCCTGACAAATAACCAACTAGCATTTAAAAATAAATTAAAAGAATTTCTGAATGGCAACTCCTTCTACACTATAGATGAATTTTTAGATATAAATTAGTAAATCTAAAATTTAAAAAAAAATAATAAAAAAATATTGTGTCATGTAACATTTAGTACAAAGTAATTATTTTCAAGACACCTATCATTAACGTGACACTTTCCACATCATTACGAAGTGTCATATTCATGATCTGTGGAACAAGTACTAATCTAATCCGATCGATTTAATCTGATCTAAGTACTTGAAGCGTCCGTATATGCGCGTCTGAATTTTTTCATCTATTTTAATCTCAACCTGCCAATCTATCGTTTTCAACATACGATATGATACATAAATTATATGAACTATAGTAGTTAAGGGGAAAAAAAAGAAAAGAAAAACTTTAATTGGCTGCAGAAGTTAGTCTGCTATTTCATAATCTCACAGTGCTGACAATAACTTCCTCCTAGGAACACGATCACAAGCATTTTCTAGAACTATAAAATGCACTTCTTCATTATCCGCAGTACGCTAAAGAACTGGTCCTGATACCCTCATCGAGGCCTAAACTCTCGCAGTAGAGGTATCAAGCTAAAATTTGTGTCGTATCTTAAGGTTTATAGTCCTTTCGAGGCCGTGGGGGAGTGGCTAAGCGGATTGTGATGTGAGAAGCCGTTCCGCGTCGGAGGTTCGAATCCCCCCTCGGGCATGGATGTTTGTGCCGTCTTTAGTATAAGTTAGTTCATAAGTAGTTTGTAAGTTTAGGGACTGATGACCCTGCAGTCAAGTCCCATAAGCTTTACAAACATCTGAACATTTTGAATAGTCCTTTCGATGTGTAAGGAAAATTTCTAAATCAATGCAGTAAAAAAGATGCAGCTACTTTTAGAAACCAGGAAATGGACTCATCAGAACTATTGGCAGTCTTCCCGTTGATCTAGAATCACGAAACTTGCAAATGGCACGGTTTCAAGAACAAGTACAGAAAAAATCTTAAAATTCTTGATCTAGAACTATATCTCCCAATTTTTCTTCTTCTTCTCTTCAGGAGTTGCCTGTTACGGTACCCATGTCTGTCGGGGTCTTCCTCTGTCTCTTCTTCCATGACACTTATAATTTCTTGCCCTTAAGGGAAGTCTCTCACTATCCATTCTTTCTAGAAGTTTGTTCCATTTTTTCTGTAGGCTTCATTTAGGCTAAAGTTTACCAGTTCTTCTCAGTTCTTAGCTTGTCGTCTCTTGTGCAACCTTTGACTCCTTTCAGGAATTTCATTTCTTGTGCCTGAATACGGCTTTCTTGCTTCTTGATAATCACCCACGTCTCATTTCCGTAGAGCAACGTGAGAACTGCGACAGTTTTGTAGAATTTATGCTCATTGTCTTTTCTGGGTTTGTTTTTAGGTTTCTGTTAATTGTTCCACATACTCAGATGAATTTGCTAAGCTTAATTTCAATATCTTTGCTGTAGCCATATGTCATCTCACATCCGAGGTAACTGAAATGGTTTACTTGCTCTAAAATCTTCTGATCTATCGGTGTTTTGTTTCTAATTGGTTCTTTCTCCATGAAGGACATTGTCATAGTTTTTTTTTTTTTTTTCTTTTCAGATTTGCATGTCAAATTTTGCGCTTGTTTGTATTAGTAAGTAGATTCTTTTCTGAAGGTCATTTTCTTTATCTAGGATCACTGCATCATCAACATATAGTAAATTATTTAAAAGAGTGCTCCTGTGTATGTAGATACCTTTCTGAAATTCTGTTTTCCATATACTTATAATTCATTAGTCTAAATGTTAAATAAAGTTGGAGAGATGCAGCAGCCTTGCCGCACTCCTATGTTAGTTGTTATCTCATTAGTGGTTTTTCCATTCAGATCGAGAGGGATATTCGTGTTTGGGAAATAAACGTTTTATAGCATTTATTAGATGTTTTGGATATCCACGATTCTTCATTATCTCCCAACCTTTGACTCCTTTCAGGAATTTCATTTCTTGTGCCTGAATACGACTTTCTTGCTTCTTGATAATCACCCACGTCTCATTTCCATAGAGCAACGTGAGAACTGCGACAGTTTTGTAGAATTTAAGCTCATTGTCTTTTCTGGGTTTGTTTTTAGGTTTCTGTTAATTGCTCCACATACTCAGATGAATTTGCTAAGCTTAATTTCAATATCTTTGCTGTAGCCATATGTCATCTCACATCCGAGGTAACTGAAATGGTTTACTTGCTCTAAAATCTTCTGATCTATCGGTGTTTTGTTTCTAATTGGTTCTTTCCCCATGAAGGTCATTGTCATAGTTTTTTTTCAGATTTGCATGTCAAATTTTGCGCTTGTTTGTATTAGTAAGTAGATTCTTTTCTGAAGGTCATTTTCTTTATCTAGGATCACTGCATCATCAACATATAGTAAATTATTTAAAAGAGTGCTCCTGTGTAGGTAGATACCTTACTGAAATTCTGTTTTCCATATACTTATAATTTCATTAGTCTAAATGTTAAATAAAGTTGGAGAGATGCAGCAGCCTTGCCGCACTCCTATGTTAGTTGTTATCTCATTAGTGGTTTTTCCATTCAGATCTAGAGGGATATTCGTGTTTGGGAAATAAACGTTTTATAGCATTTATTAGATGTTTTGTATATCCACGATTCTTCATTATCTCCCATAGTTCCTGTCTATTGACATTGTCAAAAGCTTTTTTAAAATCAATAAAAGCAATGTGTATTTCTTTATTAAACTCTCTTCGTTTTTCTATTATTTGCTGTAAAGTAGAAACTGCGTTTATTGTAGAGCGTCCTTTCCTAAAACCCATTTGTTTCTTATGCATTATGTTATGTTTTTAAGTCTTGCATATACCTTATATGTTGAGTCTAGTAAACTAATTCCTCTGTAGTCACTACAAAGGCTTTTATCTCCTTCTTTAAAAAATTGGAATCGCTCTAGCTGTTTTCCAGTCATTGGTAATGTTCCTTTTCTTCCAGCATTCAATAAAGTGATTTAGCAATCATTCCTTCATATTTTAGCAATTCAGCATTGATACCATTTTCCCTGTTGCTTTTCTGTTCTTAACTGACGTTAGTTGGGATGTTAATTCGCCAGACTGTATTTTATCTAATTCGTTCTCATCTAGTGGTTCAATTTCAATTTCTTGTGCTGTACAATAATACCATAATTAGGCCAGTAAAATTACGATTCTGCCTTCCAAAAATTTGTGGAAATCTGAAAACTGTTTTAATCACTCTAGTAGACTTCTGCTATGATTAACCTGAGTTTGCCCCGATTTCTGAGTGCAGCTTCAGCTGTGATGAAAAGAAAACCACCGAAATTTCGGACTTTTCTCCAGTTTTCTTTTTACAAATTTCTTGAAAATTAAATGTTTAATTGAAAATACCAAGGATACAAAAATTTATAGCATTAAATTCCGCATCGATTAAGTACAAAACGGAGCTATTTGATTAAATTTTGTCAGAGAAATTCTACGTCAAAAATTGACAATTTTTCACGCTTACCGAAAATCACTAACATCGTCGGTATAAGAAGGACAGCATTTGCGAATTGGATTGTTTGAGGCAAAATTTTATAAGAGAAAAGTTTTATAGCATCAAATACTTTTTTTCAAATGTCAATGAAATTGACGAAACACCTTGCTAATCATTAAAAATCGCCGTTATTCAATTACATTTAATGTTAATGACAAACTTAAGCTTTCCGCTTTCCATTCAGTGGAATTTTCTAATAATCACACTTTTATTTATTTCATTTTACTGCAACACAAAACGACATTTACTTTATATCAATGTATTAGTTTTGAAAAATATGAAATTAGCAGGGATAATACTATACAAAGGAGAAAAATGAAGGCGATTAGGATATTAGTAAATATACATAATGTTAATTTTTAAAAATTAAGAATAAAGGAACTTAATTCAATTAACAATAAATTGAGATACTTGTGATTATATAAAGCACAAAGTACAGAGTTATAGATTAATGTTTCACTGTGTATAACTTGTTTTTTTCTTAATTTTAGACTGCCACACCTTTACCAGCTTGGAGGAGGGGGGTCCAAACGACATTAACTGTAACTCTTCCACTTCTTCCGTATTAATGTCCTCGGTGGAATCTATAATTTCTTCTTCTGAAACATCATCATCTGTGTCACTGTCTACAATGTCAGTAACAGGGATGTCATTGATAACATTAGTGCAGGATTGGTGTCTGCATAGTTTGCAGACGGTAGTACACTTAATGCCATTTTCCTGCAGGAACAACTCCATGGCACCCTGTACCGCATGTGCAATAAATGGTTTTCAACAGTTCCGCAGGTGCTGCCTCCTTAGTAGTGGGAACTAATAAGTGACCTGCTTTTGAAGCCTTCCAACCGCACTCCAGTGGATTTAGAAGGTTGTTTTTCCAAGCTTGCACCTGAAAATACGTTTTCGGATAATGCTGTCGAGCATCTGCTTCTGTATGAGGCAAAGAGGCGAGGGCGAATGAAGTCTTTGATACAGATTTTTCAAAAATTAGGTAGCGAAGCACATTTAATGTCTGTTTCATCCCCTCAGTACAGGGCCGCAATAAAATTCTGTCCAGCTTCATCAATCTCGTCACCAGTAGCACTGGAATTGCCGAATAGCTCTGCTGCTTTCTGTAAAGTGGTTTTCGTCTCCAGTATCTTCAGGAATTTCACTTTTCCTTTGCCGACACATGTAAGAACAGAATGTTGTCCTTTAATGTTTGAGACAACATGAAATTTAGGGGGCTTTAAATTACGTCGCCTTGTCTGCCTCTGCCTGGTTTCAGTAGAAAAAAGTTGGGGGACATTGGAGCTGAAGATGTTAATATCACTAGAAGCTCGAGGTCTTCGCCAACAACAACAACACAGAGTGCTTCGTAAGATCAACAGCTGTAGTTACTATTAGATTATCGGCGTCCTCAGCAGCTTGCTTAACACTGAAGTGCTCACTTTCAAGTTGTTCAGTTAGTAAAGATATGAACCGCTGTTTGTTTTGTTTGTTTGACAGAAATATGTCTTTACTCATGATTACTGACGTTGTTTCATTGAACGTGACAGTTGGTGCAGATATTTTAGTGGCTCTGCTGATTTCGTGTTTCTGTTACTTGTAACACCAGAGGTGCCATCAAACATGATCGTTATCTTCTTGCCATACTCACACTTAATGTAATCTATATACTTTGCAATTATGGAAGAAAAAACTTCATTTGCTTTCCATACCACTCTATGCAACAGAAATCATCCATGAACTCTGTCTTTCCGAAGTCAACTGGATCTTTAACTGGATCAAATAACTTGTAAAACACAGACATTTGTGTTTCCCGCACACGTGCGTTGTCAAACGAAGATAGAGGATTTGGAGCTATCTCGTACTCAAAATAGTTCTGAAGTTCTTCATTGGACTTTTGTGGAACGCTGTTATGTAAGTAATCATTGACCAGAAATAATAAAATACGATGTTGACCGTTAACATGTGATTTACATGTAAGTGAATAATGTCGATATTTCATGATCAGAAAGGATTTTTGTCCGTTTCATTGACATTTCAAAAACGTAATTTGATGCTCTATAACTTATATTCTTTAAAATGTGACGTCAAACAAGCCAATTTCCAAATGCAGCACCTCTTATACAGACGATGTTAGTGTTTTTCGGTACGTGTGTAAAACTGTCAATCTTTGACATAGAATTTCTCTGGTAAAATTTAATCAAAAGCTACGTTTTGGTACTCAATCGATGCGGAATTTCATGCTCTACATTTTTTGTAGCATTAGCTTTTTCGTTTAAACACTTAGTTTTCAAGGAATCTGAAAAAAAAACTAGAAAAAGTCTGAAATTTCGGTGGTTTTCTTTTTATCAAAGCTGAAGCTCCACTCAGAAACCGGGGCAAACTCAGGTTATTCATACCAAAGGCCTACTTGAGTGATTAAAATAATTTCCAAATTTCCACTAATTTTTGGGAAGCAACCCCCTTTTTGGAGCTAATTTTACTGGCCTAAATTCGTTGTAATGATTTACCCATTATTGTTCTTCAATACTATTTATTTGTATCTTATCTCTTTCTGTTGTGTTTAAGGTTTTTAAAACTTTATATGCCACTTGTTGTCTTCCATGGATATCATGTTCGATATTAGAAATAAACCTATCCCAGTGTTCCTGATGTGCTTTTCATACTAGACATTTAGCATAATTTCTTTTCTCCTTATAGTATTGCTTCTTCTCATCAGTGGGGTTGATTAAGTGTTTTATATATGCATCCTGTTTTTCTTTGACAGCTTTCATTATATCTTCATTCCAAATTTTTAGACAGTTTCTTTTCCTTGTTCTTTTCTTTATACCGAGAGCTTCTCCTGCTACTCTGCATACAATATCTTTCAGGGTTTGCCATTCTTCTTCTATATTGTCTTTAGTTTGCCAGTTTTCTAGTTCTTCATTTAATGCTTTGATAAAGATGTCTCTTCAAGCAAGTATATCTTGTAAGCGTTTTTATCTTGTTGGTCCGTTACTTGTTTAGTCATACAACATCCATTTTGTAAATAGATTAGTAAAAACTGATCGGATCCTATATCTTGTCCTCTGTATGCTCTTGTGTCCCTTTACTAGGATGTAGCCAATTACTGATCTAAGACCTCTAGTGATCCAGGTATATTTTTGAACGTCGTCTTTCTTAAAAAGTGGATTTTTAAATTGTTGTAAGTTACAAAATCTCTTAGTAATTTCATTACATATTGGCTCTCCAAAAGGATCTATAATGTTTGTTACTGGGACATTTCCTATTCTGGCATTGAAATCAACCAGCATAATAATATGTAATATGATCAGTAGCACTGTATTTATTCAGAGTCTTCATAGAATGTTTCCGACTCGTCCTTTTTCCCTTCTTCAGGTGCATATACGCTTATGATGGTGGCGTTGCCAATCTTGAATGTCTTTTACCATTTTTTTTTTTTTTTTATGCAGGAGTAGTGCTACACCTTTGCTTGCTCTCTTGTTCTGCTCAACACCACTACAGAACATTATGTAATTCCCTACATATTTATTTCCTCTTAATTTCATTGTCGTTTCTGTGATTTCTACAGCATCAATAGTCATGTCGTTCAGTATATTTACGAGTTAAGCTTACGGGACTTAACTGCGGGGTCATCAGTCCTTAAACTTACAAACTACTTATAAACTAATTTATACTAAATACAACACAAACATCTCCCGAGCAAGGATTCGAACCCCCGACGGGGAACAGCCTCGCGCATCAGATCATAGCGCCCCAATGCACTCGACCACTCCGCTGCGGCAGTTACTAGCTCTAGCTCTTTTTGAGAAATTCCCCTCTCATTCTAAGTTGCTACGTAGCTGTCTCTGTTGATCCATTTTCGTTTGTCCTTTTTCATAGCCTTCGCTTTAGAGGGAGGATTAATTTACTGACCAGAACAGCATAAATTATTTATCTAATCCTGAACATAAAGAATTATTATCCTCATTCTACGTGACTGATTTTTGAAAAAGCATTCGACGGCTGTTGCCAACACCAGCACACAACGCCGCCGCTGTAAGTACAATTGTACCCCTTCTTGTAATGTATTACACCATAATTACGAGAATGAAAAAAAAAACGCAGCAACGCCCTAATTAGTTATTTGGTGTACTATGTAACTAACGCCGCCTCACTTTGTCCTTTCGTGTACTATGGCGTTTTCGAGACATTCCTAAACAGAACGCATCAAAATGTAATGAGGATACACCCGAATCAGAAATGAAACGCCGGCCGCAGTAGCCGAGCGGTCAGCGGCGCGCCAGTCACAGTCTGCAGGGCCGCTACGGTCGGGGGTTCGAATCCCTCCTCGGGCATGGATGTTTGTGTTGTCTTTAGTGTAAGGTAGTTCATAAGTAGTTTGTAAGTTTAGGGACTGATGACCCCGCAGTTAAGTCCCTTAAGCTTAACAAACATTTGAACATTTGATTTGCGAAAGGGAACTACATAAATTCGTGTTTCCTTGCAAAGACTTTTTAGTAAATGAAAACATCGATAGACGCGAAGGAACATAGTTATGTTTTAAATTCAAATCATACCCGCGGAAAGAAGCACTTTTTTTCCATGTGTTTGCAAGGCATGCGGGATACAGCTAGGGAAAAAAATTTACTTGCAGTGGCAGCGGTTTAGTATGTTAACGTTGGCAACGAAATATTCGCTTTATGGGAATCATTAATTTACTGATCTGAACAACATCAATTATTTACTACATTATCAACACAAAGAATTATTCCCCTCATTGTAGGTGACTGATTTTAGAAAAGGATTCAATGGCCGTTGCCAACAACAATACACTACACCGCTGCCACAAGGAAAATCGTAGCCTTGAATGAAGGCTTTCACGGCAGGTATCGTCATTACTTAAAGCTTCCGGGCTGATATGCCGTGGTCCATACTTAAAACTTTCCCCTAAAAAAGGGGAAAGTTTTAAGTATGGACCACGGCATATCAGCCCGGAAGCTTTAAGTAATGAAAATCGTAGCCCTTCTTTCACTGTATTACACCTTAGTTATATGAATAAAAAAAGCCAGCATCGCCACTAATTACTATCAATGGGGGGCGAAGTTGTTCGCGTCCGGAAGCAATCCTCAAAGCTCCACGTGCCCCCTGGGTGGTTCTAAACGGACAAAAATCTTTGGTAGCTGGTCCTGTCACCACGGTGATCTCCCAGCTATGTCAGCTACCAAGACAATCCAGAATGGCTCTTGTCAGGGCCAACAAAATTGTCAACAAAACGATCTGAACAGAGCAATAGGTCCAGTCCTAAACGTGTGCCATTTGAATATTGAAGGGATAAGTAGGTCAAAATGTAACTTCCTCAGTAAAAATCTTCTGAGTAACAATATTGACGTCTTTGCTCTACAAGAAACCCATGCAGAAGATCTTAAAAGTTGTTCAAGAGGCAATATCCATGGCTACAGACTTGTGGGAGAGATAGGCCATAGAACATATGGCGTGGCTACATATGCTAGACAGGACTTGGATGATGTATCTATAATTCATGAAAGCTGTGACGATGACATATTTGTTTTGGCAGTGAAAGTGTCTGGAACTACCATAGTTAATGTCTACAAGCCTCCCAATATCCAGTGGCAAAATACGGTCCTCCCAGTTTTCGAACACCCTTCCCTATATGTCGGCGATTTCAACAGCCACAGTAGCCATTGGGGGTACTCGTCTGATAATGAAAATGGAATAGCCTTAGCTGAATGGGCTGAAAATAATAACCTTTCCTTGGTTTTTGACGCAAAAGACTCCAACACATTTTTCTCAGCCCGCTGGAAGCGTGGATATTCACCTGATCTGTGTTTTTGTTCCTGTGATCAGACATTAAGATCTCTATCAGTTACGAGAAAGGTACTTGGCACATTCCCACGGTCGCAGCACAGGCCAGTGCTGATATCAGTTGGGATTAAGATTCCCCTAATAAGATCTTTTCCGAGACCCAGGTGGAATTTTAATAAAGCAGACTGGGAGGCATTTACTTCCAAATTAGAGGACAACATTAGATTCATTCCTCCTACAATAGAAAATTATGACAGATTCGCTGGACTCCTTAAAGCTATAGCTAAAGCCTGTATACCTCGAGGCTACAGAAAGACATATTCCGGGATGGAGCCAAGAGTGTGAAGACCTGTATAACGAATTTATCAGCACTGAAGATTCAAACACTGCCGACATCCTACTGAACTCCCTTGATAATGCCAGAAGAGAGAAATGGGTGAAAAAAGTTCAGAGTTTAGATTTCACTCACAGCAGCAGAAAGGCTTGGTCACTTCTGAGGAAATTGTCTACCAGTGTATCCGAGAAAAAACTGCCTCCCACACACCCTGATCCTTCCGACATCGCCAAACGAATCGTAGCACTATCCAAGTCAAAACGGCAACAGTCTGACAGATTAATATCATATAAACTAAATGAAATTAAGAAATGCCAGCAGGCTCCCCTGGAAGTATCAAAACCTTTTTGCTTAGACGAACTGCATGTGGCTATCTCTGATGTGAAGACTGGGAAAGCTGCCGGTATAGATGATATTTTCCCAGAATTTATTAAACATGCTGGACTCAAGACCCGATTGTGGCTTCTAAATTTATTCAATAACATTCTTAAAGACGGCTCTCTACCAAAAGCTTTTAAGAGATCTAAAGTAATAGCTGTTTTGAAACCTGGTAAACCAGCCGAACGTGCAGATAGCTACCGCCCAATTGCACTTCTCAGTGTATGTCAAAAGCTGCTCGAGAGACTCATCTACAATCATATTGTTCCCATTCTCACTGCTAGTATCCCTGTTGAACAAGCTGGTTTCAAACAAGGCCGTAATTGCTGTGACCATGTCCTAGCACTGACATCTTTCATTGAGACTGGTTTCGAAAAGAAGTGTACCACTTCCGTTGCTTTCCTGGATCTCTCGGCAGCTTATGATACCGTGTGGAAGAAGGGCCTCCTAGTGAAGCTTTACAATCTCATTCCTTGTCCTATTTTATTGCGACTTGTGAACTCAATGCTAAGTGGCCGTCTGATCAAGATCTATCTCGGCAACACAGAAAGTGGGCTTAGACAGCTTCACGATGGCCTCCCCCAGGGTTCGGTTCTTGCTCCCATTCTTTTTAATGTTTACACCGCTGATATTCCGGCTACGCAATCTAGAAAATTCATTTATGCCGATGATATTGCCATAGCGTCACAACACAGAGACATCCATGTGACGGAAACTACTTTAACATCTGACCTAACTCTCCTCAGAAATTACTTCGCAATGTGGAAACTAAAGCCAAACCCAAATAAAACGGAAGTAGCTTGTTTCCATCTCACTAATAGGATGGCCGACTATAAACTTAATATCTCGTTTGATGGTGTTCAACTTGAACATAATGAACATCCAAAATACCTGGGAGTCATCTTGGATAGATCTCTTACTTTTAAGTACCACCTTCATAAAACAACAGACAAAGTTAAAACTAGGAATAACATATTGCAGCACTTAGCAGGATCATCTTGGGGAGCCAGTGCTAAGGTTTTGCGTACAACAGCTTTGTCCCTAGTTTACTCTGCAGCTGAATACTGTTGTCCTGTCTGGCTCAACAGTGCTCATGTGAGAGACATTAATGTACAATTAAATAGTGCAATGAGATTGATCAGTGACACCCTGATGGCTACACCACTTCAATGGCTCCCAATATTATGCAACATCGTTCCCCCAGATCTAAGACGGAAGGAAGCCTTAATGAGAGAGTATTATAAGATCTTGTCCACTCCTGAGCTTCCTATCCTGCAAGACCTTCCACCACCGGTAAGCCGGCTGAAATCACGTAAACCACCTCTTAAAACAGCTGTGCAACTACATGAGAGTGGCTTCTCGCCTAAATCAAACTGGGCAAGAATTTGGGATTCGTTTAATGGAAAAAACAGCATCTGGATAGACGATCCCTCTAAGCAGCTCCAAGGAATGGACCTTCCCAGGAGAGAATGGTCTTTGATCAACCGTTTCCGAACTGGTGTTGGTCGCTGTAACTATTGGAAATTCAAATGGGGACAGACAGACGACCAGTCATGTGACTGTGGAGCAGACATACAAACGATGACCCACATAATTACTAATTGCCCATTACGATCATTCTCAGGAGGGATGACCGAACTCCATATACTCAGTCAGGAAGCTGTCCAGTGGTTAAAGGAGTTGGACTTGGCTCTGTGACAGAGATATGTTTTATCTTATTAATTAGACACTAGTATATCTTACTAAAGTATTATATGTAGCTGACATTATACCATACGATATATATATACTATCAATGGTAAACTATGTAAGTGACTGCGCCTCTATCGGATCTTTGCTGTACTACGCCGCAATTCAAGTATAGCATACAGCAAAAACTACAAATTACGATATCTTTTCTTCCCCTGATCCGATTTTGATTATATGGAGCTTATATGTTGTTCCAATGTACTCTCAGTTGACCTATGAAACCGCATGAAAGTTCGTATAGTACTCTTGGAAATTTGCTGTACTACACCATACTTATAAACATAGTACACACATAAAACTTCAAATTACTATATATTTCCTTTCTCTGATCCGATTTTCATGAAATGAAGCCTATGTTACTCTCCAAACCTTTCTCAATTTACCTGTGGAAACCCATGAAATTTCGTGTAGTACATTTGGAGATTATCTTCAACAAATAGACGTACACGATGGCTTTTAAACAAATGATTAAATTATGATATCCTTATTTTCTCTGACCCGATTTCAATTACTGAAGTCTTTCTGTAACCGCACGATATGCTCAAGTTACATGTTAAAGTCACATGAAAATTCGTCAAGTAGATTTGGAAATAAACGTTTTCAAAGAGACTGACAGACATGACGGCCGTAGATTAAAAAAAGTTCAAATTACAATATTATTATTATTTTCGTGATCCGATTTTTATGAAACGAAGACTACATGCTGTCCTGATCAATATGGCTTTCGCAAGCATAAATCAATTGATGATGCCATCAATAAGGCCCTTAATTTGGTGTACCAGACAGAAAACAAGTACGTGATGTCTATTATGATCGATATCTCAGGTGCATTCGATAATTTGTGGTGGCCGGCCTTGTTTGCACGTTTGAGACAATTACAAGTGCCAGCAGCTTTATATTACAGCTTACGAGACTATTGTACAGGTAGAGTTGTCGAGTGGTGCGCGGGAGACCGAAAAGTAATTAAACGTATTACCAAAGGATGCCCACAAGGTTCCATTTGTGGTCCCATCTTTTGGGATATCACAATTGAACCCTTGCTTGAACTAGTAGATGCCAACGAGAATGTCGACGGAATTGTGGCCTATGCCGATGATTTGCTGGTGGTAGTGTCAGCTAACTCAAGGTTAAAACTAGAAGAAAGGGCAAACAACATACTACACGAGATGGCCAGTTGGTGTGCCCAAACCAAAATGTCGATCGCACCACAGAAAACATCATACATCTTACTCAAAGGCGGGCTTATGAGAAACCCATCAATAAAGTTAGGAACCAAGAACATAGCCAGGAAGAAGTCAACTAGATATCTCTGTATAATAATTGATGAAAAACTTTCTTTTAAAGAACATATAGAAAAAACAGCAGATAAGGCTGAAAAGATATTACATAAGATAGCCAGAATAAACACCACCGAATACAGATTGCCACTAACGTATATGAAGATTTATCACTCCACCGAATACAGATTGCCACTAACGTATATGAAGATTTATCACTCCATAATTCTAGCAAACAACGTATCTGACTGTTTCCTGTTATAACGAAGAGTACCTTTATGTTTGTGTAGCTAAATATTTAATTATACTTTTTACATGACTAAGTATATTTTGTTTGTTATTTATTTACAAAAAAGATACATGGAAAATAGAAAAAAAAATTCAAATCAGAATTGTAGCTTTTATGTTTCCAGTTAAGTAATGTATCTCTTTTCTTATAATGAAGAGAACCTTTATGTTAATGTAGGTAAATGTTAAATTATATTTTTTATATTATCAAGTAAATTTTGTATGTAATGAATTTTATATAATTAACCAAGTTACAATTCAATGATTCTTATATAATTGTAAACATATGTATTTCTTTATTATTGTAATTAATTTAATAAAAGTATACAGTAGCTGCTGAGTACATACTGCAGACTTCTCACAACACAGTTCCACCTCCACGGGGTGGGACACGGGCAACGGCGCACTGCTCCTCTATACCAAATGTGTCTAGACGACCGGTGTGGCGGCTAAGAGAACGTTGTGGAAGACCGACCCGCTATATTACACAGGCAGCGGGTCCATAATCGCAGGCAGCAGTGAAAAAGTTACGCTCAAGTTAAATGTGAAAACCCCATGCAAATTCGTGATCTATGAAGATGGAACATTGCACAACTGGGTTGAGTCCCAAAGTTTTATACAGTACTTTACCAGGTTGTAAGAGTCATTTGCACAGAATAGAACGCAACATCCGTAAAGCCCGCACTAGTAACAATGTTTAAACTTTTGCGAAGTTTAGCGCTTGACCATGAATTAGCGCCTCTCCGGAATAAATTTCTGTCAGGAGAGTAAAATTTCGAACAGCGATCAAACATAAAAAATTCCTTATTTTTTCTCCGTAATTTGTTGACAAATTTTGCACGAAAAGTCATGTCACTGAATTTGTCTCATGCAAATCTGCCATTCTCGCGTAAAAAGACCACTGTTCCATATTTAAAACATTTTATTGTTTTCAAAATGACAAGCCTAGATAGGACACTAACAATTTATTAAATGACGACCGGTTTCGGTGGACTGTGTCACCATCACCTGGTCACGTATATGTTACAATCTGGTCATCTTGTTAAAGAAATTGGGTATAAAATAAGTGCAACATTGCACTTAGTCACTATATAAAAAAATACATAAGTTAAAGACATGACAGCTTACAAAATACTGAGTATTGAGTATTTTGTAAGCTGTCATGTTTTTAATTTATGTATTTCTTTATATAGTGACTAAGTGCAATGGTTGCACTTGTTATTTTATACGCAATTTCTTTAACAAGATGACCAGATTATAACATATATGTTACCTGATGATGGTGACAATGTGCACCGAAACCGGTCGTCATTTAATAAATTGTTAGTGTGCCATCTTGGCTTGTCATTTTGAAAACTATAAAACGATTAGATAGCCTCCAGACCCGACTATGTCAGGTAATCTTAAAATTTAAAACATTGTTTGATATCCGCATGTCGGAGATTAACGAATTTCTAAAAGCCTTTCGTCTTTATGTCCTGAGTTTCTGACCACTTTGGATCTAGGTGAAAGAGTATAAACATCCTTGATGGATGGAAAGTTATTTTAGGAGAAGTAGTTAGCAGCCTCACGATGGATATAATGATCATCAATTTATTTACTCCATCTTCTTAGAGCATTTTCAGCTTAATATCTTTTTTCTCTCCTCTGAAATAGCGATGCTCATCCCATATTTATACTATAGTATTCAATGTTTGATTGCGAGATAATTACGGATGTATGGTTCCACGCGGAAACTGACGTTATTGTAAACATCGTCTTAGTTAGTGCCCATTAATTTGAAATTTAGACTTTACTATTAAGATGTTAAGTTATGTATACAAATGTAGATAGTTCATCCATACTGGAAATCTAGAATCTCGACTATTTTTGCCTCTTGTCGAAGTCGACACTGGCAAAATATTGGTCTAAGGGAATTTCAAGGTTTTCGAAAATGTTTACCTTTCTTAAGTTTTGATTTTTTTTGCCTATTTTTATTCGCCTTTGTAATTTTGTTATTTAATTTATTGCTTTTTTAAGATAACATACAATGCAAAATACCCATTATAGAAGCGTTGTTTTGTCTGTCCTCATCCCTGTTGTAATTTATACTAATAATAAATCTGTAGATGTAGGCCTGTTGCTGTTCACTTCAAACTTCAAAACTACGCGACGAATCTTCACTCGGTTTTCACAGGAAACATGAGAAAAGCTTGGGTCAACATACAGGCATCATTTTATCAAAATCGGATCACGAATATATATATATAAAGTTTTCAGTACCCGTCGTGTCTGTTTGTTCAACTATTAAAAACCTGTTATCTCCAAAACTACTTCACGAATTTGCATGGGGTTTTCACAGTTAACTTGAGCGTAACTCAGGACAGCATATAGTCTTCGTTTCATAAAAATCGGATCACGAAGAAAAAGAGTACTATACGAACTTTCATGCGGTTTCATAGGTCAACTGAGAGTACATTGGAACAACATATAAGCTTCATATCATCATCAGGGGAAGAAAAGATATCGTAATTCGTAGTTTCTGCTGTATTCTATACTTGAATTGCGGCGTAGTACAGCAAAGATCCGATAGAGGCGCAGTTACTTACATAGTTTACCATTGACAGTAATTAGTGGCGATGCTGGCTTTTTTATTCATATAACTAAGGTGTAAGACAGTGAAAGAAGGGCTACGATTTTCATTACTTAAAGCTTCCGGGCTGATATGCCGTGGTAACGTACTGTATAAAACTTTGGGACTCAACCCAGCTGTGCAACGTTCCATCTGTGGCTCAGCGTTAAGTCTCTCCACACCTATCTGGGGGATGGCGACTCAAATCACAGCTGATGCGGGAATCATTTCTGCTGCAATCCGAACTTAATCTCCAACCTCGTCACCGATGGGGCGTTAACTTTATCCCTTCCTTTACGTAGTGAACCTTTCAAGTTATATTTGATCTACGTGGAATTTCATCTTTTGCCATGTAACAATCTAAAATAAGTGTCCGCTCTCCTCTCTCTCTCTTCTCTCACTCTCTCTCCTCCAAACCCACCCACACACACACACACACACACACACACACACACACACACACACATGTATTGAAATCTAGACGAAATACCGAGATCTCATCACTGACCGTATGACAGATAGAGCGCAGTAAACAAGACCAGGGCGATACGGTATCTCCGGCCGATAGTGGGCGGATCCAATACGAACTTAGTACACTCGGCAAGCAATAGATGGTGCTGTCGTGTCGACTTGAGACCGCTGTTTCTCTCTGAACAAACAACAAGGCATGACTCCAAAGTCCGGAGAGAAAGAGACAAACATCGTAGATAGGGAACGGGTTGCGTCATCGACCGCCCCGACTGCATACACCCGACACTTCTTCAGCGAGAGAAGCATCCACTTGCTTGAAACCTATGACATTTCATTCTAATTCTTGTTATTAAATTCCTTTAATGAATAACTTCTCTGCGTTCATTCTCCTGACAAATTAATTAAGTTTTTTCCCCAATCCTCACAATTATGACTGACACTTTGTACGTCGATAAAGAGTCGATACTGCAAATACAGCACTACCTGCAATAATTTTCTTTGATGCCGACGATAAAAAAAGTTTCAGATGTTTCGAGACGGAGAAAATAGCGAAATTTGTAAAATAACAGAAATGTTCAAATGTTTGTAGAGCTTAACTACGGGGTCATCAGTCCCTAAACTTACAAACTACTTATGAACTACTTACGAACTAGGACAGCACAAATATCCATGCCCGAGGGGGGATTCAAACCCCCGACAGTAGTGGCCGTGCAGACCGTCACTGGAGCGCCTTAGTCCCCTAGGCCACCGCGGCCGGCTGTAAAATAACCTGTGTTAGGTAATGTGTGGTCAAATGATCGTATACCTCGCAGCGGAGGCAAAATTCATTCTGAAACCAACAGGGTAGTAGACAGCCCTACTAATATCCGCACAGATATCCGAACCGCATTATTTCTCATTTTATTAGTCGACGTATTCTCCAGCATAATTCTGTAACACAACATACCGTACACTACGATATTATTCGATTCCGGCTTTACCATAGACAGTGATTCAATTATGTTTAATACTGTGCTCCAGAAGTACATACTCATAATTATTTTTCCCAATTAAAGTCTACGTTTGAAAAAAATATTTCTCTTTCAGTGAGGCATACTCTTCTTGCCTATACTAGTCTGTTCCTCCCTGCTTTGTCAGTCATATATTATTTTGCGTCCTTAATCTCGACTAATACAGTACTTCCAGAGCATTATGCCTGGGCGCAAACTGATATTATCTGTACCTACCTCTACATCTGTATTCCACAAGCCACGTTTCGGAGTGTGGCAGCAGAACACTTTACCACCTGTGATCAACAGAACCCAAGATACTGGCCTCTGAAAAATCGCCCATGATTCACAAATTTGAATATTAAAAGGAATTTGTGGAGACACTATAGTATTTTTATACATTAATTCAGTGGCAACATACTTTTTAAATAGCATTAAAGACAAAGAGCGACAGGAAATTTAATATAGTGCTTTCGTCAACATTTTGCCATGTTCTTAGACATTTTATTTCCGTTAGATCGTTTTAAGCAGAGTATTGACATTAATATGCAACCTGAATCGCTGACTAATGGTATAAGGATCTAAGGTAGGACAAAGTGATAATTACATGAAACCTTCGGAGTAGTAGCTATCGAGCTGTAGTTGTACATTAGAAACGGTACTGTAAACTGATTAAAACTGTCTTCAGAAAGGAAAAAAAGCTTGTGATATGTAAATATAGTAGCTAATTCTCAGGATAAAAATAAAACTACCAACAGCACAAAAACATATAAAGTCAATACGCAGAAGGGTAAGGTAGTACAAATTCAATATAGGTACAATTCCGATCAACGTAAGTTTTCGAGCCATTTTTCACTCGTAGCACTTTCCTTTGTATGGCGTTGTAGTGTAACAGGTTTTAACAGCTGCTCCTGTCTTTTCCAAGAATACACCACTTTGTGCTACGGAGATATGAATTTCTTCCTGTTAAGATGGACGTGGAGCTACTTCGTCGAACGCGCTCTTATAAATTTTCTAGTTTCCACGCGCTTGTAAATTCATTATTGTGCAACGTTTGGGACCGCGAAGTATGCGCTGGTGCCCGAAGGAAAAAGTGCTTTTTATGTGGAAAAAGTCAGTGATCAAAATTGTACGAGGAAGTGATCATAATTGTACCTAGTGTGGTACATTTCCTATCGACTTTTCTCAATTCTGTAACCTTTTTTGTGCTCATACCACCGTTTGTAATTGTCTAATATTTGTGTTACATATTCATTAAACATTCAAGAACAAGTGCCATAGTTAAAATTATTTCTTTTCTCAATATATTTGCAGTTACAATTACTTTTGTCCGAAATAATCGAAATTGTACCACCTTACCCTATAAATGTTTTTATTAATGATGGGTCAGCACCATGCACAGTATATAGCAATCACTTTCTGGTTATAGCAGTTCAGTTACATTAAAAACTAATTAACAAAAGTATATCATATTGTATAATTATCTTAGAAAATGGCTATCCAGTACTGTTATCTGAAATACACCCGCGGGTTACTAACAATGGAGAGAGAGTGAGTGATTAAATCAGTGAGGACTCTCACGGATTTGATGGGAAACCCAGATGCATACTAATGCACGGTGCTGCAGTTACTAGCCGGGCAGTCAGTCGCATTTGTAATTCTTCCTTTCGAAATGGCCACGTTCTTAAACTAATATACCATTCTATAGTGAAACCGCTTTATAAAAATGAAGGACTAATGTAGACAATTTTAGACTTTTTGCTTCCTACGTGTTTACAAAAGTTGTTTTATGGCTATATAAAAACGAGGGCAATCGATCGTTTCAGTTCACAGAATTTGCTGTGAAGTCTACATTTTGCTTTCAGAAGAATTTCACAACTGAAAACACTGTATTCTGAGAGGCATTGAGTGGATTGGACAAAGGCCGTTCTCTGTCAGGGGTTCGAATCTTCCTCGGACATCTATGTTTGTGATGTCTTTAATATAAAGTAGTTCATAAGTAGACTACTGGCCATTAAAATTGCTACACCAAGAAGAAATGTAGATGATAAACGGGTATTCATTGGACTAATATATTATACTGGAACTGATATGTGATTACATTTTCACGCAATTCGGGTGCATAGATCCTGAGAAATCAGTATCCAGAACAACCAGCTCTGGCCGTAATAACGGCCTTGATACGCCTGGGCGTGTACAGGTACAGATGCCCATGCAGCTTCATCACGGTACCACAGTTCATCAAGAGTAGTGACTGGCGTATTGTGAGGAGAGAGTTGCTCGGCCACCATTGACCAGACGTTTTCAATTGGTGAGAGTTATGGAAAATGTGCTGGTTAGGGCATCAGTCGAACATTTTCCGTATGCTGAAAGGCCCATACCTGCAACATGCTGTAGTGCATTATCCTGCTGAAATGTAGGGTTTCGCAGGAATCGAATGAATGGTAGAGCCACGGGTCGTAACACATCTGAAATGTAACGTCCACTGTCCAAAGTGCCGTCGATGCGAACAGGGGGTGACCGAGACGTGTAACCAATATACCATCAAGCCGGGTGATAGGCCAAGATGGCGATGACGAATACACGCTTCCAATGTGCGTTCACCGCGATGTCGCCAAACACGGATGCGACCATCATGATGCTGTAAACAGAACCTGGATTCATCCGAAAAGCCGGCCGCGGTGGCCGAGGGGATTGAGGCGCTCCAGTCACGGTCCGCACGGCCACTACGGTAGGGGGTTCGAATCCCCCCTCGGGCATGGATATTTGTGCCGTCCTTAGTTGTAAGTAGTTCATAAGTAGTTTGTAAGTTTAGGGACTGATGACCACGTAGTTAAGTCCCATAGACTCTACAAACATTTGAACACCGTAGTTAAGTCACATAGACTCTACAAACATTTGAACATTTCATCCGAAAAAATTACGCTTTGCCATTCGTGCACCCAGGTTCGTCGTTGCGAACACCGTCGCAGGCGCTCCTGTTTGTGATGCACCATCAAGGGTAACCACAGTCATGGTCTCCGAGCTGATAGTCCAAGCTGCTGCAAACGTCGTCGAACTGTTCGTGGAGATGGTTGTTGTCTTGCAAACGTCCCCATCTGTTGACTCATGGATCGAGACGTGGCTGCACGATTCGTTACAGCCATGCGGATAAGATGCCTGCTAGTGATACGAGGCCGTTGGGATTCAGCACGGCGTTCTGTGTTGCCCTCCTGGGCCCACCGATTCCACATTCTGCTAACAGTCCTTCGATCTCGACCAACGCGAGCAGCAATGTCGCAATACGATAAACCGCAATCGCGTTAGGCTACAATCCGATCTTTATCAAAGTCGGAAACGTGATGGTACGCATTTCTCCTCCTTACACGAGGCATCACAACAGCGTTTCACCAGGCGACGCCGGTCAACTATTGTTTGTGTATGAGAAATCGGTTAGAAAGTTTCCTCATGTCAGCACCTTGTGAGAATACTCTGAAAAGCTAACCATTTGCATATCATAGCATCTTGTTCCTATCGGTTAAATTTCGCGTCTGTAGCACGTCATCTTCGTGGTATAGCAATTTTAATGGCCAAGAGTGTAGTTTGTAAGTTTACGGACTGATGATCCCGCAGTTAAGTCCCATAAGCTTCACAAACATTTGATCATTTTAAAAATCATTATGTTTTACCCTTTCACCGTTTCTACTACTTCATAGCATGCAAAATAGAGTAGGTGAGAGAACAATAAGGTTTTGTCTCCCACAAAAATGCCTCACCCTTATTAAGTGTACTATCTGTATGGTTTCTAGATTGGCTATCCTGGTCCTCCTGCAGTAATTTACGAAGGTGAGTCAGTAAATAAGTCAAATCTGGGGTAGACACGCCAGTACTGCTCGCTGTGTAGGGGTATTTCTCTACCACTACGACAAATCCGTCTTGTGGGTTGCAGCAGTTTAAGGAACCAAATAAAATGACATCTCAAGGGCGTCACTTATAGGATGCAAACGCTGCCAGAAAAAATTCCAAGCTCCAGGCTTTTAAAGCCTTCTCGAACGATGGAACGAGTGTTTAAATTTACAGGTGGAGTCAGCTAAAAATTAAAGCAATTCTCAGGCTTTTTTATTTATTTATTATTTAACATGCCCCATTACATAGTAATATTACACGTTTGATGGTTTGATTCAGACGGTTACATCAAATATTTTTACAAACACAAGTACAGAATATAAGTTGACAGGGTTTACAAAGAAACAAACAATTTTATACATTAGGAAATCTTAATTAATTACAAAAATTGTAAAAGTTTTATACATTAGGAAATCTTATTGAATTACAAATATTGTAGTGTATTTATGTTCTAAGTGATATTTACTGACGCGCCATCCTCCTCCTTTGGCAGCTATTTTTTTCCTGAGATGGTCCCTCTCTTTCAATAAATTGCAACAGTCAAAAAGCACGTGGTCAATAGTTTGGACAGCACTGTTACATGTGCACGTTCCGTCTTCTTTATTTTGAACCGCTGATAATAGGCTTTTAGTTTCCCATGACCTGTTAACATAGCTGTAAAATTCGGAGATATTGGAAATTTAATCATTAAACGTTGTCGGATCGTAGGAAAATACGGTTTAGTGCTTCCCCCGTTTTTCGTTCTGTGCCACTCAATGTTCCATTTGTTCCTAAACTCTTCTCGAAGTTTCTTCTTTACGGCACTGTAGGTATTTTGTTATAGCGTGTTGACTGTCGTGATCGAGCTGCTCTTTTAGCAAGGTTGTCAGCTAGTTCATTACCCCATATCCCTTAATGTGCCTTAACCCATTCGAAATGCACCAGCCAGTTGTGTGTCTGCAACCTTCTGATTTTACTTCTTATTTCTTCAATCAACAAGTTGTGGTTCTTCGAATTTCGCAAAGAGTCCAAAGTAATCCTGCTGTCAGTGTGAATTATTGCAGTTGTATCAGTATTCGAGAGATTATTTATGAACTCAAGAGCATTGACGATGGCAAATTGTTCCGCTTGATTGTTTGAGCATTCATTAGACAGTTTTAGCTGTATCTGGTAAGTAAGCCTCTTATTAACAAATATTGCTATCCCCAAACCCACTCCGTCGTCTGATTTGCTTCCATCTGTGTATACTTCAACAGAGTAGCTTTTTCTGGCGTCCTTCTCAATTATCCTTGTAAAGTCTGATGGGTGTGTCCAACTTCTGTACTCTAGGGCGATGTCGATTGTCTGTTTGGCGTCTTTGGTTTTGACCAGGTTACAATATTTAGCTATTTCCTGTATCTTAAGTGTTATAGGCATGAGACCTGAAAGAACACAAAGTGCTTCGCTGGATGTCGTTCTGTAAGCTTTAACCATTTTTAAATTGATTAACCGTTGGACTCCTTTATAAATAGTTTGCAGTGCGGTAGCCCGCAGACCCCAGTTGAGTCTTGCTGATCTGGAAAGAGCGTTGTCCAGACCGTGCATTTATCTGTAATATGTTGAATGTGTTTGTTGAATGTAAACTTACTGTCGATTATTACGCCCAGATATTTTAGATGGTCTACTTGTTGAAGCACTTTGTTATTAAGGTATATTGCGGTTGTCAATGAGGCAAATTTCCTTTTCCTGGTGATAAGTATAGCTTTTGATTTCTGTTCGTTGAACTGGAGTTTATTATTACTGGCCCAAGTCTATATTAATTGCATGTCTGTTTTACAGTTGTTCTCAGCGGCAAGAGGACTCTTGCCTTTGGTTAGTACAATCAGATCGTCGGCAAAGGCTATAACAAGAGAGTGTCCTGAATAAGGCAATTTAAGCAAGGAATCATATAATATATTCCAGAAACCTGGACCACAACAAGAACTTTGTGGGCATCCGTTGGTAGCAGATCATCCTATGTGTAGGTTGTTGACATTCAACGTTGCAGTTCTGCGACTGAAATAGCTACGTGTAAGGTTATACAGATTTACAGGACAGTTAAACTCGCGCAACGTCTTTACAATACCAGGCCACCAAGCTGCGTCAAAGGCGCCCTGTGCATCCAGACTCACCATAATGACACACATTTTAGTTGTGAGACTACTCTTCACAAATTCTTTTACAGCCATTAGCGCGTCAGTCGTACTCGTTTGTGGGATGAAACCGTACTGATTCTTATGCAGAAGATCTCTGGAGTAGACGAAATGCATTATTCGATTTATTAAAAGTTTTTCCAGTATCTTTGCTTCAGTGTATAAAAGACTTATTGGACGATACTTGTTGATTTCTGCGCTCTGTTCCTTTCCAGGCTTAACTATCGGTATTATTTTAGCTCGCTTCCACAGTTTGGGGAAGCATGCCATTTGAAGGCAACGATTGTAGATCTTAGTAACAAATTGAGGAAACATATTAAACACCCTCAGTAGAACTAAATTATTTATGCCATTCTCTCCTGGAGACTTTTTAAAAAATGTTCAAATGTTTGTTAAGCTTATGGGACTTAACTACGGGGTCATTAGTCCCTAAACTTACAAACTACTTATGAACTACTTACGAACTAGGACGGCACAAATATCCATGCCCGAGGGGGGATTCGAACCCCCGACCGTAGTGGCCGTGCAGACCGTGACTGAAGCGCCTCAGTCCCCGCGGCCACCGCGGCCGGCGGAGACTTTTTAGGATTCAGCTGTTCCATTACAGTACGAATTTCCTCCGTTGTGAAATCTTTATCCTTGTTTGTAATTACAATGGTTTCGGTAATGTACCTAACATCTTTATGGTATTCAGTATCTTCGTCCTCGTTATCCAGTGGAATGAAGTAGTCCAGCATGGAGTTGAGTGTAACCTCTAGGTTTACTGTCATCGTGCCATCTTCTTTTTGTAGGGTTGGCATGAATGAAGTGTTCCGTACTTTTCCTGACGCCAAACGATAGACTGCATTCCACGGATTGTTGCCAGACGTAAAACTACAATATTCCTTCCAAGATCGTAGTTGTAAACGCAGTACTGGCGTGTGTACCTCAATTTATGGCTTTTATACTGACTCGCCCTCGTACACTGAAGAGCCGAAGAAACTGATATAGGAATGCGTATGCAATCACAGAGACATTCAAACACTCAGAGGATGGCACTATGATCGGCAACGCCTATGGAAAAAAGGGTTGTTTGGGGCAGGCGTTAGATCCCTTACTGCTGCTACAGTGGCAGGTTATCGCGATGTAACTGAGGCTGAACGTGGTGTGATAGTCGGCGCAGGAGACGGGACACAGCACTTCTGAGGTAACGATGACGTGGGGATTTTCCTGTACGACCATTTAACGAGTGCATTCTGAATATTGGAAATCCGGTAAAACATCAAGTCTCCGACATCGCTGTCGCCTGAATAGGATACTGCCAGAACAGAACAAACGACGACTGAAGAGAATCGTTCAACGAGACACAAGTGGAACCCTTCAACGAACTGCTGCGGATTTCACTGCTGGGCCATAAATGTCAGCGAGCGACCTGTTCAGCGAATCAATAAGGGCTTTCGGAGCCGATCGCCCACTCGTGAAGCCTTGCTCACTCCACAACACAAAGGTTTACGCTCCGCCTGACCTGTCAACACCGACATTGGAATGTTGATGATTGGAAACATGTTGCCTGGTCTGAGGAGTTTGGAAAGTTTATTGGACTTAAGTACGGAGTTGTCGGTCCCTAAACTTACAAAATACTTATGAACTACCTTATACTAAAGAAATTTTGTGAATAATGAATTGCCAAGATCGCGTTATTTCGTCTTTATTATAACAGACGACCGGTTTCGATGTACAAGATCATATTAGCAGTAACAGTTGTCTACTCCACTTAGTACCTCTTTTACTCACCAAAGTGCTTTAAATTACTTACTGCCATTCACCCAACTCCTAAACTATGCACCAAGACCTCAACCCCCTCATTTCCCAAATGTAGTGACAAATATGCCAAGAGTGTGTAGGTGTTAGCAGTTGTACACTAACTCTTTTTTTTTTCATTTTCTGACTTGTATGTAAACCCTAGCATATATATATATATATATATATATATATATATATATATATATATATATATATGCGCCTCGGTTGCACAGTGGTAGAGTGCCAGACTACAAATCCAAAGGTCCGGGGTTCGATCCCCGCCAGGTCATGGGATTTTTATCTGTCACTTTCCACTTCTTTCACCTCTGGCAGTATTGCTCATGTGAAAAAATCCGAGTAGCACCGTGGTTCGGAACCCACGTTAAACTGTAGGTCCCCCCTATAACTGGCTGGGTAAGTCAGTTCGAAGGTCGGAGGAAGGCAACGGCATACCACCTCCAAACAGGACCATGCCTAGTGGTGTTCAAACCAATCTTCGGATTGTTGACTGCTTTACCTTAGTGGTGACTACTATATGTGCTGTATTTTGTAATTGTACTGTGTGCCGTTTTATTCCTCAGCTTGTTGTGATCCTAAATAATGAGTATATGTATGTATATAAATGATTGCTGTAACACAACTCTGTGTGCTATATGTTATTATTGTTCAAATGTTCAAATGTTTGTTAAGCTTATGGGACTTAACTACGGGGTCTTCAGTCCCTAAACTTACAAACTACTTATGAACTACCTACAACTAAGGACGGCACAAATATCCATGCCCGAGGGGGGATTCGAACCCCCGACCGTAGTGGCCGTGCAGACCGTGACTGAAGTGCCTCAGTCCCCTCGGCCACCGCGGCCGGCTGTTATTATCGTGCTGGTGCTGATTTCATTCCTCAGATTGTCATAATTTTTAAATAATGCGACTTTGTCTCTGGCTATATGGAAATTGGAACTTGATGTAACAGATATAAATTAACGGACCAAGGCAGTTACACCTGCAATCTCAAATTTTATACTGTGGTTTCACAGTGGTAGATCTTATACGTGCTGTATCTTACAAGTGTGCTGGGTGCTGTTTTTATTTTTTAGTTTATCGTAATTTTAAATAACCATACATTTTATGTTCGGCCTTAGAGACCAGAAGATGATGTCTACGTACATCGAAATCAATCGTCTGTTATAATAAAGACGAAATAACGCGATCTTGGCATTTCATTTTTCACTCCATGAGCAAATTGTATCATACTAAAGACAACAAAAACATCCATGCCCAAGGTTAGAATTCGAACCTCCGACGCGGGAGGCCACGCGATCCGCAACATAGAGTCTGAGGAGTCTCGTTTCCAGTTAGCCACACGTGTAAAATTGCTACAGAGTGGCTCCAGAAATACTCTTCTGAGTTTAAACACGAACATTATTGAGCATATCTGGCATGCCATGCAAGGTGTTGTTCACAAGAGATCTCTATCCCATCTAATTCTTTCGGATGTATGGACAGCCCTGCAGGATGCACAGGTCAGTTCCCTACAGCATCACTTCAAACAGTAGTCGAGTCGATGCCGCGTCGTGTTGTAGCACTTCTCCGTTCTCGTGTGGGCCCGACACGATATTAAACACGTGTACCAATTTGTGTGGCTTTTCAGTGTAAATGGAACCTTAGAAAAGCACAAAGCCACGCCGAGCAGAATTTGTTCGAAGTCAATTGCATTTGTCTATTATTGATGAGTAAGTCGAGCGCTAAGCATTCGAGTTACTATTTTTTTTTTATTCCTTTTTTCGCGATATTGCGGAAAGTATATTAAGAAATAAGACACAAAGCGCTATAGATTACTTTTGTTGTCTTGCAGTAAAATCATTATAATGTCTGAATCAGAGAAGGTGTAAAACGCGAGTTTGCAGTAGGAAGAAAACAATCTGAAAAAGACGAGTGTGACGTGGACAAATGTCATTAGTTTTGCGTCTCGTTGCCGCCGGTTGTCTAGGTGTCGGTGGCCGAGTGGAAAGAGACCGCCACAGGGAAATAGGATGCACGCGCGTGCGGGTACGGAGTCTGAGGTGACCACTCAGTGGGACAGCAGAAACCAGACACAATAAGCTAGATTAGTACAATATATATATATTTCGTAGAAATATTGTAATACTTAACTTTTACAAGTTTCATGACTTCAGACTAGTGAAATGCTGATACATAGTTTAACTAGGTAGAGGCCTACCTACTGATGAGAGACCTAGTGCCTGCCCTATTGCCAAGTGACCGATACAGTTCAATGGTGGCCGCGAGCGGGGTTGCAGCAGAGGACGCTCGTGGCTGACGTCTTAAGAACGCCGCGCCGTGCTTGCATGGCGGCGAAAGTGCGTGGCGCGCACTTCAGACTTGTGCGACACCACAATCAGAGTTTTAGGAAGTCTTTTGTGACGAATATTTTTTGGAGTGTAGCCTTGTACAGAAGAATATTTAGTTTTTACTTTTCCCAACATGCTATTAGAGACTGGAAAAGTAGAGAAATATTATAAAGCGGTTCGATGAACCATCTGCTAGGCACTTAAATGTGATTTGTAGAGTAAATATGTCGATGAAACGTAAACGATAACTTCTTCAGATAGTTGAAATGTGGTGCTACAAAAGAGTTCCGACGATGCTTGTTGCATGGAGAGGTACTAAACCAAAATGAGTCGAAAAGAAATTTACTAAATGAATGTTATCGATTGATACGACGTAAAGTAACCCTCAGTTTCATAACAGAGGTGGGTATGTGAGATCAAAATGGTAGGGAGAGATTAACGCTTGACAGTAAACACTGTTAATGGATGTGGATTGCAGTAAAGAGGCTGTAATACAATAAAACAGAAAAATGAATAATTTCTGGTTATTTGATTCTATAGCTATTTAGTTTTGTAAGAGAAAAGGAAAGTTTTATTATATTATATTGGTTATTCCACTACAGAGAAACTGCAGTAATTAAATTAAGGGTTAATTTTACACTGGAAAGAAATAACAAAAAGTAGAACAACATGAGACTTATAAAGTTTCAGGGTGGTGGGAACTTGATACGGCCGTTGCCTTAGAAAAGTACTAGTTACGATCTTGGGCTGAATTAAATACAAAACGTTTCTTAACGGCGTATATAAAGAAGAGTACATTAATCACACAAGACCTTTCGCAAATAAATCTACATATGGCTTTAAACACGAATCTAAAAATAATCGATTGCTGTAAGGACATTTCGTGATGTGATTAGTACCTGAAATTAAACCAACATCGGAATAAATAACACAGAATGGATTCAGATAACATGAAAATCACGATAAACCATTTATACATATATTATGATGGGTAAAAGTTACATAAACGAAGTAATGGGAGAGAGAGGTGCTTTATCTTTAATGGATCAACCAATAAGAGGGAAAAAGGACAAAATATGGTAAATTCATAGACTATAGTAGTCAGAATAATTATACGTATGGATTATCGGATTTTGTACACAATGCCACACACCCTCCGCTTTAAACTCCGCAAAGAATAATAATGTATTTATACTACATTAACCTTTTCCTTCATCATTTCAAATAGATAATATGACAGATAGAGGTATATCGAGGCTTACCAGGATAGACCAGCGGAAGAATTACATCAGACCAGTACTTGGGCCGAAAACCACGACAGCACCAACAATTTTTCCTTATTTCCAATTCCAGACTCTTTACGGGTATCGAGCGAGGAGGCGCTGGTGTTTACGACATTGCAAACACATTCTGGAGGGCTGAAGTACGTATCCAGTGATGCAGATTCAGATATTCCGTAGTTTTGCTTTAGTGTGCAAGAAAAAAATGAATTGGAAGATTGAACGAAACGTTTCTTTTGGATTTTTGTGGGAAGATCTCAGTGTACCTTTCTTCCGTACATATTTGGTTATCTGCAATAAAATCATCACAAAGAGTTTTGCGATGTCCTTGCAGTTCTCCAGTGGAATAATGCAATTTTATCCAAACGCTGATTTCAATAATTTTGTTGTGTACTTTGATTCCATTTCGGCTATAGAACCATCGTCAAGGTTTTCTTTTAATGTTCTGTCCTCCACAATACGGCTTTCCATCGCTCTTTTTGTTGTATTTGCGTTATATCGTTTGCCACTTTGGTATTTCGTTACTACACAGGCCTAATGATTTTTTTTATTTTTTGGAAAATAGGATTTCTTCAAATTAATAGCGACAGCAAATGTATAAAATCGCATTATGTCAATATAAGATATTTACTATGCTCCAGGCACCAAAAAATTATAAGTTTTATCATAATGGGGTTTATAAAACCTTTGAAAATTACATCAGAAACAAATTTGTGTACTAATATCGCCTTTACCTTTCACAGTAGGAAATGCGGTAACTGCTTAAGACAGCAAAAATTGGATTCAGTAATATACCATTAAAATACTGAGCTCTCTTTCCCTTCATTTCGTTCAAACCTCAGCTACACTGATCAAGTAATTACTTATTATTTGAAATCTAGTGCCTCTCTCAAATAATTGTTCATTATTTACCATGCTTTTATCGTAATTATAATATTTCTATTAACTATCATTAATTATATATTTGACCTTTATCGTTAAGTGTATTTATCTTTTGTAAATCGATTATATCTAGCTCTTGACGAATAGTTTTAATTTAAAGAAGGTAGCTTTAAACACGTTCTCTAAATTACATTAGTATTGTCTCACTAGAAGACCATTAAAACTATGTGTTAAATAGAATTATCTTTAATTCTTGATTTAACACATATTTAAAGCATATGTTATCTTAGTTCACCATCCATTTCATTCATTAACGAAGACACAGATGATTGAAATTTAATTTCTTATCCTGATTCCACAACTGTTATTAGTTTTTGTCAAATGTGTACAATTTTGTCGCTATGGAACCGAGTGCATTTAAGGGACTTGCACTGGGAAATTTCAATCTACAGACTTGCAAGCCGTTGTGTTGGCATAACTGGACTAAATGTTTGTTTTCTTGTTGTTTGTAAGTAAAATGAATGCACTAGTATTTCTCGCATAGCTGTTATTGTGTGTTTTCCTCAGAGGAAGGCAGTTTTATGTATTGCTTTTCTTCGAAAAGTGTTATTAATTTTATTGTACTTCTGTCAAATACTTCTCCTATATGTGATAATGTTGAATCACAAATGTATAAACAATCCTGATATTTTCTGTTGCATTTGTGGATACTTTACAGTGCTTAATCAACGACATAACGTACTTTGTTAAGAATGGTTATTCCCCTTCTTTTAAACATGGCGATAAGGAAAAGGCATGAACGTCAAAGAAAGTTTTCAGTTTGAGGTTACGAGGGAAAGAAATCGTGCATGGCTTTTGGAATTCCTGTGGTTTGAAGAGAGGCAAAAGAACAGCTTAATGACTACTACATCTGTTCAGTCAACGTTCAGGGACGCAGCGGGAAAAATAAGAAGCACATCGTGTACCCAAATACTCCTTCTGCCATTAGGGCCGTTCCACATGGAGGGGACCTACCTGTCCCTCTACCTTCACTTAATTTTGAGAACACAGGAGCAATGGTGATTCTGGCAGTAATGATGATACAGGCCTCCACACGACGTACGCCACAATAGTTCTCCCAAAGTGAACATTACAATCTTGTACGAGGTCTGAATTTTCTTAAGGAAGCTGCCGAATTATTAGGGTCTGCTAAACAGTAAGAACCCTCTGGTACCAGAAACAAAATTTTCATGGTACCGACACAGAGAAAAAGAATTAGTTTCTCTATTCTCTCATCAAAATAAAATAATGTTAAAAATTAAAGGAGTTCCATGGGACTGAACATGAGTCTAATCAGTAAAGACTTTTGATAGACTCATCAAGGAGGAACTTCAAGGATGTGTCACTTAATAATGGGAATTTTTATGGACCTCTTCCTGTGGGTCATTCAGTTCTAATGAGAGACACTTTTCAGAACCTTGAAGTACTATTAAGAAGCATTAAATATGAGAAACGTGAGTGGTTTATGTGTATTGATTTCAAAGTTAAAGGTAAAGCAGTCAACAATCCGAAGATTCGTTTGAACACCACAGTGCTTTACGGGGCATGGTCCTGTTTGGAGGTGGTATGCCGTTGCCTTCCTCCGACCTTCGAACTGACTTACCCAGCCAATTATAGGGGGACCTACAGTTTAACGTGGGTTCCGAACCACGGTGCTAATCGGTATTTTTCACATGAGCAATACTGCCAGAGGTGAAAGAAGTGGAAAGTGACAGATACAAAAATCCTAGGACCTGGTGGGGATCGAACCCGCGACCTTTGGAAATGTAGTCGGGCACTCTACCTTTGTGCAACGAGGCGGAATGTCCTTACAACAGGCGCAATATAAGAAAATACCCTGCTTGTTACGTGGGTGGGGCAGCCGAACGAAACAGAGACATTGGAGTATGAAATACTGGCCAGAGAAAAAAGGAAATGGAGAACCATACAAAGCGTGATTTATTGAATATAACTTTTTAAAATTTATTTTTAATTATTGTCTGTCTGTTTCTTAACACATTTACCTACTGACGAATGAAGTAATAGAATGTAGGTTTTCATTTGCACTGCGATCATAGAATTCGACCTGAATGGGGACGTGGACCGGTCGTTAGTGTGCGAGCGCTTTATGCTGACTTATCGACAATCGACCATGGGTTTCTGTACTTCATATCACCTATACTAAAAGAGAGACCATCTCGGTTTTAGCAGAACTAAACGAATCGTATTAACATACAGGACAAAAAAAATTCCTATGTGCAAATGGATGCGTATGTATTCATTTTTAAGTGAGTGTGTAAATATTATGTGAACCCCGACTGCCTATGTGTATGCTACTTGCGATCTCGACTGTTCGCCAGGCTGATTCAGATAATATTCTTTGGTCCATTCACTCATGATTTAGCAAAGTTAAAGATTGTAGTGTCTAGGCGCTGGATTTGAACTCCGATTAATCTGACCATAAATGCAGTCTTTTATTAACAAGTTACTTCTTCTGTAAGCGAGCTGACGCAAGCGCGATAGGAAAACGTATTAACAGTTAATTACAGAAGCAAAATGTAGCATTGGCTAAAAGACAGTTGCAGGGCTGACTTCCTGCTTTTAGGACCAACCGAAATACAAATCAGGACACATACGCGTATGCAGCTCTTAAGCTGTCCTCCTCGTAACAAACCTGCACAAATCCGACGACGGTAGGCATCGATATCCGGTAGATGGCAGAATTTTGAGTTGTTGGCTTAACGGGAGACGCAGCGAGCCGCGTACGGCTCTCTATTAGCAAAAGTTGCAACTACCGGCCCCTGAATCGATATCGCCGCCCGAATCGATAACTTTTGGCTCGGCTCCACTGCAGATAGCCGGTTCGCGCAGCAGCAGCTGCGGGCGGGCGGGAAACTTGAGTTATCGGTGGCGCGCTGCGGAATGCCGCGCCAGCTACGCACGCCGCCCGGAGCTTACTTTCCCGGTACAAAATATGGCTGCCTCCAGCACGTAGTCCACGAACAATGGCAAGACACTTTTCGTGATGTCTAAAATATAATGATTAATGACGACTATTACATGCTTAATAAAACCCTAAAATACGTGTGCATCCATGCACTATCAAACTAAAATAAATTCACGATCAGTTGAATGCTGTTGTTGTGATCTCCAGTCCGTAGACAGGTTTGATGCAGCTCTCCACGCTACCCGGTCCTGTGCAAGTCTCTTCATCGGAGAATACATTCGGCAACCTACATCCTTTTGAATCTGCTTACTATATCCATCCCTCGGTCTCCCTCTACGATTTTTACCCCACACGCTTTCTTCTAAAGCTAAGTTGACAATTCCTTGATGTCTCAGAATGTGTCTCCTTTTCTCCCCGATTCGGGTAAGTACCTCATCATTAGTTACGTGATCTACCCACCTGCCGGCCGCGGTGGCCGAGGGGACTGAGGCGCTTCAGTCATGGTCTGCACGGCTACTACGGTCAGGGGTTCGAATCCCCCCTCGGGCATGGATATTTGTGCCGTCCTAGTTCGTAAGTAGTTCATAAGTAGTTTGTAAGTTTAGGGACTGATGACCCCGTAGTTAAGTCCCATAGACTTTACAAACATTTGAACATTTTTCTACCCATCAAATTTTCATCATTCGTCTGTAGCACCACATTTCAAAAGCTTCTATCAACTTTTTATCTGACCTCCTTATCGTCCACGTTTCACTCCCATACAATGCTACACTCCAGACAAATGCTTTCAGAAAAGACTTTTTAACATTTAAATTAATAATAGATGTTAACAAGTTTCGCTTCTTTAGAAAAGCTTCTTTGCTTCGGCCATCAGAAGTTATCTTGCTACCCAAATAACAAAATTCATCTACTACTTTCATTGTCTCATTACCTAATCTAATTCCTTCAGCATCGCCTGATTTTCTGACATTACATTCCAGTACCTTCGTTTTACTCTTGTTAATGTTCATCTTATATCTTCCTTTCAAGACACTGTCCATCCCATTCAACTGATCTTCCAGATCCTATGCAGTCTCTGACAAAATTAGTATGTCATCGGCAAACCGCAAGTTTTTTATTTCTTCTCCATATTGCCATCTCCATATTTCTCCTTCCATTCCTTCACTGCCTGCTCAATGTACAGATTGAACAACATCGGGGAAAGGCTACATCCCTTTCTTACTCCCTTCCCAACCTCTGCGTCCCCTTCTTGCCCTTCGGCTCTAATAACCGCTGTCTGGTTTTTGTGTAGGTTGAATATTTCGCTCCCTATATTTTACCCCTGATACCTTCAGAATTTGGAATAGTGTATTCCAGTCGACGTTGTGAAAAACTTACTCCAAATCGACAAACGCTAAAAACGTAGGTTTCCCTTTCCTTAGCCTATCTTCTAATATAAGTCGTAATGTGAGTAGTGCCTCCCGTGTTCCTAAATTTCCTTTAAATCCAAACTGATCTTCCCCGAGGTTGGATTCCACAAGTTTTTCCATTCGTCTGTATATAATCCGTGTTAGTATTTAGCAACCATGACTTATTAAACTGATAGTTGTGTAATGTTCACATTTGTCTGCACTTGCTTTCTTTAGAATTGGAATTACGATATTCTTCTTGAAGCGGAGGGTACTTCTCCTGTCTCATACATCTTACATACCAGTTGGTACAATTTTTTCACGACTTGCTCTCCTAACGATATCAGCAGTTCAGACGGAATATCATCTACTCCAGGGGTCTTGTTTCGACTCCAAGTGCTTCAGCGCCCTGTCAAATTCTTCTCGCAGTATCATATCTCCTATCTCATCTTCCTCCACTTCGTCTTCCATTTCTAGAATGATCAGGTGAATAATATATTAAAGATAGATGACCCGGTGAACTTCGTATCACTTACCACTTAGTATAAGCCATATTAATTTAAATCATATTAATTTTAGACCCAGTAGTTTTATAAAGGCATTATCAGATAGTCTGAGTATCGGCTCGAAAGTGGGCGGAAAGAGTGTGCAAATCACGCACACCTGTCCAGGATAATGTTCATGTCACATTCGTGGAAGTTCAGGGAAGGTTTAAACGGTGATAAAATACGGATAAATTGCGAGGAAAATTTAGATTTAAAACTTGGAAAATAATTACTTGGTTTGTGTGTTGCGTGCTTTCAGAAATATACTTTGAAAGAGTAAAGTTTCTTTTACAAGATCTGAACCCGTATATGAACTGTCACAGATAAAAATGAATTGCTGTTCGTTACTCTCGCTGAAACTCGAGAACGGCTGAATCGATTTGGCTATATATCATTATATAAACCACTGAATCTATTGTGATGAATCTGATGTGGAGGTAGCTTGAGCGCCTAAGTACCGGATAAAATACTTTAGGAAGTGTGTAAATCAAGTTTTTTATTTTTTTATTTTGAAGTATATAAAGCGAAATATCGAACAATAATTACTCTCTGGAAAAGCTATTTATCCTTGACTTCTTAACTGTTTTTCAGAAGTTATAATTAACTTTTAAAAATGCACCCCTGATGGCGCATCACAGACAGGAGCGCCTGCGATGGTGTACGCAACGACGAACCTGGGTGACGAAATGGCAAAACGTCATTTTTTCGGATGAATCCAGGTTCTGTTTACAGCGGCATGATGGTCGCATCGCCGGCCGCGGTGGCCGAGGTGACTGAGGCGCTCCAGTCACGGTCAGCAAGGCCACTACGGTCGGGGGTTCGAATCCCCCCTCGGGCATGGATATTTGTGCCGTCCTAGTTCGTAAGTAGTTCATAAGTAGTTTATAAACTTAGGGACTGATAACCCCGTAGTTAAGTCCCATAAGTTGTACAAACATTTTTTTTTCATTTATTTTTTTTTATGGTCGCATCCGTGTTTGGCGACATCGCTGTGAATGCACATTGGAAGCGTGTATTCGTCATCGCCATACTTGCGTTTCACCCGGCGTGATGATATGGGGTGAAATTGGTTACACGTCTCGGTCACCTCTTGTTCGCATCAACGACGTTTTTGAACAGTAACCGTTACATTCAGATGTGTTACGACCTGTGGCTCTTCCCTTCATTCGATCCCCGCGAACCCTACATTTCAGCAGGATAATGCACGATCGAATGTTGCAGGTCCTGTACGGGTCTTTCTGTATACGGAAAATGTTCTACTTCTGCCCTGGCCAGCACATTCTCCAGATCTATTACCGATTGAAAACGTTTGGTCAATGGTGGCCGAGCAACTGGCTCGTCACAATACGCCAGTCACTACTCTTGATGAACTGTGGTATCGTGTTGAAGCTGCATGGGCATCTGGACCTGTACACGCCATCCAAGCTCTGTTTGACTCAATGCCCAGACGCATCAAGGCCGTTATTACGGCCAGAGGTGGTTGTTCTGGGTACTAACAAAATGTTCAAATGTTTGTATAGTCTATGGGACTTAACTACGGGGTCATCAGTCCCTAAACTGACAAACTACTTATGAACTACTTACGAACTAGGACGGCACAAATATCCATGCCCGAGGGGGGATTCGAACCCCCGACCGTAGTGGCCGTGCAGACCGTGACTGGAGCGCCTTAGTCTCCTCGGCCACCGCGGCCGGCCGTTCTGGGTACTGATTTCTCAGGATCTATGCACGGAAATTGCGCGAAAATGTAATCACACGTCAGTTCTAGAAAAATATATTTATCCAATGAATATCCGTTAATCATCTGTATTTCTGCTTGGTGTAGCAATTTTAATAGCCGGTAGTGTATATCATTATATTTCTCTTAAAAAGGTGACACAAACGCTGCAAATAATGCCTCTTCACGGTTATTGGGGAAGATTATATATGCTGCGCCATACGCATTCATAAAAAGTCACTGGATGATGACTCGGGGTCTTCAATTACGTAAACAAAACTTGCAGGGTCCTTTCACCTGTTGCACCTTTGATTAAATGGTACCACGAAGTACCTATAGCTCAACAAACAATAGTCTTGCTTACTAATGTAAAATAATTTCAGACTATTAGAATACAGGTAAGAATCATTCAATCGTGATTTCAAGTAAGCCGGCTGATGACAGAAACCACTCCTACCTTCTTATTTCTACAGAAGTAGGCCCTATTGTATTTTCCTGAGTCTGTAACCGTTAATTCTTTTCCCTGTTGTAGTCCGTCAATTGTCATCATTCTTCACTTTCGTATTCGATTTTCACTAAACAAGTGTTGTTGTTGTGGTCTTCAGTCCGGAGACTGGTTTGATGCAGCTCTCCACAATACCCTATCCTGAGCAAGCCTCTTCAACTCCACACAAGAACGGCAACCTACATATGTCTGAATCTGCTTACTGTATCCATCTCTTGGTCTTTCTCTGCGGTTTTTACCCCACACTCTTCCTTCCAGCGCTAAATTCACAATTCCTTGATGTCTAAGAATGTGTCCTACCAATCGATCCCTTCTTTTAGTCAAGGTATGCCAAAAATTCCTTTTCTCCCCAATTCTGTTCAGTATCTCCCCATTAGTTACGCGGTCCACCCACCTAATCTTCAGCATTCTTCTGTAGCACCACATTTCAAAAGCCTCTATCCTCTTCCTGTCCGCACTGTTTATCGTCAATGTTTCACTCCCATATAAGGCAACACTCCACACAAATGCCTTCAGAAAGAACTTCCTTAGGCTTAAATCAATATTCGGTGCTAACAAATTTCTTTTTTTCAAGAATGCTTTTCTACCCATTGCCATTATGCATTTTATATCCTCTGTACTACGACCATCATTTGTTATTTTACTGCCCAAGTAACAAAACTCCTCTACCTCCTTTTTTGCTTCGTTTCCCAATCTAATTCCTTCGGCATCACCTGATATTCTTACACTGCACTCCATTACCCTGGTTTTGCTTTTGTTAATCTTCATCTTATATGCACCTTTCAGCACACTGTCTATTCCATTCAACTGCTCTTCCAGGTCATTTGCTGTCTCTGACAGAATTACTATGTCGTCGGCAAAACCGCAATGTTTTTAATTCTTCACCCTGAACTTTAATTCGTTCTCCAAAATTTCTCCTTGCTTTCCTTTATAGCTTGCTCAGTGTACAAATTGAATAACATTGGAGAAAGGCTACAACCCTATCTTACTCCCTTCCCAACCACTACATCCCTTTCATGCCCTTCAACTGTGACAACCGCTGTGTGGTTTTTGTACAAGTTGTGCATAACCTTACGCTCCCTATATTTTACTCGTGCTTGCTTCAGAACTTAAAAGAGTTTATTCCAATCAACATTGTCAAAAGCCTTCTCCAAATCTACAAAAGCTAGATATGTAGGTTTGCCTTTTCTTAAGCTATCTTCTAGGATAAAGTGAGTATTGCCTTCCGTGTTCCTACATTTCTCCTGAACCCAAACTGGTCTTCCCCGAGGTCGGCTTCTACCAGCTTTTCCATCGTTCTGTAAATAATTCGTGTTAATATTTTGCAACCAAATATTTTGTAACTAAACAAGATGCTACAGGATATGAAAGATCAAACCCTTATGTTGGAAAAGCCAGAGTCAATTAGGGGTCCAATCGTCCTGTTAGTGGCTCCTCGGTATGCGACACGGAACGAATGCTCATAATTTTCCTTGATTGGTGCAATAACCTATTCCTCGTTGTTCTGTACCCTTTGTGACTCTGGTATCGAGAAGGCATGTTAAAAATAAGAGGTGCTTCGTGAGATGTTGGAAGATAACTTGTTCTGTCGGCACGTAACAAGAGTAACAATCAGGAGGCAGCAGGCGGGGATCCCATTGACGGATGTGATGCGATGCGTGGGCGGCGTGTGTTGCAACAGGAAACATATGGCGCGCGTCTGGCAGTATTTAAGTCACGCAGCGATAGGCCACACGCTGCGCCGGAAGCGGCTCCAGCTACACGCAAACACTCGCTCACTTCAGTTTTGTTACCTCTGTACGGTGATCCTCGGTCTAAAGTGTGTTCATTACGTGGATTCTAATATAAAATCGGAGATTTGCGAGCACGATTTCTGCTCTGAGGGCCCCGTGCTAGCTTTTAATTACTTACACAGGGCACATTCTTAGACATCAAGGAATCGTAAATGTAGTAATGGAGGGAAGAGTGTGGGGGAAAAATAATAGAGGGACACCTAGAGACGAATACAATAAACAGATTCAAATGGATGTGGATTGTCGTTCTAGGAGATAAAGAGGTTTGCTCAGGATACAGTAGGGGGAGAGTTGCATCAAACCAGTCTCAGGACTGTAGACCACAACAACGATAATAATTTAGTGTGGCCGGCCGTGGTGGCCGAGCGCTCTGCGGCGCGCCAGTCACAGTCTGCACGGCCACTACGGCCCCCCTGGGACATGGATATTTGTGCCGTCCTTAGTGTTAGCTAGTTCATAAGTAGTTTGTAAGTTTAGGGACTGATGACCCCGTAGTTAAGTCCCATAAGCTCTACAAACATTTGAACATTTGATTTGAATTTAGTTTGGCTCTTTGGCCTTGCCCAGTTATCCAAATGGGGAAAGGGAACCTACAGTTTAAAGTGGAATCCGAAACATGTGTCGTTTCTGGTGACCCCTCATATCGTTCCGAGACTGAAATCTACATCTACATACTTACTCCGCAATCCACCGTAAGGTCTGTAGCGGAGGGTACACTGTACCACTACTAGGCATTACATTTCCTATTCCACTCCCAAATAGAACGAGAAAAAAAGAATGCCTATATGCCTCCGTACGAGCACCAGTTTCTCTTATCTTCTCTTTGTGATCACAACGTGAAATGTAAGCAAAGGACCTGGAAGGATAGTTGAACGGGATGGACAGTGTGCTGAAAGGTGCATATAAGATGATTAACAAGAGCAAAACTAGGGTAATGGAGCGCAGTCTAAGAAAATCAGTTGATGTTGAAGGAATTAGATTAGGTAACGAAACAATAAAGGAGGTAGATGAGTTTTGTTACTTGGGCAGTAAAATAACAAATGATGGTCGCAGTACAGAGGATATAAAATGCTGAATGGCAGCCGGCCGCGGTGGCCGAGGGGACTGAGGCGATCCAGTCACGGTATGCACGGCCACTACGGTCGGGGGTTCGATACCCCCCTCGGGCATGGATATTTGTGACGTCCTTAGTATTAGGTAGTTCATAGATAGTTTGTAAGTTTAGGGACTGATGGCCCCGTAGTCGAGTCCCATAAGCTATACAAACATTTGAACATTTTTTTGAGCAGAATGGCAATGGGTAGAAAAGTGTACTTGAAAAAGAGAAATTTGTTAACACCGAATATTGATTTAAGCCTAAGGAAGTTCTTTCTAAAGGCATTTGTGTTGCCTTGTTTGGAAGTGAGACATGGACGATAAACAGTGCGGACAGGAAGAGGATTTAGGCTTTTGAAATGTGGTGCTACAGACGAATGCTGAAGATTAGATGGGTGGATCGCGTAACTAATGAGGAGGTACTGAACAGAATTGGGGAGAAAAGGAATTTTTGGCATACCTTAACTAAAAGAAGGGATCGATTGGTAGGACACATTCTTAGACATCAAGGAATTGTGAATTTAACGTTGGAGGGAAGTGTGTGGGGTAAAAACCGCAGAGGAAGACCAAGAGATGGATACAGTAAGCAGATTCAAACAGATGTAGGTTGCCGTTCTTATGTGGAGTTAAAGAGGCTTGCGCTGGATAGGGTATGGTGGAGAGCTGCATCAAACCAGTCTCCGGACTGAAGACCACAACAACAACAACAACAAGTACACGGCAGCAAGATCGTACTACACTCAGCTTCAAATTCCGGCCCTCTAAATTTCCTAAACAGGAATTCACGAAAAAGAACGTCGTCTTTCCTCCAGCGATCCCCAATTGAGTTGCCGGAGCATTTCCGTGACGCGCATTGGTCGAACCTACCAGTAACAAACCTAGCTGCTCGCCTCTGAACTGCTTCTATGTCTTCCTTTAAACTGATCTGCTGCGGGTCCCAAACACTTGAGCAATAGTCAAGACGTGGTCGTACAAACGTTTTATACGCGGTCTCCTTTACAGATGAAGTACATTTTCCTAAAATTCTCCCAATAAACCGAAGTCGGCTGTCCAACTTACCACTATTCTTACATGTTCGTTCAATTTCATATCGCTCTGCAATGTTATGCCTAGATATTTGAACGACGCGACTGATCCAAGAGGCTCGTTACTAATGCTGTATTCGAACATTATGGGATTGTTTTTCCTACTCATACCCATCACCTTACATTTTTCTATATTGAGAGCTAGCTGCCATTCTTCACACCAACTAGAAATTTTGTCTAAGTCATCCTGTATGCTATTACAGTCAGTTACAACGACACCTTCCCATACACCACAGCATCATCAGCAAACAGCCGCAAATTACAAGTTACTCTGTCCATCAGATCATTTATATAGATAGAAAATAATAGCGGTCCTTTCACACTCCCCTGGGGCACGCCTGACGATACACTCGTCTCTGATGAACACTTGCCATCGAGAATATCGTACTGCGTTCTATTACTTAGGAAGTCTTCCAGCCAGCCACAAATCTGTGAACCTATTCCATAAGCTCGTATCTTCGTTAGCAGTCTGCAGTGTGGCTCCGCGTCGAACGCCTTTTTGAAGTCGAGAAAAACGCAATCCGCCTGTTACCCTTCATCCATCAAATGTTCAAATGTTTGTTAAGCTTATGGGACTTAACTACGGGGTCATCAGTCCCTAAACTTACAAACTACTTATGAACTACTTACAAACTAGGACGGCACAAATATCCATGCCCGAGGGGGGATTCGAACCCCCGACCGTAGTGGCCGTGCTGACCGTGACTGAAGCGCCTCAGTCACCTCGGCCACCGCGGCCGGCCCTTCATCCATGACTAGCAAGATGTCATGTGAGAAAAGGGCAAGCTGAGTTTCACATAAACGATGTTGTCTAAACCCTTGCTGATTCATAGAAATAATCTTTTCCGTTTCAAGGACATTTACTCTATTCTAACTGAGAATTTGCTCCAAAATTCTACATGAAACTGATGACAACGATATAGGACTGTAATTGTGTGGGTCAGTTCTCTTTCCTTTCTTATAAAAGGGAGTCACCTGCGCTTTTTTCCAATCACTAGGAACTTTGCGCTGAATTAAGGATTCGCGATAAATGCAAGCTAAGTAGGGGGCCAATGCCGCAGAGTATTCTTTGTCTGCGCAGTCCAATCGAGTTGAGACCGCGCTGGTCCACCAGCCCCAACATTTACATGCAGAACACATCTGTAGGTTTTGATGAGTGAGTTGGGGAGTAATAAAACATGTAACATTTGGCCATGTACACTGCCAAAGGACAGTAGACCTTAGTATCTCTAGAACTAAAAATAATTACATGTATAAAAGATATTCACATGAGAACAGCTCGAGAGATTCGGCTAAATTTTATATTGTGTTCGCAATAGTCACGAGAAGATTCGTATGACAGAAAAATTGGTAAAAGTTGTCCGAAAAATGGGAAATTTGGGAAAAACTGAAAGCACTTTTTTCTGTGGGAGTTTTTATGAACTCAAGACCATAATGCATTATTCAGATTATGGATATGCAGAATCGTTTTTGTTATTATGGTCCTGGAAAGGAAAATATTCGGGACAGTTACTGACGAAAGTCGATAAATTCAGACATTCTGCAAACATCATAACTTTCAAACACACTATACATCATAACTGACGATATGAAAGATATATTTGACAAATCACCAAGATATTTGGTACATAAATTTGTATGGGGAAGGTTCAACAGAACACTGTATGGAACATGGCAGGATGTACCAACCACACCGTTTGCCCAGTCACCATGGAAGCTGCCAGATGTTTGTGTATGTCATGGATAGGAGGGATGGGGAGATGGGTTGAGAGGGGGGACGCGGAGGGGGGAAGGCAGAGGGAGGCGGAGGAGGAGGCTGTGTGGGGAGGGGGAAGAATTCACAGAGAGAGAGAGAGAGAGAGAGAGAGGCGAGAAGATGGATCGCCGGAACAAATATATAATGTAGGTAATTATACTGTAAATTACACGTTCCATTATTTATATCTGGAGGAGGATATGACATAAGGAAGAGTAGATGTACAAATATAAGTCTGAAACGAATTAAGGGACAACACTGGGTTTCTTACTTCTTTCACATAAATTTTAACTTCATGCCTCTTTCTGTACCTGAGAAAAAGGGGTCTTAAGAACGGACAGATACTTTATTTCCTTACTTGTGTAAACACTCGTTTCTTATTAAATTTCATGAGTTTATGTCAACGAAAAGAATCATATAGGCTAAACGTTTTGGCGAGTGAGTCTGCGACTATCGAAATAAAGGGCGAATGATAAAAAGGCCGTAATTGAAGGAAGGCGTTCCTCATTCAGATTCAAGGCAAAAGCTTATCTACACTTCCAGCCATCGAAAATGCTACACCAAGAAAGTCAGGAAATATTATAGCCAAATTTATTTCGGAGATAGCACATTCCAAATATGAAGTGTTGAGGATGAAATCAGATTGAGTGTTGAGGCCATTTCTGACTATTATTATCGTAGCTACACGCCTCGTCAATGAATCACAGAAGTTGTCGATGAGTTGTCGCTGTATAGCAGTCCGTGCTGCCTCCACATAATGTCTTAAGTTCGCCTGATGTATCAGCAGGTTGAGCATAGAGGCCAACCATTAGGCAGACATCGACCACAACAAGGAAGACAAGGCTACACAGTGCAATACGATGGCCGACAAAGAACACTGCGATCTACATGTGGTGGCGTATTTTCCTTCTGGAATGTGGCCGTCTACATGATCCAAAGCTTCTTGACGGCAACGGTCTCGAACACTTTAGATATGTAACGCTGGTTGCTTAGTGGACGGTCAATATGTATTACGGGTGTGAGGGAATAGAATCCAATACCACCCCAACCATAACACCGGGTGCCGAATCACTGTGGCGACATACTGTATAAGGTATAGCGCAGCAGCCTCTCACCAATGTGTCTCCAAATATTGGACCAAACCTGGACTCACAAAGTGCACTAAGGACATCACACACATATGGCCGAGGGAGGACTCGAACATCCGGCGGGAGCGACCGCGCAGTCCTTATCTCGACGCCTACTCCCACGCGGCTTGCCTGCAGACAGGCGTGCACGAGCCGGATTCACAGACCAACTTAACATCGCGGGCCGCCTCATCTTATGCAGTAACGCACGGAGATATAAATCACATACGTTTCCTGAGACATCATGCCAACAAATATGCCTCAAAACACGCGATTTTGTACATTCATTTCACGTGCATCCTGTTTCTATTTATTTACGCGTCATGAACTTTATTTCATTACTTACGACGGTGCTTTCTAACTGCTCATTGAATTTCTTCTGCAGGCCGGATTGAAACCAATCTCAGGCCACCGGTTGCCCACCACGCTTCTAATCTCATCATTGTGGTTTCAGGATTCGTCGGTAAAAGCGATGTCGTTCCATTCCGTTTTCCATGTCCATCGCTCGTCACACCATTGCCGGCTCTACATTTCCATTCTCGAATAGCTCGTGGAAAAAAGGAACACCTAGATTTTTCAGTTTCCGATCTGATTTCTCTTATTTTATTCTGATGATCAAGTCTCCCTATGTAGGTGGGTGCTAACAAGACATGTTCTCGTTCGGAAGAAAAAGTTGGTGAAAGAAATTTCGCAAATAGATATTGTTGCAACGAATAACACATTTCTTTTAATTACTATGATGGGGATGTTTATCCGCCTATGCAACTACAAACATAACCATCATAGCTATATAAGCAACTAAGGACATCGAGGCCACACAAATGAAGAATTTTTCTTTTAATGATATCCATCCTAACTCGTGAATCATTTCCGTGACACTCTCTGCCCTACATCGCGGTCATACAAAACAAGCTGCCCTTCTCTGAACTTTCCCTAAACCGTCGGTTAGTACCACTAGCAGAAGATCCCACAATGTGCAGCAACAGGACGCACAAGCGTGATGTAGGCCGTTTCTTTAGTAAAATTATTACATCTTCAAAGTGTTCTGACAATGAAACGTAGTCTTTGGTTCACCTTCCCTACAGTATTTTATAAGTGTTATTTCCAATTTAAGTTGTTCATAATTGTTACTTCTAGGTATTAATTAGAATTGACAGCCTGTAGGTGTGACTGAATTATTGTGTAACTGAAGTTAAATGGATTTCTTTTAGTGGTCATAGATGACCTCACATTTATCATTATTAAGGGTCCATTGCCAATTTTTGCACCATGCAGACCTTTCGAAATCATTTTGGAGTTGCTTTTGATCTTCTGGTGACTTTACTAATCGATAAAAGACAGATTCATCTGCGAACAGTCTAAGAGAGCTACTCAGATTGTCTCCTAAATAGTTTATAAAAATAACGAACAGTAGGGGCTCTATAACACGCCAGATATCACTTCTGTTTTACTCGATGACTTACCGTCAATTACACCGTGCAGTGTCCTTTATGACAGGAAATCGTGAATCCATTGCGTCCGCATGACTGTTTCGCGTTCTAGGCGATCACTGGACACTCTAAAGGATAATCCGCAATCCCTATAGTCAACTTTTCTTCCCCGGTCGAACTCCGACTCGCTGCTTTCAGCAAGGCATGCTGAGGCTGCTTACGCTAAAGAACTGCACTGAATAACAATTCCAGTATGTCCATGTGGCCATCTGTTGCACCCTTTATATAGCGCTTGTAGTCTTATTCCTATTTGAGTATATTAAAATCGGCCTGTGATCAAAAGGAAATCGTGATAAATAAAGAAAAAAAATAGAAAGAGTGAGTCCATGTTTCTTGTTCGCATAATGTAGCTTGGAAATATCTAGGCGTAGTGGCAGTCGATTCCTTATGGAGACCAGTGGTGAGTGCTATCAGTTCTATTTTACGAAGAAACATTAGCAACAAATCACTATGAGATAAGCAATAGCTTGCAGCTCAAGCCTTGGTGGAACAAGACTACATTAATTAGTATGTTTCAATTCACCTCATCAAAAGTATTGATGCTTATAACGGTAATTAATTTTACCAGTTAATGTTAGGTGGTGTACAATTATCTAAAAACTTAAAACATGATAAATATATATTTTACAGTACTGACAAATTAGTTCGTTACAAAAGGAAATACGTAATTTCGTTGTTTTTGGAGAATAAGAGTTTCTATTTTCAAAATAATCTTAACTGAATAATATGTACGTAGGCATAACGGCAAACAGGTAGTATAACAATTAATCGACTATTAGGATATGATGAATCGACATACTTAATCAAGACATTTAAATGCTGTTATCATGTATTTCAATTATCGCTTCTTACTCATCATCTCTACACTTGACTCACATTCGGGAGGACGGCGATTCAAACCGCCTCCTGCCATCCAGATTTAGTTTTTCCATGATTTCCCGAAATTTCTCCAGTCAAATGCCTGGATGATTACTTCCAAATTGCACGGACGCTTTCTTTTTCCATCTTTAAAACAATCCGATCTTTCGTTCCTTCATTAATGATCACACCGCTGACAGGACCGCAAATCCTAATCTTGCATCCACCTCCTTCTTTCATGCCACTCGATATTTTATAACTGCCGCCTGGTTTCCGTACAATTTATATAAAACGTTTCATCCTGTGTTACAATCCTGGTAACTACCGAATTTTTAAGAGTGTACTCCAGTCCACACTGTCAAAGAAACTTCTTCATATTTAGAAAAGCTATAAACTTAGGTTTGTCTTTTCTTAATGTATCTTCAAAGATAAGTCATAGGATTAGTAGTGCCCTTGCGTATTCCTACTGACCTTACATGAGATTAGTTTCTATCACTTTTTCCAGTCTTGCAACCAAGGTTTATTTTACTGATACTACGGTAATATTCACACCAGTGAGGACCAGCTCTCTTCGTAACTGAAATTGTTTCATTCTTCTTGGAGAATGAGTGTACATATCCTGCCTCATCCATCTTGCACACCCCGTTGGTAAGTCCTTTCGTGGCTTGTTCTCTTAAGGACATCAATATCTTTAAGGCTATGTCACCCTATAATTACAATAACAACATTTTTACTACCGTGTTTATAGTTAAATAAATTAAAAAATCTCATTAGGCTACAACTGTATGCAAATACCTGATGCTGTTTTACTGATGGTTGTGATAGTTTGGTGCTGTCACCATTAATCCAACCCAGCTCCACAACTTGAAAAACTGTGTTCGTTACCTTTCAGTTACGCAGGCAAATAAATATTTTAAAAAAATGTTCAAATGTTGTTAAGCTTGAGGGACTTAACTGCGGGGTCATCAGTCCCTAAACTTAACAAACTACTTATGAACTACCTTATACTAAAGACAACAGAAACATCCATGCCCGACGGGGGGGGGTTCGAACCCCCGACCGTAGCGGCCGTGAAGATTGACTGGCGCGCCGCAGACCGCTCGGTCACTGGCAAATAAATATATTCACGAAACTAGTGAAATGAGCCAAAACACAAGGAATGAAATTTATATTTGAGGTGGTCCCTGAATATATCCACCTTTAATATGTGCCTCTTGCTTGAAGGTTACTCATTTATTTACTCCGGTGAAAATGGAAATTGATATACAGCGTATGGTGGCAGTTTGATATTTAACAAGCTTTGTAAGCATGTTCATCTCATAATTGATTATACTTTCATTTCAGTCTGAACTGATGCCCATCATCAACAGCAGCCTGAGTTCAGACCCCCTCACACCAATAAACTGTTGTATTCGCTGTAGCATGGAAGTAGACAACCCTCGAATGCCATCCTGAACAACTGAATGCCATCCCTGAAACACCAAATGTGGCATTTCAGTTAATTGTTGGCTTGCTTGATGGTATATCACTGCATCTCAGAAACGCTGTGTTGATAACAAATTAGAAGAGCAGACCACGCTAGACTAGAAAGAATTTTTACATTTCTGGAGTTATTAGCGGTGTGAAGTGCATCTCGCTGAGATTTGGCACCCTAGTCATGAAAGGCCACGAGAACCACAGTCTTTCCAGGCGTACTTGAGAAAGTACATGTGACAAGCTGAAGAATCTCATTAGCAGTCTTGTGATATTGTGGGAAGTCCAAATCAGTCTTCATGCAATAGCTCTCCATACCATGATTCAAGGAAATGGAGAGGTTACATTTACTAGTTGGTTTGTACTATTTGAATTTATCACATACATTGTAGTATCGTTTTATGAGAATAACATGTTACATACAGTTTAAGCAGACTGTAGTTATCGGAGGAACACTCAGACGAATAAAGATACGTGTTATCCACCACAAATAGCAAATTTATAACGGCCGTAGTTAACGGAAACTGATAATAGATTAATGAAAACAGGAAATTTACGTGGTTCCTTGCCGTATGTGTCGAAGCAGACTGTATATTTCGTAATAAAACCTAAAGAATAAATAGCTCTTTTATAACGACCATGCTGCTGAAACAAAAGCCGAAGTAGAATTAAATTGGTGACAGATTAATAAAATCCTGGTTACTTTATATATGTCCCGTTTGCTGTACGAAAAATCACAGCCGTGAACAACATACGAATTGACCGTTGTGTCAAAATTCTAAAGACAGCCTAATTATGTCAGGTCATTCATATTTTTACTACGGTCTTCTGTAATTACGCGCAAGACTGTGCACACGTTTAAGGGTTAGAAATATGGCCTAGAGACTTTAGTTACACCGCTTTTAGTGAATACATAGCACCTCTTACAGTGGATATATAAACATTGCCAGTGTAGTAATGTAGCGGTAATGTCTGTGATACACAGTCCCGACACTCCCACTGATTTGTGTTATATGTTACGACAGCAGCGCTCCAAGCGGTACATTTCTTCATACGATATGGGATGAGTGTGAATAGTATTGTTTGGATTGATTTTAACATACTTCTTACAACGGTGAAATAATGTAGCCGGCTGCAGTGGCCGAGTGGACAGCGGCGCGCCAGTCACAGTTTGCACGGCCGCTAGATTCGGGGGTTCGAATCCCCCCCCCTCGGACATGGATGTTTGTGTCGTCTTTATTATAAGGTAGTTTGTGAGTTTAGGGGCTGATGACCCCGCAGTTAAGTCCCTTAAGCATAACAAACATTTGAATATTTTTGAAAGTATGTTGTGCCATAAAAATCAGTAATAAAAATCGACAATAACCACATTTGTCTTTATTAGGTTTTCTAAGAACCATTGGAAAGTATGAAACGAAACAGTTGATTTAAGATTACCTTGAAGTCTACGACTTTTTAAACAACAATTTCATTTTCTATTAAGGAAAAATGGGTAATAAAAAACAGAAGACCCAACCTTCTACAGAAAGATGATGTCTTTCACACAGAAGCTTCAAGGTTTCTTCAGTACAATTCTAGTCAAAGCAGTAACTGCTGAAGCTGAAAGTAAGAAATTTATATGGAATGCAATACCTACATTATTTAAAGTACCCGACCAGCCACTACAACCGTAGCTGAAGGAAAATCCTCTCAAACGTATCAGTAAAACATCAAAAGCAAGAAACAGTTGCCCAGTCTGACCTCGGATTTTTTCAGTCTACGTTTTAACCCATCCTTCACCTCTCTACGACATAAGGAGTCGCCATAAATGACACATGGTTCCACCTTAAGTTGTAGGTCCCCTTTCCCCGGTTGAATAACTGGGGTAGACTGGGGACACACAAGTCGCCGAAGTGGCGTCCAATTAAAAGACTTGCACCAGGCCAATGAGCCACACGAAATTATATTATCCATTAGTCTGTAAATAACTGGTGTTAGTATTCGCAACCATGACTTACTATAGTTCCGTAATTTTCACAGTTATCTGCGATTGCTTTTATTTATTTGGAGTTACATTTATTACATTTTTCTTGATATCTGAGGGTATTTCCCCAGTCACATACAACTCACACACAAAGTGGAACAGTTTTTTCATGAATGGCTCTCCAACGATTTCCACAGTTCATAAGGAAAGTCATCTACTCCAGGGGCCTTGTTTCAGCTCAGATCTTTCAGTGCTCTTCCCGTGATAAATTTTATGTGGTCGTTTCACTTGAGATCAATCCTACATATTTTATGGGATTATGTGCTTGCAGTGATAATTCTGCAATTTGTTAGTCATGCAGTAAAGGATTTTTCTGTCTATAATATCTTACACATGTCTACACTGACAGTGAATCGCCACTCCCTGCAGCAAGCGTTGATACGCAGCGTATCTTCGTTCATATCGCTTCTGTTTTTGATGGTTGACACCTCTCGATGTACCATCATCCATGTAAAGCAGAATCTAGCTTCCGATGGGCCACTATTGCATGACTGGGCAAGAGAAGAAAACGTTCTATCCCAATATTGTTATTGGTCGTGTGTTGTAAGCTATTGTGTTCTTCCTCTTTGCTATAGAAGTTAAACCTTTCAGTCCCACATTATGATCTTTGGAAAAATTAAAATCCAGTGTTTTCTGTATTAATACAGTGCATTAACATAATTTTGATCGAACTATTGTTTTTATGTCATGTATTTCATGAACCTTACAGGCGTTTGTATCTATGTATTTTATTACTTGAACGTAATTTTGTTGATAGTTAACACTGCCAGATCAATAATGCCACCGAAACCTTTCAGGCCTGATTTTTTGTTTTTATTACAAAAAATTTGAAACCTAGTATTCTTCATTATAGTGAATTTATGTACAATGAAATGTACAAAAAGAGCTAGTTAGAAATTATGGTGGGTCTTATAAATAGCAAACCAGGTGTTATATGGAGTAACACATGTTTATGTATTGTCGTAGCTTTATATCACTCTTTAATTTGTATTTATGGACAAAAATATTGCCAAGGAAAAGCACATATACGTCTGTATACGATAGAAACAATATGCTTAAAGGGACAGTCTGACCACCATCTTGACTTCTACCAGAGTAGTGTGTAGCTACTACACACTAAATGGCAGCGGCTGTTACTCTCAGAATGTCAAGTGGAAATTATGTTATATTTAAAATGCTAGAGATCAAGTGTTTCACACTTTTTGTATAGGTTATGGGACCGTCTTATGCAACTGCAAATTAGTCTACTTTAGACCAGACGCGTTTCGCTTTATTCTAAAGCATCTTCAGTGGTCAGCTGTACAAGAAATGGTTTGTATTACATAACTTGTTTGATTTTTTACTAAATTCGATCGGTAACAATTCTCATGCAATTGGATTGTTTTGATTCTGAATAAAATGGATTACTAATATTACTCACGAATTTTTATGTTTTCCTCTTCATGTGCGATTTGCAGAACATTGTCATTTGCTGTCACTGCTTGTATTTACACTATTTACACTTTTTTACAGTTACAAAAGTTTTTGAAAAATAGCAATACCTGTGGCCTGGCAGGCTATGTATGTCGTTTGTTTTGTTTATTGTCTGTGTGTGTGTGTTATTTGCTTTCAAATTCTTTGGTTCGTGCTGTGAGATGTGTTTTTGTTTCGTTTCTGTCAAAACAGGCGTCTGCTCGAAATTTTGTGTGTGATGTTCTGACTGTATTGTGTGTATGTTTATAAATATGATTTTTTTAGTTCAACTAGCAATTTTCTGTGTGTGTGTGTGTGTGTGAGAGAGAGAGAGAGAGAGAGAGAGAGAGAGAGAGAGAGAGAGAGAGAGAGAGAGAGAGAGAGAAGAGAGAGAGAGAGATTCTAATTTCTGCAGGTGAGTATATATGGGTAGGGATTTATTGTTGTTGTTTTATGTGGTAGTTTTAAGGGTGGGGGAGGTCTATCTTTGTCTACTATGTGTTTTATTAGTTTAACTAATGTTTGGTTGCTTATGTTTACTTGGTCATTTAATATGTGTTTCTTTTCTATTAATGCTTTTTCAATTTGGAAATTCTCTTGGAGGGTCAGGAGGTGTTTCTTATTGCTAAATCTATCTACATGTCGGTTTCTATGGTGGTGGGATAGTGGTTTTCTTCCCTAAAGTGTTCTGCAAATATTGAATGGCTGTTGCCATATTGCCATGATCCTTTTTGTTCTTTATATCGTGTTTCAAATGTCCTGCTGATCTACATTTGAGCTGGTAAATACCATATTCTTCATAGGTGTCAGTGCTTTCTGTTATTAATAGGTATTTCTGTAATGAGTTATGGCTTTAATATGCTATTTTTATACCTTGTTTCATGAGGATGCTTCCAATTCTGTGTGTCAGTTTATTTCCGTAAGTAAGTGTGTACCAGTTTGTTTGTTGAGTTTCTGTGTTATGTCTTTCATTTGTGTTTTTGTTGTTTTGGGGGGTAGTCGTGAGTCTTATGAGCTCTTGGTTTTGGGTGTTTTATTTCTTTATTTTATTTTGGATTCTTTTATTCAGTTTTGTAATGAGGGTTTCTTGGTATCCATTACTCTTTGCTATCTGAATTATTATGTCCAGCTCCTTGTTGTAATTGTATTTCATGAAGAAACAAGATGTGTAAAAGTGATGTACTTTATTTAGTACGCCAGGGCTGAAAGCGTTAATGCTTCAGCAGTGGCTATGCGCCGTACCAAGCGGCAACATGTCGTACTAGAAGCAAGTTGTTCGTCAACAACAACGTGACTTTAAGGCTAATACACAAAACACGGTATAAATCAGATTTTAATACTTTGTTGTCGAGGAACAGCACTTGGAACGAAAGGGTTAAGACTGTCTGATGCATTTGCACCTTGGGGTACAAATGCAGGCATCAAAGTCAACAGGCGGAGACGGTGTCCGGTGTTACGTGGCGAGTGCGGCAGGGGGCGGCAGCAGATAAGGCCGCGTGGGCACTGGCCGCTGTGCTGCCACGCCGGTGCAAAGGGTAGCGGCCTGCTTACGTAACCGACGAGCTTCCGCTGTACGGCAACACTCGCCGGCACTCTGACATAACCACACTCTAGTATTACGACTCATACGTTTTGTTTTCCTCATACGTCGGAACACACGCCAAGGAACATAGTTTCTCTCACCGTGGGTCACATATGATCGCCAATCTGACACGTAGTGTCCTTGCCTGTAGGCCACTCGAGCATCAACTTTAATCGTATCGGTTCCGTACTGTCACCAAATCAACTGGTAGGATAGATCAGTTCGCGAGTGTTACAAAGATGCTTCGGGAACTCATATGGGGATAGCTGGAGAGAAGACGACGTTCTTCAAATGTTTGTAAATCTATCGGACCAAACTGCGTGGTCATTAGTCCATAGCTTACAAACTACTTAAACTATAATAATAATAATTTCGTGTGGCTCATTGGCCTGGTGCAAGTCTTTCAATTGCACGCCACTTCGGCGACTTGCGTGTCCCTAGCCTACCCCAGTTATCCAACCGGGGAAAGAGGACCTACAGCTTAACGTGGAATCCGAACCACGTGTCGTTTCTGGCGACTCCTCACATCGTTGAGAGGTGAAGGATGCGTTAAAGTGCAGACTGAAAAAAATCCGAGGTCCAACCGGGTTTTGAAGCCGTGATCCTTCGGTTTCCAGTAGAGCACTTTACCCCAAGACCACCGGGCCCGACGCTACTTAAGGTAAACTAACCTAAGGACAACACACGCACCCATGCCCCAGGAAGGACTCGAACCTCCGACGGCGAGCAACCGCGCGTTCCGCAGCGAGACGCCTTAGACCGCTCGGCTACTCCACAGCGGCGACGACGTTCTTTTTCAGAAACACTGCTAAGGATATTTAGAAGTGACTGCAGACCGATTCTACAGCCGCCTACTTACTTTTCGTATAAAGACCACTAAGATAGGATAAGAGAGGACTCGACAGAGACTTACAGGCATTCAAAAATGTTCAAATGCTTGTAAAGCTTACGGGACTTAACTGCGGGGACATCAGTCCCTAAACTTACAAACTACGTATGAACTTATACTAAAGACAGCAGAAACATCCATGCTCGAGGGGGGATTCGAACTCCCGATGGGGAATGGCCTCGGGCATCGTACAGGCATTCGTTCTATTTAGAAAAGAAAAGGAAACTTCTGGTAGTGAACCACTGGCTCTGTATGCAGATGTAGATACGGAATATCAGACCAACTGTGCTTGAAAAGTTTCTAGCGAACAGAACTAGAGCTCCTAAATGCCCAGGCTGAATCGTCCGCCATGTTTTCCCCAACATGGTTGGAATCGCGCTGCACTAACAGCGTGGAGGCGCATTCCCTGCCATCTTTCACAAACAATTACGCAAAATCTAATTGGTAGAAATATTTAATTTTTCCGCTACTTAAAGCTTTATATGTCATCATTAAGACGAAATGCTCGTCATTTCGTTAATAGTCATAGTTAATAAGATATTGGCTTCGAAAGAAGAGACTGCGCTACATAATGAAAAGTTTGCATAAAAAACAGAGGCTACTCCATTTGGTGCATGTTGCACCATATATTGCTGCAGATGAAACTTTTCTAATGGATTGAATTTTATTTTCGACTTAGGAGATATTTACCTCTCACTCATACTGCTAAACTTTATTTTATTTAGCGCACTCATTTCCGATGGCGATAAGACCAGAATGAATCATTGCATATCTCATACACGGTTAGAGGTATCAAAACGATATTTTGACAAATGATATCATGCAAAGAGGGGAGTATATTGCCACATGGTTACTACGCAAAACTTCATTAACTGTCGCGTTATTCAAGGAAATACATTGTCGTAGAATGAAAAAGAGTAAAATTAGTGATTTATTATTCGTCACTCACAAATGTTTATTTCTTTGATTTTTGGCCATTGTGTTTCAGAGCTACTACTCAGTTTGCAAAACCTAATAGGAGTTACATTTCCTTCAGTTTAAAGCCCAGCAGAAACAGAAAGGAAGATACTATATCTAATTAGGATTTTATGTGAGAATACTTGAAAATGACAGATAGCAAGGATCTCTTCACTATCGAACGAACTGACTTGTTCTCATTTCCTCACATAATAAAGCACTCTGTATTGAGATATTTAGAATATCCTTTTCGTATAACTGAAAAATTGAAATTGCATATTACATAGAGACACAGCACTTTTGTAGTGTGCAACTATTAAATTTAATGGGTTAAAAGAAGTCAATTCCAGTATCTTCAAGTATGGATATTATGCAGTAACAACATGTGCTTAATTATTAGGAGCTTTAATACGGAAGACGTGTTACTATTAGACGGGCGGGCGGATCCCAGTGCGTTACATGTAACTGACATTATCTCAAGGCATACATTTCTCACAGAGTTGCTGTTAGGAGAAGATGAAAATTTGGCGCATTTTGAACATTTCGTTCGCTTAATGTGTTCATCTAACTTCAACAGAAAAAAAAGTACCTCGCATGTCGAAAATTCCGTAACGTCGTCAAAAAATGCATGGTCTTAAACTATCAGTATATGCTCTTTATAAACTATTGCCATAAATAAAACTAAAAAGAAAATGTAGTGTAGTTCTTAAAGACATTTATGAAAATTCCACGTTGATACATTGATTAGTTTGCGAGTGTGAGCGAGCTGAATGAAACGCGAGGTAACGCGTAAGCTCGTCCGGAACGTGGCAGCTCCTACAGCTTGGGGAAAAAATGGTGGATAGTTCAGATCGGGTTTATATGTGTGTCAAACAGAACACAGACGTCATTCTCACTGAAGCGAAGTGTTCATGTGGAAGTAATTTCTGCCGTACCCCAAGGGAATACTATAGGACCGTTACTTTTCATAATTGTATTTATGACTTAGTAGATAACGGCTTCCATTTGTCAACAGGGATGGCCGCGGCAGAATAGCAGTGCGCATTAAGGCGCCCTGCTGCGGTGCGCGCAGCCGTTCGCCGTCGGAGATTCGAGTCGTCCTTCGGCCACGGGTGTTTGAGTTGTTCTTAGCATAAGTTACTTTAAGTTGCTGTAAGTTGTTTGTAAGCCTAGGGAATTAATGAGCAAAGTAGTTAACTCCCTTAGATTTACAAACCTTTCAAGATTTGATCACCAGCGACGGACACTACAACAATGCTGGCGCATGATGTGATCGGACGAATCACAATATCAATTGCACTACGCCGATATATTTGTGGCGCTGACCACATGAGTCGCTGGCAATTTGTCATGTTTCATAACAAAGTAATAGCCATTATAAAAGCTGGATTTCACTATCATTGTTTGGAATTAGGTTCAGATATCTCGTAAAATAAATACTCATCCTTTCCAATTAGCTTAACAACAAGCTCCCAATGGCCGCCTGCGCAGTGTTACTGTGGAGACTTATCACTAATTGCAACAGCAACGATAGCGGAAGAAGTCAGTGCATCTGCAGTCCTCGATTCGTACAACATTTTAACAGAAGTTAAAAATCAATAAAACAAACTAAAAATTATAATACAGAATATAAATTACACCTTTAAACTTAACATTAAATAATGTTCGTAGTTTTAGACCGATATCTTAACAGGGTAAAATCGTCATGATGTCCGATTCCTGGCATGGATAAACCACCTATCTTTAAGGTATTTTGTCGAAGACTGATATTCTGAGACCGTGGCTGTGTACAAAATACAGTTTGATTCTTGAACCGAAGAGCAACCAACCACTATTATAATGTCATTTACTTAACAAATACTATCGTTACCCGTTTAGAGTCTAAAGGTTCATCATCAGAGACTATTCATGTCCAAATACATTTGTTGTGTCGTACTACAAGCAGTGCACTGAGATTTGAGTCGAAACAAGGCCCCTGGAGTACATGATATTCCCTGTGATCTGCTGATGTCGTTGAGAGAGCCAGTCATTAAACTGTTCCACCTTACGTGCAAGATGTATGACGCAGGGGAAAAGCCCTCAGACTTCAAGAATAATATAATAACTCCAAAGAAATCGAATGCAGATAAGTGTGAAAATTACTTACTATCAGTTTAGTAAGTCATGTGTGCAAATACTAACACTAATTGTTTACAGACAAATGGAAAAGTTTGTAAATCCGACCTCGTGGAAGACCAGAGAAATGTAGGAACACATGAGGCAATACATTACAACGTACCTTAGAAATTAGGTTAAGGAAAGGCAAAATTACGGTTTTAGCTTTTGTAGATTGGAGAAAGCTCTTGGAAATGTTGAATGGAACACACTCATTCAAATTATGAAGGCAACAGCGGCAAAATATAGGGAGCGAAAAGTTGTACTCAGCTTGTACGAAAACAAGACAACAGTTATAAGAGTCGAAGGGCATGAAAGTGACGCAGTGGTTGGGAAGGGAGCAAGACAGGATTGTAGTATTTTACTCAGTCTGTATATTGAATAAGTTGTGAAGGAAAGCAAGGATACTTGGCGAAGGTATTAAACGTTCATGGAGAGGATGTAATAGCTTGACATTGAAATGACATTGAAATTCCATCGAAGACAGAAAAGTAACTGGAAGAGCAATTGAACGGAATTTACAGTGTGTTGACAGGAGGTTTGGAAGATAAACATCAGTAAGAGCAAAAGAAGGGTAATGGAATGTAAAGAAAATCGGGCGATGCTAAAGGAATTAGATTACGTGTAGAGACAATAAAAGTACTAGATAGTTTCGTTATTTGGGTAGCAACATAAGTTCTGATGGCCGAGGTAAAGTAGGGGTGTGATATGTGAACGATAAGAAGTTCAGACTGACGTATGAAAAGCTTTGGATATGTAGTTCTACATACGAATTCTAAAGATTAGATGGGTAGATCGCTTAACTAATAAGGATGTGCTGAACAGCATGGGGGAGAAAAGGTATTTCTGACATATCTTGAGTAAGAGAAGGAATCGTTAGGTGCGACACATTCTGAAGCATAAAAAAGTCGTCAATATAGCATTGGAGGGAAGCATGTTGGGTAAAAATCGAAGATGGAGACCAAGAGACGAATAGAGTAAGCATGTTCAAATGGATGTGGGTTGCCGTTCTTATGAAATGTCCTCAGAGTAGGATGGAGAGTCCACGGACTGAAGACCACAAGAGCAATCGAGACGTCATTTCGTACATATAATCCTGCATCGGCAACACTTGGTAATTATGGACAGTATTACTTCAGAGAACTTGCAGTGTTGTTGGATGTGAGTTGTTGCAGTGAGGTGTTGGAAGTGAAATTAAGATTGTGTCATGGCTACCGCGGAATTCGTATCTTCTACTGCTTTTCAGTACTAGAGTCGTGTGTTTCTGTATTACTGATCTCTTTTCTGTGACTAATCAATACATCTGTTTGCTGGCTTCTGTTACGATAATTATCAAATTGATGAGAATCTAATTGCAAACTATTAATCCAACTAGGTTCATTTTGCTTCTGTTGAAATCTGCTATGCACATACAGTAAATGCTTATGGATATAATTAATTTCCAGTAAAGCGTGGAAGTGGATGAAAGTATTCCTCAAAGGAAGGGTTCTTCCGCATCCATTTTGTATATCGTTGAGTTACAGGCGTACTTATAAACCACCACAAAAATGGATCACCTGTTATCTGACAGTATGACTGTTCCACCGTGTTTATGAGTGTTTAGCACAGATATCAGGAACCACTCAATAAGCACCCTAAGCTAATCATTTGCATTTAGATATTTTATGGTTAACCAGAGTTACAGGGTACCAATCAGAGAAAATTCTCATAAATGTCTAACAAGGGAAGGCCACCAATTGTGAAATTCAGATTCGATTCATACTGCGCATAATGAAAGCTCATGACCAGAGGTGTAATTTGGCAAAGCACCAAGATGCACTTCTCAGCCGTTGTCGAGAAAATGGACAATTAAAAAAAGCCGTTGCGGTGAAACACTCTTTACGATTAGTAATATTGTACAGAGGCGTGGCGTTGCGGTAAGCGCTCGGGTTCGTAATCCGAAGATCGCCGGATCGAATCTCGCGGCATGCAACTTTTATATATATATATATATATATATATATATATATATATATATATATACTCACACACATTATATATATATATAAAGACAATTAATAACATTTGATGTTCGAAGTCGCCAGTTTTGCCACGACAAACGACTTTCAAACAACTTATTATATGCAACTGGCGACTTCGAACATCATTATGTTTTCCGCAAACAAAGTTGTATATCTCAAATGTTATTAATTGTCTTCATAATGTTTACCACGTATAGTTAACGGAAGAAGTATAAACGATATTCCGAAACGAATACGTATAGTGTAAGTCAAACCTGACGAACGAGAGAATTTTCAGAATGTCAATCAAGTGTGTTTCCCAACAGATAATTTAAAAAACAATTGTTCTTGTAAAAACGCACCGTTTATCAGATATCCTCGATGTCGTGCTGTTTTCTGCTTTCCGTATTTCTATGATAACTATCACTCTGGTTCGTGCTATATATATATATATATATATATATATATATATATATATAAACAAATAATAAAAAGAAAGTTGCATGCCGCGAGATTCGATCCGGCGACCTTCGGATTACCAACTCGACCACTGCGCCACGCCGCTGTAGAAAATTATTAATCGTAGAGACTATTTCACCGCAACGGTTTTTTTAATTGTCTATTTTCTCGACAACGGCTGAGAAGTGCAGCTTGGTGCTTTGCCAAATTACACCTCTGGCCATGAGCTTTCATTATGCGCAGTATGAATCGAATCTGAATTTCACAATTGACGGCCTCCCCTTGTAAGTACTGGTAAATAGGGTGACGAGAAACAACGAAATAAACCTAAAAGCTTATATGACACGGTTATCATTTTAAGTCATCTTTAAGTTACTTTTTTACGAGTATGTGTCAGACAGTTAGCACAAAGGAGACTCCCGCTTCATATCCTTACCGTAGGTCGCTTCGTTTGTCACTGATTAGCCAGTGGACCCGCGCTGTGGCCAACGCAGTTTCCGTCCGCGTACAAACTTCCCTTATATGGCATCGACGCCAGCGCAGAAAAAATCTTTCACAAGCGTTTGCCTCTACGTCAAATCCCATCTCAAACTGCAACTGAACACGTGTATGGCTCGTCTACCATTTAATTATTTCTTTTTTTGCTACTTTGATATATCATCACCGGTCGCCGCCAATTGGAGTCGATCATGTCTCACTAAACATAAAATATTAAAAATGCATTGTGTATGATATGTTTTGCACTTCACACCAAAATGAGTTTTAGCAAAATGAGAAATTGACCTGCTAATTGTGGTTGTTCAAACATACTATACAATGTAACAGATACACTACATTTGGCTTTTAGTTATTATTTTACAAAACAAAAGCCATACTTTCTATGAGATGAGGTAGACTAAGCCTGATGTCACTAAATGTTTTCTGACACTGTCATTCACCAGTGGCAAGGAACGCGGTGATTTACGTCATTCGGAAATCAAATTACCATCCTGACAAATTTTGCAGTGATTCCTGAATCCCTGGACGTGAACGTCAGAGCTGTTGCTTCATCAAAGCTACAGTCGATTCCCTTCGTAATTAATGTGCAATCTGAGCATGCGCGCCGTATCTAATGAACGCATTGGCCTTTAGCGGCAATGAAAGAAGCCAACTGAGCGCTATAATCCGAGATAGAAGAAAGTATAAGCTGAGATTCAGGGCAGTCTTTGGTTATGCCCTGTGACGATCTTCCGGGAATCTATTCCGAGTCTAGTAGTGGCTGCTGCTCTGTGAAGTATATTCTTCTAGACAAATGTCTTTATGCTTGAATGGATAGCGATATGCAAGTAAACACACCAAAGCCACTCTGTAAGTGCACTATACACTGCAAGAGAAAAGTGTTTGTCAGATATGATAAGGCCGGAACACTGGTTGTTAACACTGCGTCCCACCCAGACAGTGATAACGTTTGCAGGCCTTACTTAACAGCTAGTACGTGTTCATGTAACGAGGACAGCTGGGCGATACAATGCTGCCGGAGATAACTCGCTGGAGCCGTGGTTTCGCTACGAATTTTAGTTTGTTTCCAGTAAATTAACACGACCTCAAAGTCACTAAGAAATAAGACAACATGATTTTGTACGCACATAATTTCTCATGACGTCACTGTTAAGATTACTTGCACCATGTAATACGTATTCAAATATTTTTGCACACTATATCAATATTAGCACATTATCGAAACGTAACTATACTGGAGACTGAGAAGGAATTAAATAATATCAAAAGAGATATCATAAGGTTAGCAGAAGAATGCCGAAACAACGAAGACCAAACAGAATTTAAACTATGAAAATGAGTACGTAGGCATTGCAGGTACAGATGTAGACTGACTTAGAAAATGTTATAAGGTAGTGGGGAACAGATGGCTCGGTGTGTGTTTGCGCACTACAGGTCGTTGAAAGTGTTCAAAAAAATGTTCAAATGTTTGTAGAACTTATGGGATTTAACTACGGGGTCATCAGTCCCTAAGCTTACAAACTACTTATGAACTACCTAAGACTAAGGACGGCACAAATATCCATGCCCGAGGGGGATTCGAACCCCCGACTGTAGTGGCCGTGCAGACCGTGACTGGAGCGCTTCAGTCCCTTCGGCCACCGCGGCCGGCGAAAGTGTTCAGACGTAACGTTTGTAAAGCTGTGGTACCAAACTGCAGTGGTCATCGGCCCCTTGAATTACAAAATACTTAAAACAATTTACACTAAGGACAACACACACATGCCCTAGGGAGGACTCGAACCTCCGAAGGGAAACAGCCGCGCGCTCCACAGCAAAGCGCTTTAGAGCGCACGGCCATCCCACGCGAAACTACAGGGTGTCAGAAAAGTCCCGTAATTTTACTGTCTCGTATCCCACATCAGAAGTCATGTCCTAATACAGAGCGAAAATGGAGGGTTTTAATGTTAAACTGGGGTGAACTGGCATAGTTAACGGAAAGGATATTTAATTGTGATTGGGGACTCATTCGTTATTAGGAGAAGGAAAAGCAGGAATATTATTCGAAGAACATAGACTGTACCCTCCCAGGGGTATAGGTCCAACCCCCTCCTCATCCCCTACCATCCATTCCCCACCGTCCAGATATATCCATGATCCATGCAGCCTTTTTTCCCGCTTACAGTGCAACATGTGTTCCAATTTTAAACAATGAAACGACCCAACAGTTCGTCTGCATATTCTGATCTACAAGAACTTCTTATACTTCATAATTGTACCTCCCCTTCCAAAAGACAACTGAATTTTATTCTCCCCCCCCCCCCCCGACCGGCTCGGGAACCCAACAGCCTGCCAAAAAGCACCTTTCACATGGAAACAATCAGCTTCCCCCTGTATCTGTAATGTCACAATTTCAAGTAGGTCTATGTTTGCATACATCGCAAAAGCCTGTTCAGTTTGGAATATCATAAAAAATCATTAATCTGTTAAGGATCTGCCTGAGCGACACACATGCTAAGGTGAAGATGGCAAATCGTGTAACTGAGGAATCTGAAATTCTGACAGAACTTGGGTAAGAAGATGGCTTGTCTCCCATTTTGTTCAATTTTCCCCTCGAGACGATCGTGTGCGAGATCTCCCAAAAGAACGAAAGGACTGAAATCAAGGGACACAGACTGGCATACTTGGCCTGTACAGACGATATCCGTCTACTCTCTAGCTCTGAAGAGGAATCAAAAGACCAGAGCACTAAAGGAGGCCGCCAGCAAATTTGGGCCACTCATCAACTAAGCCAAGAGAGAGAGTACCTCGCTTTGACGTGTGGCCAGACCGATGGACATCTACAGCCACTGGGTGGGGGGTGGAGGGGGGACCAGTCTTGCAGGTGAGTGCGTGAATTTAATTCCTGGGAGCACTTTTTACAGAGAACTCTTCATGTGATGCAGAGATTATTGCCAAAATTCAATCTGGAAACTGATCTTAACCACAGCCTAGCGCAATTGCTTCGCTCCAGATGTCTCTCCAGGCCGTTCAAGATCCGACTGTACAAAACCTGTTGCTCTTATGACTGTAAGACACAGAGTATCCGAATACAGGACTTTCACAAGCTCCTCGTCTTTGAGAGAAAAGTTCTGCAGAAGATCTTCGGTTCGGTTTTGGATACAAATACGGGGGAATGGAGGATAAGGCACAACCAAGAACTTCAGGAAATGTACCAACAGCCCAGCGTAGCAGGGACCATAAAAGTCAAGCGGGTGCAGTGGGCCGGTCATGTAGCCTAGATGGCAGATGGCGTTAGAAGCTCCTGCATTTCATTCCTACTGGAAGGAGACCTCCAGGGAGATCAAGGAAGCATTGGATGGTCAGCCTCAGTGAATACCTGAAGCAAGCAACAATAGATGTGAACAGGTGGCGGATAGCAGCAATGGATAGGAAGCAATGGAGACGGTAACTTGGTGCAGCGTGCGGTCCACTGTGCCTGATCACGTAGAAGAAGATGGTAGATACCACCTGAAGAAAAATTAAAAATAATAATAATACCAACTGTACGAATATCTAGACCTCATGAAGAACCAGTACTAAGCAAAGTAGGGAAAACTGAATGGAGTATACTGGCAAATAAACTTGAAGTTATTTTTAGAGAGGAGGAAGTAGATTAAGATGAGAGTTGGAAAAAAATAATAATTCCAAAGAGCATCGAAAGACATGACGAAACAAGACCCCTCCAGTAGACGACAGATGCACTGACAGCCTTAGGAGAGCCAACTGCTGTGGGAGATGTATGAGATAGGAGAAATACCTTCAGATTGCAAGAATAACGTATTAATTCTGACAGGTGTGAAATTTAACGAACTATCAGTTTAGTAATTCACTGTTGAAAACACTAACATGAGTTGTTTACAGATTAACAAGCCAAGGAAACATCCGATCCGACTTCGATCTCAATATTCTCGTACTATTTTTGCTAGGAATGTTGTAGTGTTTCCTTGGCTGACACCGACTCCAAAAGTAACAATAATTGTAACTTCATTATATTATCGTAATAACTTAATTGAATTTTTATGAGTCTAATATTTATCATTTCATTTTACTTAGGAAAAATCTAAAAAATATTTTGATCATTGATTGTTATTCATAGGTATGTGTTGAAATCTAATGATGTAAAGTCCAGGTTGGAATTAATAATATAGTAACAATATAGTTGCCCTTTTGTCACATGACATCTTGCGAGCCATGGACGAAGGGCAACAGACGGATTGTGTTTTTCTCGACTTCTAAAAGGCGTTCGACGCGGTGCCACACTGCAGACTGCTAACGAAGTTATGGAATAGGTTCACAGATTTGTGACTGGCTGGAAGACTTCCTAAGTAATAGAACGCAGTACGTTGTTCTCGACGGCGAGTGTTCATCAGAGACTAGTGTATCGTCAGGCGTGCCCCAGGGGAGTGTGATAGAACCGCTATTATTTTCTATCTATATAAATGATCTGGTGGACAGAGTAAGTTGTAATATGCGGCTGTTTGCTGATGATGCTGTGGTTTATGGGAGGGTGTCGTCTGTAACTGACTGTAATAGCATACAGGAGGACTTAGACAAAATTTCTAGTTGGTGCGAAGATTGGCAGCTAGCTCTCAATGTGGAAAAATGTAAGGTGATGTGCATGAGTAGAAAAAACAATCCCATAATGTTCGAATACAGCATTAGTAGTGAGCTTCTTGATGCTGTCGCGTCATTCAAATATCTAGGCGTAACACTGCAGAGCGATATGAAATGGAACGAGCATGTAAGGACATCTACATCTACATACATACTCCGCAATTCACCGTAAGGTGCGTGGCGGAGGGTACACTGTACCACTACTAGGCATTTCCTTTCCTATTCCACTCCCAAATTGAACGAGGAAAAAAAGAATGCCTATATGCCTCCGTACGAGCCCTAATTTCTCTTATCTTGTCTTTGTGAGTAGGGCGGACAGCCGACTTCGATTTATTAGGAGAATTTTGGGAAGATGTACTTCACCTGTAAAGGAGACCGCGTATAAAACGCTTGTACGACCACATCTTGAGTATTGCTCAAGTGTTTGGGACCCGCAGCAAATCAGTTTAAAGGAAGACATAGAGGCGGTTCAGAGACGAGCAGCTAGATTTGTTACCGGTAGGTTCGACCAATGCGCGAGTGTCACGGAAATGCTCCGGCAACTCAATTGGGGATCGCTGGAAGAAAGACGACGTTCTTTTCGTGACTTTCTGTTGAGTAAATTTAGAGGGCCGGAATTTGAAGCTGAGTGTAGTACGATCTTGCTGCCGCCTACTTACATTTTGCGTAAAGATCACAAAGACAAGATAAGAGAAATTAGGGCTCGTACGGAGGAGGCATATAGGCATTCTTTTTTTCCTCGTTCAATTTGGGAGTGGAATAGGAAAGGAAATGCCTAGTAGTGGTACAGTATACCCTCCGCCACGCACCTTACGATGAATTACGGAGTATGTATGTTGATGTAGTAACTGCGATAGGCACATACAAAAGACACACAGACAGCTATCGGCCATGGCCTTCTTCAGAAAATAGAACATTCACGCAATCACACAGGCACACATCAGTCATACGACCGTCACCTTCGATTGTCGCACTTTGAATCCACTTCGATTCGAAGTGCGGCAGTCGGAGGTGATGGTTGTATGACTGTTGTGTGCCTGTGTGATTGCGTGAATGTTCTATTTTCTGAAGAAGGCCATGGCCGATAGCTGAAACTGTTGTGTCTGTGTGTCTTTTGTATGTGCCTATCGCAGTTCGTGGCCATGTCTTTGCGGTGAGTTGTAAACTGTCCTTATTACTACTCGTATATAGGTACGTATTGAGTTAGATTTCAAAAATGTTCAAATGTTTGTATAGCTTATGGGACTTAACTACGGGGTCATCAGTCCCTAAACTTACAAACTACTTATGAACTAACTGATACTAAGGACGGCACAAATATCCATGCCCGAGGGGGGATTCGAACCCCCGACCGTAGTGGCCGTGCAGACCGTGACTGGAGCGCATCAGTCCCCTCGACCACCGCGTCCGGCGAGTTAGATTTAAGGTGGGTATCTACCTATATTCTACCTATATTCTTACGTGGTAAACACATAGATCGTACCTACATATTGATGAGTAGAAGAAGTTGATTATTAAGTTGTACAAGAATACGCAATTTTTTTTTATCTTCTAGTGCACATTAATTTGTTTTGGAATAGAGTTTTTTTTTTTGTTAAAATGTTTTTTTTTCATATATATATATATATATATATATATATATATATATATATATATATATATATATATATATATATATATATATTAGTGGATCTGAAGTACACTAACAAATATTTCTGAATGTGGGTAGACGTACCAAATGTGCTGCACATATGAGACAACACCGTTTATATGAAACAAATAAAGTCAGGGAGAAAGGCCTATCTCAACAGAGGAAATCCACCTCGAGGACAATTTGAAAAGAGACTTGCGAAGAGCGCAAAAATAGACTTTCAAGAATTTGGCTTTACACAAAAAAGTTTTGAACAGGAATTTACTTGACCCTAACGATGTTACGGTAGGTGACTCACATATCCTGATAGCCTATGAAAGATTCGGCCTAGTATCATTAATTTGCTCCTAAGAATTAAAGAGTTTTGTTACTCATGGATCCCATAATCAGAACCTAACCAAACTCTCATCAAACTATTCTTGAAGTACATTCTTTCCAATAAAAAAAGAATAATCTTAATCGGTTGGCGTGATATTGAGTTATTCGTCCATTTGTCACGCACATATTTAATGTAAATTTAAGACTTATGTGGTTTTCTTGTCGATGCCATTGTCAGAACTGGACCAAATTGGAATGGGACCACAAGGGGAGCACCAGCTTTCAAATAAAAAAATAATTATCAAAATTGATTCACACAGTCTAAGCTTCTGAGGCAACAAACATTAAAAAAGAAGAAGTCAGTTAAAAAATACAGTCGAATTGAGAACCTCCTCATTTTTTTAAGTCCGTTAAAAGCAGAAAAATTTGTAGAAGTCAAGCTCAGATCAGTTTGGGTTACGGAAAAATGCAGAAACACAAGAGGCAATAAGCACCCTAACAGTAAGGACCCTTTAAAAAAAAAGGCAAAGCTACATGTGTAGCATTGGAATGCATAAAGAAAGCTTCTGACAATTTTGACTAAAATACATTCCTCTAAATTCTAAGACAAGAAGGGTAAAATATTGAAAGAGCCACTGAATGGAACTGAGAGTGTCCTGAGAGCAGGAGATAATTTGAGCTTTATAAAAAGCAGAACAAGAGTATATGAATGTCGGAGAATTAGGGCAGGCCTTGCTGAGAAAATTAGTCTAGCGTATAGCTCTCTACGAAAGTGAAATGTCGACGATTAATAGTTCAGACAAGACGCTTATGAAATGTGGCGCTACACAAGAATGCAGTAGACGGGTTGGATAGATAGCGTAACTAATGAGAATGTACTCAACAGTATTGGGGGATAAAATGGTGTTATAATTTGACTAATTAAAGAATTCAATTGACCTGAGATATCAGGGGAGCACTAATTTCACACTGAAAGGAAGCGTGTATGTGTGAGTGTGTGTGTTTGTAAATCTATCGAACTCAACTGTGTGGTTATTAGTCCGTAGCTTACAAACTACTTAAATTAAGGTAAACTAACCTAAGGACAACACAAACATTCATGCCCTAGGGGGGACTCGAACCCCCGACGGCGAACGGCCGCGCGGACCGCACCACTGCGCCCCAATCCGCACGGCTAATCCACCGAGGCTGAGAGATGTATACAGTAAGAAATTTCAAATGGATGTAGGATACCGTAGTTAGTCCAAGATGAAGAAAGAAAAACTATTACTCTCCTCTCCGTAAATTAGAAGACGATTCACACCGGACACCTGAAAAAAGACATTCAATTACGTCAACTGAAGCAATATTCTGTTTTTACAAGTAGATATAGCACAATGATCCACTAATAACTAAATTATAAATTGACGCAAAGACTGTGAATAGCCAACTTAATCGCGAAGCGCAGTATTAGAGAAATCATTTGACTGATTTGCAAAAGAATCTGAATTAAAAGGCTGACAAGGAAAGTACTTAGGCTCGAACAAACACATATACACTAAAATCGTATGAGAGATAATGTAAAGATCCCTTATTGCACTAGTGATACTCCCGCATCTGCAAAACTCTGTAGTCGTCCGTTAGAGGCCTCTGTGTGTGCCATGCCGCATTGCACTTTGACCTGTCGGTTCGCCAGTAGGGACGGTGCAGTGGGCCTCCGAAGTTGCGTTTTGTGATGTTATCTGCGTGGTGAAGCGTCAGATGGGGCGGCGATTGCTAATCAATCCTGCTAATGTATTGCGATTAGTTGAGATGAAGTTACGAAGAACCCTTCTTCAAATGTTCAAATGTTTGTAGAGTCTATGGGACTTAACAACGGGATCATCAGTCCCTAAACTTACAAACTACTTATGAACTACTTACTACTAAGGACGGCACAAATATCCATGCCCGAGGGGGGATTCGAACCCCCGACCTTAGTGGCCGTGCAGACCGTGACTGGAGCGCCTCAGTCTCCTCGGCCACCGTGGCCGGCAACCCTTCTTCGTGAAGATGGTATTAGTGTAGAAGATGAATCATTTGCATGCTTTCTCGTATCTGTTATGGTACAGAAATATGAGCATAAGTTAGATACTGTTTTTACAAACTCATAATAATGATAATATGGGATGATAATGACGAACAACCCATTGCAAGCGGGTAAGTGCGGGAAGAGGCGATGGAAGCAGTGGCAGTGAATACCAACAATCTTTCGGAAAGAAGGTTAAAGTTGCAACTATCATTCACGGCTTTTGATGACAATTCGCTAGAGAACATGTACGATGATTATTACATAAGTTATAGTTAAGATATCTGCATTACGTATGGCGTCTACAATTACATCTACAGTGCTATCTAAAGCTTGGTTGCAGAGCTTTGCAGAAAAACGACACCCACCAGCACATTGAGGTGTACATAGAGATCCTGTAACCATACGTTCATACAGATATGTTTGTTGGAGCCCCTGTACTTTCCTTGTGAGAAACAACACCTTGATTCTGCCTGCTGAATAAAAAACATGCAACTGCTAAAGCTTCTGTTATATCATTAAGGATGAAATTACCATAAATGAGAGTGGAACGAGGCAATGGCATTTAGTATCATGTGTACTGTTCTCAGCAGCCCAGAAGAAACGTTTGAGATAAACAGCGAATACGAATACCTCATATGAATATTTTCCCAAAGTTTCAAGAATATATAATTTTTTCCTCCATTTGCTAATTTTCTTCCTAATTTGCTTGGACTATATGTAATATTTTGTATTTTATTTAAATATTTATTTATATATATCGATATTCCAATGAGCACTGCAACACTGTTTTTGAAAAATATAAAATGGTTAGTTAATCAATAGGTCAATTATCTGAAGCCCACCTCCCTGCCCCACCCCCCCTCACACACACTCACATTCTGACTGATTAAGATCAATCAGTGTTTCACTGTTAACCACTAACTTCTGTTTGTTCAATTTATAAAAAAATAATCAAATACCTAAGGTCAAACAGGAATAGCATATCCATATTTGTTTCTAGTGTAGATAAACTCCAAACTGAAGGAACAACAGAGAAAATTCAAAAGTAGATCTGAGAATGAATTATAATTAACTATCTGTAAACCCGGCGTTCCCCGGATATTTATTTATCCTACATTCTCGCAGTCCACTCCCCTTCCCTCCTCTCTCTGCATCCATCTGTTTCTCTCCCATATCTCTGTCCGTTTCCACCTATCCCTCTCTCGGCAAAGTTTCCCACGAGGTACCCTCTGTCATGTACCGTACAAACTTTTATTTATCTAGTGATCTTCCTCTTGGTTTAAAGGTCATGGGTGAAAAAATTCATAAAGATTGGAGTAAAACCATGCGTTTTGTAAAATTCCGTAAGTAACTTCACCACGAAACGAACGAAATTTTATACCGACAGTGACATTCCTCTTGTTTTTAAGGTAGAGTGTGCAAAATTTCATCAATATCGGAACAAAACTATAGATTTCTATGCAATAGAAACGCAGGGTCACATTGATAAACGCACTTTGTTGTCCTCAAATATTCCAGTTTTATGTCATACAACCTTTGTTCTGGGAATTAATAAAAAAAAAAAAAAAAAGGATCTGTGAAATCGGCCGAGCCGTTGTCAATTTATGCCGCGATCATGGTATTTAGGGATCCATTCTTATGTTGCAAACTACCGTCCCCCATGCACCGTATGAAACTCAAGGTAGACGTGACGTTCTTCTTGTTTTGAAGGTCAAGCGTGCGAAACTTCGTAAAAATCGGAATGAAACTGTAGATTTCGTGAGTCTGTAGGAGAAGTATGCTCCGCCATGCACCTATCACAAAATATTTTCTTAACTGACGTTTTCTACCTATAAACTACATTCCTGCCAAATTTCAGCTTCCCAAATGCACCAAAAATAAACGAAAATTATATCTATTCAATAAAGCAGATAAAAATTCGCTTCACGCTTTCCTGAGTGATAGTCTCCAGTCCTTCAAAACTAAAAATGCGAGTGTAGATCAGTTGTGGCTTACTTTCAAAGACATAATATCAGTAGCAATCGAGAGATTTATACCAAATAAATTAATAAAAGAGGGGGCTGACCCCCCGTGGTACACAAAACAGGTCAGATCACTGTTGCAGAAACAAAGAAAAACGCATGCAAAATTTAAAAAGACACAGAATCCGCAAGACTGGCAATCTTTTACTGAAACTCGCAACCTAGCGCGGACTTCAATGCGAGAATCTTATAGTTGTTTCCACAACGAAATCCTGTCTCGTAATCTTGCAGAAAATCCAAAGAAATTCTGGTCGTATGTGAAGTACACTAGCGGCAAAACACAAACAATACCTTTACTACGCGATAGCAATGGTAATACTACCGACGACAGTACTGCTAAGACAGAATTACTAAACACAGCTTTCCGAAATTCTTTCACCAAAGAAGACGAAGTGAACACTCCAGTATTCAATCCAAGAACAGCTGCCAGCATGCGAAACTTAGAAGTAGATGTTCCTGGAGTAGTAAAACAACTTAAGTCACTAAACAAAAATAAATCTTCCGGGCCAGATTGTATACCAACTAGATTCCTCTCAGAGTATGCTAATGCAATAGCTCCGTACTTAGCTATAATTTACAACCGATCACTCAGCGAAAGATCCATACTCAAAGACTGGAAAGTTGCCCAAATTACTCCAATATTCAAGAAAGGCAATAGGAGTGATCCCCAAAATTACAGGCCTATCTCATTGACGTCGATTTGCAGTAGGATTTTGGAACATATACTTTGTTCGAATATTATGTACTACCTCGAAGAGAACGACCTATTAACCAATAGTCAGCACGGATTCAGAAAGTATCGCTCTTGCGAAACACAGCTTGCCCTTTATTCACATGAAGTGTTAAGTGCCATCGACAAGGGATCTCCATATTTCTGGATTTCTGGATTTCCGGAAGGCTTTTGATACTGTACCCCACAAGCGGCTTCTAATGAAATTGCGTGCTTATGGAATATCTCCCCAATTGTGCGATTGGATTCACGATTTCCTATCAGAAAGGACACAGTTCGTTGTAATTGACGGTAAGTCATCGAGTAAAACAGAAGTGATATCTGGCGTTCCACAGGGAAGCGTTATTGGTCCCCTACTCTTCCTCGTGTTTATAAACGATTTAGGAGATAATCTGAATAGCTCCCTTAGACTGTTCGCAGACGATGCTGTCGTTTATCGGTTAGTGAAGTCAACAGAGGATCAAAAGCAACTGCAAAGCGATTTAGACAAAATTTCAACTTGGTGCGAAAATTGGCAATTGACACTAAATAAAGAAAAGTGTGAAGTAATACACATGACCACTAAAAGAAATCCGCTGAACTTCAATTACGCGATAAATCAGTCAAACCTTAAGGTCGTAAATTCTACCAAATACCTAGGAGTTACAATTACGAACAACTTTGACTGGAGAGAACACATAGAAAATATTGTGGGGAAGGCGAACCAAAGGTTACGTTTCATTGGCAGAACGCTTAGACGATGCACCAGCTCCACCAAAGAGACTGCCTACATCACACTTGTGCGTCCTCTCTTGGAGTACTGTTGCCCCTTGTGGGACCCTCACCAGGTGGGACTGACGGAAGATATTGAGAAGGTTCAGAGAAGGGCAGCTCGTTTTGTTTTGTCACGTTACGGGGGGGAAAGCGTCACGGAAATGTTGCACGAATTGGGGTGGAAATCATTAAAAGAAAGACGTTATTCATTGCGGCGTGATCTGTTTGCGAAGTTTCAATCACCGACTTTTAGTTCTGAATGTGAAAATATTTTGCTAGCACCCACCTACTTAGGGAGACATGACCATCCCAATAAAATAAGAGAAATCAGATCGAAAACGGAACGATTTAGGTGTTCTTTCTTCCCGCGCGCTATTAGAGAATGGAACGGTAGAGAAAAGTTATGAAGGTGGTTAATGAACCCTCTGTCAGGCACTTAAATGTGATTTGCAGAGTATCTATGTAGATGTAGATAGATGTAGGTGAAGTAGTTTTCATATTTAGTCAGTGTCCTTCCGCTTTTATATTGATAGAGATTAAGAAAACAGATTGCTTAATTTTGGATGCAAGAGAATTAAGGGACACTAGCAGACAAAAATAAATAGTAACATGCAAATCTGTAATGCTAACCTTATTTGGTATAAATTCATGCCAGATGCAACAGTTTTACAGCATCTATAGGGAAACTGCGGTAGACTTCTTTTCGTTTCATTATCTTGTGGGGGCTGGGAGTTCAGTTACAAAACGCTTCAGAAACGTCCGAAATTACATGCAAACTTTGTTGCAGGTCCCTAACTATTCCAATTTTCCAAGAATTGACGCATATATCTGGGTATTCTCACGAGGTGGCCTCTCGGTATTTATGGAGTCATATCTCCTGAGCTATGTGTCGTGCTCTCTCGTTTTTGGGTCAGGAACCATCGTGGGCATATATATATATAATCTTAAATGTACTATCCGGAAGAAAATATAAAACATTAGCACTGGAATCAATGAACTGGTTGTTCAGGTTTTGTGTTTGTGTTAGATGTAGACAACAAACAGATGGACAAGAGTAATTAACATTAAAAACAGCCGGAGTGGTTGTGATAAACCTTGTTTACTATACAGGGTGTTACGAAAAGGTACGGCCAAACTTTCAGGAAACATTCCTCACACACAAAGAAAGAAAATATGTTATGTGGACATGTGTCCGGAAACTCTTAATTTCCATGTTAGAGCTCATTTTATTATTTCTCTTCAAATCACATTAATCATGGAATGGAAACTCACAGCAACAGAACGTACACTTTGTTACAGGAAATGTTCAAAACGTCCTCCGTTAGCGAGGATACGTGCATCCACCCTCCGTCGCATGGAATCCCTGATGCGCTGATGCAGCCTTGGAGAATGGCGTATTGTATCACAGCCGTCCACAATACGAGCATGAAGAGTCTCTACATTTGGTACCGGGGTTGCGCAGACAAGAGCTTTCAAATGCCCCCATAAATGAAAGTCAAGAGGGTTGAGGTCAGGAGAGCGTGGAGGCCATGGAATTGGTCCGCCTCTATCAATCTATCGGTCACCGAATCTATTGTTGAAAAGCGTAAGAACACCTCGACTGAAATGTGCAGGAGCTCCATCGTGCATAAACCACATGTACTTGTAAAGGCACATGTTCTAGCAGCACAGGTAGAGTATCCCGTATAAAATCAACTTGGTCCAGTGAGCGTAGGTGGAAGAACATGAGAAATACTAAAATGAGCTCTAACATGGAAATTAAGCGTTTTCGGACACATTTTCACATAACCTATTTTCTTTATTTGTGTGTGGGGAACGTTTCCTGAAAGTTTGGCCGTACCTTTTTGTAACACCCTGTATATTGGAAGGAATTGTGTGACACTAACAAATTAACATTATGATTAAAAGTAGACATTGTGATGATACTTCTGGCACTCTCTCTCAATGTCATTGTACGATACCGTCAGCGTCGAACCCGGAATCGTGTGGTTCAATAGTGATATATGTTGCGTGTGACGTAAGTTATAAACGAAATAGCCAGCGTAGGAATCAGTGTAGTGAAACTATTTTCAGATTTCCGAAGATATTCGAAAGTTCAATGTATGTTAGGAACATGTATGATGTACTCATTAACAAATTAATTGACACTTTACATCGCACTTTGTTGTCAAACAGCGAGTACCGCGATTAAGACTTAAAAAGAAATGTGTCATCTAAAATTATTGTATGTATAGTTTTCATTTTATATTGTGATTATTTTTCTGTACATGAAATGTTTTACTTGTATGTGTGCTAATTGCAAATTAGTATATTCAATTGTTTTGAACAATGCATAATGTAATGTTATTATTGTCGATGTTATATATTTGCCTCACCGCCTTGCGTGGGGGAGTTCGGAGTGTTAGTCGTTTGTCAAGTGCACTGGAAGCTATGTCAGTCTGTGTTTTGAAATGGAAGTACTACCGTTCTGATGCATTGTGGATGTTTTGAGGTTGTAATGTTTCGGTGGAGAAGTAGTTTGATTGCAAATTAAAGAAGAAGTGAAAAATTGTACCTACGAGTATTTATTTCTACCACGACGCCCCAGGAGAAAAATGTTGCAGCGAGCAAAACCCCCATACATCGTAACGTTGAAAAGCTAAGTATCTTGTTTGTAAGTGGTAGAAAGGAACTGTAATTACCTAAAAATCTATTAAAACATTTTAACATAAAGAAAGAACTGAGACTTTCCATTGATATAAGACAAGGGTTTAGTTTCGAAACCTAATGGCTGCTGGCATTTAACGCTGATTGTGTTACTCCACGCGGCGAACTTCATTGCGCCACTTGGTTTTTTGCTGCCAGAGAAAGTGTCACGGTCAGTGGTGGTTTTTTTTGGGCGATTAGCATGGCGAGTGAAGGATTAGCCGGCCACCTCTAAGAAACGAGATCCGTGGGAGTCGTCTGGCGCGCATCACGGCTGTCGCCTTAATCCCAGCGCTAGTGGACGGCGAGGCGTTCCTAAGCCGGCCTACCGTATAAATGCTGCGCCTCTAGCCGCCGCTTTTCCTAGAGCCGCGTCATTCTCCCACACCGTGCCCGCCTCCCGACTCCAATCACATGTGAAGAAACGGCACGCTATTCGGCAACAACCATGGTGTCGGTAGTAACACCAGTGCATGTTAAGTAATGCTGCAGCAGTCACTATTTATAAATATTTTTATTGGCACGACGCGTTTCGGCAGCACGCTGCCATCATCGGGTGCATTTTTACAGTTACTGGTTACATTCTTGACGTATTATGTTTTGTGTTGTGGATGCCAGTGAGGTTATGTTTGTACAGTTTTAACCTGTTAGGAAGCTATAGCTATTTTTACAATTATGTTTCATCATTATAGTTTTTGGATTATTGTAATGTTGTATTTACTTACAGTTTTGATAATCTTGTTGTCTGGCACACACAACACAAGAACATAGTTACATAATTATATGTAACATATAATTATAATTATATGTAATTAATTATATGTAACATATATGTAACTATGTTCTTGTGTGTGCCAGACAACAATATTATCAAAATTATCAAAACTGTAAGTAAATACAACACTATAATAATCCAAAAACTATAATGATGAAACATAATTGTAAAAACAGCTATATCTCCCTAAAACAGGTTAAAACTGTACAAACATAACCTCACTGGCATCGACAACACAAAACATTATACGTCAAGAATGTAACCAGTAACTGTAAAAATGCACCCGATGATGGCAGCGTGCTGCCGAAACGCGTCGTGCCAATAAAAATATTTTTAAATAGTGACTGCTGCAGCATTAATCTTTCCAAAAAAAGCTTATAATACAGTCGCAGACCTCAGAAAAATCCAAATAACATAGATAAATTTATGTTAAACAGCATTTACTAACGGAAAAATCGCACTGACGTGTTTCACGGCCCACTTTAGATTTGTAGTTTTATCAGTTTTTGCAAACATTTTGGACCAAAATAATAATCTAAATAATAATTAATTAATTAATATGAGTGTCTGAAACCCAATTAGGAAAAAAATTACGTTCTGGCGGGTTTCGAACCACCGACCTTTGGCACCACACTCCCGCACCTTGCCCACTACGCTACGGCTAGAAATCAAAACAGAAGTTCTTTAATCTCATACTATTGATGACCGTTGTTAACTGATGTTAATATGGTTTTTGTAGACATTAGATTATCATTTATCGTACGAAGAACGGCGTGTTTTTGTTAATTCCTCAGTGTGCCGTTTCTTTGAAATGACAACGTGTAAGTTACAATAAGGAAATCATCAAATACGCAAGGAATGTCACGTGACATCTCCGAACGGCTGGTTTTCGTTAATTCAATGGGGGTGTCAAATCTCCGTTATTTTTGCAAATATGTCTTAAACGATACGAGATATGAAAAAAATCATAAGGGAGCTAAGTTGTAGTGAATTTTACCCTCTACCAATAAGGTTATTCAATTTTCGTGTCAGATGAACGGTTCGTTTGCAATTACAATCATATTACAAACGGATTTTTTTACTGCCGTATTTTTTGTCCGAAAAATTTGAAAAAGGGAAGTTCTGGTCTCTGGCGGCCTACAATCATGTCTGTAAAATTTGGTGCTGATCGGTTGAGCGGTTCGTCTTAAAAACAGGTAACACGTTACGGACAGACAGACAGACAGACAGAGATACATCCAAAAATCGCCTTTAATTTTGCAAATATCTTTGAAACGCTACGAGATATGGATAAAACATAACAGAGCAAAGTTGTAGAGAATTTTCTGCTCTACAAATTCGGTTATTCGATTTTCGTGTCAGATGAATATTTAGGCCGTTATTTTCATTTAAATTTCGAGCTGTCAAAAGACGATCGCAAATGCCCACTTTTAGTGTTACTACCGTAACCTAAAGTGGGCCAAAACGATACATTGGTGCGATTCACTCCCGATTCATTTATCCTTCACATGGTTTGAGGCTGTGCCACATCATTTGAATCACCCTGTCAGAGAGATCATTACACAAGTAATCAAAGTTAACGAACGGAAGGTTTTCCTTAACAGCAAAAATGTAGTCCAATCAGCTCTGTTGCAGTTCTCCTCCTACGAACGGGAGAGTAATTTTTTATCGATACTGTCTTGCTAAGATGTAGATCAAACTCAACGCTTTGCTTTTAAAAAATAAGTTTATTGCACGAACACTACAGTGGACAGGTTTGGAAAGAAAAACAGTTAGCTTCGTATACGTGCATGACAAAGACTAAGCACAGAAAAGCCGCAACGAAACTTAAATATAATGTTAGCGGTAAGATGTTTCAAGTCAAACTTCAGTGTATTACAAACTGGCTTTGTACAGCCTGTGTTATTATTTTTACAATCATGGTATCTTAGACAAGACACGAACTTTATTTCTCCGCTTGTTGTACGAAGAGACAGTTCTCAAACATGAAAATCTACATTTGAAATTCGTTGGCAATCAAGTGGGATCATCTTCAGGATAGTATGTGGAACAGACGGAAAAACAATCGCTAGTATTATGCCTTAACTTTAAGAGGACCTAAGACGATTCAGATATTAAAATCAAAATCGGAGATTATTATGTCTTTCACTTAGACTAGTAAAATGATGTAGCACTTACTACGGGTCATTTAAGAATAAAAACGAAAATTTTATGTTTATTTGTGGTTTGTTCATCGTAAGTCGTATAACCCTCCAGCAGAAGTGTAAATAAGTTAACTTACAGCTCGTTAGGGATTCCAGCAGCACTTTTCTATTGCAACCTGTCATCTTTATATGCCCTCAGCCTTGTAATTTACATTACCTGTTACTGACAATTTTTTTTTTGGTACAATTAATGTTCCATTAATTACGCAATCCATTACGCGTGATGCAGGAACTCGTGACTGTACATGACATGAATATTTTCCTTATTTCCATAAACTAGTTATGGAGATACTTCAGTTTCCTCTTCAGAAGTTTAGCTATTAATGTTTTTATCGTGGATGACAAGGTGAAGCAACATCTAGTACACAGCGTCATGCTAATCTTCTACACACCTCTGCTGAGCTTGAAAAGGTTTCGTGGAACACAAGTATTTATGTCGTGTACAGACATTCCTGTTACAGACTTCGAGGATTTGTAGAGAGAAGTGAGTACATAATATTCTGAAAAGAAAAAGGAAAATACCCTCTACGAAAATGTCATTAAGAAAAGAGGAGCGTGATCATTAGGGACGCAGTTCACGCCCGGATTTTTGGGTGTGGCGGTGGAGTGGCCGAGCGTTCCAAAGCGCCTAGCTGCGGAGCGCGTCGCTGCTCGCCGTCGGAGGTCCGAGTCCTCCACCGGGCATGGGTGTATTTGTTGTCCTCAGCATAAGTTTCTTTAAGTAGTTTGTAAGCCTAAGAACTGACAACTAGTGTAGTTAAGTGTAGTAGATTTCCAAACATTTTAATTTTAATTTGATGGTTGGCTAAGGATTGGGAAGGAAATCGGCCATGCCCTTTCAAAGGAACCGTTCCTGGAGTGATTTAGGGAAATCACGGAAAACCTAAATCTGAGCGGCCGGAGGTGGATTTGAACCGCCGTCCTCCCGTATGTGAGTCCAGTGTTTTATCACTGCGCCACATCGCTCGCTAGGAAATGTCATCCAGTGACGCTACAAGAACATTACATTTTCACAAAGACCTCTTGCCCAGAATTGTCATCTCGTGACGCTATAAACTCTTCTTTATTTCCTTACCATATTTAGGAAAGAGGTAGTATGAACCGAAATAAACAAACAAAATGTAAACACTCCTCTAACGACAGAAGACGTATTCAAAAAAATCTGTAAATCTATCGGACCAAACTGAGTTGTCATCAGTCCGTCGCTAACAAACTACTTAAACTAAACTAACCTAAGGACAACACACACACACACACACACACAGACACACATGCCCCAGGGAGGACTCGAATCTCCGACGGTGAGCAACCGCGAGCTCCGCAGCGAGGCGCCTTAGACCGCTCGGCTACTCCACCGCTGCGACGTATTCACAATATCGAAGATGAAGATGAGCTCATAGCTCTTAACGTATGCATTTTTGAGTCATGTTTGTTAAACTGTTTTTCATACTATCTACTTCCAAAAAATATTGAAGAGATTTGTTTCAGTGTGTCAAAGATAAAGATGTGCTCATAGCATCATATGATGATTTTCCGGACACGGTTTCCTCGGTGAAAATATAATTCACATACTCCCCTCTACAAGTTCTCAAATGTTGTAACCGGAATTTCCAAACGCCCTGTACTTCACGTTTCATATGTAAGAAGTAGGAAGAAAGATTACGGGTCAACGTCCGTCGACACTCTGGTCATTAGAGGCGAGGCACAAGCTTGCATAGGTTTAATGAGGGGTAGGAAAGGAAATCGACCATGCCCTTTGGTAGCAACCATCCCGACGTTTGCCTGGAGTGATTTAGGGAAAGTACGAAAAATTTAAGACAGGATTGCGGGAGACTGATTTGAACCACCGTCCTTCCGAATGCGAGCACCGTGCATTACCACTTCACCACCGCGTGCGGAGTGTGCACATTGATACATCTACATCTACATGGGATACTCTGCAAATCACATTTAAGCGTCTGGTAGAGGATTCATCGAACCACCATTATACTATTTATCCCCCATGCCATTCTCGAATAGCGCGCGGGAAGAAAGAACATCTCAATCTCTCCGTTCGAGCTCTGATTTCTCGTATTTTATTCTGATGTCATTTCTACCTATGTAATGGGAGTCAACAATATATTTTTGCATTTGGAGGAGAATGTTGGCGATTGGAGTTTCGTAAGTAGCCCTCGCCGCAGTGATAAGCGCCGTTGTTGTAATGATTCCCATCCCAGATCCTTTATCATTTACGTAACGCTGTCTCCCCTGTATCGTGACAATACGAAACTAGCTGCCCTTTGCCCTTCTCTAGACTCTTTCCATGTACTCCGTCAAACCCACCTGATAAGGAGCTCACTCTGGGCAGCAATACTCCAAGTGAGGACAGACAAACGGGGTCATCGGTCCCTAAACTTACAAATTACTTATGAACTAGCTAACACTAAGGACGGTACAAATATCCATGCCCGAAGGGTGATTCGAACCCCCGACCATAGTGGCCGTGCAGACTGTGACTGACGCGCCGCAGTCCCCTCGGCCACCGCGGCCGGCGTATGCAGTCTCTTTAGTAGTTCTGTTGCATCTTTTAAGCGTTCTGCCAATAAAACGCAGTCTCTGGTTCGCCTTTCCCACATTATCTACGTGTTGTTTCCAGTTTAAGTCTGAAGTAATTGTAATTCCTAGGTATTTTGTGGACTTTACGGCATTCACTTTTGATTGATTTATCTTGTAAACAAAGTTTAACGGATGTTTTTTGTAACTCATGTGGACGACTTTACACTTCTCATTATTTAGAGTCAATTGCCAATTTTTACACCACAGTGATATCTTATTCACATCGTTCTGCAGTTGGTTTTGATCTTCAGATGATTTTACTAGACGGTAAATGACGGCATCATCTGCAAACAACCTAAGAGAGCTACTTAGATTTTCCCCTAAATCGTTTATGTAAAGCCGACCGCGGTGGCCGAGGGGACTGCGGCTCGTCAGTCACGGTCTGCACGGCCACTACGGTCGGGGGTTCGAATCCCCCCTCGGGCGTGGATATTTGTGCAGTCCTTAGTATTAGCTAGTTCATAAGTAGTTCGTAAGTTTAGGGACTGATGACCCCGTAGTTAAGTCCCATAAGGTCTACAAACATTTGAACATTTGTTTATGTAAATAAGAAACAGGAGAGGACCAACAACACGCATACACACACACGCTCAAGAGTAGATTCGAACCCGCGACCTTTGTTTTACTATAGGTATGCCCTGCAACGAGAAGACGTACGTCGTCCGATTACAGATTCCAGTTTGATAGCGACAAGTAGCAGTTTCCCTGCTGCTCCCGAGATCTTCCAGTAGCTCCCGCTCGCGATCGGGTAGGAGACGAAACGGACTGGTGCTCCCATCTACCGGCGCACCAGGTAACCAGCTAGCAACCACGGGCATTGTCGGCACCGGATGGGGCGGTGCGGCGGAAAGGGGTGTACGGCGAGTACGCTGGGAGTCTTTGTCTGAAGGAGGATAAGTATGCGGGGGAAATAACGAACCTTGTCTACGCTCTGCTTCATCCCAGGATAGCATTACTCGTCCCTCGAAAAAGGATCACATGCGCTAACTATTAATAAAAATAACACCCTACACTGGTTTTGCGGAGTTGTAACAATAATCGGTAACACAGAGTGTTTTTCTGCGGCTGAGATAAGGATTGGCGCGAGATGAGCGACTGGTCTGCTACCCTGCTAGTGCGCTTTGCGGCAGTGGACGGGCGCGCGCGCTAGAGTGTGGTGTCGGTAGCTTTGTGCGCGGCGGTGGCGCGGCGCGGCGCGGCAGCAGCGCACCCCAGCGCGTGCCTCCGGGAGGGCGCCGGCAGCGCAGCGCGGCCAGGCCGTTGACCCGCCAGGGGTTAGAGGGCGGTCAAGGACAGGGAGGCCGCGCCGCCAAGCGACGCCCACCACTGCCGCCGCCGCTACTGTACGCCGAACGGGGCTGCACCACAGACCCCTACAGCCAAATACATACTCTGCAAATCACAGGGTTTATCCAGCCGCTTCCACAACAATTCTCTACATCTACATACATACTCCGCAATTCACCGTAAGGTGCGTGGCGGAGGGTACACTGTACCACTCCTAGGCATTTCCTTTCCTACTGCACTCCCAAATAAAATGAGGAAAAAAAGAATGCCTATATGCCTCCGTACGAGCCCTAATTTCTCTTATCTTGTCTTTGTGATCACTACGCGAAATGTAAGTAGGCGTCAGCAAGATCGTACTAAACTCAGCTTCAAATTCCGGCCCTCTAAATTTCCTCAACAGAAATTCACGAAAAGAACGTCGTCTTTCCTCCAGCGATCCCCAATTGAGCTGCCGGAGCATTTCCGTGACACTCGCGCATTGGTCGAACCTACCAGTAACAAATCTAGCTGCTCGCCTCTGAACTGTCTCTAAGTCTTCCCTTAAACTGATCTGCTGCGTCCCAAACAATTGAGCAATACTCAATACGTGGTCGTACAAGCATTTTATACACGGCCTCCTTTACAGATGAAATAAATCTTCCCAAAATTCTCCCAATAAACCGAAGTCGGCTGTTCGCCTTACTCACAACTTCAAATTCAAATGTTTGTTAAGCTTATGGGAATTAACTGTGATGTCATCAGTCCCTAAACTTACAAACTACTTACAAACTAACTTATACTAAAGGCAACACAAACATCCATGCCCGAGGGAGGTTTCGAAACTCCGACGGGGAACGGTCTCGCACCTTGGAGCATAGCTCCTCAATGCGCTTGGTCATTCCGCCGTGGCTACTCACAACTGTCCTTACATGTTCATTCCGTTTCATATCGGTCTGCAATGTTACGCCTAGATAATTGAACGACGCGACTGTATCAAGAAGCTCACTATAATGCTGTATTACAACATTATTGGATTGTTTAATCTAATCATGTGCATCACCTTACATTTTTCTACATTGAGAGCTAGCTGCCATTCTTCGCACCAACTAGAAAATTTGTCTAAGTCCTCCTTATGCTATTACACTCAGTTAAAGACGACACCCTCCCATACATCACAGCGTCATCAGCAAACAGCAGCAAAATACAAGTTACTTGTCCATCAGATCATTTATATAGACATAAAATAATAAAGACCTGACGACAACCTAGTCTCTGATGAACACTCGCCGTTGAGAACAACGTACTATGTTCTACCACTTAGGAAGTCTTGCAGCCAGTCATAAATCTTCGAATCTATTCCATAAGCTCGAATCTTCGTTAGCAGTCTGCAGTGTAGCACCGCGTCAAACGCCTTTCTGAAGTCGAGAAAAACACAATCCGCCCGTTTCCCTTCAAATGTTCAAATGTTTGTATAGCTTATAGGACTTAACCACGGGGTCATCAGTCCCTAAACTTACAAACTACTTATGAACTAGCTAACACTAAGGACGGCACAAATATCCATGCCCGAGGGGGTATTCCAACCCCCGACCGCAGTGGCCGTGCAGATCGTGACTGACGCGCCTCAGTCCCCTCGGCCACAGCGGCCGGCCCGTTGCCCTTCATCCATGGCTTCCAAGATGTCAAGTGAGAAAAGGGCAAGCTGAGTTTCATATGAACGATGTTTCCTAAACCCGTGCTGATTCATAGAAAGAAGCTTTTCCGTTTCAAGGAAATTTACTATTTTCGAACTGAGAATATGCTCCAAAATTCTACATGAAACTGACGTCAACGGTATTGGCCTGTAATTGTATGGGTCAGTTCTCTTTCCTTTCTTATACACGGGAGTCACCTGCGCTTTTTTCCAATCACTAGGAACTTTGCGCTGAATTAAAGATTCGCGATAAATGCAAGCTAAGTAGGGGGCCAATGCCGCAGAATACTCTTTGTAAAACCGAACTGGTATTTCATCCAAACCAGCAGACTTTTTCGTATTTAGCTCTCTCAGCTGCTTCTCTACACCGGAAATACCTATTACTACGTCCTCTATTTCGGAATTAGTACGTTGATCTAATGTTTTACATTTGTGCGGTCCTCCTGCATGAAAGATTTATTAAACGTTAAATTTAGGACTTCAGCTTTCCGTTTGCTTTCTTCTATTACCGGCCCGGAATGATCAACGAGTGACTGGACAGTGGGCTTTGACCCGCTTATCGATTTTACATAGGACCAGAATTTTTTCGGGTTCTCGGAAAGATATTTTGCTAAGGTATGGCTGTGGCACTTATTGCATGCTTCGCGCACCGATCTTTTTATAGACGCACGAATCTCTACTAACTTTTGCCTGTCATCATTTGCGTGTTCTTTTTTGAATCGAGAGTGCAACAGTCTTTGCTTTTTCAGCAGCTTTCCAATATTATTATTATACCTCGGTGGATCTTTTCCATCCTTAATCGTCTATACTACCGATCCATTGTCTAATAGCACGACGGACAAAGAAACACCTTCCATCTGATCTCTCTTATTTTATTATTATGACCATGTCTCCCTATGTAGGAGTGTGCTAACAAAAAATGTCCACATTGGGAGGAAAGAAGATCTCACAACGAACAACGCCTTCTTTAAATAATTGCCACCCCAACTCGTGCATCAATTTCTCGCGCAATGTTTGTAAATCTATCGGACTCAACTGCTGGATTATTAGTCCGTAGCTTACAAACTACTTAAACTAAGGTAAAATAACCTAAGGACAACACAAATAACCATGCCCAAGGGAGGTCCCCATTGATCTCTATACTATCTGGATGTTTAACTTCATTTGTCTTAGTTTGCCAAATTCAAATATGGCTGCTAAGAAGCATTTAAAGAAAGAAAGAAGAAAATAAGGTTCGATTCCGCTCCCATATCAGCCTACAACATCGAATATTGAATTAAATTCCAAGTCAATAGGTAAGCAAGCAATTCATTGTCACGTAATAACTGTTGGAAACTCGTTTGCCAAATTTAAACACGGCGGACAGTGCGAAATCGTGTGAAAAAACATATGAATGTGCAGGCACGCTGCAATTCTATGCTCAGACCCCAAAGTTATACATCCAGATTGTATAGAGATCACTGGTGGTCTCGAACCCCCGACGGCGAACGGCCGCGCGTCTCGCAGCACGGCGCACCAATGCGTACGGCTAATCCGCCGCGGCTTTTCTCGCACATATTGCGATAATACGAAACGAGGTACACTTTCTGAACTTCCTCTACATCCTCCGTAAGTCCCATCTGGGGATCCCACAATGCGCAGCAATACTCCTAAAAAGGACGGACAAGTTTAATGCACCCAGCTTCTTTAGTATGACTGTTGCATCTTCTAAGTGGTCTAGCAACGAAACGAAGCCTCTGGTTTGTCTTCCCGGCGATATTTCTTGTGCATTCTTCCCAATTAAGTTGTTGGTAATTGTGATGCCTAGATATTTAGCTGAATTTATGGCCTTCACTGTTTTATTGCGTAAATAAAGTGTGAAAGATTTATTTTAGTGCTCACTTTTCATTGTTTAGGGTCAATTGCCAGTTTTCGACAATGAGATATTTAAGTCATTTTGCAGTAGCTTTTGATCTTATGGAGACTTCACTAATCGATAGTCGCGCGGGAGTAGTCGAGTGGTCTAAGGCAACATGCTACAGACTGGGCGGCCACTTCCGTCGAATGTTAAGAGTCCTCCCTCGGGCATGGGTGTGTGTGTGTGTTGTTCTTAGCGTAAGTTAGATTAAGTAGGTTGGAAGACTAGGGACTGATGATCATAGCGGTTTGGTCCAATTACTTTTGCTAAACGATAAACTACTTCATCACCCACAAACAGGCTAAGAAACCTGTTCAGATTGTATGTTTCAGACATAATATAGATTTGATATTGTATAAATTTGTTTTATATTTTTATGAATGTATGATAAACTTCCAGTAATAACTCGTCCCTTAATTCTGTTGTTGCTTCAGGGCGAAAAATTGCTAGCTTCCACAAGTAGCGCTTCAACAAAGTCAACATATCATCTTCAGCTGCTGTCATCACAGGACATTCTCCTCGCCCTCGCCTTGAGTCAGTGAGACCCATTTCCACCATAGTCTTAGTCCAATATCGATAGAGATCTTCTACTACTATAACAAAGTGAACGTCTTCAATCTTTGTTTGAAATCTACGTTTATAACTGGAAATAACAGCATTAAAATATCGAAAATCGACTCTTTCGATAACCGTTTCGTCAAACTGCGGACGTAAAGAACCGATATAACCGCAAACTGGTAGTTGCAACGTAAACTGTTATCCTTACCGAAAACTTTACCATAGTAAACTACACAAAATCTGTATCTACATCCGTGCTAACAGTTGTTAATTACTTGTCACTGCACAAGTGAAAGGAGAGTTCCTATTCCATTCGTATGTGGATAGCGACTGTACATGTCACAATTAGCGATACGTACCGGGCTGTATTCCTAGCTGAATACTTTTTTTTGAAACTCTGTAAATGCGCTTTAGTAGGCTAATTGCCGTCTCAAACCATCGTTCAGTTATTCTTTAGGGATATTCATTAATTACGTGAGCTTTTTATTGTAATTATTTCGACCCAACTCTCCTCGTACCTTTTGTGAGATTCGATGACAACAATCCGTCTCCTTCCCCCATCTCCAAATAATTTTGAATAATTACAGTTACCTGTTAAGGTTGGCCACGCTTTGCTAAGCCTGATATGAAATGCATAAAAAGGCAAATAAAACAATTCTTCCATAGACCCCGAGAAAATACACCAATCAAACCAACAGCCTGCATTGCGTTACTGTGTTTAAGTTCAGTGGAAGGAAAGTTAAAGGAAAGGTGTTTTCTCAGAAAATCAGTTACGGTAAAGCCAGTAAATTTACAACATTTTTTTGTTTACACTTGTTCCGCATAAACATAAAGATGGGATTCCTCGAGTCGGGAACAAGTGATGTATAACTGCCCTTGAGTAAGTTAATCGTTTTCTGTTCATTTCCTTCCCATCCTCTCTTTTCCCCCTCCATTTAACTCCTCCTTTTCTTCTCTCACCTCATCTCCACTTCTGTTCATCTGCTGCTCCCCTTCTGTCTTCCACCTCATCGTCTCTCTATCTCCTCCTCCATTTTCTCTTCCCCTCGTTGAAGCTATTCAAAATTAAAAAATAAGAACTTACTTGATAGTAGTAATGGGAGCGAGTTATCAGAAAGATACTCTTATAGGAAAAAAAGCAAAATAACGAAGCCAAATAAGAACATTATTTAGAGACTTCGTTACTACGATGTATTCATATTGTAAATAATTAAGATGCTTTCACACAGTTAAAATTAGGTGTTAAAATTGTAATTGTATGAATGAAAGTCCTTAGTCCACTTGACCTGTTTTTTTTATTGGAGTCGAGACCCGCACAGGTGCTTTTTACTGTACAGAATGATAATTGTTTTAATAAAATGAATATTTAGATTGAAACATTACCTATTAAAAAGTAAAAAAAGTTAAAAGTTAAATTGAAAAAATTTTTTTGTATACAACCCAGTAGGCCAGTTATTGCAATAAATATTGTGTATATTACTTACAAAGTTTTCCATATAATTTTTTGTGGTGGATAACGGGGGTTAATGGTGAGGTCCCACAGCAAGCACCTCATCATTAACCCCCGTTATCCACCACAAAAATTTATATGGAAAACGTTGTAAGTAATATTAAAAAATAATAATAATAATTAAAAAAACAAACTGGCCTACTGGCTTGTATACAAAAAAAATTTCAACTTAACTTCTCATACATACGTAGTTTGCATTTTTGCTTTTTAATAGGTAATGTTTCAATCTAAATATTCATTTTATTCAAACAATTATCATTCTGTATAGTAAAAAGTACCTGATGATGCAACTTTAAGTTGTGAAACCGGTTGTGCGGGTCTCCACGACTCCAATAATAGAAAAAAAAAAAAAAAAACAGCTCAATTGAACCAAGGACTTTCATACAGACAATTACAATTTTAACACCTAATTTTAAATGTGTGAAAGTGTCTTAATTATGTATAAATATTTTAGCTGTGGTCGCCCGTCACACAAAATTCTTTTCATTTTGAAGCTGAGATCATGGACCTAGCAGTTGTGGGAGGAATGTGTGTGTTTCTACATATGAACCATTTATGTATGGAAGTCCCCAAATAGTGTTTTCACAAAATAATTATTACTACTGTTAATATTTTTATAAGTGTCCTAGATTTCATTGCGTAATAGAGAAGGAAACATCAGAGTTACATTTAGGAAAACATATAATCCCTTGTACTACTCTTAATAGTTAGGTTCATATATGATTTTTACTTTATGCACATCTAGGTAAAGCATCTTTGGATTTGTACAACTTTGATTGGCCTTCTTGCGTAAGAAATATCAAAATCGGTAGGTCAGTTACTTGTTCAAGCTTTAATATTATGGTTTGATCATGTTTGATCACTAATGTAAAACGTCTCTTACAAATACTACCCTTTTTACATAGAATTAGATATGAAAATGTTAGTTAAATTTAAGGTTCACTAAACAAGTTTCATTTTATTAAAAAATTATATACTGTAACAATATATTTAGATAACGTGCCATTTGATGGGTTTCCCTTCTTTCACTATGTTTTGAATGAGATTTGGTGAAATTTTGACGGACCCCTCCCCCATATTGAGCTACTCCCTATATCTTCATCCAAACTCTGCTAGTAGTGAAGGACACTCTCTGAACCACTGTTATCTCCTCGTTTCTCTGTTGGACTCGCATATGGCTCACAGGAAATAAATAAATTAATTAAAAATAATAATAAAGACACAAAACACAGTGTTGGTAAGCTTCCGTGTGTGCTGTAATCTCTCTAGTTTTATCCGTAAGGTCTTTTCCAAAATATACGAAGCAGAAAGCAATATATTGCTTGACTCTTCAAGAAACGTGTTCTCTTAGAACACTGACAGAAGCCCACACCGCGATGCAGAACGCCTCTGCCGTCATCGTGAAAATGTCGCGCTTACTAAATGACCCTGCAACTAAGCGAGTTGCGCTCCTTTGGATCCCTTTCCCTTCATCAAGCGTCTCGTACAGATCCCACACGGACGAGCAATACTGAAGCGTTAGTTGGGGGATTACACTTCTTGAGGATTCCGCCAATGAATCTTACTCTGCCAACTGCCTTACCCACGATTAATTTTATGTGGTCGTCTTACTTCAAATCACTCTGAATGCATACTCCAAGTTATTTTAGACACGTATATACTTCCAGTGATTCTCTGCAATTCTTTTGTGATGCATTATAAGACCTCTCTTCTATGCATTCACAATACGTTACATTTGTATATTTTTAAGGTCAATCAATATCTACTTCTCTACCAAGCATAGACACGCTGCAGACCAACCCGCATTTCGCTTCCTTTTTCTAGCGTTGCGACTTGTTTGTATGACACAGCATCATTCGTGAAATACCTCTACATATATACTCCGCAATCCACCGTAAAGTGCGTAGAAAAGAATAAACTGTACCACTACTAGGCATTTACTTTCATATTCCATTCCCAAAGAGAACGAGGGAAAAAAGAATGTCTGTATGCCTCCGTACAAGCCCTAATTTCTTTTATTTTGTCTTTGTGATCTTTACGCGAAATGTAAGTAGGTGGCAAGAAGATCGTTCTACAGTCTGCATCAAATTCCGGCCCTCTAAATTTCCTCTACCTAATTTCTCGAAAATAACGTCTCTTCTCCAGAGATTTCCATTTGAGTTCCCGGAGCATTTCTGTGACACTCGCTTCTATGTCTTCCTTTAAACTGATCTGCTGCGGGTCCCAAACACTTGAGCAATACTTGCGACATACGTGGTCTCCTTTACAGGTGAAGTGCATCTTTCCAAAATTCTCCCAATAAACCGAAGTCGGCTGTCCGCCTTACTCACAACTTCAAATTCAAATGTTATGGTACTTAACTGCAGTGTCATCAGTCCCTAAACTTACAAACTACTTATACATTAACTTACACTAAAGGCAACACAAACATCCATGCCCGAGGGAAGATTCGAACCTCCGACGGGGAACGGCCTCGCACATTGGAGCATAGCTCCTCAATGCGCTTGGTCACTCCGCCGCGGCTACTTACTCAAGACGTGGTCGTACAAGCGTTTTATACGCGGTCTCCTTTACTGGTGAAGTGCATCTTCCCAAAATTCTCCCAAGAAACCGAAGTCGGCTGTCCGCGTTACTCACGACTGTCCTTACATATTCGTTCCGTTTCATAGCGCTCTGCAATGTTACGCCTAGATAATTGAACGACGCGACTGTATCAAGAAGCTTATTACTAATACTGTATTGCAACATTATGTGATTGTTTCTCCTACTCATGTGCATCACCTTACAATTTTGTACATTTAGAGCTAGCTGCCATTCTTCACACCAACTAAAAATTTTGTCTAAGTCATCCTGTATGCTATTACAGTCAATTAAAGACGACACCCTCCCATACACCACAGCATCATCAGCAAACAGTCGCAAATTACAAGTTACTCTGTCCACCAGATCATTTATCTATATCTATATATAAAAGGCTTGTGTGTGTACGTGCTGACAGACTTTTCTCCATGACCACATACTGCCACCCACTCGTGGTTGTGGTGGTAGATAGCCCTTGGTCTAATGATGTTAGTAAGGGAGTTTGGTCGCGGTGCGTGGCAGTGGATGAGTGTGACGAGCAAAAATTCGCAAAATATGCAATAAAACGATTTCGCAGTGTCCGCCATGTTTAAATTTGCAAACGAGTTTCCATCGGTTATTACGTGACAAAGAATTGCTTGCTTACCTCTTGATTAGGAATTTAATTCCATATTCGATGTTGTAGGCTGATATGGGAACTGAATCGAAACATATTTTCGTCTCTTTTTCTTTAAATGCTTCTTAGCAGCGATGTTTGGATTTGGCAAGAAACTAAATATGAATATCTATGGCTGGCATGCTGAGAAAACTGAAGTTCAACATTCAGAGAGTATAGAGATCAATGCCGCGACACTATCTGATGTGAAAGGTGTAATCGTTTGGCAGCTGGGTCAAGAAAAACTATGCGACGTAGTCCTACTCATATCCCGGCGGCCTCCTGTGATAATGTTGGCAACAGATGTTGAATAACGAGAATCATGTGACATCGTCATAAGCCAATCGCGTGACACGCAAATATTTTGTCGTGAAATCAAGCATACAGCAAGAACAGCAGTATTTATCTACACTCCATGTGGTTCGGTCATCTTTGCAACGATTTTATATCGTGCTATTGGTATTGCCAGCATAAAAACACGAGGCCGCCAGGATAGAAAGTAAAATTTTACCGAATCAGATACATCCGTTGTTGTCACATGTCATTATGACCATCACTTTCACGCGAAACTCTTTTGTATAGAGTCTCACACAGTCTTACAATTCATTCCAAATTCCTATTCAAGAAGATATTTGTGAAAACTGTTACAAATCAATATTCACACTTATCCAATATCGTTTTCAGAAATGTAATTTGCCAGCTGCTTTCGGCGCTGCTGTTGCAATGTGTAACAAAATTGAGAATAACGACGTATAATATCAAATATATAAGTTTTTAACTTCTCGGCGCGTTTTCCTCAATACTTTACCGACGATCTACAGAGACAAAGTTGAAAATGCAGATAGGCTAACAAATGAATAATAGAGCGCTACACTAAAGTCACAGTCATACTTCAATTAGTTGGTTGGGTGATTTAATTATTAGTATTTCTCATCTCAACGATAGAAGTGTTTTCAGAAGTATACTTCAAACAGAGAATTACACAACTCAATGTTAACTTTATGAACACAACATAACATTGAATTTATATCGTTCCGGAGTACGGACTTAATTTCACGTTTTGTATGAAAAACGTTATGAACATTCATTGTTTTTGACAATTACTTCTACTTAAATTTGACATCTTAGCTAGGAGAACTGAGTTTATTGACAGAACGATCCAACAAGGATTCTGTTTTTGCTGACCTAGGTCCGAAACCCAAAAAACCATGATCTACAAAAGCCCTTCTTTAACAACCGTTGCAAAGCACGGGCATATAAGCTAGTATAGATATAAAATAATAAAGGTCAGAGTCCTATCACACTCCCCTACGGCACGCCTGACGACAACCTAGTCTCTGATGAACACTCGCCGTCGAGAACAACGTACTGCGTTCTACCACTTAGGAAGTCTTGGAGCAGTCATAAATCTTTGAACCTATTCCGTATGCTCGTATCTTCGTTAGCAGTCTGCAATATAACACCGCGGTCTAAGCCTTTTAGAAATCGTACATGAACCACAGGCACTGCCGAAGAATGGAGAACATATAGAAATGCAGCAAGTGAAGCAGGAAAAAAGGAGTACAGTTGGCTAAAGAATGAACTTGACAAAAAGTAGAGATTGGGTAACTAGGAATGGCTAAACAAATCCAGGTTCGTAGAAGAAAGTACAGCTAGGGGATAGATAGATATGCCTTTCGCCAACACGAAAATAAAAGAGGCGTTAAAAGAGAAGAAAATCATCTGCATGAATGTCGATAGCTCTGCTAGAAAACTAGTACTAAGCAAAGATGTAAAAAGTAAATGGTGGAAGGCATATAAAGAGGGACTATAGGCCTACAAGGGGAATGGAGGCAACATTGTATAAAGCGAAAAGGAAGTAGAGGTAAACGTGATACAACATACGAATTGACAGAGCATTGAAAGATTTGAGTCAAAACAAGGTGCCTTTAGTAGATGTACCCTTTGAACCAGTGGCGTAACTACGGGGGGGGGGGGGGGGGGGGGAATGAGGGGGGTAGATAGTGCAGTTTCTTCAACGGGAGTGGTAGATGGTAGTCTGTCTGGAAACTGACTAAAATGTTTCGTCAAGCGTATCTATCACTCCATAAAGTCAAGTCCTATTTACGCCACTGCTTTGAACTGCTGATATCGTTAGGAGAGCCAGCCATGAGAAAAATGTTTCACCTTGTGTGCGAGATATATGAGAGAGGGGAAACACCATCAGACTTCAAGAAAAATATAACAATTCCAATCAAAAAAAAAAAAAAAAAAAAAAAAAAAAAAAAAAAAAAAAAAAAAAAAAGGGGGTAGTGCAGACAAGCGTAAAAATTACAGGAGAGTGAATTGCAAAATACTAAAACGGATTATTTACAGACGAATGGAAAAACTGGTACAATTCGACCTGTGGGAAGACCAGTTTAAATTTAAGATAAATAGGAATAGGAATAGGTGAGGCAACATTCAGAATATGACGTATCTTAGGTTAAGGAAATGCAAACCTACGTTTATAGCTTTTGTAGATTTGGGGAAGGCTCTTGACAATGTTAACTGGAATACACTATTTCAAATTCTGAAGATAGCATGGTTAAATAACAGAGAAAGAAAGATATATTAAACTTGTGCAAAAACTAGAACAGCAGTTACAAGAGTCGCAGGATTGTAGCCTGCCGCGGTGGAGTGGCCGAGCGTTCCAAGGCGCGTCGCTGCGAAGGGGGCGGTCGCTCGCCGTCGAGTGTTCGAGTACTCCCTCGGTGAGCGTGTTAATTTAACTTAGTTTAAGCAGTTTAGTAGCCTAGGGGTAATAACCAAAGAAGTTAAGTGCCATAGATTTGCAAACATTTGAATTTGGTTGTAGGCTCCCCCCCCCCCCCCCCCCCCGCCCATATTATTCAATCTGTAGATACAGCAAGCTGTAAAGGAATGCAAGGAGAAATTTGAAGACAGAATTAAAGTCGATGGAAAAGAAGTACGTACTTTGCGGTTTTTCGATGACATAGCAATTCTGGAAGATAGCAAAGATCCAGGAAGAGCAACTGAACGGAATGGGCATTGTCTTGAAAAGGTGTTATAGGATGAACATTAACAAGGGCAAAGTGAGGGTAATGGAATATAGTCTAAGAAAATCAGGCGCTGCTGAAGGAGGTAGATTAGGTGGCGAGACAATAAGGGTAGTAGATAAGGTTTGTTATTTTGGTAGCAAAATAACTTCTGATGGCCGAAATACAGAAGATATAAAATGCAGAAAGGGTATGGGGAGAAAAGCACTTTTGAAGAAGACAAATTTGTTGACCTCCAAATATAATTTAAACGTTAGGAAGCCTTTTCTTAAAGCATTTGTCGGTTCAAAAATGTTCAAATGTTTGTTAAGCTTATGGGACTGGACTACGGGGCCATCAGTCCCTAAACTTACAAACTACTTATGAACTACTTACGAACTAGGACGGCACAAATATCCATGCCCGAGGGGGGATACGAACCCCCGACCGTAGTGGCCGTGCTGACCGTGACTGGAGCGCCTCAGTCACCTCGACCACCGGCATTTGTCTGAAGAGTAGCTTTGTGCGGGAGTGAAACGTGGAGAATAAGGAACTGAGTTATTAAAATGGTTAAATTCTTTTGAAATTCGGTGCAGCAGATGAATGTTGAAGATTAGATGGGTAGATTGCGTAGTTAATCAAGTACTGAACAGGAGTGAAAAGAAATATCAGACATGTTTTGAGTAAAAAAAATCGCACTGACGTCTTTTACGGCCCACTTTAAATTTGTAGTTTAATGATTTTTTGCAAAAGTTTCGGACAGAAATAATAATGTACAAAATAAAAAATTATAGTGATATGATTACGACTCTACTATTGTGATAATATCTACGCACCCAACCCTTTTAGGAGAAAAAGAGAAAAATATTTTGCTAGTGGCGGGTCCCGAACCAAGGGCATCCAACACTACGGCGAACAATTACGAAATTCTCCCTTAATTTTCGTACTACTGATGGCAGTTAACTGATGCTAATGTGGCATTTTAGACACTAGATTATCATTTTTCGTACGAGGAACGACGTGTTTTTGTTAATTCTTCAGTGCGCCGTTGCTTTGAAATAACAACGTGTAGGTTATAATAAGAAAATCATCAAATACGCAACGCAAGATGGCGTATGCCAGAAAGCGTTCTGGGCGTGGAATGTCACGTGACATCTGCGAACGGCTGGTTATCGTAAAATCCATGGACGGTGTCAAATCCCCGTTATTTTTGCAAATATCTCTGTAACGATGCAAGATATGAAAAGACATAACAGAGCGAAGTTGTAGAGAATTTTCCCCTCTACCAATTAGGTTATTCGATTTTCGTGTCAGATGAACGGTTCGTTTGAAAGTACAATTATATTACAAACGGCTCTTTTTTGTATCACTGCCGTATTTTTTGTCCAAAAAATTTGAAAAAGGGTGGTTTCGGTCTCTGGCGGCATAAAATTAAAAATTATGTCTGTAAAATTTGGTTCTGATCGTTTGAACGGTTCGTCTTAAAAAGTGAGAACACGTTACGGACAGACATACATACATACATCCCAAAATCGCCGTTATTTTTGCAAATATCTCTGAAACGATACGAGATATGAAAAAAAAACATAAGAGAGTAAAGTTGTAGAGAATTTTCTTCTCTACAAATTCGGTTATTCAATTTTCGTGTCAGAAGAATGGTTAAGCCGTTATTTTCATTTAAATTTTGAACTGTCAAAAAACGATCGCAAATGCCCACTTTTAGTGTTACTACCGTAACCTAAAGTGGGCCAAAAGGGATCTACGAGGCGCGTCCAGAAAGTAAGTTCCGTTTGGTAATAAAATGAAATTGTACACAGATACAGAAGAAATTTTTATTGCACAAAATTCTACAATTCTTAAACTACTTTAACACATAGCTGCCGAAATTTTGTAGGCACTTGTCATAGTGTGCCACAAGTTTTTGCATGCATCCTTCACAGAAGGTTGCCGCCTGTGTATTCAATCATGTGGTAACTGCTCTTTATCATCGTTGAAGTGTTGACCACCAAGGACAGATTTTAGGTGTAAGAAGAGATGAAAGTAGCTAGGAGAGAGATCCGAGCTGTATGGAAGATGATCAAACAGATCCCATTGAAATTTCCGTAAGAATTGTTTGGTCACATTCGGTGTGTGAGGTCAGGCATTATCGTGAAAAAAAAATCTTTTGACAGTAATCCTCTTCTTACACCTAAGATCTGTCCTTGGTGGACAACACTTCAACAATGATGACGAGCTGAAAGAACATGTTACCACATGGGTGAATACACAGGTGGCAACATTCTATGAAAAAGGCACACAAGACCTTGTGCCATGCTATGACAATTGCATACAAAATTTCGGAAGCTATGTAGAAAAGTAGTTTAACAGTTGTAGATTTTTGTACAATCAATATTTTTTCTTTATCTGTACCCGTCCGCTTTATATAACCAAACGGAACTTACTTTCTGGACGCGCCTCGTATTTGTGGGCCGCATTCTTTGGCTTCAAAGATCCGTGAATTTAGTTTCAAATGTTTCAAATGTTTGTATAGCTTATGGGACCTAACTACGGGGTCATCAGTCCCTAAACTTATAAACTACATATGAACTAGCTAATCCTAAGGACGGCACAAATGTCCAAGCCCGAGGAGGGATTCGAACCCCCGACCGGAGAGGCCGTGCAGACCGTGACTGGAGCGCCTCAGCCCCCTCGGCCACCGCGGCCGGCATGGATTTAGTATTGGAGGAAAGTGCGTGGGGTAAAAATCGGCTGGCCGCGCTAGCCGAGGGGACTGAAGCGCTTCAGTCACGGTCTGCACGGCCACTACGGTCGGGGGCTCGAATCCCCCCTCGGGCATGGATATTTGTGCCGTCCTTAGTATTAGTTAGTTCATAAGTAGTTTGTAAGTTTAGGGACTGATGACCCCGTAGTTAAGTCCCATAAGCTTTACAAATATTTGAACATTTTTTTGGTAAAAATCGCAGAGGGAGAGCGAGACACGAAAACGAAAAGCAGATTATGATCAGAGATGATGAGGCTAGCTCTGGATGGGGTAAAGAGGAGAACCAGTGCGCTAGTCGGGCGCGGCGAGTACTCGGTGGCCGGTACTGGGAGACGGGCGCGTCCCCGCAGACGCAGCCGCAGCCGCGTGCGTCAGGAAGGCCGTAGCTGCGGAGGCGGAGGCGTTGACCCGGGGCCGGGGCTGCGCCCGCGGCAGTAAAAACGCGGGGTGGAGCCGCGGACGTCGACCCCGCGCGGCGCCGGCGCACGCACCCGCCACACGCTGCCCGCGCCCGTGCCCGCCCTGCCTCCCAGCCAGGTGCTGATCTGCTGCGCACCCCCACAACATCTCACTCCGGCGATCCACTCCAAAGCGGCGCTGTTAGGAAAAAAAGAGAAAAAAACAAGCTCTGTTCACAGCATGGTCGCAGACAAAATGTAACAGACTGTGCGACGTAGACTGTCGATCAAATGACTACAGTACATCTACATACATACAATGTACCACTACTAGGCATTTCCCTTCCTATTCCACTCCCATATAGAACGAGGAAAAAAAGAATGCCTGTATGCCTCCGTACGAGCCTTAATTTCTCTTATCTTGTCTTTGTGATCACTACGCGAAATGCAGATAGGCGGCAGCAAGATCGTACTACACTCACCTTCAAATTCCGGCCCTCTAAATTTACTCAACAGAAACTCACGAAAAGAACGTCATCTTTCCTCCAGCGATCACCAATTGAGTTGCCGGAGAGCCGGCCGCGGTGGCCAAGGGGACTGAGGCGCTCCGGTCACGGTGTGCACGGCCACTACGGTCGGGGTTCGAATCCTTCCTCGGGCATGGATATTTCTGCCGTCCTTGGTATTAGTTAGTTCATAAGTAGTTTGTAAGTTTAGGGACTGATGACTCCGTAGTTACGTCCCATAAGCTATACAAACATTTGAACATTTGAACATTTGCTAATTTGCATTTTAATCCCAAGCTCTTATCCAACACAGTGAATAGGATGAAAATCTTGTGGTACTGGCTGGAGCAACGGTAGTAATTGCAGGAAGACAAAAAGAAAGAGCACAGAGGCAGGAAGAGAAGCGTTTGGATGCGATAGTGGTTTGAACATTTTGAGTTGCCGGAGCATTTCCGTGACACTCGCGCATTGGTCGAAACTACCAGTAACAAACCTAGCTGCTCGCCTCTGAACTGCTTCTATGTCTTCCTTTAAAATGATCTACTGCGGGTCCCAAACACTTGAGCAATACTCAAGACGTGGTCGTTCAAGCGTTTTATACGCGGTCTCCTTTACAGATGAAGTACATCTTCCCAAAATTCTCCCAATAAACCGAAGTCGGGGGTCCGCCTTACTCACAACTGTCCTTACATGTTCGTTCCATTTCATGTTGTTGTTGTGGTCTTCAGTCGCCGCGGTGGAGTAGCCGAGCGGTCTAAAGCGTCCGCTGTGGAGCTCGCGGTTGCTCGCGATGGAGGTTCGACCCCTCCCAGGGGCATGGGTGTGTGTGTTTGTCCATATGTTAGTTTAACTAGGTTTAAGTAGTTTGTAAGCTACGGACTAATGACCACGCAGTTTGGTCCGATAGAATTACAAACATTTGAACATTTTTTTGTCCTCAGTCCGAAGACTGGTTTCATGCAGCTCTCCAACCTATCTATCCTGAGCAAGCCTCTTCATCTCCTCATAACAACGGCAACCTACATCCATTCAAATTTGCTTACTATATTCATCTTTTACTCTCCCTTTGCGATTTTTGCCCCACAGACTTCCCTCCAATGCTAATTTCACAATTCATTGATGTCTAAGAATGTGTCCTAGTAATCGATCCCTTCTTTTAGTCAAGGTATGCCAGAAATTCCTTTTCTCCCCAATTCTGTTCAGTACCTCCTTATTCGTTACGCGATCCACCCACCTAATCTTCAGGATTCTTCTGTAACACCACATTTCAAAAGCCTCTATCCTCTTCCTGTCCGCACTGTTTATCGTCCATGTTTCACTCCAATACAAGGCAACACTCCACACAAATGCCTTCAGAAAGGACATCCTTAGGTTTAAATCAATATTCGATGTTAACAAATTTCTCTGTCTCAAGAACGCTTTTCTACCCATTGCCATTCTGCATTTTATATCCTCTGTACTGCGACCATCATTTGTTAGTTTACTGCCCAAGTAACAAAACTCATCTACCTCCTTTATTGTTTCGTTACCTAATCTAATTCCTTCAGCATCACCGGATTTTCTTAGGCTGCACTCCACTACCCTTGTTTTGATATTGTTAATGTAGTGCTCCTTTCAACACACTGTCCATTCCGCTGAATTGCTCCTCCAGGTCCTTTGCTGTCTCTGACAGAATTACAATCTCATCGGCAAAACGTAGTGTTTTTATTTCTTCACCCTGAACTTTAAATCCTTCTCCCAATTTCTCCTTGCTTTCTTTTATAGCTTGTTCAATGTACAAATTGAACAACATTGGAGAAAGGCTACAATTCTGTCTTACATTCTTCCCAACCTCTGCATCTCTTTTGTCCCCTTCAACTCTGATAACTGTTGTCTGATTTTTGTACAAGTTGTAAATAACCTTCCGTTCCCTATATTTTACTCCTGCTGATTTCAAGATCTGAAAGAGTGTATTCCAATCCATTTCATATCGCTCTGCAATATTACGCCTAGATATTTGTACGACGCGACAGCATCAAGAAGCTCACTACTAATACTGTATTCGAACATTATGGGATTGTTTTTCCTACTCGTGCGCATCACCTCACATTTTTCTACATTGAGAGCTATCTGCCATTCATCGCACCAACTAGAAATTTTTTCTAAGTCATCATGTATGCTATTATAGTCAGATAAAGAAGACACCCTCCATACACCACAGCATAATCAGCAAACAGCCGCAAATTACAAGTTACTCTGTCCATCAGATCATTTATATAGATAGAAAATAATAGCGGTCCTATCACACGCCCCTGGGGCACAGTTGTATCACAGTCTAACAGTGCTTTTCAACCTGTGGGTCGCGACCCCCAGGAGGATCGCAAAGCCTTGCTCGGAGGGTCGCCATCACAGTACTTTCACAATAAAATAATTAGGGGTTCAGTAATACAAAAACGTGTGCCTAAGTGAAACATACTTCATGAACTGAATAGATCATGGATTGTTTTATAATACAGTGTGTTTGCTAATGAATAAGCCGAAAGTCTGAAAACCAATCGATAGGTAAAAGAATATGATACAAAAGTAATTCTGAAAAATTCGAAGAACTACTTCATACTATGCAGTGAGACCTTCCTTGATGTGCTTCTGAGTCATGCACGGAACGCGAAACACTCATTGAGAGACGGCCGCGGTGGCCGCGGAGACTGAGGCGCTCCAGTCACTGTCTGCAGTGCCACTACGGTCGGGGATTCGAATCCCCCTCGGGAATGGATATTTGTGCCGTCCTTAGGATAAGCTAGTTGATAAGTAGTTTGTAAGTTTAGGGACTGATGACCCCGTAGTTAAGTCCCATAGACTATACAAACATTTGAACATTTTTGAACCCCTTAAGAAAATATATTTTTCTGTCGGAAGTCATATAAAAATAAGATAACGTGATTCATTCCGAAAATACACAAAGAAATTTCGTCCAACAATTTAAAAGAAAGCTGAAGCAAAATAAATATTGAATTTGCTTTCTTTGAGATAACATGCTTCTGTTACGGTTAGTGAGGAGCAAAGGGGGGGGGGGATCGCCAAAACACTATTACTGTATTTGGAAGGCAGAATATTTTCACTTAGAAGGGGGTCACACATTCAAAAAGGCAGATTGATAAACGCTGGTCTAACACATAACAGTCGCGACACTCTCACTGATTTTTGTCATACAGTGCGATAGCACCGCTCCAAGCGGTCGGCAAGCAACATTTCTGAATACGATATTGGATGAATTCCAATAGTATCGTCTATATTGAATTTCACATACATTAGGGAACATATGTAGTGCCATAAAAATAGATAATAACTTAAAAACAGCTGCTCATTTCTCTTTGTTGGGTTTCATAAGATCCCTGACAAGGTACGAAACGATACATTACAAGACAATTTATTTACAACCAACTTAATACTCGCTGCTTCGAAAACGTAAACTAGATGGTTTGCATTGGTTGTTCTGCTTCTAAAGATAATTTTCATATATTTAGCTTTAAAAATGCTTTCCTAATCAAGTATTTTGATACAACTTGTCCCCCACCCCCATCCCCTATTGCACCATTGAAGGCAGAATTGAAACCAACCCAAAACACGTTTTATTTCTTTTTTTCTTTTTTAATTCCTACCATGGTTCCAAATCCAAATTTTCGCATTTCTAGCCTCAAAATAGTCTTAGTAGCTCCCGTAAAAGATTTTCTCGCTTAATGATAGAATTTCCAAAAACATCAAAACAAATGTTTTTAAAATTCCAATCAAAAATCTAAATCCGCAGTTTTGTATTTCTTGCTTCAAAATTGCCTTATAGCAACGTATTTTCAAAAAACCGTTTTATATAAGCTGACGACTTTCAACACTATATCTTCCATCCTCTTATAGCTATCGACACGGAACTACTAGGGTGTACGACGGGAGACTTGTACTACAACAACACAGAGATCGTTCGTCTCCATTGTGTACTTTTTGCTGAGAGCAAAATATTGACATCCACACGTAGAATTGTATTTAAGTCCGTAACTTTCAACTCCCATCTTCCACCCCCTTATCGTTGTCATCCCTCTACCACCATAGTGCACAATGGGAGACTGATACCTACTACTACATACAAACACTATTCGTTTGCGATGTGTAGTTTCGGCTGCAGAGTGAAATATAGGCACAAACACCTCGGTTTTTATATAGATTAACATACGATTATCTTCTAAACTACACTCTTTTACTGAATAATTTCATTTTCTTTGTAGATATTATGTCTTCTGGGTTGTAAGGCCGTGTTCTTGGAATCTTGCTGCTTCCTAACGTTTCGTCCGATGTTGCGTAGGACTTCTTCGGAGGTTGACCGTCTGTTTAGTCTTGTCGACCGACGGCTCGTCCGTGGCACTTCTCTTCTCATGGGATCTTCTTCTCTTCCCACGATGTTCATAGTACGTGCTGTGGAGCATAGTCTGTGGACATAACTTGAGAAACAAGAAACATGTTTCGGGGAATTTATGAACTTCTTTATCTTTGGTTGGCTTCTTGGATGTGTCTTTTATTGTACGATTCTTCACTTGGTGGCCGAGGAGACTCAGGCGCTTCAGTCACGGTCTGCACGGCCACTACGGTCGGGGGTTCGAATCCCCTCTCGGGCATGGATATTTGTGCCGTCTTTAGTATAAGGTAGTTGATAAGTAGTTTGTAAGTTTAGGGACTGATGACCCCGTAGTTAAGTTCCATAAGCTTAACAAACATTTGAACATTTTTGAGAAGCAGAGATGATCCTTGTCAACACCTGTCCTTTGACAGAAAGACGTCGCTTTTCTGTTCAGGACTTTAGCGTTTCTTCACTACAATTCCAGTAAAATCGGTGAGGGTGAAACGTAGGAAACGCATGTAGAATGCAATAACTACAGTATTTAACGTGTCAAATAAGTCACCACCGCTATAACGAAGGATACACCTCAAAGACATGGCAATAAAACGGCAAAAGTAATAAGACCGTTTTCGAACAAAGTAGAACCCAATTCCACAATTGTTGCTACAGCTGAGACGAAAACGCCAAGAAACTTCAAAACATTGGCTTTTTAAGCTAAAGTAATCACACACAAAATAATATGAGCGTATAAGAAATACGAGTGAGGTGTAAAAATATGCGGATCACCTACACTTCACACCAAGTTGATACGTGTCAAAAAACTGCCAGTCATAGTAATAACAGACCATAATATATATTTTTTTGGTTCTTTTTTTCGTTTTTATTCTACTTACTTTCAGCGAAATAAGCTGCAAATATACACAAATTAGTATTTGTTTATAACGAAGTTGTTCTTTATACCACTAAATCAGTTTAATTCGACTGTTTTTATATTAAATTCCGTTTTATGTACGTCTATGTACTACAGTTAGTAACACAAAAATTATACTATTTAATTAATTACGTACAAAATTAATTATAAACAAACATCACTCCTTCGCCTGCTCGCCCACCACTAGGAGCGCTAGTGTCGTTGCAACTGTCAGTTGGTAACAACTTTCACAGCAGTGAGTGTCGCGACTTTCTATGTTATACTATGGTTGTACCGTAATGAAAAAAAAAAAAAAAAAAAATGTTCAAATGTTTGTAAATCTATCGGACCAAACTGCGTGGTCATCAGTCCGTAGCTTACAAACTACTTAAACCTAGGTAAACTAACCTAAGGACAACACACACACCCATGCCCCAGGGAGGACTCGAACCTCCACGGCGAGCAACCGCGCGCTCCGCAGCGAGACGCTTTAGACCGCTCGGCTACTCCACCGCGGCACCGTAATGGACATCTGCGTCAGCAGACAAGCCACAATCGCCTATTAAAAATAATAAAAAAAATAAAAAATAAAAAATAAAAATAAAAAAAAATACAAAAAATGAAAGGAAAAGATTGGGTAAACCGGTTCCGACCAGTCTTAATGTTTAAAAATCACACATTCAAAATTTAGTCATTATGTGATGTTTTAAATATTAAATAATTTGGCAAAACTGGTATCTTTTTTTATATTCTATTGCAGTTTTTCTGCTAACGCAGATTTCCGTTTCAAAAAATTAGATCACCCCCCGGCTTCAAGAGAGTCAAACAGATACAACACATAAATGTGGTGCATTTTACGGTATGATGTGACCTACATCCTCAACACATTAATAGAAAACAGCGCATCAATATCATGTAACGGTGGCAGTTTAGATGCCGCTGAGAATATGCCTTCTCCAAATGGAAACTATTGTTCAAAGACTGGTTTCATGTAGTTCAGCACGCTACCCTATCCTACGCAAGCATTCCATTTAGGAATAAGAACGGCAACACACGCCCCTTTGTGAGGTGCTTACTGTGTTTGTCTTTCTCTTTCTCTCTGTGATTCGTAACCCACACACTGCTAAACTGATGATCCCTCGATGTCTCACAAAGTGTCCTATCTATGGCTCCCTTCAGTTCATTTAGTCAAGATATGAGGGAATTTTTTTCTCTCCAGTTGTGTTCAATACCTCCTCATTACATCAAAATTTATTCGCAATAGCGAACTTTTTACAACTCCACTGTATTAGGTGTAGATGTTCTACCAAGTAGCGGCAGATGAAAATTGTGCGGGACCGGGACTCCAACCCGTATTTCCCGATTTTCGAGAGGGGTCGCGTTGGACGTTTGGGTCGATCCTGGACACGTGTTCATATAACGTAATGGTTAACGCGAAGAGCGGAAAATCCGGATTCGAGTCTCGGCCCCGCACAGTTTTCATCTGCCACTACTTGGTAGAATATCTACATCTCATACAGTGGAGTTATAAAAAATTCTCTATTAAGAATAAATTTCCATATTGGACACTATAAATCGTCACTAAATATAGGAACCTCCTAATTAGATGCGATACCTACCAATCTAATGTTAAACATACTCATTTTACTATTTTTCTGTCTGAATGCCTTACCGTCCATATACAAGGCTACGTTGCAGACAAATGCCTTGAAAAACCACTTCCTAACACTTAGATCAATGCCTGTTGATCATTTCCTAGTGTCTGGACATTCATACAATGAATGCTATCGTCACTTTTGGATCACTGAACATACAAAAGAACCAATGTGACTTGAATATACCACAAAACTGGATGAACTCGACTACAGAAGTAAGCGGATGGAGATTTCATTGATCTAAACAAGAACTACAAGAAAACTGTGCCAACAATACGAGGAATACGGATACTTTATTATGAAACATCAGCGGAAGTTGCTCTCGCTCACCAGGAACTGCTGATAGCAAAACAACTAACAAGTAGAATGCCGTTCCACCATTCAGTCTATTGTTGAAAAACCAACACTGAAATAAAAATAAATAAGCGAAGACGTGTCGTAACTTCTGCAATCTATCGCCAGTACACCATCAACATTATCGAAGCCTTTTCCATGAAACAGACACTGGTGAATCATTAGTCCCTGGTAATATGACGTCGCTATTGACTTAGATAACAACATCTATGACGCAGATTACGACGGTATTAATACAAAATGAAAAGTGTTAAACTGTAATCTTTTGTTTTGTAAATAACTAAGTACATTTTCATCTACAAAAATACTCCGGAATACTCCCAAAGGTGCGTGGTAGAGAGTACTTACTTGCTTTCCTCTTGCACTCCCATATAGAAATATAGAACGATGAAAAAACTAAAACTTTTATACATCTGTATGAGCCCTAATCTCTCTGAGCTTATCTTTGTGGCCTTTGCGTGAAATGTAGGTTGGCAGCAGTAGAATGTTTCTCCAGTCCGCTTAAAATTCCGATCCTCTAAATTTCTTCAACAGTGTTTCTCGGAAATAACGTCGCTTTCCCTCCAACGATTCCCATTTGAGTTCCCGAAACATTCAATAACACTCGCGCATTGATCGAACCTACCAGCAACAAACCCAGCCTCTGAATTGCTTCTACATCTTCCTTAAACCAATCGGATGGGGTTCCCAATGTGTCTGTCATTTTGTTTTATTTTAAGTAAGAGGAAAAGCGTTGTTTGTGCTGAGTAACCATTTTGTTGACGTCATCAGCAAAACATTCTTGCTCATCATGCTCTGTAACAAAGCCCAACGACCGAACTATTCGTCTGATGAAAATTGTATTGGGAATATCTAATTTTTCCTGTTATTAAAACTACTGAAATTCGCCTTAGCTTTCTCAAAACTGTTATTTCGTTACTTAGACCCCTTGAATTCGATATTCATTTCGCCTCCCCCCCCCCCCCCCCGACTAGCAAACAGAAAAAAGACATGGACTAAAGAATGCAAACCAAGGAACGACGAGCGCAATGCATTGTACGCCGTATTTCTTAATGCATCTCTGCCGCACCGCGCGAACAGGGTTTTCCTAATGATGCAGTACATCGTTAGGTCTGCTCCTCATCAAGTACATCGTTGAAAACTTAACTCAGTTTTTTTGTTGCAGATGATGGTCAGTCCATGTTGGAACACACCAGCAGCGACTGAGCTATCCAAGGACGACTCGTGACCCCTCCACACAGCTTTACTTCCGCCAACAGGTCTTCCCTTCCAAGTAGAGTCTTGGCACAGGAACCTGGGTCGCGCTACAACACTTACCCGCTAGAGGCTTGTGTCTCACGTTCGAATCTCGGTCACCAACGACTTATATAAACATTATATAGCTCGTTGTCGGTCACGTACACAATGTTGATCAGCGACAAAGTTCCAAATAAGCACACGCTCGACTACAAAGCGAACATTTATTATGGGAGTTCCAATTTAAATATTTGAAAATTGTTAACAGGCCACATGTTAATATTATCGATGTTAAGAAAAAAAGTTTTAAAAGTTTGTATAGTCTATGGGACTTAACTACGGGGTCATCAGTCCCTAAACTTACAAACTACTTACGAACTAGGACGGCACAAATATCCATGCCCAAGGAGGGATTCGAACCCCCGACCGTAGTGGCCGTGCAGACCATGACTGGAGCGCCTCAGTCTCCTCGGCCACCGCAGCCGGCCGATGTTAAGATAATGTAATTGAGGATGTGAGAGTGTCAACAACCAGTAAGTACCCGAATGTATGCTGTTGCCGTAAGTAACTCTAATATAGTTCAGTACAAATACAGTAATAACGGTAATAAGGTACTACATCATTGTATAAACAATTGTAACGACTCAAGTTTCACAGAGTTGCTCGATACTTGGAGCAAATCTGATACAGTCAGAACTCGCACAGATATGAGCTGACTACACCCTACAAATAGTCCATATAGGGATACTAGCAGCAGGAAATTACAGGTCGCTGTTAACATATGCTATTTTCTGTTCTGCGCAGCCGCGGCGGAGTGGCCAAGCGCATTGAGGCGCTATGCTCCGATGAGCGAGGCCGCTCCCCGTCGGGGGTTCGAATCCCCCCTTGGGCATGGATGTTTGTGTCGTCTTTAGTATAAGGTAGTTCATAAGTAGTTAGTAAGTATAGGGACTGATGACTTCGCAGTTAAGTCCCTTAAGCTTAACAAACATTTCATTTCAATCGTTCTGTGCAGGTACAACTCGAAGACATCCTCAGACAGCTGAAAACCGAAAAGCAGCTACAAAAATCAACATTGGAAGCAACATTATATATGCGTTTTCGTTCTTGTTTCATTGTTTATTGGAATATTTTTTATGTAATTAAGTTGAAATAATGTATTGTATAGTTCAGTATTTTTATGTTCCGTTACTGAACAATGTATGAAGAACTTATGGAGAGAGTTATCATTCTGTTAGTACATAGTAGGTCAAGTTGTCAAATGAAAGAAACCACTAAATTCCGTTTAGTGTAACTCTTCCAACCAGTAAACCGCAAAAAAAAGTTTGTCATTTAATATCCAGTCACGTTAAAAAGAGCACTTGCTAGCATCGAGAATAACTTCAGTTTGCGTGAGAAACAGGAAGCAGACGAGATAATGAGGAGAATGAAGTGCTGGTCTAGAAGCTCTCAGACTGGTTCTGCAACTACGCAGTCTACATTATTACCAGGTCTCCGGGCCGAACTGCCATGCAGACAGTGACGTCAGAATGTGTTACAAAATTAGAGGACAAGGTAACGTCTTCAATGCACGATGCTAAATTAGAGGAAGACATCAGATAAAACCAAACCAGATACTATTCAACGAAAAGTATAAAAGGAGTCATAAACATAAACAAACTGCAATTTCATCACATCCACAGCCGCAAAGAAGTCTTACAAACTGTATTTGTTCAGATTAGTGGTTCCCTCAGACTTAACACTATGAGATTTATGGTACTTTGATGGAGCACTTTATTTCTTTTGAGAGTTAACAAAATTAATAAAATATTCGAAAAAGATACTTCATTCAGTGATCACTTGAATTGTAAATCACAACAACTGTAGATAAGTCGTTTTTAAACATCTGAAAATCCTAGTATGAATTGAAATGATTATATGGCATTATTGGCCGGTTACACCACCCCTCTCCGTCATATGCCGTTGTTCGGCGCTTAGTGCAAGTCATTTTATATGATGCCACGTGGGCGACTTGTGTGCCTACGAAGATGTAAGCAATTACACTTCGCCAAGTCCACTGCTGGGAATCGAACCCGAGCTCCCTGTGCGGTAGTCATCGTCACTGTACACGGAGGTGCGGAGGCGGACTACCGTACTGCTACTTTCAGCGATGAACTGATAACTCGCCAGCTTTGCTTCACTTGAACTGACGCACTCTCCACAAATCTGAAAGATATTGCTGCTGCTGAGACATGACATAAGCTCTGAGGAGGACTGATATAGGCAACAGAGAGGAGAGTGTCATGTTTGTTCATGGAATCGTTTGTAAAGCTTCTTTGTAAAAGAGTGTTGAGAAGATAGTCAATAGACTGCAGTAGTCTTTTTTGCGTCACGGAGACGTTTGCTGTTGCAGTGTATGTTGAAATAATTCAGGTAACACACTACTTCCTCCCACGTACGGCTTGTAAATTGGCAACAACGAGAAAATTAGTGAATTAGAGTTCACTAGTAAAACCTCCGATTCCAGAAAGAACTGCTTCAAGCGTCTCATTATCTCATAAATGATTTAATGTACTGAATATTTTACTGTAAGCGTGTAATCGGAAATAAGTTTAGAAATTAGTCTGAAATTGTGTTTAAAGCTTTTTGGAAGTAGAACTAAGTGCTCTCATTATCAAACACTGGATATAAGAAGCTAATTTGCGCTCCGTTTAAGCGAAAGCCAGTCTTTCAGGCACCTCAATGTTTAAGACGTAATTTCTCTTGAATTATAGGTCGTCCCTTGATATGAGTTCGCGGGTAGTGTTAGTGATACATGTGGATGATGTGCGCAAAACATAAAAAATAATCCATTAAAATGCTAGGCCTAATTATCAAGGTTATACTGCATGAATGTGTCAGCAAAATTTTGTTTTTGACCGTATTCCTATTGGTATTCATTAATGCACGTAGGTCCAGATATTGTCTGAAAGTGTGTTGCGAATAGAGTTGGTAATTAAAAAGCGATAAATTAAAACGACGTGGCAGGTTCTGAAGTTTGACAGAATGTACAGCGAAAATGTAGTCGGCGCTGGACTTTTTTTCTGTCATCCTGATAGGTGTGAGCGAAACAAGTTTCAAAAAGGTTTTGAATTTTATGTGAAGTTGACTGGAAGAAGCTAATGTCGCCACTTTCGAGTAATGGATAAACAAAGTTGGCTTATTTGAGTCCCATCAGCTTCAAGACACGCAGATTCTAATTGTTATACTTGTCTTATTGTGTTAAGCTATACACGTGATTAAAGTTCTAATTTTTTAAAATCGATCGATAACTACACGAATAGTCCTGGAAACCGATAGATAGGAGTGCAGCAGGTACTTCGTAATGCGTGAATATGTCAGAATTTCATTTTTTTTTTTAAATCGGCCAATAATCAAGCAAACAGTTGAAAGTGAAATGTTTCTTCGTCCTGGGTGTCGCGTAGTAGTATCAAGGGTGTCGCGACACTAACAAATTTATTAAAAAAAAAAAAAAAAAAATTGTCATAAAATAACACAAAATATCCTTCTCTTCATACTACCCTGAAGACTCGCCTGCAGCTAATCATCCTTCTCTTTATTCAGTGCAGCAGAGATGTTTGGCCTCCTTGTGATCGGTGCACATTAATTATGTGCTCCGCCGCTAGGCGGCACCTCTACTTCAGCAGCAGTAGACAGGGTTCGTTCAAGCAGCTGTCATTGGCCAGATTCCAGCAAACAGCGCATGCGTGAGCTGCTGCTGATACTCGATAACAGCTCTTCCCATGCGCAGTTTGCTGGAACTGGCAGCTGCTTGAACGAATCTTCACTGTAGTCTGCTTTCCTTCTCAAAAAGCTGCGCCTGAGCGTTTTTTAATGGATTTATCAAAGCCACGTCACCCTCGGTAGCGTTTCTTACAATTAAATTCAATCAATGACACAGTTGCTGTAAAAGCTGTCACAGATTGTAAAAGCAGTCACAACTGTCCACTGACTAAAGCTATTCAGTAGCGATGTTTAGTATGGAGTATGGCCGGGTGATTAACAGAGAGTAGTATTTTAAATGCAGTGATCGTTGGTTCCAACCTTGGTATGCGTTAACACCAGAAATGACATTTATATTCTTACTTCTCACAAATATTTATTTTTTCCGAATATGTTGGAACTTACGAGGTCGTAGTGAAGCAAGAACCTAACAGTAGAACTTAAATAATAATTCATCAATTGTCGTAAATACATCCTCTTTATTTCTAAAAATAATGTGATAATATTGAACTGAAAGGGAACAGCCACTATGCTGTCTAAATCAGAAATCCGAGCAGCTAATTTCCAGATGCCGTTTTCAATCGATCCAGCAAAACCGTATCTGGCCCAGACACGTACACACGACTGCGAGAAACGGTTTCCGAAATTCAGTTCTCGTGTTTCTGAACTTGGGTTGCATGTAGAAGAAGCAAGTATTACTGTGTGAGTTAGGCATTGGTGTCTGCAGTGTTACTCAAATCAAATGGTCAAATGTTTGTAAAGTCTATGGGACTTAACTACGGGGTCATCAGTCCCTAAACTTACAAACTACTTATGAACTAGCTAATCCTAAGGACGGCACAAATATCCATGCCCGAGGGGGGATTCGAACCCCCGACCGTAGTGGCTGCGGTGTTACTCTGTTGTACATCTCCGTAGTTCTTAATGTTTCCTTTTCTTGCGATGAATGTACGTAATTGCTGCAGTTAGGATCAACATTATAGGTGTCAATGCGTACAAGGATTTCAGTTTCGTTTACAGACTACATTTAAGCGATACTTCATTTCCGTCTCCCCCCCCCCCCTTTCGCTAGAACGATCTAAATTCTACCATATGTCTTGATATTAGTGAAAGGGTGTCGCGCAAAACTGTAAGCTACAAAAGGGTGTCGCAATGAGGAAAAGTTTGGAAAGCACTGCATTAGATAGGTGGCGTGCAACAGGTGGAGACCTTATCAGTAATAATACAGATACTGAGGCAAATTGTTCTCGAATGGTACATAGAAGAAGGCAAGTCGTGATGGTAGCAGCTGTGCTCTCCGCCACGCGCTGTAACGTGGCCTGCACAGTGTAAATGCGGATGTGGAGGCTGCCGCTACACGAGGCGAGAGATCCGCCCAGTCCCCAGGGTCCGGCGATGTTGTTTTGTTAGTCACACACACACACACACACACACACACACTTGCTATTGCACAGCGTCACGTGGGCCGTGCGTGCTGCTGCTATCCGGAAAGGGTGGAGGAGGGGTGAGGGTGGGGCGGCGCAGGGGAGGGTGGTGGGGGCAGCGCGCCACCCGCCAATTAACAACTGACACTCGCTCATAGAGGGCTCGCCGAGCGCTCTTGTACGGGAAAACGCCCGGCGCTGCGGCAGCGCGTAAACCACCCACGTTGGGTAGTACTGCTAGAATGCAGAAGCACATTTCCTCTGTTGCTGATTTATCCAACATTTCCGTTTCAGCGGTTAGTAACGCTTACAATGACATCTGCAATTACATCTACATCTACATGGGATACTCTGCAAATCACATTTAAGTGCCTGGCAGAGGGTTCATCGAACCACAATTATACTATTTATCTCCCATTCCATTCTCGAATAGCGCGCGGGAAGAAAGAACACCTGAATCTCTGTGTTCGAGCTCTGATTTCTCTTATTTTATTCTGATGATCATTTCTACCTATGTAAGTGGGAGTCAACAATATATTTTCGCATTCGGAGGAGAATGTAGACGATTAGAGTTTCGCAAGTAGCCCACGCCGCAGAGATAAGCGCCGTTGTTGTAATGATTCCCATCCCAGATCCTGTATCATTTCCGTAACGCTGTCTCCCCTGTACCGTGACAATACGAAACGAGCTGCCCTTCTTTGGACTCTTTCGATGTCCTCCGTCAAACCCACCTGATAAGGATCCCACACTGGGCTGCAATACTCCAAAAATGGACGGACAGGCGCAGTGTATGCAGTTTCTTTAGTAGTTCTGTTGCATCTTTTAAGGGTTCTGCCAATACGTGGGTACTCTGCAAACCACACTTGTTTGATTGAGGTCTCATCGAACCACTTTCATACTGTTGATGTCTCATTCCATTTTCGAATAAGGCGCAGTAAGAAAGGGCACCTAAATCACTCCGAGTTACAACTTCTCTTATTTTATCATGATAATCATCGTTCCTTATGTAGGTGGGAGTCAACATTGCATTTTCGCATTCGGAGAAGAAAAACGAGCTACCCTTCTTTGTATTTTTTGTCTATGCCTTTCGTCAGTCCCATGTGGTGAAGAACCAACAACGCGCAGATATACTCCAAGAGAGGACAGACAAGCGTATTGCAGGCAGTCTCTCTTTAATAGTTCTCTTGCATCTTCGAATTGTTCTGTTAATAAAACGGAGCCTTTCGTTTACTTTCCGCATAACACTTTCTATGTTTTATTTATTTCCATTTTAATTCTGTCGTAACAGATGAACTTTAGTAGCTGTTGTTGTGGTCTATAGTCCGGAGACCGGTTTGATGCAGCTCTCCACCATATTCTATGCTGAGCAAGCCGACCGCGGTGGCCGAGGGGACTGAGGCGCTTCAGTCACGGTCTGCACAGCCACTACGGTCGGGGGTTCGAATCCCCCCTCGGGCATGGATATTTGTGCCGTCCTTAGTATTAGCTAGTTTGTAAGTTTAGGGACTGATGACCCCGTAGTTAAGTCCCATAAACTTTACAAACATTTGAACATTTTATGCTGAGCAAACCTCTTCACTCATAAGAACGGAATCCCACATCCATTTGAATTTGTTCACTGTATTCGTCTCTAGGTCTCCCTCTGTGATTTTTACCCCACACCCTTTCCTCTAAAGCTAAATTCATAATTCTTTTATGTCTTAGAAAGTGTCCTACCAATCGATCCCTTCTTTAAGTCTAAACGTGCCAAAAATTCCTTTTTCTCTCCAATTTTAGATCTGATTCATTTATTTTGAAACGAAGTTCAATAGATTTCTTCCAGTACTCGAGTTCATGAACTCACACTTCTTATTTAGTGGCAACTGCCAGGAAGTGGTTTTGATCTTCCCATGACCTTACTGTATGGCATATGACAGCATCACCTGCAACCATTCTAAGAAGGCTGCCTACGTTTAACTCCAAAATCTTTTATACAGATAAGGAACAGCAGACGATCTCTATTACTACCCTCGGGAGCGGCAGGTATCACCTCCGATTTAGTCGATAGCTTTCCATCTAATACTACGAACTGTGTCCTCTCTGACAGGAAATCAAAAGCACATTTCATAAGTACGCAGTCTGATTAAAAGGCATTTGTGTTGTACGATATTGAATATATGGAATCCTTTATCGAGCACACTAATGAGTTCGTGTGACGAAATAGGTAGCTGCGTTTCACAGGAACGATATTTTTCACATGCGATGGATCAATAGAGACTTCTGTTCGAGGTAATTCATAATGTTTTAACTCTCTAATATGTATATGTTGGAAAATCCCACTGCAAATCGATATCAATGATATAGGCTTGTAAGTTAGCTGATTGCTCCTTTTACCATTCTTCCACATGGGTGTGACCTATGCAACATTTGGAACAGATTCTTCGTTGACCGAGCGGTTGTATAAGAATGATAAGTATGCAGCTGTTACATCAGCGTACTCTGATAGGAACCTAATCGGTATAGTCTTCACCGGAAGACTTAGTTTCATAAAACAATTTACATCACTTCTCTGAAGATATCTACTTCGTTACTCATGCTGGCTGCTGTTCCTGATTCTAAAACTGGAATATTTACTTCATCTTCGTTGTGTAAGTAATTTCGGTAAACTGTGTCTAGTAACCCTGCTTTAGCATTACTGTCATCAGTAGCATAACCATTACTTTTTGCGTAGTGAAGGGATTGATTGTGTGTTGCCTCTAGTATAATTTACATACGACCTGAATCTCTGTGGACTTTATTGCCAAGTTTCGAGACACAGTTTCTTGTTGGGAAATATTGTAAGCATCTCGAATTGAAGTCTGCACAAAATTTCAAGCCTTGGTAAAATACTTACAATATTCTTTTTACTTTTATTTATTTATTTACTTTTCGTTGAAGTGCAAGAGCTGCTGTTGTAGTACACGGTACTCAGTTTCCTGCACTGTTCTGAGCACGAACGGAATAGTGCCTTGGTGAGGCCAGCGTTGGTCCTGACAGCTTGCAATGGATGGACGGCCACCGATGCGGTTCTCAGGAACTTTACTGGCGGCGTTCACACACAACATCGAGTAGTTACGATCACGTCTCTGTACGTTTGTCAGGGCCCTAAAAATTGTATATTGACGACACATATCCCGACAATGATGTTCGGAGACGCTGTAATAAAACGTGTATTTTATCGTTACCGGCCACTGATGTTCGCCAATGTTTATGGCATTCTATTTCCGGACCGTAAGTGTTACAAGGAGTCACACCATTGTACCATTTAAATGAAAAAATGATCAAATGTTTGTAGAGCTTATGGGACTTAACTACTGGGTCATCAGTGCCTAAACTTACAAACTACTTATGAACTAGCTAATACTAAGGACGGCACAAATATCCATGCCCGAGGGGGGATTCGAACCCCCGACCGTAGTGGCCGTGCAGACCGTGATTGGCGCGCCGCAATCCCCTCGGCCACGGCGGCCGGCCCGCTTAAATATCTAAAATTTTAGGTGCAGCACACATCTCTTCACATTTATGGAATATTCCGTCGGTACTTGAAGAAACATGGACATTTTGAATATGTAATATTTATGTCCCAGAACATTTTTATTTATTAGTTCCTTATAAACCGGTTTTCCACTTTTTACGTCATCGTCAGGTTAGATCAGATTAGATTAGTACTTGTTCCACAGATCATGAATACGACACTTCGTAATGATGTGGAACGTGTTAGGTTAATGAAAGGTGTCTTTACAAATTATTTCTTTGTACTAAATATTACATGACACAATATTTATTATTGTTTTATTTATGTCTTTTTATTTTTTATTTTATTTTTATATACTTAAAAACTTAATACTAAACAGGTAGTCAACACAACAGTAAGAGTACACACACAGCCGGAAATAAAAATTAGTAAATCCTCTTAGAGTTTTACAGTTCAGTCAAAATTTATTATTGAAAAAGTGCTTATGGAATATATGAAATGATCACGTTTCCATGTAAGTTACTCAAGCGGTAGAGAGGTACAAGTTCGATCCATGTTGATACCCCCAGATTAGTACGTCTGCAGCCTCTCCCGACAGCAATGTAGGCTCCCATTCGTTCATGCAGATGGAGAATACTGCCTCTGGATACATTATTGCACGCCTGCTCGACCAAGTTCACGTAGTTCTGCAAGAGTTGTGGCGCCGGTTGTTCTCCCATCAAATCCCACACAAGAAGGGTTACCATACGTCCTCTTTTTCCCGGACATGTCCTCTTTTTGAGGCAAGAAAATGTGTCCGTCCGGAATTTATAAAATTCTACAAAATGTCCTCCTTTTTGGGGTTCCGAGAAAGAAAATTTATTTTTGTGTCATTGACGAGAACATGTTCATTCGAACTGCAGTTCCAAACTGTTCGCAACTATTATGCGCTTACACAGAGTGAAATTGCCGTTCACAATTTCGCACTCCGCATGGGTCTGACAGTTGCAAACGATTAGGAACTTCTCTGCAAAGGAATCCGATCGTCTCTCCTGTATTAAACCAGTGCATTCTGTCTTCTGCATTGCGTTCTATGGCGTTGCTTTTGATATACTTTATAGTTTAGGTTAAAGCTGTATTGTGTGTTCGAGATCGTAGGTAGCCTTTTGCTTCATAATAAATTACGAACTTAAATATAAAATAATGCCGAGGAGAAAGTGTTAAAAATGTGCTCCTGGAGATATACAAATCATTCAAGAGAATGATCAAACGGATGTAAGAATTAATGATACATTATGCTCCGATCAGCTTAGTAATTTTATAAAATTTTTGAAAGATTATCAAAGGAAACAGAACATACCAGCAGCTGAAGTGTGGTGTGCATATTTAAATCAGTCATCTAGTGTTATTAGTTATTCTGAACTGCTGAAAATTGTATTTTTTTTTTCTGTAACTAGTCATAATGCCGACACAGAACGTGTGTTTTCTCTTGTGAACACACAGTGGACAAAAGACAGGAATAGATGTAAAATATACTGTATGTGTACAGTATAATTTCAAACATTAGAAATGCCTGACACAGTAATAAATAAAAAGAAAAAGGTCTTGAGAGAGATTTCGTCGTTCACCAAATATATTTGGTTCAAAAGTGAATAAGACAAGGAGGCAATTGAGAGTAGTAATGAGGACTCTGTCAATGTTCATAATATTTCTTTTTCCAACAACCACACACGGTTACTCTTTTAGTTTGTCATAGTTTTACGTGATTCATTTATTAATAAAGTTGTAAATTACATTATGTTGAAGATAAAGTGTCCTCTTTTTTATATGAACTGTCCTCTTTTTTGGTGATTAACATATGGTAACCCTACATACAAGTTCGATTGTAGACAGGACCGGAGATCGTGCTGGACAATGAAGTTGTTACACGTCTAGCAGAGCTCGTTGACTTTCACTCGCAGTGGGTGGGCGAGCGTTATCAAATGCTCAAATGTTTGTAAAGCATTGGGACCAAACTGCAGTGGCCATCAGTCGCTAGACTTACAAACCACTTAAACTAACTTATGCTAAGGACGGCACACATACCCATGTCTGAGGGAAGGCCCCAATCTTGGACTGGGAGCAGACTCGCCCTCCGCAGCAAGGCGCACGATCACTTCCGCGTGGCGGAGCGCTGTCCTGTTGGAGCAACACATCTTCATATTGCAAGAACGGGTGTTACAACATTCTAAACGTACCAAGCGCTGGTCAGCGTTTCCTCCGCAAAAAAAAAAAAAAAAAAAAAAAAAAAAAAAAAAAAAAAAAAAAAAAAGTGAACGGGAGTTGTAGCTTATCGCAACCCAAATGATAATGCCTGGGGTGAGGCTGGTGTGTCCTGGACGAATGCACTCAATGAGACAGCGATCGTGTAACGTCACTGGGACAAAATTGACAGTTTTCATTAAACTAAAAGGCTAAAATGGAAGGAAAAGAAACTTTTGGTTTCGTGTTTCGTACAGTGTGTGATGTATGTCGTAACGGAGAAGAGCTATTACACAGTATTTTGAACTTCCGTTTCTTCTCTAAGTAAACAATCTCATTGATGCGCTGTTTATGATACTGACGCTTGCGCTGTAAGGTGTTTATTTGTGACAAAAAATGTTCAAATGTTTGTGAAGCTTATGGGACTTAACCGCGGGTCATCAGTCCCTTAAACTTACAAACTACTTATGAACTACCGCATGCTGAAGACAACACAAACATCCATGCCCGAGGGGGGATTCGAACCCCCGACGGGAAACGGCCTCGCGCATCACAGCATAGCGCCTCAATGCACTCGGCCGCTACGCCGCGGCTATTTGTGACATTTCTGTTAAAATATGTGTATTAATTATATTCAAAGTTTCATTTGGTAGATCGGCCTCGCGCATCACAGCATAGCGCCTCAATGCACTCGGCCGCTACGCCGCGGCTATTTGTGACATTTCTGTTAAAATATGTGTATTAATTATATTCAAAGTTTCATTTGGTAGATAGACACAACCATGTCATAATTTGTGTATGTGATATAAAATAATATTTTTAGATAGAGCCAACGACGAACGAATAGCAAAAACATGTTCAAATGTTTGTATAAATGTTCAAATGTTTGTAGAGCTTATGGGACTTAGCTACGGGGTCATCACTCCCTAAACTTACAAACTACTTATCAACTAGCTTATTCTAAGGACGGCACAAATATCCATGCCCGAGGGGGGATTCGAAACCCCCGATCGTAGTGGCCGTGCAGACCGTGACTGGAACGCCTCAGTACCCTCGGCCACCGCGGCCGGCAATGTTTGTATAGCTTATGGGACTTAACTACGTGGTCATCAGTCCCTAAACTTACAAACTACCTTAGGCTAAGGACGGCACAAGTATCCATGCCCGAGGGGGGATTCGAACCCCCGACCGTAGTGGCCGTGCAGATCGTGACTGACGCGCCGCAGTCCCCTCGGCCACCGCGGCCGGCGAACGAATAGCAATTCTTGAAAAGACCATATGTTATATTTTTCAAATGTTCAAATGTTTGTAAATCTATGAGACTTGACTGTACTGCTCATCAGTCCCTAGGCTTAGAAACTACTTAAACTAAGCTAATGAGAACAGACACATCGATAGCCGAGGAAGAACTCGAACCTCGGACGGTGAGCAACGGCGCGCTCCGCATCTGGGCGCCTTAGAACCCTCGGCCACTCCACGGCGACATTTAATTATTGTTGAAATGTTTGATAAGCTTATGGGACTTAACTACGGGGTCATCAGTCCCTAAAGTTACAAACTACTTATGAACTTGTTACGAACTAGGACGGCACAAATATCCATGCCCGAGGGGGGATTCGAACCCCCGACCGTAGTAGCCGTGCAGACCGTGACTGGAGCGCCTCAGTCGCCTCGGCCACCGCGGCCGGCTTTAATTATTGTAGGACATAATTACCGATACAGTTTTACGTTACATGCATTACTGATCACTTACGCAACGACATCAGATTTAAATTATTCACGGAGAAATACTTTCGAATACGTGTAGCATTCCACCTCATTCTCTTGGAAGCAATTGAATATAAACACACATTCTCGCATGAGGAGCATATGTTTCTGTTATAGACAATTTCTTTAACACAAAAATTTCTGATGGCTCTAATGATTCGCCCATTCTTAGACTAGATTCTAATACACGAATATTTTTGTAAATGTAATTACTTTTCTTTCAGATGCAAGAGAGTTGAAGATCCTTGTTTGTAGATCAGATTTAGCAACAATAGCGGCACTGGTTTCTTCTGTGTTGAGAAACAGTTTTATTGCTTTTAACAATTTATTATCGTCTTTATGTAATTTTTTCTATAGGTTTAGTTGTAGTGACTTATTTATTGCGTAAAACAATATAGGTATTGAATTCCGAACAAGTTTCCTATGTTCCGCATTCACCGGTTTGACTGAAAGTATAACGCGCGTTGTTGGATAGATATACAACGTCTTGCTGCAAAACGAAATGTGTTTTATAGAAGCAAGTTTTTGTTCTTTAGCACATAACGGAATCAGAAATAAATTATCTTGTAACGTACTTTTTTATCCCGCCCAGGTTCCATAAGAAACGAAAAAAAGACAAACGTGGCGTTATCTTCAGTGTCGATTTTATGACACTAAATACACTACTCACTCTTACAACTATCTTACAAATAAATATAAACAATAGTATTCACAATTAGATATCGTATTCAGACGTGTATCTTCCTGGCTGCTTGTAGTGCTACTATCATCCTGGGTAACAAAAATGAGAAGTATTGCAACCAAAAAGACATAATACCATAGAGAGGCAACACTGCTCCTAGAGAGAAGCAAACTGCATCTCCCTTATCTATAATCTGTCTCTAGTTGCGAACAAAGTATATCCATAATTCTACTGAAAATCGATTCTCTTTTTGTAAATTGGTTATAGATAATTATATTGCCTATGAAAAGAAGTATCTGTTGTCTGGCACGTCATTAATATACAATATAAACAGCGAGTTGTATTCAAGAAATGTATTCGCAATTCCGAATATGAATCTGCATCAGCTGTACAGATGCTGTACCCTGAGCTGTCGCGTTAACCATTACGCTATCCAAGCACGCCCCCCGACTTCGGAAGTTCGCCGATCGGGAGGCGAGCGGGAAGAACGTAATGGTTAACGCGACAGCTCAGGGTAAACGGCCAAACCGGGTTCGAGTCCGGGTCCAACACAAATTTTCATCTGTCGTCCTTAGAACGTACAGCTGATGCTCATTCATAATCAGAATCACGAATACATTTCTTGTATTTAATTTAATAGCTGTAGTCGCCGTAGTCACCGTTCCTTCAGAAATGCATAGATTTAGCTAAGCTCTATTTTCCTCTTCTTGCACTGAAGCAAGAATGAAAGCGACTAGCTGAAGATTTTTGTAGTTTATTCGTATGGTTCGTGGCCTGTTGCGACCAATTTTGAAACCTCTCAGCGCTGATGTGAGGTATTTATTCAGTTAACTGTAGCGATTATTGATGCTGGCGATTATGGAACGGAGAGGGTAAAAACCAGCGCTGCCATCAATGTACTCAAATAGCAGCAGCAACACTGTTACATGCTTAAATGCCATGACAGCAAAGCAGAGTACAAATATCACCAGAATATTAGCACAAAGTGTCGTAATTAGGAATTTAACGGAAGCACCTCTCCTTTTTTCGTAACCCAAACAAAAGCGATCAAAAATCTTTTATCAGCATCGCCACTGCAGAAACTTTCGAACCGACCAATACAGCTTCAGTTCCACCAACCACTGCTTCTACACGGTACACTTTTTATTTTTATTTTTTTTTATTTTTTCCGCTTAGATCAAACTCACGCAGATTCTACAGAAGTCAGCCAGCATGTTAGTTATTACAGTATCCCAAAGTGAGTACTTAATGAGATGATAACCTCATGGAAATTAGTATATTGTTTCGTACTGATATAAAATAAAGTACACCTCAGTACAAAAATTCCAATGAGTTTATACTGTTTAGCCAGAACTTTTTAATCGAGATGGATGGATCCCTATAGTAACCGCGAAAAAATTAATAGAGGTCTATCAGACTGGAAGCAGAGTACAGCTTCGGAAACAGTGTTGTAATACGTGAAGCGCAGGAATTGTGTAAACATGTTTTGAGCCACACTGATGTTAGGGTCTGCAGCTCTCGCACGTGGGGCATGAAAACGAGATACAACTTTCTCCAGTGGGTTCGCAGGAGAAGCCGGTTGTAACTAACACATTAGAGAAGGAAGGCCTTTTGTGCTTGTTTTTTTAAAGTGTGCATTTCTCAACGATGATACAATTATGCAACACCATTTGGTGATTAATTACAACGTCATCGTTTCGATTCGGGAGTTATTTAATGAAGATCTAAAAAAAAATAGCTTCGAAAATCATTACCCATCCAATGACGAAATGCATACTATAATTCTATTTTTTCGTCCAAAAGATCTAGAGATGATCTAATTCATCAGGAGTACTGCCTAGTCTGCCTCTACAATCATGAATGAAGAAACGTTTAGACAGTGATGTCAACATTTTCCATACTGGCCGTACCGATGAACTTGGAGTGATGAACTTGGAGTCGTGCAGCAAATGGAACAAAGTCTGTGATCTGACGGATGGCTGGACAGATACCTAGTTTAGGACGCACCACTAGTTACCAAACTGTCACAGAAAAGCTGTGCTACAGTAGATTGTGTGCAACATTGGTATCTACACCGACCAATAAAAAGAACAGAGAACGTCAAGCGAACGAGCTCATTTGGACCACTTATGGAGTGAATTTGTTTGCCTACAATTTACGGTAGACGTAATGATTCTCAGAATTGAATATCTTAACACAGCTGTACAAGATTTTCTACGAGTTTGTTCTGGGTACAGTATTTGTGAGATTACATTTCTCCAAGTATGATTTATATGGTAAGCGACTTGAAATATGTAATGATGATACTGTCTGCAAAAACGCTTCATTTTTCTTAGCTTTATTATTCCTTTAAACATATTTCAGTAAGTTATTTTCTGCACTCATAACTACAAATTTTCTCTCTGATTTTTCAGTGCTCTATCAATATATTTTAACTACCCTGTCTAATCTTCATCTACACTCTTCTTTTTCTGCACTACAGTCTTCATGATCTTTTCTTCTGTATAGCCCCTCTATAAACTACTATCATCTTTGAGCTTTCCCTTCTTTGCTTAGTACTGGTTTTTCATCTGAACTCTTCATATTCACACAGCTACTTCTCTTTTCTCCAAATGTCTCTTTAATTTTTCTGTAAGCGGTATCTATATTTCCTAATGTTAAACATTCTTCTACAGATCCGGCTTTGTGCTCTAAACACTCCTGCTTAGCCATTTTGCACTCCTTCCTATTTTCCTGCTTCATTTACTGCATTTTTATATTTTCTTCATTAATCATTAATTAATTAAAATCAGTATCTCTTGTTATATCAAAGGACTTCTACCCGATCTTGCCTACTAAACTAATAATTTGGATCTGTGCTGCCTTCAACGAAGCTACCCAATCCTGACTGTGTTCCTTTCCTCTTTTTCAGTCAGTTGTTGCCTAATGATCCCTCTGAAACTCTTGACAACCTAATGTTCCTTCAAATTTTCCAGTTTTCTATCGCCGTACTTCTCTACTTGCAGCTTCTTCAATTACGATCTACAGCTCATAACCAATAAGATATATCAATGTCTATAAATACTCTTATGTGTTTCCAATTTAAAACCTCATTTCCAAATCTATTTTTTACCATTATAAAATAAATTTGAAAGCTTCCGGTGTCTCCTGGCCTCTTTCACGCATATTACATTCTTTCATGGTTCTTAAACCAAGTATTCGTGATGATTAGATTACGCTCTCTGCAAAATTTTGCCACGCGGGTTTCTCTTTCAATCCTTTTCACCAGTCCAGATTCACCAACTACTTTATGCTTCTTTTCCTGTTCGTACTACCAAATTCCTGTACCCCATCACAATCAACTTTTTTTTCTTCCATAACTGTATTAATAATTTCTTTTATCCCATCATACTTTTGCTACTATCTACATCATCGCCAGAACTAGTTAGCACATGAAATTGAACTACTATCGTGGGTGTTGGCTTAGTGTTCATCGTGGCAACTATACTGTGTTGACTATGTGGTTCACAGTAAGTTACCAGCATTCTCATTTTCTTAAGCGGTGTTGCATCCACCCCTGATCCGTAGAATGCTAGTTTCGTTTTTTGCTGAGAACGACAACCCCCTAAGTAGTTCCCATCCGGAGATAAGAATGAGGGACTTTTTTTAATTTCGAAAAATTCGTCAAAAGGACGCCATCATAATGCTTCCATGCATTATAGCAGCATGTTCTTGGGTAAAGTAACGGCTGTAGTTTCCCACTGATTTCAGCCGTTCACAGTGAATCTAGACAACGCCACGATTGCTGATGTTACCGAGCCAGATCAGTCAGACTACTGCCCCAGCTACTACTGGAATCACACTTCCCCTCGGTTTCTGTATCGTTGAGGTACACAAGTCTCCCCACCTCGGCAATAACTGTCGTTGATGGTCCTCACATTACAAAATAAACGGCCGGTGTTCTTCCTTGCTGCCACTTAGAACGCTATGTTTAATACACACCTCTTTGTTTTGTGTTCAGTTCTTTTGTTATCGGCCAAACATTTTCTTGCAGTCAAATAAAATTGTAATCAAAATCTAGGATCTTAGTCCCGACTTTTATACGTATAATTTTTCTGGGGATTTTTTAGTTGGCCTGCGCATCCCAGTGGTTCTCCGAATCCAAATTACAACATGAAAATACTTTTAGGTTGAAAGGTAGTTTTCGGCATTGGAGCTATCGAATAACCTTTAAATAAATTTCTCCTCCCTTTGAGAAAACGAACCACCACAATTCGTCACCACTGTAATTAATTATACAATTGAATTATAGGGTAAGGTGGTACAATTGCGATCATTTCGGACACTTGTAATTGTAACTGGAAATATATTGAGAAAATAAATAATTTTAACTATGGCATTTGTTCATGGATTTTTAATGAATATGTAACACAAATATTATACAATTACAAAAGTTGGTATAAACACAAAACAGGTTACAGAATTGAGAAGAATCGATCGAAAATGTACCACACTAGGTACAAATGTGATCACTTCCTGGTACAATTTTGATCACTTTCATCTTACACATATAAAGCACTTTTTCACTCGGGCACCAACGCATACTTCGTGGTACCAAACATTGCATTTTTGACAGCGAATCCAGTCACCTTTAGCTACTGATTCTGCACAATAATAATTCAATAAACAAAATCCACAATTATTTTCGTTGTTTGCTGGCGAATTGAAGCTTGGTAAACTTCTTTCATCATTACTCACAGACGTACATTTCCGTTTAATGTTCTTATTGCATTTGTTCATTGTTTTCCTTGTGCCCTGTTGAAAAAGTTTCCTCTTGCTGCGGAGGTTATCCAGGTTTTCATCTGAAGTGAGTTACGTCATTTGACGATGAGGTTTCTTCTCCCATAACGCTGTTAGTAGCTTGACTGGTGCAGATTGAATGCAGCTTTTCTTAACTGGAGTGGTGACAGACCCAATCCGCGCTGGTCTCTCTGGAGCAAAGCATCTTCCGTTTCAGAACTAAGTACCGTTGGATGACCAATTCTGTTTTCTATAGGACTAGTTGGAGTTAATACAGCTTGCATTTTCTTTTTAATTTGCACTTTACCATGTAAAGTGCTGAAAGGAATGTCATATAATTGTGAAGCAGCTCGAAGGCTCAAATGTCCAGTCATTACACTCTTTATTGCCTCATCTAATACAGCTGGACTCCATTTATTGTAGATTTTCTTTTCTGCTCGTTTTCGTGGCATCTAGGAAATAAGAGGTGGCTTTAAAAATCGCGTAGGAAAATCTTTAAATATACAGAATTTATTTGCAAGAATTGTGTATAATATGTCTATGGTAATCAATCGTGACGGACTTAACTGAAAAACTGCATTGATCGAAATTGTACCAGGGTATCGAAATTGTACCATTTTTCTGATCGAAAATGTACTACTGGCGTGAGTGAATTCACGAGTAAATAGTAGTGAATTCTGCCAAGAAATGGCAGCACATGTCACAGAGGCTTTCTCTGTAGGTGCCTCAGAACACGCCCGAATGGAAAACAAGTTTCTAACCTCACTAATATAGAATTTGTAAGCGCGTGGAAACTAGAAAATTTATAAGAGGGCGTTGGACTAAGTAACTCCACTTACCTCTTAACAGGAAAAAATTTATATCTCCGTAGTACAAAGTGGTGTATTCTTGGAAAACACAGAAGGAGCTGTAGAAACCTGATACACTACGACGCCACACAAAGGCAAGTGCTACCAACACTACGAGACTGAAAAATGGCGTTAAACCTTTTGTTGATCGGAATTGTACCTATATCGAATTTGTACCACCTTACCCTATTTCCCAGTTTAATGTAGAGTGAGGTATTTTTTCAGGTTAGATTTCGTTAAAGATTATTATAATATTTCTTAAACAGGAAGAATCACAGAGCAGAAAATAATTGGTCAGTGTGTTTTTGTAATCGTTATAGCGAACCAGCAGTACTTCGCAATGGCTAAAAATGTATGAGAATTGAGTTTAAATCCTAAACTCCTTCTCCCTGTCTACCATCTCTCTGCACATCTCCCCTCCCAGTCTCTTCCTCCTGCCCTCTGACCATCTTCTCCTTCCCCCCCCCCTCCCCCCCTCCCCCCTCCCCCCCTCCCCCCCCCCCCACACACACAATCTATCAGCTTCAACCTTCCTGAATGGGAATTGAAGTGGCTTAAACTGAACTGGTGAATTTATTGGGATAATTGATGTAATTTGAATATGAGAAAGACTAAAGCAGCTGAATCTTTGTAATAGCTTCAACGAAAATATTTCGTACAATTTAATCTGCGAATGGGTAGGATTACAAAGTTTGGAAGGATTCAGATTCCGTATTATAAGGTGATAAACGATAAACAACTTCCCTGTTTTCTGTAAAACCGACAGCGCTATCTATGAAGAATTACACATTCCTACCAATTTTTATGATGAGTGAACAAACGGTGTCGAATCCTATAGAAAGATGCCGTCCGCCATGCACCATACAATTGCTTGTAAAGTTAAAAAGTCTTCATTAAAACTTGCATATACATCGTACTTGCCAAGTTTCAAAGTGATCAGTAAAAAGCTGATGAAATCCATTGATTGGTCCAATGGCGTCAAAGTACCCTTTGCTATGTGCCACATGCGGAGCATAAAAACCTCCTCGATGAAAAAATATAGAAATGTGTCAAATTTGAAGGTGCTCGGTCAAATATATCGTTCCTATTATCAGCTATGATAGTGCATTCGAAAGTTTTAACTTTGCAGGAATTTTTCAACTTTCCTATGTAACTGCCCCGATTATTTGTTTCTGAAAACTTTTTCAGGACCATAACGTAGAAAGAAATAAAAAGAAGGATAACTCCTCTTCATCGTCTTAAGCTTGAGTTATAAAGGTCAGCCAAAAACACATTGAAAAACGCAGTTTAAGTTTTCTCAAAGTTCCCAGTTTTACGGTAGATTTTCCAAAATTTTCTTTCAAACGAACCTTGTCCTTACAATCACAAACACAATGAGGAAAAGGTAAGCTAGATTGGTCGTGCCGTTCTCAAGCGATAATCTTATAGCCGCACAGCAATGGCAACGCGCTATAAGGCGCCTTGCCGCGGAGTTCCGTCGGAGGTTCTAGTCCTCCCTCGGGCATTTGTGTGTGTTGCGCGCGCGCGCGCGCGTTAGTGTGTGTGTGTGTGTGTGTGTGTGTGTGTGTGTGTGTGTGTGTGTGTGTGTTTGGCCTTCGCATGAGGTAAAGTAGTAAGTTTAGGGCCAATGACCACTGCAGTTTGGTCCCACTGCTTCACAAAGATTTGCACGATTTTATGATCTTATATATGAATAGAGTGTCATTCTAAGCATAATTTCGTACGGTTCCGAGGTCGAAGGTTTCCCTTGTATTATACAGGCTGATTCAACTAAGCTGTTCACCTCAAATATTTGCCGAACAGTTCAATCCTTTGAGTCCCAATATGTCAAAAATAAGTAAACTTCTAAACATTTTTACAAAAGTCACTTTCATTAGTCTCATAAGTGATGAATACAAAACCTTTTTCATAAAAAATAGTTCTTTACCGAAGGTGGTTCCACATTACACCGTTTAAATGCCATTTTCTTCCTGAGGTTCAGTTTTTGTGCTGCAGTGTGCACAACGACGAGATTGTCGTTTTTTGGTATTTGTTCAGACTTGGTTTCTTTCGGTTCTTGAGACACTGTCTTTTTGAATTTGTTTACATTTAGATTCTTGCACATTCTTGACCTCAATTACTAACCCATGTTTTCGTTTTCGAGACACTGATGTTGCCTGCTGTGGATTATGAAAATGAAACGGAAGTAAAAGTCTCTTCCTGTCCTTCCATATAAATGCAGGCATGCCTTCTTCTGTGCATATGTAGTCATATTCTCCGTGCTGAAAATGTTTTTCATCATTCTAATGTTTGGTCAAGTTTGAAATCAGTGTGTTCATTAAGTATTTCTATTTATATTTTAGAAACGAAAACCATTCAGTACTTCACATCGAAAACGCATTTACGATATTGCATAAAATACCAAAGGGAACAGAAATGAATATTTTGGAGGAATTTGAAATATATATTCTCACTAAAAATTATCCGGACGAAATACTTAATGAACACACTGATTTCAAAAATAAATATTACCTGGTTAATTTTATTGACTTGGGCAGCTGACGGCCAATTAGCCAGCTTAATACATATATTTCACATTCAGTATATTCTTGTAATGGAGTAATATAATTAACCGTAAATGCATTTTGATCATCATTACACTTAAAAGTAAATTATTTTACAACTGGTTGTCATTTTGATAGGAGAACTATGCATGTACAATATGATATATTAGTGAATAAAAAATTTTGAAGTCACAAACATAAAAGGAATACATATAATTAATTTAACAAATGTGTCCAATATGCAACGTCAAATGTTATAAGGTAGTTTTATACAAACAATTGTTCTTGTGCCACCAGATGGTAGGGAATGAAGCGAATAGAAACACTAGACATAAAATTGCTCAGAGCCCGTTCGAAATATTTATACAATTAAGGTAAATTGTAATATCATAAAATGATGGATAACAGTACAATTTTATCACTACACACATATCTTGGCAGCTTGTAAGGATAACTTAGTCGATTACTATATGTATGTAAACATCTTTGGCAGAGCTGTTGTTAATTACGCAAAATATCAAAGTTTTCTTTAATTTAACGTTTTAGCGTAAAAAGCTGCACAAAAACTGACAGCTAAAAAACGTATCCAACTACGAAATACGTGAATATTTCCATACAGTTTATACAACAGTTACGCCAGATGTCATCGTAGACGTCAGTTATAAGGAAAATTTATAACAAAAAATTATGTACATTTTCGTATTATTTCATTTTTAATTAATTAATGTAATTCTTATACACGCAGGCGCTTGATAAAGACAAAATGTTGAAACAGCTGTAGCGCTATTGAATAAAATATAAGCAGAGATCCGGAACTTTCATTACAATGTCATTCAAATACAGCGTTGAAATTATATAATTCTTATTATTAAAATGTTGAAGTACGACTTCACTAACACTGGGGCCTGCAGGTAAAAAATCATGTAAATTCATTTGTTCATCTGATGTTGCTAACCCTTTCTTTCCCACATTATGAACTCAGCTTTGGAAAACTTAAAATTCCATGTTTTTTGTATTAATACAATGGACTAAACATCAAAAATACGTGTTTTAAAATTTTTGATCGAACTATTGATAATTTATGTTATATATTTCATGCGCAAGACAGACATTTGTATCGAGGTATTTTATTACTTGGGACGTTATTTTGTTGATAGATAATACTTCCAGATCAATAATGCAAACTTAAGCTTCGGCATAGCACCAAAGACAAGACAGTTCACTGCTGAAATAAAATAACATGAACTACACTCACGCTCACACTCACAGCACAATACAGACAGCAAAGTAACACAACGTCCAAGACGGATAAATTAATGCCTCAGAAGTGGCTACACGCCATACCAGGCGGCAAAATGTCGTACTAGAAGCATGTAGTTCGTCAACAACCATGCGACTTTAAAGACTGGTACATAAAATACCGTTGTAGTACAGGAACAACACAATGAATGAGTTAAAAATCTTTCTTCCTCAATTTCCTGTTTCACATATCCACTAAGTTTGGGACATTCGCCTTTCTTTTAAGACTGTGGCAGTCAAAAGCAGAAATGTACCGTACTTAATCGATGAATCATCCCTAGTTGCCACGCCCTTTGCTTTCCAATTGATGTGTTGTGCAACTATAAGTGTGGTTACATTAAACTTTTCTCAACTATTATGAAATTGTAATAAGACTCTTAGCTGCGTAAGGCTGGAACGCCCCATTAGTTGGACACTACAGTTACACGTGGTAACACGGACTTCCGATTAGGACAGCAATTTGTTTGATGTTCAAAACAGACAAATATAGTGTTCTAAATATTGTAATTTCTCCGAAGCTACGTACTGGATTTCGATGGGTGTGACGCTACGATGGTAGCGGCAGCAATTACTATATATCCATTTGAGGAAATGAAGTTGATATCGATATCTATGTAATTGATACAGCTATTGCAAGAGCTATACGTCATTTAGTGAAGACCTTCCTCCAATTCATCTACGTTTGAGGAAAACAGCTTAGCTGAATCACCCTGTATACTTAGTGACACAATTCTCATGGTACTGGCACACGTATTTCTTTCCAGTACCTTTAGAAAGAGATAAATAATGGTTGACAGTTATGAGTGTCTGTTCTGTGAAGGGGTCTGACTGTATGCAACATAGTGTGTCGCATATGTGAAGGAAGAGACTGCGTACACGTGGAAAGAGGAGGTGTGTGGGGCGGCACGTGTCGGCACTTAGAGAACGGAAGCGCGAAGCCAGTAGCCGAGGGTCAGCCGGTGGCGGTGACGGACGAGGCGGCGGGGCTTGGGGTTATTTTGGGGCACCCCCGCGGGATGCTTTGGGAGCCCGCCAAGGCCGCCGCTGGCCAGCGCAGCCCCCACCGTCCCCCACAAGGTCCAGCCTCGACTCAACACACCCGAGGCTACTGCTCTACCAAATCATCTTCACAAACATCATCAACATCACACCACTGCTATCGTTTCAACTGACATAAAAACACAGTATAAGGAATCTATACAGATTATCATGTAAATCATGGGATTCTTCTAGATAAGCTTAAGTTTTGTGGTATGAGTGGGACAGTGCACAAATGGTTTAAATCATACTTAACTGGAAGAGTGCAGAAAGTTGAAATAAGCAGTTCACATGATATATATGAAACAATTAATTCTTCTAACTGGGGAGTTATCAAAAATGGGGTCCCACAAGGTTCGGTCTTGGGTCCTTTGCTGTTCTTAATATATATTAATGACTTGCCATTCTACATTCACGAAGATGCTAAGCTAGTACTTTTTGCTGATGATACAAGTATAGCTATCGCACCTGACAAACAGGAATTAACTGATGAAATTGAAAATGATATCTTCCAGAAAGTTATTAAGTGGTTCTGTACAAATGGACTCTCATAAAACTTTGATAAAACCAAGTATATACAGTTTCATACAGTAAATGGCATGACACCATTAATAAATTTAGACTTTCAACATAAATCTGTAGCTAAGGTAGAATATTCAAAATTGTTAGGTGTTTGCATTGACGAGGGACTGAATTGGAAGAAACATATTGAAGATCTCCTGAAACGTCTGAGTTCAGCTACTTATGCTATCAGAGTCATTGCAAAATTTGGTGATATACATCTCAGTAAATTAGCTTACTACGCCTATTTTCATTCACTGCTTTCATATGGGATCATATTCTGGGGCAATTCAACATTGAGTAAAAAAGTATTCACTGCACAAAAGCGTGTAATCAGAATAATTGCTGGAGCCCACCCAAGAGCATCCTGCAGAAATTTATTTAGGGATCTAGGGATACTCACTGTAGCTTCACAATATATACATTCACTCATGAAATTTGTTATTAACAATCCGACCCAATTCAAAAGTAATAGCAGTGTGCATAGCTACAACACTAGGAGAAAGGATGATATTCACTATTCAAGGTTAAATCTAACTTTGGCTCAGAAAGGGGTGAATTATGCTGCCACAAAAGTCTTTGGTCACTTACCAAGTAGCATCAAAATTCTGACAGATAGCCACCTAGTATTTAAAAAGAAATTAAAGCAATTTCTGAATGGCAACTCTTTCTACAATGTAGATGAATTTTTATATAAAACTTTAAAAAATAAAAAAATAAAAAAAAACTTTAAATATTGATTGTCAAGTATAGACAACAATTACTAAAGTGACACGTTCCACATTACGAAATGTCGTATATATGATCAATGGAACAATTATTAATCTAATCTAATCTAATTATAAACATGTGTGTATAGATAGTGACGGTTCGTCCTCATTTTCACTGGCGGCGCCCAGAGAAAAAGTCAGCTTGTAATACCGAACTGTTCCGAACTGTTTGCAACATCAATTCATGTGGTATACTTAAAAATACCAGAAAACTGTAACTATGGGAACTATATAGTTATAAATATAATCAACGATGTACAATAACTCACAATATCCGGAAGTGAACCGTCAGGACTGCACGATGTTAACCGTGCGGTTTAGGACGTCATGTCATGGAACTTGCGGCTGGTCCCAACGGAAGATCAAGTCCTCTATCGAGCCTGGGTGTGTGTTGTCCTTACGATATGTTACTTTAATATGTGTATGACACTAGGGGCCAATAGCAGTTTGGTTCCATGAGTCTTTCTTTACACACATATGAACATATGAACCGTTAGATTCGAAATTCGAACCCAACCAGTTCTAAACACCAAACGTATTTACTTAAAGTTACATATTCTCAATTTACTATCGATTTTAATAGCGACCAGTACGGTCAGAAAGTAAAATATTTTACTCAAGACGGGAGGAAGAAAAGTTTTCAGTAACCATAGAGGTATAAGCATAATGGGGTGATTGTATGGAAAAGTTTTGAAAACTAGAATAGAGAAAGAGATTAATGATGTGGGAAAGCAAAATGGTTTTATATCAGTACGATTTTGCACAGATAATATATTCACTTTCAAAATCAGAGCAGAAAAGAGTTTGGAAAAAAATCCTTTTGGAAACTCAACGAATTGATAAAATGTTTTAATATGAAAAAATCTTTAATTTTAATGAAACTCCAGCTCCAGTTGCATTTATTGGTGCTTTATTTAAGCCCACACTACCGGTTTCGGCCTCTATGTTAGGCCATTTTCAAGTATGACAGACCTGCATATAATGTGTAACAATAAGTTTACAAGAATTACATGGTACAAGAGAGAATGTTATATATGTAAAAAGGTACTCTACAAAAGCAGAAGGAAACTTACGTTATGCCATAGAGAAAGCAACGTCAAGTGATTACAATAGAACTCAGAGAATTTAAAACTTTTGTTGCCCAATGGCGACGTGAGAAAAATGGGCGTGTCGTATTTAACATTCCAAAACATTATAATCGGCATGTTCTGATGTGTTCTGATATAAACATTACATCATTGCAAGCATGAAATTCTAAACATTAGTTGATAAAATAGTTTTTAGAAATGCTCCGCAAGTTCGTGGCTGTTTTTAAAACCTATACTACTGTTTGTAAACAGTACAATGTAAGCAAGCAACGACGCGTCCAAACAGCTCTAGAGCCCACACCAGCGTACAAATTTCGCTCGCTAGAGGCCGCCCCTCAACTATCGGCTTGGACGCCTCGTTTGTTGCAATCATTTTACATCCTAAGAATTTTTGTACCTTATTTAAACAATACATCCAACTTTAATGTAAACTAAATTGAATACAATTGGCCTTAAGCTAAATTATTATACTTCCTGTATCAAAATTTTAAATTGACGACACGCCCACTTTTCACATAGCCTCATTGGCCGCTATATGTTCCGTTTTGTATCCTAACTGACATTTATAATATTTTACTATTGACCTTTAAATTTTATCAACTAATGTTTAGAATTTCATGCTTGCAATGATGTAATGTTTATATCAGAACACATCAGAACATGCCGATTATAATGTTTTGGAATGTTAAATACGATACGCCCATTTTTCTCATGTCGCCATTGGGCAACAAAAGTTTTAAATTCTCTGAGTTCTATTGTTGTAATCACTTGACGTTGCTTTCTCTATGGCATAACGTAAGTTTCCTTCTGCTTTTGTAGAGTACCTTTTTACATATATAACATTCTCTCTTGTACCATGTAATTCTTGTAAACTTATTGTTACACATTATATGCAGGTCTGTCACACTTGAAAATGGCCTAACATAGAGGCCGAAACCGGTAGTGTGGGCTTAAATAAAGCACCAATAAATGCAACTGGAGCTGGAGTTTCATTAAAATTTGAACCACAGTTGCGGCAACAGCAAGCCTCCAGTGATGGAGAAACTAATAATTGGACTGCCCAGCCAGGCAAGAAAAGCTGTCTTCACCTACAAGAAACTGCAGATAAGACTATCTTCTATTATTGCTAATTTAAAATTTAACAAGACTTGTTTACGACTTAATATCATCCCTAACTATGTAAATGTTAGGATTAACTCAGGCTCAAATGCAGGTCGCTTAACAAAACGTCAATGTGAAAAACTGTGGATAAAAAACGAAATCCGGGAGTTTTATAAGAAAAAGGAGCTTTTGAATTTAAACTTGTACAACACTCACTTAATGCTATCCAAATTTTTATCTTCTTTGCAATTTGATCAGGTGCACGAATACATAAGAGTGGGAGTGCTTAGACAACAAATGGAGCTGGAGGTTAGGCGTAAAAAGAAACTAGACAGACTTTTCGCATCTCAAAATCAGGCCGTAATCGTCAAGAAGAATAACGAAAACAGCTTTGAATTCTACGATAGAGTAATTAACAACACCACAATTGAATTCTGTAGGAATGAACAGGCACTTTTAAATAAAGGTTTAAAGTTCATTCCTGAACCCATTATGGGAAAGAAACAAATAAAAGATTTATTGGCGCATGCCAAATTGGCAATAGATACTGTTAAGGTTAATAAAACTGAACAAGCAAGATTAGCCGTAGGGGTCAACAAAATTCTAAGTGAGGCTGCGCACCGACCTACAAAACACCTCTTAGAACTTTCTGTATGTCGTGGCATCAATCAGAAACTAAAACATCACAACGCCTTAATAACCAAGGCAGATAAGGCAAATACCTTGGTTATCACATACACACGCGATTATGTGGAGAAAGCAGAAAAGTTCTTTTCGGAAAATAATGTTACAGAAATAAATTACAACCCAACAAACAAGCTTCAGGCAGAGATCAGGAAAGCTACAGATAGGAACTGTTTTATATTCATGGGCAAAAAAGAAGAAGACAGCTTAAAAATAATGCATCCTAGAACTCCTTCTTTACGTTTACAAATCAAGACCCACAAGAATAATGCGCCTAGGCCAATTGTTAACGCTATCGACAAACCTAGTTATTTACTGGAGAAAAAAAACTAAATAAACTACTGAGAGAGCATTACACCTTTGAAAATAATTACTCTGTAAAAACAGTTACGAACTTGTGGAAACAGTTAGACACATCTCATTCCCGGCCAACGCTAGGCTCGCCTCGCTCGACATATCAAACATGTATACTAACATACCTATAAACGAAACAATAACAGTAATTAAAAATAATTTGATGATGCACAAGAAACTTCCTCCCGGGGAAATCATTGAAATGATTGAGCTGCTGGAAATATCACAAAAGTACAACTACTTTATATTTCACGACAAAATCTACACACAGAAAGACGGACTAGCAATGGGATCTCCCTTGGCAGGTACACTGGCAGATATTTTCGTCAACCACTTAGAAAACAAATTCTTTAATTACCATCCTGGAATTAACGCTAAAATAGTGTACTATAAACGGTATGTTGACGATATTCTCGTCTTATTCATTGGCTCCCAACAAGAAATAGACCAATTTGCAAACGCTTTTAGCGAAATGCACAATAACATCTCATTTGCCGTTGAGCATCAACAGGACAACAATATTAAATTTTTAGATCTTTCCATCAGCATGGTTCAAAACAAACACACCTTTGGTATTTACCACAAACCAACATCTTCTGACGTCATTATCCCGGCTGCATCCTGTCACCCTGCTCAGTATAAAAAGGCTTATTTCCGTTCAGCAGTACATAGACTCCTCAAACTGCCACTACAAGATAATGAAGTAAAAAAGGAACTTAACTGGCTCCGAAATATAGCACGGAATAACGGCTATCATAGCATGATCGTAGACGAGATTTTTAACGTGGCCAAATCCAACAAAAACCAAGTGAGCCAAAATATGGAACCGGGTAAGAAATACTTTGTTTCATTCCCCTTCAGTGGTCAGGTCTCGTATAAACTAAGTAATTTGTTTAAAAATTGTAACGTGCAAATTGCGTACAAATCACAACCCTCACTTCAGCGTCTTTTAATACGTGACATAAATACAACGCAGGACATATATCAAAACGGTGGCATATACAAAATTCACTGCTCCGACTGTAATGCATACTACATCGGGCAAACAGGACGCAACTTCAAAACGCGTTACAAGGAACACACAGAACTCGGCAGAAAAAACGCTGAAAGCAAATCCACCTTCGCTGCTCACCTTATACGCAACAGTCACAAGGTAGACAGTATCGAAAACAACCTGACAATACTCCATACAATGAGGAAAGGCTATTTCATGGATTTTTATGAAGAGGTTGCTATATACACTCACCTAAAAAAGTCCAAGAAAGACACGCTTAACGAGCAATGCACTTTAAAAAATACTAATTTCTTAGATATCTGCCGCCCAGTAACTGGCAAAGTTTTTTAGAAATGCTCCGCAACTTCGTGGCTGTTTTTAAAACCTATACTACTGTTTGTAAACAGTACAATGTAAGCAAGCAACGACGCGTCCAAAAGAGCTCTAGAGCCCACACCAGCGTACAAATTTCGCTCGCTAGAGGCCGCCCCTCAACTATCGGCTTGGACGCCTCGTTTGTTGCAATCATTTTACATCCTAAGAATTTTTGTACCTTATTTAAACAATACATCCAACTTTAATGTAAACTAAATTGAATACAATTGGCCTTAAGCTAAATTATTATACTTCCTGTATCAAAATTTTAAATTGACGACACGCCCACTTTTCACATAGCCTCATTGGCCGCTATATGTTCCGTTTTGTATCCTAACTGACATTTATAATATTTTACTATTGACCTTTATATTTTATCAACTAATGTTTAGAATTTCATGCTTGCAATAATGTAATGTTTATATCAGAACACATCAGAACATGCCGATTATAATGTTTCCTGTATCAAAATTTTAAATTGACGACACGCCCACTTTTCACATAGCCTCATTGGCCGCTATATGTTCCGTTTTGTATCCTAACTGACATTTATAATATTTTACTATTGACCTTTATATTTTATCAACTAATGTTTAGAATTACATGCTTGCAATGATGTAATGTTTATATCAGAACACATCAGAACATGCCGATTATAATGTTTTGGAATGTTAAATACGACACGCCCATTTTTCTCATGTCGCCATTGGGCAACAAAAGTTTTAAATTCTCTGAGTTCTATTGTTGTAATCACTTGACGTTGCTTTCTCTATGGCATAACGTAAGTTTCCTTCTGCTTTTGTAGAGTACCTTTTTACATATATAACGTTCTGTCTTGTACCATGTAATTCTTGTAAACTTATTGTTACACATTATATGCAGGTCTGTCACACTTGAAAATGGCCTAACATAGAGGCCGAAACCGGTAGTGTGGGCTTAAATAAAGCACCAATAAATGCAACTGGAGCTGGAGTTTCATTAAAATTCGAACCACAGTTGCGGCAACAGTAAGCCTCCAGTGATGGAGAAACTAATAATGAAAAAATCTGTCAAAGTCGCAAATGTTTGTCAAAGGAAATGGAACTAAATATAACTTTCGTAGATCTGCAATACACCTATGACTCAGTCCCACTCCAGAAACTATGGTCCGTTTTACAGAAATCTGGAATAAGTAAAAGACACATAAATGCAAGAAAAATCGTGTGTAGAGATAATTAGGCCGTAGTACAGATCGGAAATGTACCTCTGACCCATTTTAATAGGAAAGGGAGTTAAGCTAGGATGCTTTCACCCATTTTATTTAAAATGTACTTGAGTGCAGTTCTCGAACATTGGATTATAAAATGTAGACCGATGGGAATACATCTCGGAGATAAACATATGCATACTATTCTCTTTGCAGAGGAACAAACAGTGATAGCAGATCAGCAAGATACGCCTTATATGCTAAAGAAGTTAGTTGAAGAATATGAAAAAATGGTGTTTCGAAGTTAATACTAAGAAAAAGTTATGGTAATGGGAGGTGAACGACAAGATACAGAAGTGGAGAGACGGAAGATAAAAAAAAAAAAAAAAAACCGTGCATATGAATATCTAGGTCTTACATCTAGTGAAAATTAAATGCATGAGAAGGACATAACGAAGAATATATGAAAAGGAAAAAACATTTTTAACACTCTGCATCTCATACTGTGCAATAATAACTTGTCTAATCACACAAAGAAGAATGTCTCTAAGGCATTAATAGAACCAATCAAGACATTTGGAACAGAAGTGTGGGTTAATTTTCAAAAATAGAGAACAGAAACTACTTTCGGCAGAGCTATCACACTGGAGATGATGCTACAAGTTAACATCATTTGACCACATGCGGAAAGAAATAATTGCATGGAGGATGATAGCTACATCCGCCATTATAGATGAAATTAATGATAAAAAATTGAAATGGTACGGACTTTTGCTATGTATAGAACAGGGAATGATACAATTAGAAGCCTGGAGTTGGATCCCACCACATAGAAGTAAGCAAGCATTCAAGAGGAAATGAGGAAACGAGAATTGGAAGAAGAAATCTGCACAGACAAAGACCGATGGTGCTTAGCATGTAAGAAGCGGCAATGATGTTGCATATATATAGGCTTAATAGGCCCTTCTAGGTAATAGATATATGGTAAGGGAGCATGACTGCGTACTGCGTGGCCTTAGGATTGCACTGTGTATCAAAACTGTTAGCCAGTAGCCAAAATAAAATCACACGGCGACTATAGAAGAAATATATATTTTTCAATAAATATTTCACCGAAGTATAACATCACACACTTATAAAAGTACAAAGGAAAAGTAATGAAGCTAGTGGATCTACTGACCTCAGTTTAGACACACGCACAAAGTACATTTTATAGTTTTTTAAAAAGTAAATAAATAAATAATAGTTAAAAAAGTGAAGTTAAAATTTGATCTACTCATTCCACAACTTCCTTATTAAAATCAGCAGTCGAGCGGTCTAAAGAGTCTGGCTGCGGAGCGCGCGGTTGCTCGCCGTGGAGGTTCGAGTCCTCCCTGGGACATGGGTGTGTGTGTTGTCCTTAGGTTAGTTTACCTAGGTTTAAGTAGTTTGTAAGCTACGGACTGATGACCACGCAGTTTGGTCTGATAGATCTACGAACATTAAAAAACATTAAAATCAGCGGTGTAAGATAGACCCTGCAAAGATTTCATTTTATTATTCGGATCGACTGCTTTCTCAATTTTTTTTTTGTGAATAATCTGTGTTCATCTTATCTTCTTTGTATTTAGGGACTGGATTAAATTGTTGAATATAGTGACAGTAATGATTCTTTCTGCTTTAGTTATTCTGTAGGATACATTTTTTTGGAGGAATATACAAGTATATCCAACTTATAACTTAAAAGGGGAAAATTTACATTACAGACAGGTTAAGTACAGGGTCAAAACAAGTGACGAATTTTTTGTATCTCATTTTTGAAAATTTTTATCCTACAAAAACTCATAACCACATATGACTAACTGAGCTGCAGCTATTAAAATACAAATAAAGAACATCACTTGAACAACCACTCAAGAAACTGTACTCAAATACTTCCAAGTTACAGGTTTAAGAGCTAAGGCTGCTGGTCCCTTATGTTGTCAGGTCAGCAAGGAGGGTTGAGAGACAGCTCGGTTCGCAGGGGTGCGAGAAAGGACGTGAGTTGAGGTGACGCCAAGCTGGGGGAACGAAGTGGGCAAGGACAACGACTTGGACGTCACTATTGTAGTGGTCTTCAGACCGGAGACTCGTTTAAGGAGGCTCTCCACCCTACTCTATCTTGTGCATTCCTCTTCATAAGGACAGTAATCCACATTCATTTGAATTCCTTACTGTATTCTTCTCTTGTTCTCCCTCTACGATTTTTACCACACACACTTCCCGCCATCTTAATTTACGATTCCTTTATGTCGAAAAAATTTTCTTACCAATCGATCCCTTCTTTTAGTGAAGGTACGATAGAAATTCCTTTTCTCCCCAATTCTGTTCAGAATCTCCTCATTAGTTATACAAACTCCCCACCAAATCTTCAGCATCCTTCACTAGCGCAACATTTCAAAAGCTTCTATCCTCTTCCTGTATGAAATATTTATCGTCCATGTTTCACTACCATACAAGGCAGCACTGCACAAAAAATGCCTTAGGAAAAGACTTCCAAATACATAAATTAATATTCTATGTTAACAAATTTCTCTTTTTCAGAAACGCTTTTCTTCACATTTCCATCCTGCATTTTATATCCTCTGTACTGTGACCAGTCTATCCTAGGATGATGGATCAAAGACAAAATTTTAGCTGGCATGCAGGTCATCAAAGATAGATCATAAGTCAATTTAAACTCGTTTTAACGACTGAGTGGACATCGATGTCTACAAAAAATACCGCTATTCGACTGGATTTATACACCAAACAAACAGAAATTACATCTGAGTGAGGAAAATTCGACATTAAGGTTTACACATTGCATTACATCAGCTATATTCCATCGAATGCATGATAAGAGGTTTTTTGAATTTGGAATGAAGTCAAAGGTGAAAATTTTACGTACGTTACATGCAGTACAATTAAATGACTTTACTACAGGTCCTTTTATTCAGTGTTAAGCTGCAGCACATTATGAGCATTGAATACGACCAGACAGGATGCTAAAAACGTGTGCTCCCACGTGTCTGAGTCCTTTAAATAACACTGTTAATCCCCGTGTTTCCACTTCAAGTATATTTATTTTCGGAATGGTGGGTTACAGAAATCAGGACATTACACCTCAGAACGGTAGAATAAAATACAGACTTTTTTATAAACAGTTATTTATTTTTGTCATTAACCAATAAGAAATAAGTTACCGTAGAAAAAACAGTTAGTACCCATTTAGTAGCCATTCCTTATTCACCACAAGGATTGCTACTTATTGAATTGCGATAACTAATTTTCATTGATTTTATACATATACATTACATTTTTTTAAAAGAATTAGTTATCAAATGGTTCAAAGTTATCATCCTCTTTCTCTATTCCTAGAATGTTTTTCAAGAAATCACATCAAATCACAACATACCTAAATGTATTCATAAACTAGCTGAAAAACCCGCGTTGCCCGGGTATTTATTTGTTTGTTCCTGCCTTAAGTTAGTACTTTTCGTATCGTCTCCTTTTATCTAAAAAATCTACGTTTCTCCAGGATACTATTAATATTTCGTGTTTGATTATTTATAAAATTTTAAACATGGCTGCAATTCAGCAACGGTGGAACAACAATCCAAGAGTCAACACAGTTTCAGCCGACCAGTTGCATAAAATAGTTTACATCTATAAACCTTTACCCAGGTTTCGGCAAAATTAATTTTGCCTTCTTCAGAAGGATACCTAATGAAAACGTGACAAACATATATGAAAAATAGTAAAATACAAAGGTGTTTTTAACGTAAGAAATTAAAATTCCAGTATAGGTGAAAATGTACTTACAATAAAGTTCACATTAAAAAGTTGTTAAAATGTGGCTGACTCCATGTCAATAGATTAAAATTTTAAAATTTAAAACAAAGTCACATTATAAAATTTCGGAGCATGTCCACACACAGGTCAAGTGAGCACTGCGTACTGGCAAAGGCGATAGAGCGCCCGCACTAGGTGGCGCCAAGAGGGCTGATGGGCGTGCGCGCAATCGCGGACGCGAATGAATTTGACAAACGGGAACTATATGTCATATGATACTGAAGGAAACATAAAATAAAATGGAAAATGAGATGCAAAGAAGTCTGGAGCCGAGCTATGTGGGTGGCAGAATATATATACGTGCGTACACGCAAAAATTAGATAAAGAAAAGTTAGAAAATATTCAGCGGCCAGCATAGTGCATGCACCACAAACTACAAACAAACAGCACGCATCCGGCGGGAGGGAACGGTACAAACACCACACATCACAACACCAGAAAATATCAACAAGGGCGCCACTAGAAATCTGATGATAAACATTAAGCATCATAACGGTATAAAACTATAAACAAGTGCGACTCTAGAATTTTGAGGACAATAAACACCGTGCAGGAACAAGTATTGCATTAACAAATGTCAAACAGTATAGGTTTGAAACCTTCTAGGTACTGTCTACTTGCAAGTTGAAGTTGGTCGTTCAGCATATTACCATCGTTGATGATGAGGTGTTTTAAAATTTCATATTCTTCCCATAAATCAAGTTTCCTTCCCTTGGCTTCTCTATGCAAAATTACAGTGTCTTCCAACGATTTAGGGACATGATCTGCTACAAGCAAATGCTCGGCAAAGTTAGAATTGTGTACATTGCGTCCTGTCCTCCCTAGTAGATGTTCTTTATACCGCACCTTGATTGCTCTTCCTGTCTGTCCTATGTAATAACAGGGACAGTTGTTACATATTATTTTGTAAATGCCAGAATTGGAAACAGGATCTACTAAGGTCTTAAGTGTATGAACAAGATTTTTCTTTAAATTATTGTTAGTAGAAAAAGTTACCTTGCAATCGTATTTCTTCGTCAATAGACGTTGTAATCTGTACGATACATTGCCTAAAAACGGAATAGAAATGAACCTCTGACTGTCATTTTTATCCAGGTGCGATTTGCTACTGAGCAATATTGAAAACTGTTGGGAAGTCTTTTGATCAACGATGCGTTGCACTACATTTGTATCGTACTATGGCTATGGATCAATAACGGGTACGATACAAATGTATTCAGTGGTATGGGTGTATACTGCCTATAGCATTTCTCGCGAATAAAATTAATAGTGAACGAGTAATAAATTGTAAAGTCATGCCAAATGCCGTGATTTTACTGTATGGACGCCAAAAAAGTAGTAAGCGACAAACGTTTTTCCTTTCATCGTTTTGCTGGGGTTGTCAGCGAGAAAAAGTTTCCTAAAGGATTAAAATTATGTTTAACTTTTGTTGTAAGTCGCTAAGTGATCTTTTCAAATAGTGGACTGATAAACTCACACTATCCCGTGCCGCAAGACGGAGAAGTTTTCCTTGTTTATGACGTCATATCTCCTGAACTATCGGCCCTATCGCAAAATCCTTTCTTATCTGACGTCTTCTACCTATAAACTATATTCCTGCCAAATTTCAGCTACACTAGGTGAAGTAGTTTTCTAGAGTTCTTGTTTAGTCAGTGAGTGAGTGAATGAGTGTCCTTTCCCTTTTATACAGAGATTAAGTAACTTGAATACAATACAATGGATTAATATAAAGTATGCATTTCTCGACAATACGTGGTTATGAAACAGTTATTTTCAATGAAAATGATTTTTTAATAAATTTTACAGCTTTTATAATTTCCGAGACACCTGGCAAGACTTTGTGATAGTTAATTTTCATTCTAGTATTATCCTCATAATCCTCTATGAGAAATGATAATATTTGTAACGACTAACGTGATTACTATATATTTCAACCAGTTGCCGAAATACCAAATTTTTCGAGGAGGGCTCTACAGGATGTTCTAGAACTAAGAACAGACACATTCTTCAAAACACACTTCCTTTTTGAAACAGCAGTATTCATGTTAGTTGAGTTTTCCCCAAAACTATCTCTTTGATTGCTAATTAAATAATTTCTTCATTTGTAACTAAACCGTATCAGTTGCTATGCGAACTACAAACGTAACTGAACTAAGGTACTTCTTAATTTTCAGTATTTGGGTTTTCTAAATACGCTTGTCCCAAACCTCTTCTTAAATTTGACTAGTGAGTAGACTAATTTTGTGATTTGCGCAGTTCTGAATTGCATTTTCTGAGTAATAATAAATATTTCGTAAACGATCTATTACTGTTTTCATATATTTCACAGGCCACCTTTTCCGCATGGAGAGCGTTGCTGCTATTCATTCATATGCTTGTAAAGGAGGGTAAGGTATTCGTTAATCAGAAGATTACTTTGAACACCACAGTGCTTTACTAGGCATGGTTATGTTGGAGGAGGTATGCCTTTGCCTTCCTCCGATCTTGGAAATTAACCAGCCAGTTTGAATGGGACCTACTGTTTAACAAAGGTTCCGAATCATGATGCAGCTCGGAATTTTTCACATCAACCAACATAGCCAGAGGTTGAAATGGTCAAGTAACAGATAAAATTCTTCGATCATCTTCAAAGAAGACAAAATCGGCATCTTCTTACAATTCGAGTCAAACATAATTTATCATCATGTTTTCGTTTTTCGTCGTCCTTAGAAAATTTGTGGAGGTGTATTTTCGTCTATTGCAACCTAAACGTAAGGAGTATTTGTTGCATACGCGTTTCGCTTCTTTATTTGTGAAGCATCATCAGTGGCTTGTAATACATGTTTGTTTTTTGTATGTACAATATTCACTGCAGAACAGTTATAAATATTTTTCTAAGTTTCACAGCATATAATGAATCTTTTCCATGTGCACTTGCTAATTCTGATCTAATAGGTTAAAATAACTTCTGTAGCACAATTTTTCTGCGAAGTTAATTTTTCAGCATTACTTGCGCTTTTTGGTGTTAGTGCCTGTGTGCCGTCATGCAGCTGTGTGTTTGTGCTCCAGATGGATGGATATTTTTTTCTTGATTAACACATTTATCTCGTCACTTCACCATGTACGTTTTTGTGAGGGTTTGTTTACAGTGTGTAGTGTTGTCAACTGTCGCCTTTCATCTGTCTTCTGCTTGTGATCCTTGTATCGCTGAGTGTATCAGCTGTTTTTTATTTGTGTTGCTCTCTGTGTAGTAGAGTGTGTGTGTATGTTACTATTTGCATTAGTTTTTTGCGAGAGTGGGTTAAGGCATATCAAGAGGAGAGAAAGAAAGAAGGATATAGGACATTTCAGGCTTCATCGGTGTTTACCACTGTTTTTGTGGCCAGTTTGACCAGTGAGTTGTTGCTTATGTTGATCTGATCATTAATCACTTTCTTATTCATTATCAGGGCTCGTTGTATATGGAAATTTTCTTGTGGTGTCAGGAGTTTTTTGTCTCGATTATTACCTCAGATAATTTTCATGTCTTGTTCCATGTTGGATGGTTCGTGCCCATATTTTATCAGGTGTTCTGCAGAGGTGGAATGACTATTTTCATACTTCCAGCTACTTATATATTCCTTATATCTGGTTTTGAAATTGCTGTCTGTCATTCCCAGATATAATGATTTACATTCTTGGCATTCTAACTGCTATAAACTTGCCCCTTCATATTTGTCTGGTTTGTCTGTCATTTGTAAATGTGACAAGAGTGTGTTTCTTATTTTGTAGGCTATTTTTAGTCTTTGTTTCTTTAGCATGTTTGATTTTTCCGTGTTGATTTGTGTTTGTATTTTAGAATGTACAATTTATTTTTGCTAAGAGAGTTGCTGTTTAGTGTGTCTGTGTGTGTTGCCTTGTGTATGTTTGTGGGATTTTTGGATGTTTGTGTTTTGTACTAGCTACAATTTTACTTTAATTGTATTTTGATTTTCTGTTTGACTATTTTCTGTTGTTTGGGTGTTATAAGCATTGTTTTTAGCTAAAATGAGTTTTATTGTTTTTCTTTCTCATAGTAGTTTTCTTTGCTTAGTGAGACGTTGTTCGTTCTATGTAACATATGCCATAGGGCTGCTAGTTCTTTTTAAATATGGGGGTGGTTAGATCATCATGTATGATTATATCTGTTGCTGTTGGTTTTATAAAAATGTCAAATGTATACTTATCAATGTATACAGTGCACTCACACTAGTACAGATTAAAGAAACGAAACAAAACTTGTAGAGAGGAGGGAGCTGCGCGGTGCCGCGGCTACAGGAGGCCGGCGGCAGGCGTGAAGACCAACGGACTTTAAATGGTCCTCTGTGTTGCACTCTTTCTGATTGCGTCAAATATTGCGTGTCTATTGCTATGTGATCGACGTGGAACTGATACTGTGCCTTGTCTCATCTAGATAAAACCAATGATCCTCTTGTATCAACAACTCAGTAACATTTTAACTGCCGATGAAGATACGTTTCTCACAAAGCGTTGTCAGTGGTAATAACGTATTTAAATTTTAATGTCTAGGGAGGAGTTATATTTTTTTACAAGGCATCAGTCGCCTTCGACTATTGAATAATTTACAATAATTTATTCTTGACGTTTTCCATGTAACATTATTCCACTTTAAACCGACTAAACGGCCAAAATTACAATATTGTATTTTATGAAAAACATATTTCAACAGTCTATACAGCACGGCAACGTACTGCCTTTAAGAAAGGTTAAAACTAATTTAAAGAAAAAATCGACAAAAAAGAATCTATGATATCTGATGTATTACATAAAAATTCTGATGTGTCGGAGCTTGCTTTACCTGTGCATGTGTGGAATAATAACGAAAGTCTTTTATTTCACATTTATGTCTTTATGTTTGGGGTTAAGGAAACACGTATACAACATTTTAGAGTGTTGAGGGCTATAATAAAACACCTTTTTACGAGACTAAAAGTCGCTAGTGCAGCGTTTCCCAACTTGCCGTTGGTGTAGGCTTTCACGCTAGTAATGTTTAAAGATGGTGTTCAATCCGTCATATGATGAATATCGTGAAGAGGTGTTAGTGACCTCCGATCGATTTCTTTTTGTAGGGGGCATGAAGCGTTTGGTGTAAACGCTCTGGAAGAGCTGGGTGTCTGTTTAGTTGGGCCTGCAAGAACCATCCATGAAACACCTGGTTGTTTTAAACATGGGTCATTATAATAGGGCGACATTTTGATCGACATCTCCGAAACAGCATTCACCACACGGTAATTTGGGTATCGTTTCAGAAAATCGCTAGAGTCAATTTGGGAAATAGTGATGAACTCCGGAACTACTTAACTGATGTTGTTTGTTGTTGTTGTGGTCTTCAGTCCGGAGACTAGTTTGATGCAGCTCTCCACAATACCCTATCCTGAGCAAGCCTCTTCATCTCCACATAAGAACGGCAACCTACATCTGTCTGAATCTGCTTACTGTAACCATCTCTTGGTCTTCCTCTGCGGTTTTTACCCCACAAACTTCCCTCCAACGCTAAATTCACAATTCCTTGATGTCTAAGAATGTGCCCTACCAATCTATCCCTTCTTTTAGTCAAGGTATGCCAGAAATTTCTTTTCTCCCCAATTCTATTCAGTACCTCCTCATTAGTTACGCGATCCACCCACCTTATCTTCAGCATTCTTCTGTAGCACCATATTTCAAAAGCCTCAATCCTCTTCCTGTCCGCATTGTTTATCGTCCATGTTTCACTCCCATACAAGGCAACACTCCATACAAATGCCTTCAGAAAGGACTTCCTTAGGCTTAAATCAATATTCGATGTTAACAAATTTCTCTTTTTCAAAAACGCTTTTCTACCCATTGCCATTCTGCATTTTATATCCTCTGTACTGCGACCATCATTTGTTATTTTACTGCCCAAGTAACAAAACTCATCTACCTCCTTTATTGCTTCGTTACCTAATCTAATTCCTTCAGCATCGCCTGATTTTCTTAGACTGCACTCCATTACCCTAGTTTTGCTCTTGTTAATGTTCATCTTATATGCACCTTTCAGCACACTGTCCATTCCGTTCAATTGCTCTTCCAGGTCCTTTGCTGTATCTGACAGAATTACTATGTCGTCGGCAAAACGCAAAGTTTTTAATTCTTCCCCCAGAACTTTAATTCCTTCACCAAATTTCTCCTTGCTTTCCTTTATAGCTTGCTCAATGTACAAATTGAATAACAATGGAGAAAGGCTACAACCTTGTCTTACTCCCTTTCCAACCACTGCATCCCATTCATGCCCTTCAACTCTGACAACCGCTGTCTGGTTTTTGTACAAGTTGTAAATAACCTTACGCTCCCTATATTTTACTCCTGCTTGCTTCAGAACTTGAAAGAGTTTATTGCAGTCAACATTGTCAAAAGCCTTCTCGAAATCTACAAAAGCTAGAAATGTAGGTTTGCCTTTTCTTAATCTATCTTCTAGGATAAGCCGTAAAGTGAGTATTGCCTCCCGTGTGCCTACATTTCTCCTGAACCCAAACTGATCTTCCCCGAGGTCGGCTTCTACCAGCTTTTCCATCCTTCTGTATATAATTCGTGTTAATATTTTGCAACCATGACTTATTAAACTGATGGTTCTGTACTTTTCACACCTGTCTGCACCCGATTTCTTTGGAATGGGGATTATAACATTTTTCTTAAAGTCTGAGGGTATTTCACCTGTCTCATACATCTTACACACCAGGTGAAACAATTTTGTCATGGCTGGTTCTCCCAGAGACTTCAGTAGCTCTGACGGGATATCATCTACTCCAGGGGCCTTGTTTCGACTTAGATCTTTCAGTGCTCTGTCAAATTCACCTCTCAGTATAGTATCTCCTATTTCCTTCTCATCTATTTCTTCCCCCCCTTCTACAATATTGCCGCTAAGTTCATTTCTTTCATAGAGCCTCTCTATATACTCTTTCCACCTTTCAGCTTTCCCTTCTTTGCTGAGAACTGGTTTTCCATCAGAGTCCTTGATATTCATAGAGCTGTTTTTCTTATTTCCAAATGTTTCTTTTATTTTCCTGTACGCTGTATCTATTTTCCCCCTATTTATACATTCTTCTACATCCTTGCATTTGCCTTCTAGCCACTCCTGCTTAGCCATTTTGCACTTCTCATTTTTTAGTCGTCTGTACTCCATTTTGCCTCTTTCATTTACTGCATTTTTATATTTCCACCTTTCATCAATTAAATTTAGTATCTCCTGTGATATCCAAGGATTTTTTGTAGGTCTTGCCTTCCTACCTATTTTGTCGTCTGCTGCCTTCACTATTTCATCTCTCAATGCTACCCATTCCTTCTCTACTGTTTTATTTCCCCCCACTTCTGTCAATTGTTGCCTAAAGCTCCCTCTGAAATTTTTAAGAACCTCAGGTTCCTTCAGTTTATCCAGATCCCATCTCCTTATTTTCCTACCTTTTTGTAGTTTCTTCAGTTTCAGTCTACAGTTCATAACCAACAAGTTATGGTCAGAGTCTATATCTGCCCCTGGGTATGTTTTACAGTTTAAAACCTGGTTCCGAAATCTATGTCTTACCATTATAAAATCTATCTGGTATCTCCCGGTGTCTCCTGGTCTCTTCCACGTATACAACCTTCTTCTGTGATTCTTAAACCAGGTGTTTGTTATAACTAAATTATGTTCCGTGCAAAATTCTACCAGGTGGCTTCCTCTTTCATTCCTTTTGCCCAGACCATATTCACCTACTATCTTCCCTTCCCTTCCTTGTCCTACTACCGAATTCCAATCTCCCATAACAATTAAGTTTTCCTCTCCCTTAATTGTCTGAATAATTTCCTTTAGCTCCTCATATATTTCCTCGATCTCCTCATCATCGGCAGAGCTAGTTGGCATATAAACCTGTACTACTGTTGTCGGTGTTGGCTTCATATCTATCTTGACAATGATAATGCGGTCACTGTGTTGCTCATAGTAGTTTACCCGCGTTCATATTTTCTTATTCATTATCAGACCTACTCCTGTAACACCGCCAACTGATTTTGTATTTATAATCCTGTACTCGCCTGACCAGAAATCCTGTTCCTCTTTCCACCGAACTTCACTAATCCCCACTATATCTAACTTCAACCTATCCATTTCCCTTTTTAAATTTTCTAGCTTCCCTACCCGATTAAGGGATCTAACATTCCACGCTCCGACCCGTAGAATGCCAGTGTTGTCTTTCCTGATGATCACATCCTCCTGAGTAGTCCCCGCCCGGAGATCCGAATGGGGGACTATTTTACCTCCGGAATATTTTACCCGAGAGGATGCCATCATCATATGTTCATACAGTAGAGCTGCATGTCCTCGGGAAAAATAACGGCTGTAGTTTCCCCTTGCTTTCAGCCGTTCGCAGTAACTGTGTGGCAAAGCCACATTAGCTAATGTTACACGGCCAGCTCAGTCAATCATCCAGACTGTTGCCCCTGTAACTACTGAAAAGGCTGCTGCCCCTCTTCAGGAACCACACGTTTGTCTGGCCTCTCCACAGATAACCCTCCGCTGTGGTTGCACCTACGGTACGGTTATCTGTATCGTTGAGGCACGCAAGCCATCCCACCTCGGCAATGTCTGTGGTTCATGGGAGTGGACTTAACTGATAGATATTTATGAAATATTGCACAATGTTGAAAGATAGTTTTATCTGGGTTAATAACCATAATATTATTTTTATTGCAAATTAAATGTTTTTATAAGGAATGGGTAAGTATCCTTAATTGGCCCTGTAGGTTAACAGCAAAGTAATAGGTAGGAGAGCAAAACGTTCGAAACTCCTAGGATCACTAATTTTTTTGACTGATTCTTCCGTCGGTTCTTGGTGGAACATCATAATACTAAATTAAAAATCACAATTTTGAGTGTGTTCCACAAGTTTCTTTTAATTCGTGAACCGGTTTTCGGCTCATAAGGCCATCTTCAGACTTCACTGTTTATCTCAAAGAAGTTACATTCTTTTGATACAGCCTTGAAAGATATTCTATTCGTTACACTTATACTCAAGCACATAACAATTATCATCCTTGGCTCTACTGTGGTAGTACAATTAAAATGTTCCAATACAACAATCATTAATAAGTATCAGGGTGAAACTTAATTTTAATCTCGAAAATCTATGTGTAAAACATTTAAAACAATTAACCATTCCGATGAACAAAATTGTTTGAGACTGCCTAAAAGTACTTTGAATAACTTACATTTTGGTAGGTAATGGATATCATGAATTAAACTATAGCTAATGTTAATGATCATGTAAAGCAGTTCACAGCTTAGTTTTATTCCATAATATTCATTACCTCCCATTGTTCTTGTGGTCTTCACTCCGCAGACTGGTTTTATGCACCTCTCCACACTAACCTGTCCTGTGCAAGTCTCTTCATCTGAGATTACGTTCGGCAACCTACATCCTTTTGAATATGCTTACTGTATTCGTCCCTCGGTCTCCCTCTACGATTTTTACCCCACACGCCTCCTTCTAATGCTAAGTTGACAATTCCTTGATGTCTCAGAATGTGTCCAACCAATCTATCCCTTCTCTAAGTCAGGATATGCCAGAAACTCTTTTTCTCTTGAGCACCTCCTCATTACTTACATGATATACCCATATAATCTTCATCATTCGTCTGTAGCACCACATTTCGAGAGCTTCTATCATATTTTTGCCTCAACTACCATACAAGGCTACACTTCAGACAAATGCTTTCAGAAAGTACTTCCCAACACTTAAACTAATATTGGATGTCAACACTTCTTCAGAAACGCCTTTCTTCCCATAGCCATTCTGCATTTTATATCTTCTTTACTTCGGCCATCAGAAGTTATCTTGCTACCTAAATAACAAAATTCATCTACTACTTTTATTGTCTCATTGCCTAATCTAATTCCTTCACCACCGCCTGATTTTCTGACTCTATATTCCCTTTGTTTTACTCTTGTTAATGCTCATCTTATACCTTACTTTCAAGACACTGTCCATTCCGTTTAATTGCTCTTCCAGGTCCTTTGCAGTCTCTGAGAAAATTACTATGTCGTCGGCAAACCGCAATGTTTTTATTTCTTCTCCCTGAACTTTAATTCCCTCTCCAAATTTCTCCTTTCATTCTTTCACTGCCTGCTCAATGTATAGATTGAACAAAATTGGGGAAAGGCTACAACCCTGTCTTACTCCCTTCTCAACCACTGCGACCCTTTCATGACCTTCGACTCTAATAATTGCTGTTTTGTTTTTGTTCAAGCTCAATATAACTCGTCGCTCCTTATATTATACCCGTGCTACGTTTAGAATTTGAAAGAGTGTATTCCAGTCAACATTGTCACAAGCTTTCTCCAGACCCAAAAATGCTAAAAACGTAGGTTCCCTTTCTTTAATCTATCTTCTAAGATAAGTCGTGATGTATTTCCTCGCGTGTTTCTACATTTCTTCTAAACCCCAATTGATCTTCCCGAAGGTTGGATTCCACCAGTTTTCCATTCGTCTGTAAATAATTTGTGCTAGTGTTTTGCAACCATGATTTATTGAGTTGATAGTTCTGTAATTTGTCTGCACTGGCTTTCTTAGGTGTAAGAATCACTATATTCTTCTTGATGTGTGAAGGTATTTCACCTGTCTCATAGATCTTCCAGGTGAAATAATTTCTTCATGACTGGCTCTCCTAACGATATCAGCAATTCAGACGACATATCATCTATGCCCGAGGCCTTGTTTCTACTCAAATCTTTTAGTGCTTTGTCAAATTCTTCTCTCAGTATAGTGTCTCCTATCTCATCTTCCACTTCGTCTTCCACTTCTAGAATCCTGCCTTTAAGTTTAATTCCTTTGTAGAGGCCTTCTATATATTTCTTCCATCTTTCAGCTTCTTACCACAATGTAAGTTATTTAAAATATTTTAGGTAGTCTCTTAAGCAATGTTCATTGGAATAGTTAATTGTTTTAAATGTTTTAGACATAGATTTTTGAGATTAAAATTATGTTTATCCCTGGTTTCCTACCTGATATTTATTAATGGTTGTTTTATTGGAAATGGTAATTGTACTACCACAGTAGAGCCAAGGATGATAATTGTTATGTGCTTGACTGTAAGTGTAACGAGTAGAATATCTTTCAAGGTTGTATCACAACAACGGTACTTCTTTGAGGTAAACAGTAATGTCTGAAGATGGTCCTATAATCCGAAAACAGGTTCACGAATTAAAATAAATTTGTGGAACAAACTCGAAATTGTAATTTTTAATCCAGTATCACTAATTTTTCATTGGCCAGAAAGCCGCGCGGGAATGGCCGTGTGTTCTACGGCGCCTTGCCACGGATTTCGCGGTCGTTCCCCATCGGGTCGGTGGTTTGAGTCCTCCCTCGGGCATGTGCGTGTTTGATTGTCTGTGTGTTTGTATTGCCCTTATTGGTAGTTACTCTAAGTAGTTTGTAAGTTTAGGGACTGATGACCCCGTAGTTAAGTCCCATAAGATCTAAAACATCGAACATAACTGCGCTTTTAAAATTTTTCATTTAATTGCAGTTGTACTGCAGATTATTTTGTTTCATTGTAATACCATTCAATTTACTGTTGTATTACGCTCTTGAAGAAATTTCTCGCTTGACCTTAAAAACGAGAGGAAAGTCGCTGTATGCATAAAATCACATATGGAGCATGCCGATGGGAGATTTACTTACAGAATTGGAAACCCGTCTACATTTTTATTCCGATCTTGCACACTTTAACGACAAAACAAGGAGAAGACCGTAGTGTAGGTAATACTTCGTACGGTACGCGGCGAAGGATGTCTCACAACAGACATCGACACCGTTTGACATATCACCGTGAAAATTATCGCAGGCATTTAAGTTTCCATATGGAGAAGGTTTCTTTGTTCCGTAAGAGACCGTACGGTGATTTGCGGAGGGTTCGTTGCATTGAACGTGACACCGATTCAAAGATGGACATCAAATTGCCAGATATATCTAATAGTTCGTCGACAAAGGGATACAGCCTTGAAAGATATTCTACTCGTTACACTTTTACTCAAGCACATAACAATTATCATCCTTGGCTCTACTGTGGTAGTACAATTAAAATGTTCCAATACAACAATCATTAATAAGTATCAGGGTGAAACTTAATTTTAATCTCGAAAATCTATGTGTAAAACATTTAAAACAATTAACCATTCCGATGAACAAAATTGTTTGAGACTGCCTAAAAATACTTTGAATAACTTACATTTTGGTAGGTAATGGATATCATGAATTAAACTATAGCTAATGTTAATGATCATGTAAAGCAGTTCACAGCTTAGTTTTATTCCATAATATTCATTACCTCCCATTGTTCTTGTGGTCTTCACTCCGCAGACTGGTTTGATGCACCTCTCCACACTACCCTGTTCTGTGAAGAGGAGATGGGCTGAGGAAAAAAAAGCAGGCAGAGAGAGGGGAGACAGGAAGGACTCCAACTTCTGGTGGAAGCGCCCGCGCAGTCCGTGACATGTCGCCTCACACCGCGCGCAAATGTTTATTGTAAATGACACACACCATCGCTTTTAACAGAAGGACACGGGGAGATGTAAGAATCAGAGGAATATATAGAGAGGGGGCAGGACGAGATGGTGGAGGAGGAGCAGATTGAGGTGCAGATCGATAGACGGAGAGAAGAATATGGAAAAAGAGAGGGGGCGGGGTAAAGGAGAAGATGGACTAACGAAGGATGAATCTGACAAAAATATAAATAAATAGATGGTGAGAGAGGGGAGGAGAAGGTGTAGATTAATAGGAGCGATGACAAGCAGGGATAAAGGAGATGACCTGACGGAAATAAGTATATAAACTGGCAACGCCGTGTACTGAGGCTAGTAACTCTGTATACAATCTGCAAGCATCTATGTAATGCATGCCAAGATACTTTTTATTGGACCACGTATTAGGATTTCTTCCGTTCTAACCACATGTGAACGAGGAAGAACCATTGGAGCAATACTTTTCTTCTTTTCTTCTTTTTAACTTGTAACTGGTACACGTAAAAATTGTAACGCATAAGGTACACCTGGGTCCTCAGGACCCACATAAGGTTCGATTAAGTTCTGGTTAAAAGAGATGAAATTTAAATATTACTACTGTTTTATCACTAAATTCCTCGTTTATGGGCATGTCTTAAAAACGTAAGAAAAAAAAAGGCAGAGATGCGCATAAAATATGAAAGGTGGAAAAAATACTTCCCCAAAGCCCTACACATCAGTTACAAATAGTTAGCAACACAGCTGAAACGTCACATTTAAACACGGATTAGACTAGGCTTCACATCTGTAAACCAGAACAAAAGTTCAAGATAAATATAATAATTTCTGCAGGCACAACTTTTGGAACGATTTTAGTCTGACATTTTCAGCCGAATGACTACGTGATTTATGAAAATAGTACTACAGCAGGAACTACGGAAATATTTAAGTTTTTAATTATTCATCTTATTTACTAGTCCATTTCAGTTATTTATCCATCCAAACTATAGAATCAGTTTCGACATAAAATAGTGGAACATTTCAATGGGGTTCCTCATCGGCACACTCCCGTGATGCTTTCCTATCTCTCTAAGATGGGCACACTGAGCATCTTTTCCCCTTTGATTTAGTAGCATATTTTCCCCTTTGATTTAGTAGCACTGTGAACTCGGAATGTACCTGATGCTTGGAGGAGGTCATGCCTAGAATAATACAAATTAAATTCTTTTCTAAAAAAGGTGAATCCTGTCTATTCGTACAGTCACTTACAAGTTGTGTCCCTAGTTCCATGAGGAATTCCCTGCACGTCACACCATCAGTATCTCCTTACCCATGGTACAGAACAAAAAGCATTTACACCTGCTAGGAATAGCCTAGTTTAGATGACTACAATAAGCCATTGGTTCTTCAGAGTATCTTCCTCGTTCGCTTTTTTGAAGCATTGTACCATAAATCGAAGATACTGAAAACAATGCTACCAAAAAGCCTTCAGTAAAGGTACACCTGGGTCCTTGATACCCGTTCAACTTCATATAAACAAAACTAATAAAGACACACATGCCACACTGTGGTGGGCTGCTAGCCAACTGAATGCTAGGAGAGTACAGGGAGAGGCAAGTCAGTGCTACGACACACATCACAGCACTGGAAAAAAGAAGCTTCGATCGGATCCCTGGGACCCAAGTGTATCAGTTACCGGTTAAATCTGTATTTCAGACCGGCAGGTGATAAAAGCGAATTTTCAGCCAAACGCTAAACAAACAGACGGTTTAAAATACGTAAAAATAGTTAAATAATTCGAAGTCTCTGTATCAATATTCTTTATTTTTATGCAACAGAGAATACGAATTATTTAATTATTCACCACTGTTGCTGCACCAGCTACCACCACCACCATCATGGAATGGAATGAAACGTAAAAATAGGTGACAGTAACGGATGATTTTATAGGAAACTAGCTTAAACCCGCGGCTCCGGTCGCGTGTTGGTTGATTATGATAGATAAGCTATCTTTCAGTAGTATGCTATGAGACTGGTTTTGAAGGATGAAATGAAATACAACACCTTCTTTAGAAACAAACATTTTTAATCAACTGAAAAATAGTCCCATCAGATTGCAGAAGTCTATACTTACCGTTTATCAAAAAATGTTCAAATGTTTTTAAATCTATCAGACCAAACTGCGTTGTCATCAGTCGGTAGCTCACAAACTACTTAAACTAAGATTAACTAACCTAAGAACGAACACACACACGCCCATGCCCCAGGGAGGACTCGAACCTCCGATGGCGAGCAACCGCAGGCTACGCAGAGCGAGGCGCCTTAGACCGCTCGGCTACTCCACCGCGGCCGGTTTATCAGGAAAGTAAGTAGTGTAGATCAAATCACACGTAAAAATGCACTCGTTTCGAAGAATCCAATCACGAAATTCAACAATAATGATTGTAATAATATCGCAGATCGGTCACTTGATGTAACGCGCTAAACGTCACATCGATTTTTTAAAGAGATGTATTAAAAGAAATTTCTTTTTTACTGCTTTATTTATTTATTCTTATATTTCCTTATTCGTATGCTTATCCTTACAGAGAAAGAGCTGAAGACATTGTAGCACGCATAGGCCAAAGATATGGTCTGTGGCATCACGTTACGCTGTATGTAACCTCCTTGCTATAAAGTTGCAAACGTCATCGCTGGCCTTCAGTCCGATTTTTTTTTTATAATTTGACGACTTTCTACCACCATATCTTCCATCCCCTTATAGCTATCGGCATGGAACTGCTATGGTGTACAACGGGAGACTTCGGACAACAATTACACACAGACCATTCGTTTGCGTTCTGTACTTTCCGCTGCAGAGCGAAATATTAACACACACACACACATACGTAGAATTTTATATACACCGATAACTTTCCATCCCAATATACTCCACCCTTTTATCATTAGCAACTCTCAAGCAACAATGCAGCCAATAAAACCATTTTCAAAGAGTAAATATAATTTTCAAAGCGTAATTATTGTTCCGCATTTCGCGTTGTATTCTTCAAATTACTAAATACCTATCAGATCGCTATAAAACCGTGCCTGAAACCTTCCTCAGGTATAAATTAGTAACTGTACAAATATTTAAGTCTCTGCGTCTTGTCGTTCGGTCGTGATAAGCGTACACCGAACAGACATTAACATTATATATAGCTATCTGATCGCCATAAAACCGTGCCTAAAGGCTTCCCCGGTAAACATTAGTAACTGTACAATTTTTTAGCTCTTTATGTCTTGTGGTTCAGACGTGATAAACGTACACCGAATAGACATTCACATTTATAGATATAGATGCGGAAGTGTTTAACGTGGTTGACAGAGGAATGTGGAATGTGAGGAGGTGAGTATGACGATCAACGATTTGGAGGGTCGTGGAGAACTTTGGTGGAGCGGAAAAGAGAAAACTCACATGTATGTTAGTGGTGTAATTAGTGTTGTCTTAGTTAACTGTACGGGAACGTGTAGGGTTGTAATACAGTAGGCTTACAGGAATTACTTCGCGCTGGAGTATCGCGAGTAAAGGCTAGTTTACACGACGACACTACGTTTCATGAAACTGCGCTACTGGCCAATGCGCATGCGCAGCAGACCTTCGCGCAACTCGTTGACGAAACTAAATAGTTTCGGCACTTTCCAACTTTGGTGAAACTGAATGCGCGTGTTTTTAGGTTAGCTTATGACCAATACAGAACAAAATACAACATAAAGGGGGGAACGGGAGAAATAATTCCGTTTTTGGACATATATGCGTTGAGTAGGTGTTTGTGCGATTTTAACGGCGTGTTAGTGCTCTTCTGGCAATTATTTGTGGAATTAAATATTAATGGGTTGACGATTAGTGAATTGCAGACTAAAATACATCCAATTCGAAATACCTATAGAAATGAAGTATGGCAATTGTGGATTTCGGAACACAGTACAGGCACTGTAGAGACGAATATCTACTTGACAAGAAACGTAATGCAATTTGTAATTTCAGTTCTGGTAACTATGCTTCACACATAACGGCAACTTGTTTCTTTATTGCATTACTAACTCTGTTTAAAAGGAACGTTAACTGCTCTGGTGACATTCTTAGTTGATTAAAATAACTTCTAGGGTCTTCAATCACAATTTCTTTCAGCAAGGTCGCTCAGCAACCGAGCTGACGTCTTTTTTTATTCCAGTCACGAACCCAAACACGTTTCTTATTCTTTTTATGTTTAGTCTTATGTAGCGACTTCACACAGCCAAGCAATAGATTCGCCACAACTCGTACAGCTACAAAAACTTTCATTTTACGGCGACTACGGCACTCAAAAAACAACGATACTGAAGTGTATAGTATTGGCCCCATGTCTACAGACATACACAAAACTAGTTGCGCGCAATTCATTTCATGCAACGAGTTTCGCAACCTATTGTCGTCGTGTAGACTAGCCTTAACTGGGAGCCAGACTGCTGCTAGCGCAGGCGGCACGGGCGCGCCCTCTGTGAGTCAGTCGGCCGGCGTGACCGCGGCCCGCGTGACGTCACGCGCGGCCACTGGGTGAGCCGCGGCACGCCGCCGCTGACACACACTGCGCATGCGCCGCGCTCCATTCACGGCGGCTGCGGCTGCGGCTGCGGCTGGAGGTCGCAGACAGCCACTTGCACTTCAGAGAAAGTGTTCTCCACCGTCTCGCCGCGCCGCGCCGCGCCGCGCCGCTCACACACGCCACTTTCTCGGCCGTCTGCTATTACGCTAAAGGTCTCGCGGAGTGCCTCTTGCACCGTAACACGTGCGAACGTGTAGTAATAATTACACCGAGATGTTTCATTCACCGGAATTCAAATGTCATTGCCACTCGGCGGTGGCGTAACTATGAGGGGGATAGAACCTCCCCCCCCCCAGAACCCGAAAAAAAAGAAAGAAAGAAAAGAAAAGAAATCGTATAACAGCGATCTGGTAAAGGTAAAGATTGAAAACTTGGGGTGTTTTACCATAATCTTTCATTGGATGGGAGTGGTAGATGGTAGTCTGTCTGGAAACTTTGTGCTAATTATTTCAGTCATCAGTCGTAAAAAATATAAATTTTTTATTTGTTTGCAAATCCAGATTTCGACCACTGAGTGGTCATTATCAATGCTTAAAACCAATTAAAATACTTAAAATATCTCGACCTCCATATTTCGACCACTGTGTGGTCATTATCAATGCTTAAAACCAATTAAAATACTTAAAATATCTCGACCTCCAACATGGACCTCCATTTAAGCATTGATAATGACCACATGGAGGTCCATGTTGGAGGTCGAGATATTTTAAGTATTTTAATTGGTTTTAAGCATTGATAATGACCACACAGTGGTCGAAATCTGGTTTTGCAAACAAATAAAAAATTTATATTTTTTACGACTGATGGCTGAAATAATTAGCACAAATCAAATACAGTCGTTGAGCACCAATTCCAACATGGAATCAAGCCTGTCTGGAAACTGATTAAAATTTTGCTCATCAAGCAGATCTACCCCCCCCCCCCCCAAATCCAACTCCTAGTTACGCCACTGCCACTCGGTGAAATACTTCAAAAAATGCATTTAGCTAGTCTGCACCATTGATCTCTATACTACCTGGATGTTGAACTACATATTTCTGAGCGTGCCAGCCAAAGATGTTCATATTCTGTTTCTTGACTAATTACAACACGGATGCCATGAAGTATTACAAGAAAACGAAAAGCAAATATGTTTCGATTCCGTACTCACGCGAGTCTGTTACTTCGCATATTGACAGAAATTTCAAATCCAGAGGTAAACTAACAAATTTTTTCTCATGTAATAACTGATGTAATTTCGTTTGACTAAATACAACATAGCGGACAATGCAAAATCGTGTGCAAAACATATGAATGTGCAGGCACGCTACAGTTCTAAGACACAAGAGGCATACATCCAGGTTATTTAGAGATCACTGGTCTGCACAGATACCTTTTGCGACCAAGAGGTAGCGAAACAACTTTAGTACGCTTAATCAATTTTAGTGTATGTTTTTTGAGAATACATATATTTTACTAATTTTCTGATGCGTTACCGTTAGAGAACATCAACAAAACAATTTGAAATACATTAATATTATGTGTCTTATCAATATTATCGAATTATTGCGCATGAATTTTGAAAACGGCCACTGTCCGAAATGCGTCAGAAAATGAAACAAAATGAGTGAAGCAAAGACAAAACTAAAACTTAATTATATTAATGAAACTATGTCCTCTGTGTGTCATGTTGTATTTGGTCAATAAATTTCCAATTTTAGAAAGCAGTGTTCCCTCTACTACAGTAATTTTGTTATCTTTTAGACCCGCTGCGAAATTAAAGAAATTGCAGATGATTTATTCCAAGGACACTGCTTTTAAGTGAATTCTTTATTTCGAAAGGTCTGTTTCGGCATGAATGCCATCTTCAGGTTAAAATGGTAGCGCCTCTTAGAAATATTGCAGTTTATCTGTTCTGTTTGGTTGTTATTTCACAGCTATATTACAACTGTTGTTCTTGCAGTTCTTTTGACGCTGACACATCTGTCAAAACAGCTATCACATAACGACAACGTTATAAATATTAACAGCTACAAAAAGAACCACAAGAACAACAGTTCTAATACATCTCTTAAATAAAGACCAGACAGAACAGACAAAAAGCAATATTTCAAGGAGAAGAAGAGCTACCAATTTAACATGACGAATGCATTAACGCCGAAACAGTCTTGTCGAAATAAACAGTTTATTTAAAAGGAGCGTCCTTGGAATAAATACTTTACAATGTTTCCAGCAATTTTATTTACCTCCAGTTCAGTCTTACTGTTTAGGGAATTCAGATCAGATTATCAAGCAACCAGCGTTTTTCATGCAATCGGTCGTCATTATTTAAATGTAATTTTCACTAAACTCGGGTAAATGTGCAACAACATCTGATAACGGATAAATTTGTTTATTGAATGAAAATATAGAATTACTTTAAGAATAATAAAAATACAATGAAGGTGCAAATGGAATTTTTGCTGCTTGTCTGTTGAAGTTTGGGGAATGTTTCGGAAAAAGTTCTCCTTCTTTTATCCATAAGATTGGAAGATAAAGTGTCCTGCCTGAAATGTGTAGAACTTATTACGCAACTTGTCGTGGTAATTAATCCGAAAAGCTTTTACTGCAATGCAACAAAATATGTTAATTCAAGTAACCCAACCACAAAGCACCCCAGTATAGTAATTACATCTTTTCATTAAGGGTATGTAGAAATTACCAAGTCTTTCCGAGTAAATTTTTGTTTCTGCTTAATTTAGCGTTTTTATAACTGACAAACTCCAATAACAGCCAACTTTATGGAATTTCTTTGTGGGTGCATATTTCTAAGTCTGTAATTACAAATACTTTATTTTTATCCCACAGACATCAGTTGTTAGCTCTAACCATGGAACTGCTTCTAGCATCAACATGTGTAAAACATTTGCCTGATAGATAATTCTCCTGTTTTGAAACAACATTCCAGTAAAATTAAGAACGTCTTAACATTAAACCAATATGGATTTTTTTATTATTGTTAATCGACCTGGCAATTACATTTTGGTAAAATTTGGAAATTGACACAAGATAATTATAAATGAATCACAAGGTCACACAGGACAAGGATTGGTAATATATTCAGCCTTGAACTCCAAAGGAACCATCTAACTTAAACGATTAGGTCCGGGAAAATCTAAATGCCAAGATGAAGATTTGAATCGCGTTGGTGTCTGTTGGGAGTCGATGGCTTTAAACACTATACTACTACATTCGATTTATACAATAGAACATTCGGTTGTAGCAGGGTCGAATCCAAGATTATGGTTTACGGGTGGAGGGACCTGAGCCCACACACATTTTATCAAATGTTCAAATGTTTGTAGAACTTATGGGACTTAACTACGGGGTCATCAGTCCCTAAGCTTACAAACTACTTATGAACTAGCTAAGACTAAGGACGGCACAAATATACATGCCCGAGGGGGGATTCGAACCCCCCACCGTAGTGGCCGTGCAGACCGTGACTGGAGCGCCTCAGTCCCCTCGGCCACCGCGGCCGGCACACATTTGATATCATCAATATATCTACAATTTATATGGCGTTAATGGAAGTGTTTCCTTAGTTTGCTATAATACCAAATACGATATTCGATACTGTTAACTCAGAATGCTCAACCTCTCCCTCTTATTTCCTATAGTTTTTTTTTCTAGTTTTGATTAAGAGGAAACAAGAAAAGGGTTTTAACAGACTAAGTGCGAAATAGGACGAACAAAGAACAGGTTGACATTTTCAAGTACTTAGGATGTATTTTCTCGTAGGATGGCAATATAGTGAAAGAACTGCAATCGAGGTGCAGCAAAGCTAATGCAGGAAGCGCTCAGCTACGATCTACTGTCTTCTGCAAGAAGAAGTCAGTACCAAGACTAATTTTTCAGTACACCGTCCAACCTTTCGACCACCTTTGCTGTATTGGAAAGCTGGATGCATACAAGTTACCTTATTAATAGGGTCGAAGTTACAGATATGAAAGTTGCAAGAATGACTGCAGGTACTAATAGAAGGGAGCAATGCCAGGAGGGAGTCCATAACCTAGCAATGACCACCAGATATGAAGCAGTTAAATAGAGCCAAATAAATATACCAGTCAGGAATGCTTTGAAATTTGTCACACATATAAAACGGATATGTTATACGTGTCTATATTAGTGATTCACTTTCCGTGAGTAGAAATTAATAACTTAGTGATGGATTGTGTGTCCTCTTGAGTTGATACCTGGATGCAAAGTTCATATACCTGCATAGTAAGACATTATATTGTTAGTATTTATCTGACCATAAGCTGTTACGAAGAAGCGAAATAAGTTAAAACTGTGTGCAACCGGAAGCGAATCCGAAACTATCAACCAGAGTTAGCGCTTCCGAGTACGGTCCATCAACGGATTCCAGGTTGCAATGAATAATGCCGCAAATTTTATTTGCCTATTTGTATTCTCGTTACATAATTGTTATGATATGTTTGATAACTGCGTCCACAGGATATTCGGGTGACAAGCACGTCTTCTTTCATCGCAATCTATTAAAGCAAACAGGAGTTAAGATTATTTCACTTCGACGCGTTGCCTAGGCTACTGTATCGTTTATTACTGATATAAAACAAATGAATCACCAATAGTGACTAGTGACGACGTCAACACTGACGTTTGAAATACCACCGTTAATTGTAAAATTAGCTGGAAGGAGCCAGTTAAGAGCTTATTTTAAACATATAACTCTGGCCGTAAGACCAGCTAAAGGATTCGCGTGAACTACTGACTACTTCCTGCAACAGAATCTTGTTCCCTGGCCCAGAATTTAGAACTGACTCAAACTTTAGCAGCAGGAAGACAAAGAGACGGTGGCCAGAATACGTCGTAGATCACGAGAATTACATACAATCATTGATATACAAGCCACCCCGAACTATTCCATTACATGATGATGGCTATGAAATCATTTATGGCGCAACGGAAATAAAAAGTATGATAATATGCATCTGAATTCGTTCTCAGCACTATGAAAAACAACATTAAATAAAAAGGGAGGGTATTCATTAACTAATATACATAAGCACAACAATATTTCACTGATAATAAACTATTTATTCAGTTCAAACATGAGCAAATGGGGAACCAATTTTGTTAAACAATAAAAATGCAAGCCGTTGACGCTTAACTTAAACTGAACTAAACACCGACGGGGTAGGGATTTACAATCAACAAGCATTCAGCCACTCACACGCGCGAAGCAAACCGAAACTCACCCAACTGTGCTGATACGAAGCAGAAGCAGGCGCCGCTATCGTAGGCGAAATTCAGCGAACCAGGATGTACCACCCAACACAAGAAAAAATAAACTTCGTAGGTCGCTCTGGTCTGTCTTTCTTTACTTGAGACGGTACGCGATAATAGCGAGATTATATTTTATTCAATCAAAGCGTGAGCATGCAGAATTATTGAGACACGGCATGTGTCTGCTACATTACAAATTTGCACCCCACTGAAGGCGAAGTTCTTAAAGATCTCATTTTCAACAAAAACCAGCGGAATCACAGATTAAGAATTCAATTCAATTTCTGAAAGATAAAGAAAAATAGCGACGGCATGCAACACTTATAAATACGCAGAATATCATAAGGAAGCTAAAGAAATACAATTAGACGCGATTGGGAAGGTTTCACACGATGGACGAGTCCAGTCAACAAAAATCAGAAAAGTGGATGAAATTGAAAGTCGGGGTAAATCAACTAAGAACTACGGCATGCAGTCCCTAGTAATACGTAGTATTTCATAAGCAAGCTAATAAAAGGGGTTGTACAAGGCTAGAAGAGAATTTACTGGGAAAAATATTCCCGTATATTAGTCGCGTTCCGCAAAGCTAGAAAGAAATTAAACAGAGGTATTAAGCTTAAGGCGTATAACTGTATTTCTTTAGCTTCCTTATGATATTCTACGTATTTCTAAGAGTTGCATGCCATAGCTATTTTTCTTTTTCTTTCAGAAATTGATTTGAATTCGTAATCTGTGAATCAGCTGGTTTTTGTTGATATGAATGAGATCTTTAAGCGCCGGCCGCAGTGGCCGAGGGGACTGAGGCGCTCCAGTCACGGTCTGCACGGCCACTATGGTCGGGGGTTCGAATCCCCCCTCGGGCATGGATATTTGTGCCGTCCTTAGTTGTAAGTACTTCATAAGTAGATAGTAAGTTTAGGGACTGATGACCCCGTAGTTAAGTCCCATGACTCTACAAACATTTGAACATTTTGAGATCTTTAAGCACTTAAGGGATTGTATTATTTGTTGACCAATTAAACAGAGTTCATACACTGCTAGCTAGTTTCACACAGGTTACTGATTCCCAGCCATTATCAAACCGAATTAGTTGCATATTCATCACGTTTACCTATGCAAAATCACAGAAATGAAATTGAATACATTTCCGTACATGATCGGAGAAACTTATCCCGATAAATGAACCTAAGATCTGAAGTTTAACAAACCAGAAAACGAATCGCTACGATCTCAAGGGAGAAAAGAAAATCCATAACGTCTTACCAGGTCGAAGCGCAGCCACAGAATGTCCTATCGGCCCCTGAGACCCCCGCCACCAGGCCGAAAATCCACCGAAAATGGGCAAAACCCAGGAAAACGATGTGGTGGGGAAGAGCTTAAACTCACGTGTCTTGCCGAGACTCGCTAACTGGGCATTGCCAACCCAACTTGTAACCAAAGGGTGGAGGAACCTCTATGGTAGCATCAAAAACAGAGGTTGGTAACGACTACCTATCGATACGAAGCCAGAGAAACACTAGTACCGAGCAGCCAGCAGCCGACGACGAAAATTCTCATACATCCACTCATACTCCCACGCTAGAAGATTCTCATACATGCACATACAGAATAAAGCAAGTACACATTCTCACAGGGACAGTGGCGTCTCGGAGAAACCGTTCATCTTGCCACATTCATAGACACAATGAAAAATTATTGGCGTAATAAAACCCCAGCAATGTTAACATAGTATTACAGAAACTAACATTTAAAAATATGAAATGAAATTCTATTCCTCATGCCTCTGAACGAAAGGGGTTCTCGTTTAGAAAAAAAGGCCGTCTAGTGAACTTGGATAATTTACAAAGTTAAAAACCTAGGGAAGACGGCAGACAGCCGTCTTTCACGTTTCAAAATGTAAGTTCAATCTGCAGGCCAAGAGATGCGCTGTGTGTACCTAAATACAGCAGGTATAGTGGATACGTGACCAAACAGATCTAGTTGCTGGTCGTGCACTTCTACTTGGCCCCTGTGTGATCGATAGAAATCGGCTGGCTTCATGCTTCTTGCCAACAATTCAATACGTATTTTGCACTGTCACGATAGGTAGCCGTTTACGGTGTTGCGCCGAAGGACTGCGATATTGTTTACAAAAATAAGCAATTAGTAAGTACGTGGTCATTATAGTGACTCGCCATCAACTTTCGTCACACTTCTGCGACACAGTAGTATCTAACGTGTTCATTTTCTTCTGTTAGCTTAAACTGGCCGCTCTGGGAGAAGGAGGTGGGGCTAATTAGTAGCCAATGATTACGAATAAAGCTGATTGGTTGCTTGTTTGTTGGGGACAGGGAGACCCAACTGCCTAGGTCATCAGTCCCCCAATGGGGAGGGGACGGAGTGAGGATAGGAAAGGAGGGGAAGGGAAAGGAAATGCAGTCAGGGAGGAAAGAAGGAAGAAAGACTGCACTAGCTCGGGGCCCCGTGCTCGCCACACACATACGAAAGAGCCGTGAGCCACCTGTGGGGACGAGCAAAGATTCCGCTCCTAGTAGCCTCCGCTCAGGGCCCAAGTGTGTGTAAAAGCACGTGCGCTTCAACTTAGACGATACAAATGTTTTCTATCACGTCATCCAGGCAACAAATGTATCAGGGTCATACAAACTGGCTTGGATTTCAACGTGATCTGTTTTGGATACTGATTATTTGCTGCTTAGAAGTTTCGGTTATTGGTATAATAATAAGAGATAGGATGTATATGACCGAGCTCTTCTCTTCAATGTCTTCTACAACAAAATGTAACCTTTCTTAACAAATGAATAATTCTAATAAATTTAGGGAGACTCGAGTTGGAGAATCGAAGAAATCTGCTGAAACACTACGCACAGCATTCTCGAACATTCAACAACGTAGGGTATTTTTCATGGTGCGAACGGAGGAAAGTAAAGAAGCCTAGTGTTTACACTTGGATAGTACTCACGAATGTGTCGAACGTGTGTTCTGCACGTGGTCTCCTTTACAGATGAAACACATCTCACCAAAATCCTCCCAGTACATCAAAGTCGCCTTCGTTCAAAATAAAAAATGTTCCAATGTCTGTAAATCTATCGGACCAAACTGCGTGGTCATCAGTCCGTAGCTTACAAACTACTTAAACCTAGGTAAACTAACCTACGGACAAACACACACACCCATGTCCCAGGGAGGACTCGAACCTCCACGGGGAGCAACCGCGCGCTCCGCAGCGAGACGCTTTAGACCTCTCGGCTACTCCACCGCGGCGAAGTCGCCTTCGTCTTCCCCACACTGTTGTAACATGCTAGCTCCATTTCAAATTACTCTGCAACGCTACAGTAAATATTTAGTCGATGTGACTGTGTCAAGCAGCTCACTACTAATTTTGTATAGGAACGTTATGAACTGTCCACTTTGTTCCCCTTGTTCTTTGTAAATTCTCTAGACCAACTAGAAATTTTGTCTAAGTCATCTTGTTTCATACTACATTCATTCAATGAACACACCTTACCATATACTGCAGCATTAGTAAACAATTGCTATTTAGCGTCATATCACTTATGTAGACAGAAAATAATGGCGTTCCAATCCCAGTTCTCTGAGCACTTCTGATAATCCCCCTGCTCTGATGACGTCGAGGACAGAGTACTGGATTCTATTACTCAAGAAGTATTCTGGTCACTCTCAAAGCTGGTTATCTATTCTGTATGTCAGACGTCTGTAGTGCGGCTCCGAGTCCCATAACCAACTTCTCGCATGGCACCGAGAAGCTGTGCTTAGACATTGAAGAGAGTTCACAAAAGTCTCTCTATACGCAGTATCTCCCACTTGTGCTATAACTATGCAGGGTTGATTTTTCATATAGGCTATAATGTTTTTGCAACTAAACAAAAGACGTTTGTTTTCCGTTATATGCGTTTCGTTTCTTTTTTCTGGGAATCATTACCAGCGACCTGTAATTCTTGTTTCTTGTTTTGTTTTTATGTATGATACTTTAATTTATAGCGTATAATGAGGAGGCTCAGGGGGCTGGCCCCACCCCCTCGGGGCCAACCCTCTTCCCCCCCCCCCAAAAATATGAATGTAAAGAGGTAGTTGGATGTCCTGATATGTTCTTCGTAATGCCGTTCTCAGAAAGGCATAGAATCATTTACAGTGAACATTTTTAGATTCGGTAAATAAGTGTGCGAAATATTAAAAGGGAAATTTTTGTTTCCCTGCAAGCCTTCAGATAGGCTAACTGCAAGAAAGAACAGGACTCGAAAAATGGAATTTATATCGTAAACGTTCTGATAACAATTTAATTTATTATGACGTTGAACGACCACTGCATCGTAGTCAAGGTTTTCTAACGAACTCAGTTTTACAATCCTTTTCCACGTTTCAGTAGTGTTTTCTACGACGTTGTCTCTAACACCCATTGCCTAAGTACGATCGTAATAACATTCATTTCTGCATCATGCAATTGTAATTCGTTGTTTCATTCTAAATGAAGTAGATTTGCACACTAAATGTCTGCACTTTTTAAAGACTCTCGTATTAATCTCCCTTTGTCGTTTTTCTGGTTTTCGCACACCACAGTGGCCGTTACGTTTTTACGACTGTAAGCGTTCGTTTCTGGTTTCCTTTTATTTGGTTTTTACTGTGAACAAGACCCCAACAAATGCGTTTTGTTTGATTTAAAACAACCTGTAAACTATGAAGGATTCGAAGTTAAGCTTTAAGTACTCCTTTAACTAACCAAGCCAACTGCTAGATCGTTAAAAAGGCGCTTGGCTCAGTGAAGCACTGTACTGATGATTAAAACGTCTTCTGCTCAGGCTGTTAAAGTCCTTATAGAGAAAGGTCACGACCGGTTTCACATTCTTGAAATTCGTCACCAGGTGTTATGATCTTTTAAACGCAGTAAACTGTTACGCCAAACTGCAGTTTGGTGACCGTTACCTCCCGATCCGACCAACGATTAAGATTGCTTCTCGAATGACATTATTCTACTTGAATTATTGTTTGTAACCAATTCCGAATTATATTACTTTAAGATGAGCGGTACAATCTGACTCAACTGTTTCCTTTATTCTAGAGTGATTTTTCAAGATAATATTACCTGATCATGCATTTCAAAAATGCGAAACCCGAGACGTGGACTGTAATTAGGACTTAATCTGAAGTGAAAAGAAATCGCCAATGAAAGTTTCTATTCCTTTAGACTTTTTACGTCAACTTTAAAAAATTGTGATCTATTGAGTATCCTGAAACTGGAGACAATAAATCAAATGTGGTAAAAATTTGGAATGTTTCAAGATAACGCATAACGTCTTTTAAACTAAATAAAAGGCGATATATGGGGAGCATTCTCATTCCTGTAATACATATCTGTTTTGTATATACAATATACGCTTTGTATAATAGTTTTGAATATTTTACTATATTTCAGTATGTCTTATTATTCTCTTTTTCACGAACTGAGATTCAACTTTTGTGCTACACTTGTGTATAGTGTAGCAGAGATAAGGCAAGAAAGTGTAATACAGTTAAATATTTCTGCTATACAAAGCTAGTATTATATACAAAAAACAAACATGTATTACAGGTGAATGAGGATGCTTCCCAAACAAAAGAAGCGAAATACACATGCTAAAAAAGACGGACGCACCTTTTTAGTGACAAATACGGTATATGAGTGCGCCTCTAAAAAAAAACTAAGGAGCGAACGAAAACGGAAAGAAATTATCGTCTGAAGCTTTGAGTAGCATCTAAATTCTGCCAACAGCACTATATACTATAAAACTCGAATCCGTCCAGACTTTGTGAAACCATTTGGTAAAATCTAGAAAAGACCTAGAGACCAAGAGAATTTGAAATACTGATTACAACCCATTGCAGATTGTATGATGAATGTCACTTTTTAGGTATTGCGATGAATGTCGATTGCAACCAGTCCTCTGGGATTCTTCCCGTAATATAAATTGTACTCAAAAGTCTAATGAGTTGGTCCACGATCTCTTCAGTTATTAGTTTTAGAACTTCAGCTGCTATCTGTTTAGGATCTATGGAGATATTCATAGGGAATGGAATACTTCTCTGGTTATTTCTAAACCGTCTGCATTATGTAAGTACACAGTTTCACACCTGGCATCACTGAACAATTCCTTTATATATTCTGTCCAAGTCTGTCTGAATTTTGCTCGTTTAGGAGGGGTTTTGTAACAGACGTAAAAGGGAACCATTGGTGCCTGATTCCTGTGCAATACGGAGGGTCGAAAAAAATTGATTTTCTTCCCTTACGAAACGCTTTAGTGCGGAAAAAGTTGGCTATTGTCATTAGAAGAAATACGAGATAAAAAAATTGAATTCGGTTTATATCTTCCGTCCTCGCATCGTAGTTGAAGATAATGGAAAAAAGAAAACGTGCCTTTTTAGACTTGTTTAAATTTAATTTAAACTTATAAAATAAACTTGCCTTAGCTTTGTTGCTTTATGAATGGTTGAAATAAGCTAAATAAATAAAAATTAGGGTAATAATACAATATTTTCCGTGCGTGCACTGTCTCAGGATAAAAAGAAATTGATCAATATTTCGCAACTTTCGCTGTGCAACTCATTTTGGTACAGCAGAACGACCCAAAACTCAGCACGTGGAGGTGGTTGCACTTCCAGTTCCGCCCACATCCTACCCACCAACCAGCCAATTGATAGGTGTGGTATTTATATCATATTTATAAATTCTTTTTTACGAAATTTAATCATATGGTACAATTTCTTGGCTTACTGCGTTTTTCTGTTAGCGTTATATCCAGTACACAATGAAAGTCTGACTTTTTGGAAAAATGAGGCATAACCGATCTAAAGTTAAGTTTTGCTCGGTTATAGCCATCTCTAGCTTCCTGTATGCATACTTTGTATGAAGCCTCTGCCACCAGTTTGACGCACCTCTCCACGGTTTGAGTATGCCAGGTAAACTTTTGCATTTCACTGCTGAGCTTTATGTCAGAACTGATTAGTGATTTCGATCATCTTCAGTGATGTTTGATGAGGATACACCACACAACACAATAATTCCAATCAATAACTTCAAAATAATCAGAAGCTTGAAAGTTTATCTTCGGTGGTATGAAATTTCTAACCGTCTTTATCTGTAGGACTGTGTGCCTAGCGTCAAGTTCCTTCTTTAACCGAAATCCCGAATATGTTCCCTTTCATCAACAATCATTTTCAGCGGGATATTTTCTGGGTGAGCAAAGAATGCCTTTCGCTGTCTTACTCGCTCGACTATTTCAAGTAATTAAATCGGATAAATATAGTGATATGTGGTTTGCCACATAAAATAGCAAATATTTAACTAACTGAAGCATTTATTTCAAGCATTTCAAACATCACTGTATTTATTCGATGAATTACTTGAAGTAGTCGAGTGATTAATACAATAGATGGGTAGGATGTGGGTGAAACTCGATGTGCAACCACCTGCACGTGGTGAGTTCTGGGTCATTCTGCTGTACCAAAACTAACGAGGAGTTGCACAGCGAAAATTACGAAATATTGCTAAATATCACCCCGATTTTAAATTATTCAGCTTAGACTAGCTTTAGCTCGAACTTCAATGAGAGAAGTTTACAATAGTTACCACAAAGACTCCCTGTCACGTAATTTGGAAGAGAATTCTAAGAAATTCTGGCCGCATGTAAAGTATACTAGCGGAAAAACACAATCAATACCTTCACAACACGATAGTAATGGTGATGCTACCGATGACATTTTTGATGAAGAAAAATTGCTTAACACAGCTTTCAGAAATTCCTTCACTAGAAAATAAGAAGAAAATACCCCAGAATTCGTATCAACAACAGCTGCCAGTGTGCGTAATTTAGAAGTAGAGACCCCTGGAGTATTAAAGCAACTTAAATCATTCAACAAAAGTCTCCCGGTCCCGATTGTAAATCAATTAGATTTCTTTCATAGTATGCTGGTGCAATATCCCCATATCTATCATATACAACCGCTCGCTTAGCGAAAGATCCGTACCTAAAGACTGTAAAGTTGCACAGGTCACTCCAATATTAAAGAATTCAAATGTTTGTAAAGCTTATGGGACTTCACCAGTCCCTAAACTTACAAACTACTTATGAACTACTTACGAAATAGGACGGTATAAATATCCATGCCCGAGGGGGGATTCGAACCCCCGACCGTAGTAGCCGCGCAGACCGTGACTAAAGCGCCTCAGTCCCCTCGACCACCGCGGCCGGCAATATTAAAGAAAGGAATAAGTGTCATCCGCAAAATTACATGCCTATATCAATGACTTCGGTGTCCAGCAAGAGTTTAGAACATATACTTTCCTCAAATATTATGAACTACCTCCAAGAGAACGATCTATTGACCCATGCTCAACACGGATTCAGAAAGCACCGTTCTTGTGAAATACAGCTAGCTCTTTACTCACATGTTGCGAGGAGTGCTATCGACAAGGGATATCAAATAGATTCCATTTTTCTAGATTTCCGGAAGGTTTTTGACACTGTACGTTACAAGCGTCTTCTAATCAAATTGCTTGCTTGTGGAATAGCGCTACAGTTGTGCGATTGGATTGTGATATCCTGCCAGAGAGGACACAGAACGTTGTAATTGACGCTAAGTCTTCGAGTAGAACAGAAGTGATATCTGGCGTTCCCCAGGGAAGTGTTATAGAGCTCCCACTGTTCCTTATTTTGTATAAACGATTTAGGAGACAATCTGAATAGTTTCCCTTCGCAGATAATACTATCGTTTATTGATTAGTGAGGTCAACAGAGGATCAAAAGCAACTGCAAAGCGATTTAGACAAAAATTTTTCATAGTGCGAAAATTGGCAATTAACGCTCTCTTAGACTATTCGCGGGTGATGCTGTCATTTATCGGTTAGCAAATTCACCAAAACATCAAAAGCAATTGCAAAATTATTTAAATAAGATATCTGCATGGTGCAAAAACTGTCAATTGATCCTTAATAATCAATCAAATCTACAGGCCGTCAGTTCAACTAAATACCTAGGAATAAAAAATTAGAACAATTTAAACTGGAAAGAACACACATAAAAAATTGTAGGGAAGGCGAACCAAAGACTCCGTTTCATTGGCAGAACACTTAGAAGATGCAACAGTTCTACTAAAGAAACTACCTACACTACAGTTGTGCATCCTATTTTGGAATATTGCTGCGCATTGTGGGACCCACACCAGGTGGAACTGACGGACGATTTAGAGAAAGTTCAGAGAAGGACAGCTCGTTAAGTATTATCGCTATATAGGAGAGAGAGTATCACGGAAATGATGCACGAGTGGGGGTGGAAATCATTAAAAGAAATGCGTTATTCGTTGCGGCGAGATCTATTTGCGAAATTTCTTTCACCAACTTTTTCTTCCGAACGTGAACATATTATTTTTGTTTGCACCCGCCTACATAAGGAGACATGATCATCATAATAAAGTAAAAAAATCAGATCGAAAAAATAAAGGTTTAGGTGTTCCTTTTTTCCCGCGAGCTGTTACCGAATGTAACTATAGAGAAATATAAAAGGGGTTCGAAGAACCCTCTGCCATTCACTTCAATGTGCCTTGCAGAGTATTTATGTAGGTGTAGATTTCAACCACTGATAAAGCATAAAAACAAAGATGAGTCTAGTTTGAAACTTTAAACTAATTCCAAAAATTTCAAAGACGTTACTTTTTATCAATTTTCCATTAAGTACGATGCACGAACGGAAGATATTAATCTATTTTAATTCGTTTTATCTCATATTTCTTCTAGTGACAATAGGCAACTTTTCCACACTAATGCGTTTTATAAGGCATAATAATAATAATAATAATAATAATTTTTTCGACCCACCCTACTGTACAGTGGAGTTATCTCTTTCATTATCTTATGTAACTTACAATTATTGTCTTTATATTTCCACCTCATCCTCGCCACCCTCATGAATCACAGACATTGCCGTGGTGGGGTGGCTTGCGTGCCTCAACGATACGGATTAGTGAAGTTCGGTGGCAGGATGAACAGGATTTCTGGTCAGGTGAGTACAGGATTATAAATACAAAATCAGTTGGGGGAATCACAGGAGTAGGACTGATAATGAATAAGAAAATAGGAATGCGGGTAAACTACTATGACCAGCACAGTGAACGCATTATCATTGTCAATTTAGATACGAAGCCAACACCGACAATAGTAGTACAGGTTTATATGCCAACTAGCTCTGCCGATGATGAGGAGATAGAAGAAATTTATGGGGAGTTAAACAAAATTATTCAGACAGTTAAGGGAGAGGAAAACTTAATTGTGATGGGAGACTGGAATTCGGTGGTAGGAAAAGGAAGAGAAGGAAATGATTTAATCATAAACACCTGGTTTAAGAATCACAGAAGAAGTTTGTATACGTGGAACAGACCAGGAGACCCCGGAAGGTATCAGATAGATTTTATGATGGTAAAACATAGATTCCGGAACCAGGTTTTAAACTGTAAGACATACCCAGGGGCAGATATTGACTCTTACCATATCTTATTAATCATGAACTGTAGGTTGAAACTGAAAAAACTGCAGAAAGGTACGAAAACAAGGAAATGGGACTTGTATAAATGGAGGGAACCTGAGGTTCTGAAGAATTTTAGAGGAAGCTTTGGGCAACAATTGACAGAAACGGGAGGAAATAAAGCAGCAGAAGAGGAATCGGTAGCATTCAGAGATGAAATAGTGAAGGCAGCAGAGGACAAAATAGGTAGAAAGACAAGACCTACAAAAAAATCCTTGGATATCACAGGAAATACTAAATTTAATCGATGAAAGGAGAACATATAAAAATGCAGTAAATGAAACAGGCAAAATGGAGTACATACGACTAAGAAATGAGATTGACAGGAAGTACAAAATGGCTGAAACGGAGTGGCTAGAAGCCAAATGCAAATCTGTAGAAGAATGTATAAGAAGGGGAAAAGTAGATACTGCCTGCAAGAAAATAAGAGACGTCTGGGAACAAGAAAAACAGCTCCACGAATATCAAGAACTCAGATGGAAAACCAGTTCTCAGCAAAGAAGGGAAAGCGGAAAGGTGGAAAGAGTACATAAAAGAACTCTACAGAGGAAATAAACTTAGAGATAATGTTATAGGAAGGGAAGAGGAAGTAGATGAAGATGAGATACTATACTGAGAGATGAATTAGACAGAGTCCTGAAAGACCTAGGTCGGAACAAGGCCCCGGGAGTAGATGACATTCCCTCAGCGTTGATAAGTCTCTGGGAGACATGACAAAACTGTTTCACTTGGTGTGTAAGATGAGACAGGCGAAATACCATCAGACTTTAAGAAATCAGGCACAGGCAAGTGTGAAAATTACAGAATGACCAGTCTGATAAGTCATGGTTGGAACATTTTAACACGAATAATCTACATAAGAATGGAAAAGCTGATAGAAACTGACCTCGGGGAAGATCAGTTTGGATTGAGGAGAAACTTAGGAACAAGGGAGGCAATACCCACTTTACGACTTAACTTAGAAGATAGATAAAGGAAAGGCAAACCTACTTTTTTTGCTTTTTAGATTTGGGGAAAGCTTTTGACAATGTTGATTGGAATACACTCTTTCAAATTCTGAAGTCAGCAGGGGTAAAATGCAGGGAAAGGAGAGTTAGTTACAACTTGTACAAAAGCTAGACCGCAGTTATTAGACTTGAAGGGCATGAAAGGGAAGCATTAGTTGGGAAGGGAGTAAGATAGGGTTGTAGCGTTTCTTCGATGTTATTCAATTTTTACATCGAGCAGGCGGTGAAGGAAAGCAAGGAAAAATTTGGAATAGGGATTAAAGTGCAGGGGGAAGAAATAAAAACATTGCGTTTTGATGACATTGTAATTCTGTCAGAGACAGCAAAGGACCTGGAAGAGCAGTTGAATGGAATGGACAGAGTGTTGAAGAGAGCATATAAAATGAACATTAACAAGAGCAAAACATAAATAAAAATAAAATCAGGCGATGCTGAAGGAACTAGATTAGGAAATGTAACAATGAAAGTGGTAGATGAGTTTTGTTACTCGGGTAGTAAATAACATGACGGTCGCAGTAAAGAGGACATAAAATGCAGAATGGCAATGAGAAGAAAAGCATTTTTGAAAAAGAGAAATTTGCTAACATCGAATATTAATTTAAGTGTAAGGAAGTCTTTTCTGAAGGCATTTGTGTGGAGTGTTGCCTTGTACGGGAATGAAACATGGACGATAAACAGTGTGGACAGGAAAAGAATAGAAGCTTTTGGAATGTTATGCTACAGAAGGAATGCTGATGATTAGGTGGGTAGATCGCGTAACTAATGAGGAGGTACTGAATAGAATTAGTGAGAAAAGGAATTTTTGGCATACCTTGACTGAAAGAGGGGATCGCTTGGTAGGACACATTCTTAGACATCGAGGAATCGTAAATTTAGTATTGGAGGGAAGTGTGTGGGGTAAAACTCGCAGAGGGAGACCAAGAGACGCATACAGTAAGCAGATTCAAGTGGATGTGGGTTGCCGTTGTCATGAGGAGATGAAAAAAAGCTTGCTCAGAATAGAGTAGCGTGGAGAGCTGCATCAAACCGGTCTGCGGACTGAAGACCATAACAACAACATATTTCCAGGTCTAAGGCAGATGGTGAGGGGCATCGGCTGTACTGTTCAGTTAAAAATGAAACATTTTCTGCTGTTAAGTTATGGAAATTTAATTTCGCTACCAGTTTCGACATTTCATTGCGTCATATTTTGGTTCCCTAGCCACCATAACGATATACTACATTGAGTAGCTGGAATGGGGGCCAGTTGTATTCTACTTCAGTCCACAGATTTCATCTAAAATAAGTAAAACCTGCAACTAAAATTTGTCTGTTGGTGCCTGAAGTTATAGCATCGTTGGGCAGCTTTCACGGGTTTAATTGATTTAGGTGAAATCTATGGAAAGCAGTAGATTAGTACTGGACCCCCTGTAAGGCGCCGAAATGGAAATTTTGTCACTTCCTAATTACAAAGATTTAAGCAGGTATAGTAATTTTATTGTTGCGTTCTTTTTTTTAATTTTTTTCATTAGACGACTTGTTGATTGTGTTATAGAGAGGTGTGTATAGTGAAGACAGAAATCGTCGCACTCCACGTTAAAGATTCTTAAACTTAAAATTATTGTTATTTAGCTCTTCTCTTTCTTTTACAGTTATTTGTCATTCATTGTTCTTTAGTTAATCTGTATTTTTTTCTTCATTCCATTACCTTAAGTATTTCATCAGTCATCTGTGCTTCTTCTGCCTCGTTGATATACGATGAGTCTTACAAACACCTACTAATGTATCATGTAAAGTTTTACATTAATATTTTGTAATATTTTCGTAGGTCTTGCTATTATTGGCTTGCATTTTGTTGTTAAGATTCGCTATTACTGCTTTTCTGATTGTACCATCCCGCAATTTGGTAAATTCAAGTTTACTAGACGTTTTGCTTTGGAGTGGTAGCTTTTCATGTCAATCTGTCAGCCACAGATAGAGCATCGGCGGACTATTATCTCCTCCAGGGTACGTTGTTGGTCCTTTGACAATATATCTAAATTTTTTATAGCACAATATGATCGATCTCATTGCTAATCGGCGTTCCATTTTTCTCTTCTAGTGGTGAAATTCAAGTGTAGAGTCGCCGTTTATAAAGCTTCAACTAAGACAAACAACTAAGTCTGCTCTTGGCAGAATTCGAATAGTCCGTCTCCTCTTCGCTTAGCTGAATCCAGTCCATATTCTCCCACAAAATCAGACCATAGATCTTGCGCATTTCCGGCATTAAGAACTTTTGATATCAATATTACGTCACGGCAGTTGAATTCGCTGCACATCTTACTCAGCATACCACAGAACGCATCAAGATCGTTGCGGATGTTTTGTCTGCTGCTGGAGCATTTACTTTTATAATACTTACCTTAAAGAACTGATTCTGTAACAGCATTATACAGTCTGAGTATGAAGTGTTTGAGGCATGTGACATGGGTCTATGAAACAAACACTCCTCCTACTTCATTCCAGCGTTTCCAGTCTTGCAGGTCCCTGCCAGAGCGTGCCATGCCTCTGGAGTCACATTCCAGAACACGGTCAGCGTAGCTCACTGAGTCCTAAGACGTTACATTTCAGTCATCTGGCTCCTTGTATCATACTGTACATCACTGCACCTGCAAATAACCTTTTAACATTCCATGTAGCTATAAGAAGCTGACTTTCGATTATATTGTTGTTCATATTATTTATGGAAACGATAGACTGAAAACGACAGACTCATAGGGTGAGATTAAAACAGTTGAAAAGAAATAAGCAGTCTCAGATATGTGGATGACTTAGTGGTGATGGATGATTCGATTAAAAGCTTGTAATCTAATATTTCAGAGCTAGATAAGACATTTACGGAATATGGTATGAAGATCAGCATCTCCAAAACGAAACTAATGTCTATGGAAAAGAGATTTAAACAGGTTGAATGCCAAATAGGAGGAACAAAGAACAGGTGGATAGTTTCAAGTACTTAGGATGCATTTGCTCAAAACATGGCAACATAGTCAAAGAACTAGAATCAACGTGGAGCACAGCCAATGCAGTGAGTGCTCAACTACGATCTACTCTCTTCTGCAAGAAGGAAGTTAGTACCACGACTAAGTTAGCAGTGCACCGTTCAATCTTTCGAAAAACTTTGTTGCATGGGAGTGAAAGCTGGGTGGATACAGAATACTTTAGTTAATAACGTTGAGGCTACACATATGATGGTTGCAGTACTAATAAATGGTAAGAATAGCAGGAGGGTGTCCACAACGAAAAGATCCAAGAAAAACTGGGAATGAAGACAACAGATGAAGCACTTAGCGCCGGCCGCGGTGGCCGAACGCTCTGCGTCGCGCCAGTCACGGTCGGTACGGCCACTACGGTCGGGGGTTCGAATCCCCCCTCGGGCATGGATATTCGTGCCGTCCTTAGTATTAGCTAGTTCATAAGTAGTTTGTAAGTTTAGGGTCTGATGACCCCGTAGTTAAGTGCCATAAGCTCTACAAACATTTGAACATTTTTTTTTTTTTTTGAAGCACTTGGCGCATATAGGCTAAAATCGTGGGGGTCATGTTACACGAAAGGGAGAAGAAAGATTACATAAGAGACTCATGGGCTCGGTGGTGGAGTGTAATAGGAGTCGCGGTAGACCAAGGAGAAAGTACTTGGATTCGCTCAAGAATGATTTTGAAGTAAATGGCTTAACATCAGACGAAGCATCAATGTTAGCATTGAGTAGGGGAACATGGAGAAATTTTATAAGGGACACTATGCTCTAGACTGAACGCTGAAAGGCATAATAAGTCTTAAATGATGATGATGATGATGACTGAAAAGGGGGGTGGGAGATTCTTAGCTCCTCTTGGCCACTGAACGGCTGCCTGGGACTAACGCATTTTGTAATACTTTATTTCCACAGTAATTTCTTGGAAATATTTGGGGTGTTATTCCGTTGCCTTCCCCAGTATGAATACAGCTGCTCCTAACATGGACAAGAGACTCTAGGTGCAGCCGCTGATTCTGGATCACTCGCTACGTGCCCGTTGGTACGTGGGAATACTTCACTTCCCCCGAAACTTTATGATACTCCCTTATACTAAGCGTTGTAAGTAAACTAGTAGCTCCACCACATAGTTTTTCTGCCTGTTATTTTCATGACGAATTCTCTGTTCCGTGCACTCTCAGTGGTGTTCACACTGCAAGCAAATGCTGAAACCAAAGGTGACTGGCAGCCTCGCTGCAGTAGTGTGGCTCGGGTATTGAGCAATGTATGAGTAGATTATCTGCTTTGTTTACGCAGCACTTGACCACACACGCACACGTATAACGTAACAGCTGATAACGCCTTCATAACATGGAACTCAGAATACACGCTTCTTGATAGTATAGACCAGAACACTCTAACTTCAAAAATGTAGTAAGGTAAACACTTGAAGTTGCTTTCCAGTAGTCATTACAGGAAGATTTAGAATCAGTTGATGTTCATTCAGCGGTTCATGCTCTTGTACGTCCGCGAACCCGAGATTGTTCTCTGAAATACCGAGAATAAAGTACATTCCCCGGTTTTATTCATACTACTAAGACGACTAGGATCGGCGTTCTGGCACATTTCCCCTTTATTCGGTTTTGGAGATTCGAAATGTAGTACACGTGCATTAAATCGCAACGTAACTAATAACTATTATTTGCGCACACACCAGTGAAGGTGACTACGGGTGACAACGCGATGCTATGCGATGTTTGTGTGTGTGTGTGTGTGTGTGTGTGTGTGTGTGTGTGTGTGTGTGTGTAAGTGTGTGTGTAACACACCCAAGACAAGTTTAGTTTCATTCCAAAAGTGTGTACGGTAACGTACGTGTCGGTTATTTTTCTTTACGACTGCCTACAATCTCAGTGAATCACAGTACAGTACAACCAAGATGAGTTGAGCTTCGTTTCAAAGTTGTGATCGGTACTTGGTGCTTTTTCTTTGCGATCGCCAGCAACTTTAATGATCTAACATAATGGCGATGTTGCGCGTTATTTGTGACAATAAGAAATAAATAGTGTAAAAAGAAGTTGAAGGCGAGCGTCTGAAGTCATTTGCCCAACCTTTAGCAGTTTTTAGTAGCACCTTTCCCCTCATATGGCACTCAAGAACTTATCCTGGATTACCTGAGCCGAAATTTTAAACCAAAAATTTGTAAAGAAAAGAAAAAAATCTCTTTATACATTTTATACGTTTTCGAAAATCTTTTGATTTTCACAGCTTGGGGCAGGGGGTTTTAGAGATGAAGAGGTGCGTTCCGGCACTAAAATGATAGAAATTACAATTTTAATCTGCCAGGAAGTTTCATATCAGCGCACACTCCACTGTAGAGTGAAAGTTTCATTCTAGAGATTAAGCAGTTTGTAGGTCTAAGAACCGATGACCTTAGCAGTTTGGTCCCTTATGTTTACAAACATTCTATTTTTTTGAATTGTCATTTTGAAATCTAGACTCTCTTGAGATTAATTTAAGATATTACAGAAAAGTTAACTAATGTGTTCCGCACAGTGATATAATTTGCAGAAGTTTCAACGTTGTAATTTAAATTTTATTCAAGGTAACATTCTTGCATTTACATTTTTATGCCAGAATTTAGCATCGAGCTTTCGGTTCTTATGGTAATAAATTCATCTAGTTTTTTTAGAGCTCCATATATAGCGTGAATCTAAATTCGCGCACACGGGCATCGCAGCGCGATTCCTCACTTGCTAGCAATAAAAAATGTGTCTCACAAAATTTCGCCCGGCGCAAATTTCCGGCAGTAAATGGACGTCGAAGACTGAGATGGGTGTGTGTCCCATACGTCAGTGTGTTTCAGAATTACACTACTACACCAAGAAACTTCTAGGGGATGTGGGAGGTGTCTTGAAGAACAAAGTGAGTATAGAAACCCCTGCCCGGAAAAGTCATCCAATGACGCTACAGAGGGTCGAAGTTGTTGGAGGGGTTGTCTAGCTGGTGCCTGTAACTCACAGACAAAAAGTGTTGTAACTTGGACTCTCCGTAACGTCGTTGAATGGCGTTTCCGGTCATGGGTTTCCGTGCTCATTTTGTTCCTTAAGACGCCTAATTCATCCCTTACAAGTTTGTTGGTGTAATTATGAAACACACTGACATATGGAACACACAGCCATCCCAGTCTTTGACATCCATTAACTGGCGGAAATATGCGCAGGACGAAATTTTGTGGGAGACATTTTTCATTGTTGGCATATGAGGAATCGTGCTGCGAAGCCCGAGAGCGCGAATTTAGAGTCACCCTGTATAAAAGCGAGTTGGAAGTTATTAGTAAAGTGACGAAGCTACTAAGCTTCACTGCTCAATCAAACAGCTACATTTTTGTTGCTGGAAGGGATGGAAAACTGTAGCAAATGAGATTTGGAAGACTTTTCGATAAGATGTAACCTTTAGGAAATTTACTGAAAGATATGCAGTTTTTCATTTTCTTCTGCCCCTGAATATGTAATTATTACCCTGCAAACATTAAGCTGCCTTCAATGTGAAAGTCGGTTTGAAATCGTGTAACTTATTGTATGTTACGTTATTAATGAGCCCTCGGTTTCCATTGCTAAAATAACAGAGACAGTCATATGAAAACCAAACACCCACCACAATGGAACCGTGGAATCTTTCCATTCGTGCCTGCTGTGTAGAGACTAATAGGTACTACCTTTGGAACAAACTGACATATCATTGCAATTATTCAATGAAATTTTCACCCTGCAGCAGAGTGCGCAGTCATTTGAAACTGCCTGGTAGATTAAAACTTAGTGCCATATGGAGTATCGAAACCAGAACCTTTACCTTTCGGGGGCAAGTGCTCTATCAAGTAAGCTACCTGTACACGCCTCTCAGATTTATTAGCGCTAGTACACCGTCTTCTACCTTACGTGTTACCCTGCGAAAGGCAAAGATCCTGATTTAGGATTCTGGTCGGGTACACAGTTTTCATCGGCCAGGAAGTTTCATATCAGCGCACACTGCAGCAGAGACATCCCCAGGCTGTGGTTAGGTCATGTCACCACAACATCCTTTCTTCCAGGAGGGCTAGAAGGCTCGCAGGAGAACTTCTGTGCAGTTTGGACAGTAAGAGGCGGAAGTAAGGCTGTGAGAACCGGTCGTGAAGCGTTCACAAGCAGCTCAGTCGGTAGAGGGCTTGCCCCTGAAAGACAACAGTCCTGGGCTCCATCCCCGGCCTGACCACAAATTTTAATCTGCCAGGAAGATTCAAATTCTGATCTGATGGCCTTCTCTTTCGACTGCGGGAAGCCGCTGCTCAACGAGTTCAACTAGTGTTGGAAAAAAAAAAGTTCAAATGTTTGTTAAGCTTAAGGGACTTAACTGCGGGGTCATCAGTCCCTAAACGTACAAACTACTTACGAACTACCTTACACTAAAGACGACACAAACATCCATGCCCGAGGGGGGATTCGAATCCCCAACCGCAGCGGCCTTGCAGGCTGTGTTGGACGCGCCGCAGACAGCTCGGCCACTGCGGCCGGCAGTGTTGAACCACTACCAGTTGCGACGCGCCATGAAGCCAGATCGCCTAGTGATGCTGCCGGACTGAATCATACTGTTGCATGATAATGCCCGCCCGCCAACGTGTCAGTCGGATGAAGGATACGCCTCAGCGATTTCTACGTCTACATCTATAGTCCGCAATCCACCGTAAGGTGCGTGGCGGAGGGTCCATTTCTGTTCCACTTCCAAATAGAACGAGGATATAACGAATGGCTGTATCCCTCCAGAGGTGCCCTAATTTCTCTTACGCGAAATGTAAGCCGGAAGCAGTGGAATCATTCTGCAGTCATCTTCTGATTCCAGCCCTCTAAATTTCCCAAATAATAATATCTTTTAATTATTTTGTCCTGTCTTACACAGATGCATAATACTATATCGATAATTGTTGCATTTCACCGCCTATTGCAGTCCATCAGTAATGTATTTCGATAATAAAGTCGTCTTCCCTCCAGTGTTTCCCATTTGAGTTACCGAAGAATCTCTGTAACACTCGTGCCAATGACCGAACCTAACCTATCAGCCAGCCTCTGAACTGTTTCTGTGTCTTCCATCTTCTATGCCTTAACGACGACTGTCCTCACATGCTCGTTCCATTTCACATCGCCCTGTACCGTTACGCTTAGATATTTAATCGATGCGAGCATGTCAAGAAGCTCACTATTAATGCTGTATTGTAATATTATGGAGTAGTTTCCCTTACTCACCTGCATAATCTTACATTTAGGTGCCATTCACACACCTACTAGAAATTTTGTCCAAGTCATCCTCATCCTACTGCAGACATGTAATGACGACACATCCCAGTAAACCAAAATATCACCAGCAAAGAGCCACAGATTGCTACTCAATCTGCCTGCCAGATCATTTATGTAGTTAGAAGATAATACCGGTCCTACCATAATCCCAGTTCCTAAGAAAGCAAGTGCAGACAATTCTGAAAATTACAGAACTATCAGTTTAATAAGTCATGGTCGCAAAATCCTAATACGAATTATTTACAGACGTATGGAAAAACTGGTGAAATCAGACTTTGGGAAAGATCAATTTGGATTTATGAGAAATGTAGGAACATAGGAGGCAATATTAACATTACGACTTGCCTTAGAAGAGGTTAAGGAAAGGAAAACATACGTTTTAGATTTTGTAGATCTGGAGAGAGGTTTTGACAATCGTTGACTGGGATACACTCTTTCAAATTCTTATATTTCAAATATAAGGAGTGAAGAGTTCTATTCAAATTGTACAAAAACTAGATAACAGTTATTAGAGTCGAAGGATTTGAAAGGGTCGCAGTGATTGGGAAGGGAGTAAGACAGGGTTGCTGCCTTTCCCCAATGTTGTTCAATTTGTACATTGAGCAAGCTGTGAAGGAATGCGAGGAGAAATTTGGAGAAGGAATTAAAGTTCAGCGAGAAGAAATAAAAACTTTGCGGTTTGCCGATACATTGTAATTCTCTCAGAGATTGCAAAGTATCTGGAAGAGAAATTGAATGGAATGGACAATGTCTTGAAAAGAGAGTATAAGATGAACGTAAACAAGTGCAAAACAAGGATAATGCAACGTAGCGTCAGAAAGTCAGGCGGTGTTGAAGGAATTAAATTAGGTAATGAGACAATAAAGGTAGTAGATGAGTTTTGTTATTTAGGTAGCAAAATAACTTCTAATGGCCAAAGTAAAGAAGGTATAAAACGCAGAATGGCTATGGGAAAAAAAGCATTTCTGAAGAAGCGAAATTTGTTGATACCAAATATTAATTTTAGGAAGGCCTTTCGGAAAGCATTTATCTGGAGTGTAGCATTGTACGGAAGTGAAACATGGACGATAAGGAGTTCCGACAAAAAGATAATCGAAGCTTTAAAAATATGGCGTTACAGACAAATGCTGAAGATTAGATAGTTAGATCATGTAAGTAATGGGGAGGTGGTCAACAGAGTTGGGGAGGAAAGGAGCTTCTGGCATATCCTAAGACAAGGGATAGGTTGGTGGGACACATTCTGAGACATCGAGGAATCGTCAACTTAGCGTTAGAAGGAAGTGTGTGGGGTAAAAATCGTAGAGGGAGACCGAGGGACGAATACTCTAAGCAGATTCAAAAGGATGTAGGTTGTCGTTCTTAATCTCAGATGAAGAGGCTTGCATAGGATAGGGTAGAGTGGAGAGCAGCTTCAAATCAGTCTGCGGACTGAAGACCACAACAACAACAATCATACACCTATGGGGCACTCCTGGAGATAGCATTGTTGTGATCAGCACTCGCCGTCGAAGACCAAATTACTTCTATTACTTAAGAAGTCTTCGAACTACTGACATATCTGCGAACCTATTCCACATGCGCGTACCTTTCTTAGCAGTCTGCAATGCGCCCCTGTGTCAAACCCCATTAGCAGATTTAGTCTGCATGTTCCCTTTCATCCATAGTTCGCAAGATGTCGTGTGAGAAAGGGCAAGGTGAGATTCACACAAACGATGCTTTCTGAAGCCATGCTGGTGCATAGACTGGAGCTATTCCGTCGCAAGGAAATTTACTTTATTCGAACTAAGAATATGTTCAAGAATTTGAATAGTTGTGAAACACTCACAAATTCTCTTTACAGTTGGATCTTTCACCGAGTGATTTCCACGTCTTTAGTGCCATTAAGAAAGACAAGCATGGACTTAGTTTCTGTTGAACGGTTTGGGATCCGCCAGTGGTCAGCGCTGTCTTCCAACAGCATAAACGTCTTAATGCGTGTGTCGATTGCTTTCGAATGTGCGGTTCCGTGGTCACGTTGAGGGGGGAGGGGGGGGCGGTGTTTGGTTTCTTATTTGACTGCTTCTCATTTTACTAAATCGAAAGCACATCAGATGTTTCACGTTCTTTGAAGTTTGGTCAATATACACAGTGAGTTAAATGCCGCGAAACATCCTTTCATTTCAGAAACTCTGCATGAACTGGGAACTTTGAATATTCAAGTAAGGAATGGGTAAGGTGATATATTTTTTAGGAATGTACCGAACGTGCGCGCCACCTTTGAATCGACCACAGTGATTCTATGTCTTTATTTTAATGGAAAAGTGGTCGAGTTTTATATCAGATGATCAGTATTTTCTGACAAATTAATCCTTACAAACAGATTCGACGTAGCAATTATGGTTCAAAAGTTTTTCTGACAAATTAATCCCTACAAACAGATTCGACGAAGCAGTTGTGGTTCAAAAGTTACAAGATCCCTTCTTGGCACAAGCTATCTTGTTCAATACAAAATGTTCAAATATTTATAAATCTAAGGGACTTCACTGCTGCGGTTATCAGTCTCTAGGCTTACAAACTATATAAACTAACTTATGCTAAGGACAACACTCATGCCCGAAGGAGGACCGAGCCTCCGATGGCGAGCAACCGCGCGCTCCGCAGCAAGGCGCTTTAGAGCGCTCGGTCACTCCATCGCGGCCTTTCTTCATTGATGAGCCAGACTCTTTTATCAGTGGTGAAGTCAAACAGTTACAACCATAGATAGTGCAGTAACAAGAATTTTTTTTTAATTATGGGACTTAACTACGGGGTCATCAATCCCTAAACTTACAAACTACTTATCAACTACCTTATACTAAAGACGGCACAAATATCCATGCCCGAGGGGGGATTCGAACCCCCGACCGTAGTGGCCGTGCAGACCGTGACTGGAGCGCCTCAGTCTCCTCGGCCACCGCGGCCGCCTAACAAGAATTCTCACAACTGATAACGTAATGGTATGTGGAATATGATGTACCCATGTAATTGAGCCCATTTGCAATGGCCAGAACCTAAATGCTCAAAGCTACTTCACAATACTACAAGAAGTGTTGTTGCCCTTCGTTCTGAACGAAGTTGACAGCTTTCTCTCTTACTTTTAAAAGCATAGGGTTTCACCACACTACGGAGCAGTTGTTAGTCAGTGATTAGATTACCAGTTACCTGGTCGCTGGATAGGCCGGCGTGGTCCTGGAATAGTCACCCAAATCATTTGACCTCACACCACTTGCATTTTATCAAAACTAAACAAAAAGTCGGAAACAGACACCATCTTTTGTGGGAATAGCCGAACGGTCTATGACGTCTTGTCAGGTTCGAGTCCTTCCTCGGGCATAGGTGTGTGTGTTGTCCTCAGCGTAAGTTAGTTTACGCAGTTTGTTAGTCTAGGTACCGATGACCTTAGCTGTTTGGTTCCTTAGGGTTACAAGCATTGAGACACCATCTCGAACAACGCAACGAAGAAGCATGTGCCAGCATTTCTGGGGAATCCTACTAGAGTACGATGATGAAATTCATCGTCTTCAGATGTGAGAAGACGAATAGGACCGGTATGTTGAACAGTCCAGTCTGTACATTCAAACAAAGTGTGTTGTAAATTATGAACCATAACTGCTACGTCGAATCTGTTTACCGATATGAACTTGTCAGGAAATAATAATGTTATTTGATATAGTACATGAACCCATTGCGATTAAAAAAAATACACTTAGATGCAAGATGGCCGATTTCTATATGACCCCCATGTTCGGTACATACTGGAAAAGATAGACCACCTCACCCGTGTCTTACTTCAATATTCCGGTTCCCAACCCCTGTAGAGTTGTTGAAATAAAACGAAGTACTGCGACTTTCGACACCCTGTATAACTCATCAACGTAATATTTCCATGGCGTTGTCATTTCATTAAAATCTGTCATCCAAAATTCCAATGACGAAATCTGTCAATTATGTTCATATAATTATTACAGACTCTGTCAGTGGTTTGTAGTGAAGAGCACTAATTTTCCTGTAGGTTGCGATTCGACTTCCTGTTTCCTAAGCTTTACACACCGCAATGACAATTTAGTTTAGTTTTATCAAATGTTTGTTAAACTTATGGGACTTAACTGCGAGGTCATCAGTCCCTAAACTTCCTAAACTTACAAACTACTTATGAACTACCTTATACTAAAGACGACACAAAGATCCATGCCCGAGGGAGGATTCGAACCCTCGACCGTAGCGGCCGTGCAGAGTGTGACTGGCGCACCGCAGTCCCCTCGGCCACCGCGACCGGCTAGTTTAGTTTTATATTTATTGTTTTCATTTAGTTGTAATTTTATTTTTAATTCTTTTTTCCTCTTAAATATATTGTCTCATCTGAAAATAAGTTCTTCAGATTTTCTAAGCTAATTTCACGTAAAAGTAAATAAATCAATTTCTCGATCATCTACCAAGTGACATTTTTCAGTATATCTGCGGTCAACTTGGTATAGATCATTCACCTACGTTTACATTTACATATTGACTCTGCCAATCTACATGTAAGTGTCTGGCAGAGGATTCATATAACAGCTTTCATAATATTTCTCTACCATCCCTTTCTCCAACAGCGCGCGGGAAAAGGAATACCTAAATCCGATATGATTTCTCTTATTTTATTATGATAATAATGTCTCCCTATGTAGGTGGGTGCTAACAAAATATGTTTTCATTCGGAGGAGAAGGTTGATGAAAGAAATTTTGTAAACAGATCTGGCCGTAATGAAAAAAACGCCTTTCTTTTAATGATTTCCATGCCAACTCGTGTATCATTTCTGTGACTATATCGCGGTAAATAAGTGTAGTGTGGGCAGTTTATTTAGCAGAACCGTTGCATCTATTATGCGTGCCGCCAATAAAACGTAGCCTTTCATTCGCTTTCCCCACAACATTTTCTATGTGTCCTCCTCAATTTAAGTTATTCGTGATTGTTATTCCTAACTATTTAGCTGAAATTACAGCCTTTAGATGTGGCTGACGAAAAGTCTAAAAGAACTGCTCAGATTGTCTGATAAACAGTTTATGAAGTGAAACACTTCCTTGGAGAACGTTGAAATTCTAAATATACACTCACTGTCTCTTTTAGATTAAAGCGAGCAAATTTCCACTGAATCTGCAGTACAATCTGATTAGATGTTGGTGCAGATTTTTCTTTTAGGTTTAACGATTAAATATGGCCGACCACTTAGATGGTTAAACATCAGAAAATTTGTACTAATAATCTAATATACAACTAGATTCTCGGTACTTGAAATGTCACTAATGCATTACAGGGTACAAACCGAAATTGCTGTGACAAGCCTAAATGACAAATCTAAAATTAACAAATCATAGTGGAAGACCGCCTCGCCGGCCGTGGTGGCCGAGGGGACTAGGGCGCTCCAGTCAGGGTCTGCACGGCCATTACGGTCGGGGGTTCCAGAATGTGCGTCCAGATAGTTGGTGGTGGAGAAAGCATCGTATCTTCTGTAACGCTTGACGCACGGCACGTCCTGAGTGCCCAACGCGATACTGGTTGCTGATGACCTTTGGGTGCAAAGTCCCCATGGGGCCGCCTCGACATTTGAGCCTAAGGGCCAGTTTGAAGACGACGTGCTGTACCTCCTGCCTCAGCTGTATTTCCTATTGCCTGGGACCGTTTTCAAGAGAATTGTCTTGCCGATCATATCTGTAGAACTGAATCGATATCACGCCAAAAATGAATCAATATTTGTACAAAAAGCATTAGTACCCAAGTACCTCCAAAGTTCCTGCTTCTATCCTTATTGATATTTTACTCCTTTCCATCAGCCTTCTAAAGCAGTGTTGATGCACGGATATAAGCTTTTCCTTCTCAAGGAAATTTATTGTATTCAGTTCGACAATATGTTCAAAATTCGGCAGAAAACTGATGTTAATGATATTGGTCTGTAATTATGCAGATCCGTTGTTTTATCTTTGTAATTAACACGAGTCACCTACACTTGTTCCAGTCGGTTGGAACTATGCAATTGGCAAAAAAGATTGACAAGGGACCAACTCCACAGATTACTGTTTGTAAAATGGAATCGGAATTCCATCTAGACAAGGCTACTAATTTGTTTCCAACTTCTTCAGCTGCTTCTCTGTAGGGATACCTATTACTATGTTCTCCATTCGGGAGTCTGTGCTTTGGTAAAAAGGCAGTAGTATATCGGTACGATCTTTGTGAATTCTCCAGAACTAAGCCATACACTCCGACGGGAGTATGGTTGTCCCCACCATAAACCGTGGGTTTGCAGCAGGATTTCAGAACATGTGCGTTCATCAAATATTATGAATTGCCTCTAGGATAATGACCTATTGACGAGCGCACTGAGCCACCGCGCCCGGCGCGCTCGGCCTTTCCAGCGCGTCTGGGCATCACCCTTCGGATTAGAGTCGTATTTTATGCGCTTCCATACCGTCATCTGTTTGCAATAAAATTTTGCACACTTCACCTTGAAAACAAGAGGAACGGCACTCACTGTCTTCATAATAGTGCATGCCGGGGAGTGCTTTACTTACAGGCATAGACACCATTCTACTGTTGCATCTCGATTTAACCCGGCGTGAGTGAGGTCGGGTATGTGATACCCGAGGTGTTTCTAAGCGCTGATTGGTGGACGTCATTGTTGCCACACAGATCTTGCTGTCACAATGGCTGGAGGTAAGGGAGAAAGAGGCAAGATGGAGTGTTGAGATTATTGTTCCACCAGTGTCAGAGGGAGATACACGTGTGGAAATGTGGCTGGGGTAGTTGGTGTCACATTTTTGGGCTGTCAGCAATTTTACGAGATACATAGTTATTTATAGTATTCCTTGAATTATTTTTAGAGTTTAGATTTCTCCAGATGTCTTACGAAGAACATGAACGTCGGCCACAAGAACTACTAGAAGAAGTTTTAGAAAAATGTTCAAACGGCAGTTCCTGTGACTCCGAGAGTGAAAAAGAAATTGACAACGTTTCTCAAAGAAGTGAAGAAAGTGATTCGGAACAGGAGTGTATTTTGGATCATTTGGAAGAGACAAAATCTGTGTTAGCGGCTCTTAGTCAGTCATCTGAGGTACGTGGGACTTCTTATACTTCCAAAGATGGTACAAAATGGATAAAGGATTGTCCTAGACAAAGTGTTCATATTCGTTCAGAGAATATTATCAATTCTCCAGGCGTAAGAGATGCTGCAAACAAACCCAAAAGACAGACTGAATGTTGGAGTCTTTTTATAACTAACAGTATGTTGAATACTATAATTCTACATACAAATAATCAAATAAGGAATATCAGGGGGAAATATCTAGAAAATAAAGAGCAGTACCTCGCAAACACAGTATTTTACTTGTTCATCTTGTTTAATAGATTGCATTATTAATATCCCAAGTAGAAAAAATGTTCAATACACAATTTTAGTATCAAAAGTTGGTCTCATACCCACCTCATAGCTGGTGTGACAATTTCTCACCTCATTCATGGCGGGTTAAATAAGGTAATGAACCAGTTGCAAAGTCGTAGTTGGAGTGTCACTCCATCAGATTCAGATCGGACGTATAGGACACAATTATACATCTGAAGAAGGGAAATAATTTCCCGAAACCGGTATGAAATAAGAACTACGACCCTGCAAATGTTTGCCTTATTTAAAATAATTTAACGACAGTTGCTGAGATGAACAAAATACTTGTTCTTTTATTTAGATCTTGACCAAATTTTGACACTTGAATTTCAAAACAATTGCAATATAACTGTCTACGTAATTTTCCATACGGTGCATGGCGGAGGGTACCTTACTACATAAAACGGCACCAGTTTAAAGTCGTATTCCGGTCTTTATGAAATTTTGCACACGTCCCTTTAATGTAATAGGAACATCACCCTGCTACATAGTATTACACATGGAGCATGGCTACGGGTAGCTTCGACACCCTATCACAGCATATATAAAACTCAAGACTGGAATAAATAAATACCAGGGCAAAGCCGAATTTTCAGCTAGTAAATTTTAAAAATCGGTGCTTCGAGTTCACGTATTCATATAATGATTACGATGGGTGGTCAGACAGTGGAGAGCCAATGAAACTGGTACGAGTATGTGTAGCAAACACAAATACATGTAAACACTCAAAGGACGACACTACGATGGGTGACGCCTATATAAGACAACTGCTGTCTGGTGCAAGTTTCAGGTCGGTTACTGCTGCTGTAGTAGCAGATTATCGCGTTAAGTGAGCTTTAACATGTTGTTATAGTCGGCGCACGTGATAAGGTACATAGCATCTCCGAGGTAGCAACAAGTATCAGTTTATTTATTTATTTATTCTGTTCCATAGGACCCACTTCAGGAGTAAGACTCCATGGTCATGGAACAAGTCAATACATTAATTGTTACACAATAATGGTAATAGAAAAAGTGAAAAGAATCAATAAAGAAAAAATAAATTAGCTTAATTGTTTAACTTTTCTAGGAGTTCCTCGACAGAATAAAAGGAGTGAGCCACGAGGTAACTCTTCAATTTAGATTTGAAAGCCTGTGGATTAGTGCTAAGATTCTTAAGTTCTTGTGGCAGCTTATTGAAAATGGATGCCGCAGAATACTGCACCCCTTTCTGCACAAGTGTTAAGGTGGTGCGGTGCAAATGTAGATTAGACATATGTCTAGTATTCACCGAGTGAAAGCTACTAACTCGTGGGAATAAGCTGATATTATTAACAACAAACGACATTAAAGAAAAAACGTATTGTGACGCCAGAGTCAAAATTCCGAGACTACTGAAAAGGGGTCGACATGACGTTCGCGAACTTACACCAGATATTGCTCGAACCGCCCGTTTTTGAGCCAGAAATATCCTTTTTGCATCAGGCGAGTTACCCCAAAAAACAATGCCGTACGTCATAAGTGAGTGAAAGTAAGCGAAATAGACTACTTTTCGTGTTGAAAAATCACTTATCTCAGATATTGTTCTAATGGTAAATATAGCAGAATTTAGTTTTGGAACAAGATCCTGAACATGGGCTTTCCATGACAGCTTACTGTCTATATGAACACCTAGAAATTTGAACTGTTCAGTCTCACTTATCACATGCCCATTATGTGTAATCATAATGTCAGATTTCGTCAAATTATGTGTTAGAAATTGTAAGAACTGAGTTTTACTGTGATTTAACATCAACTTGTTTTCTATTAGCCATGAACTTATCTCTTGAACTGCATTATTTGATACTGTCTCAATATTACGAGCAACATCCTTCACTACCAAGCTGGTATCATCAGCAAACAAAAATATTTTACAATCACCTGTTATACTCGAAGGCATATCATTTATATAAATAAGAAACAGCAATGGTCCCAAAACAGACCCCTGGGGCACCCCATACTTAATTGTGCCCCATTGGGATTGCACGTCATAGCCATTTTCTACATTGCGGAGAATTACCTTCTGTTGTCTATTATTAAAGTAAGAGGTGAACCAGTTGTGGGCTACTCCCCGTATTCCATAATGTTCCAACTTCTGCAACAATATTTTGTGATCAACACAATCAAACGCTTTTGTTAAATCAAAGAAGACGCCTAATGTCCGTAGCCTCTTATTTAACCCATCAAGTGCCTCACAGAGAAACGAAAATATAGCGTTTTCGGTCGTTAAACCACTTCTAAAACCAAACTGTACGTTTGACAGGAAATTATGTGAACTGAAATGATCAATTAATCTTGAATATACAGCCTTTTCAATAACTTTGGAAAAAACCGATGGCATAGAAATAGGTCTATAGTTGTCTACATTATCCCTTTCACCTTTTTTATAAAGCGGTTTCACTACTGAGTACTTTAATCTGTTAGGAAACTGACCATTCCGAAAGGAAAAATTACAAATATGGCTTAGTACTGGGCTAACATATGGAGAACAGTACTTTAGAATTCTGCTAGATACCCCATCATATCCACAAGAGTCCTTAGTCTTTAGTGATTTAATTATTGACTCAATCTCACCTATGGAAGTATCATGAAGGATCATTTCAGGCAACAGCCTCGGAAACGCATTTTCTAAAAACGTTATATGATTACCTGTAGAAACTAGAGTTTTGTTTAGTTCCTCTACTATATTTAGAAAGTGATTATTGAATATTGCACATATATCTAACTTGTCAGTAACAGAAACATTCCTACTACGCACTGACGTTATATCTTCTACCTGCTGCTCCTGACCAGACACTTCCTTCACGACTGACCAGATAGTTTTAATTTTATCCCGAGAGTTTGCTATTCTTTTTGCGTACCACATACTTTTTGCATTCTTAATGACATTTTTCAGAACCTTACAGTACTGTTTGTAATGAGCTACTGCATCTTCATTCTGACTGCTTCTAACATTTTGATACAACTCCCGCTTAGTTCTACATGATACTCTTATCCCCTTTGTCATCCACCCTGGCTGTCTGTTACTGAAAGTACCCTGTTTTGAGCGTTCTAGCGGAAAGCAACTTTCAAACAGCATAATAAATGTGTTCAGAAAAGCATTATATTTATCATCTGCATTATCAGCACTATAAACATCCTGCCATTCTTGTTCCTTAATTAGGCTTAAAAAGGTCTCAATTGCAACTGGATTAACTTTTCTGAGTAGTTGATATTTATGTTTAACATTTGTTTGAGAACGAATACTTTTTAGAATTAAAAGTTGGGCATCGTGGTCTGATAGGCCATTTACCATTCTGCTGACAGAGTGCCCCTCTAATAATGAAGAATGAACAAAAATATTGTCAATGGTAGAACTGCTATTTCCTTGCACTCTCGTTGGAAAAAATACTGTTTGCATCATGTTATAGGAATTAAATAGATCTAACAGCTGACGTTTCCTTGAGCTATCACCTACACAATTAATGTTGAAATCTCCACACACAATTAAATTTTTATACTTCCTATACAGTGAACCCAGAACCAATTCCAGCTTGGGCAGAAACATTTTAAAATCTGAGTCAGGGGATCTATAAATAACAACTATTACTAGTTTAGTTCCATTAACATTAACAATTCCTGCACAACATTCAAATATCTGTTCTGTGCAGTGTTTAGAAAAATCGATTGACTCCGATGGAAAATCGTTTTTTACATACATGGCCACTCCCCCACACCGCAAAGAACTCCTAGAGTAGAAGGCAGCTAACCTGTATCCTGGCAAAGGAAGTCTCTTAATTGTCACACCACTTAAAAAGTGCTCTGAAATTCCAATAATGTCAGAATCAGTATCAATAAGCATTTCATTAACTTTATCTCTGATACCCTGTATATTTTGATGAAAAACAGTAATTCCCTTATTACTTATATTCTTAGACTTTGTCAAAGGTGGTTCATTTCTTAGAGGGACTTCCTTTAAGCAGGAATATCTATCAGCTGTCTTCAGTCTAAAAAAGGTGCAGCCCTAACACCAACTACTACAGGAATTTTTCCATGAGTGAAACCCCCACCCCCTACTACACTGTCACCTATGAGCTTTGCCAACCTCCCCTTCCCATACCTATTGAGGTGCAGACCGTGCCTAGTAAAATCCGACCTTTGGATAGTTTCAACTGGCACCACTGCAATGTGATCCATGCCCTCCGTCATCAGCGCCTTCTCAAGCCCCATGTTAAGACGGCTGACAGCCGTATTAAGACAAGGCCTATCATGACGCTGAAACAGCTGCACGAAATGCACATTCGTGCCACCAGTTTCATTTGCTATCCTTTCCAGATCACCACCTATATCATATTCCCCGTCCCTATCAAGACTGTTCCCGGCCCCACCCACTATAACTACCTGATCCTCTTTTGAAAAATTCCTACATAAGTCCCCTATGTTACAAGTGACCTGATCTAACCCTGCACTAGGCTTCACTATGCTGGTGACCTGGTACTCACTCCCAAGTACTTCCTGCAACTGTTGGCCAACACCTCTGCCATGAGAACTACCTAGCAGCAGAACCTTCTTCTTCCTAAGAGACCTCTCTACAGATTTCGGCTTACCAAAAGCTGAGGTCTGCTGCGTACTTCCTACACCTACAGCTACAGGAGGTTCATCTCCACTCAACTCTGACAGTTGGTCAAACCTATTTGCAACTTGCAATGTAAAGCTATCTGAATACCTTCTCCTAGCTACCTTCTTGCCAACTGCCAGTTCCCATTCCCCAGCCCCCCTTCCCCTCCTCAACCTACCTAGTTCCTCTTCAGCGTTTTTCAACTGCACCTGAAGGGCGCAGATCAAACGCTCCTGCTCCTCTATCAACTTATTCCTGCTGCAAATCCTACAGTTCCAGGAGAGAACCTCACCACAATGCCCACTGTCTTCCCCACTGCACTCCCCCCCCCCCCCCCCCCCATGAAAATACTTACTACAAATCCCACACTGCAGCCCACTACGCACGAACCTACGACAGAGCCCACACTTTTCACTCATGGTAAAATTTTACAATAATTTGTTAAGAAAAACTAGACGTCTACGTTATGAAGTTAAGTTTCTACAAAATAAGTAGGAAGTACCTCTTAACTACAGCAATCAACAAACCTCAGTCTCTACAAATCAAGTAACAACAACTAATAGTATCAGAAAAGAGCAAATAACACTACCACAGAAACTTTACACTGTTGCTTGTATAAACAAGTTCAAATTCAAGGGTCACTAATAAAACAACTAAACACTGTGAGAGTACAAGAGTTATCAAATACCGTAACTTAAAGTTTCCCAACCTCAACTACGTTAAAAACAGCAAGTCACCTGTTGAAAAGTACTAAAGTTAATAAACACTAGCGCGATAACACCTCCTGAAATCTAAAACTTTAATAATTTAACTACAATACACAAACACTTATTAGAACTTAGCTTTCGGAGACCGCTACGGCTGGAACCACTCGCCACCAGATGTAAACAAAGCAGTAAGACGTCGATGCCGGCGCACACGCGAACACAAATAACACCACTTAAAGCAATTACGGCACAACAAACGCTAAAATAACTGACGAACCTTTACTAGAACACCTCTAGATTGGATATTGTCACGAAATAACAATTAAAATAATTATATTAATCCTAAAATTATATAAAAAGTCGAGAGCGATGTGCACAGCAGTCCAGCACTCGTGACGTCACGCAAGTGTGCGAACCATTCAACGAAACATCCTCGATATGGGCTTTCAGAGCCGAAGGCCCTCTCGTGTATCTTTGCTGACTGCAGGACACAATTTTACGCATCGCCTGGATCCGTCAACAACATGATATTGACTCCCATTCTAATTACAAGCCAATTTTCTTAGTCCCAGCTATTTCTAAAGTGTTTGAATGTGGAATCTACCAACATTATTATGTGCTTATTTCGAAAATACATAAATAATTAGCATTTCACACTATGGTTTTAGAAAAACTTGTCAACTCTTGACGCTTTAGACTCAGTACTTAAATACCTTTATCAAGTTCTGGAGAATAATGGCTTTGCTCAAGTCACTTTTTGTTGACTTAAGCATTCGGCTGTGTACAGAGGTGTGAAAATTATTAGACTAAAAACGAAAATATTGATATTTCCTAGTTTCTCTCACTCTGGAATTATTCAGTCATGTGATATTTGCATTTTTCCTCACTTACATCCATATGATAACATTTACCTTTGCTTTTGGCAGTACTGTGCTAATAACAATGTTGGCACCACTCCCTAATCAATAAATTGTTATTGTTGAGGCAAAGATTGCACGGTTGCTGCTATTTTGGACACATTTTAATTCAGCTTGGACAATCTTAAGGTTCCAGTTAGTTTTATGTTTAATGTTTCATGAAACAATAATTAACGAGTACTTCTGCTTGCACTATTAGACATAAAATATAAATATTTTTATTATTATGAATAATTCTTTTGTTTGTCAGATATTTGTTAGTTATGTGACTATAAAACTGTTACTCAAAGAAAAACGGTATTCGCAGTGAGAAATAGCAAACAGGTTACAGATTTTAAGTCGCATTTACTAGGGAGAGAAAGATGGCGTTGATTTGAAACATGGACGTCGAGGAAAGTGTGGACGTAAGAGCAAACATTCCCCTAGCACTGAACTGATACTTGTCCAGATGGCTAAAGACAACAGAAGAGCTACCAGTGAAGATTTGCAGAAGGCTCTGGAGAACTATTAAGTCAATGTTTGTACTTCTACAGTCCGCAGAACGCTTATTAGTTCAGGGCTTCCAGCTCATTGTCAAAAAAAAAAAAAAAAAAAAAAAAAAAAAAAAAAAAAAAAAACCCTTACCCCTGATATGAGTGCAAAGAGGCTAAATGGGCTCATGAAGTTAGAAATAAGTTTGGGGAAGACTGGAGCAAGGTAAATATACTTTATTTAAAGCAGCTGAGAATCTGTATGTGAAAATTTTTTCTTAAAATCAATTTTTTCAAGAATATATTCCACAGAGACATGGAGAAATTTCCTTTGTTAGAGTATGGTTCATATCAGCATATAACATCTGAAATCGCCGACTTCTTATGATTAAAATGTTTTATTCCTTTCAGGTCTACTTTTATGATGAGTCAATACTCTCCATATGTGAAGAAAGTAGCCAGTATGTCTGAGAAATGGTTGACGAGGAGTTTTCTGAGCTTTGTGTAGCGCAAACTGTAAAATACCCCACGTCTATTATGGAGTGGAGTGTCATATCAGCAAAGGGCATTGGCTGACTTTACATTGTGGAAGGCACTATGAATCAGAATCAGTATAGGAGAGTTTCGGAAAAGAGGCTTTTACCTCAGGTTAAGAAATCGTTCTCTGACGGCGAATTTGTGTTCATGTCTTAATGCTAAATCAATTGCTCAGTTCTTAGCTGAAAATAAAGTAGAAACATTGCCATGGCCTAGGAACAGCCCAGACATGAACCCTATAAAGAATCTGTGGGTAATGTTTAAGCCCAAAGTTGAGGAAGATCAACATTACAGTAAAGTTGCAACTTATGGAAAAACTCATACAAATATGGTACCATGATGAAGATGTCAAAAATTCATGCTCCAGACTCATAGAAACAATGTCATCACGTGTTGAACTGCTCATTAAGAACAAAGCCATGCACACAAAGTACTACCGTGTTCTAATTTGGCGAATAAATGCTTCTAAACTGTAAAATGTTTCCTTTTTAAGAAAAAATAACCGTGAGTCTAATAATTTCCACAGCTCTGTAGAGCATAAAGGACTCTTAGAAAAAGTGGAATTATATGGCATTTGAGGTAACAGCCTTAAATTATTATAATCGTACCTACAGAAGCAAAACAAAGTAGTCTGTGTCGGCAAAGAAATGTCCAGTATACAACAAGTAAATATAGGTATTCCACAAGGATCTGTATTAGGCCCTTTTCTGTTCCTAATCATGATTAATAATCTACCATCATTTATCAAGTTTACTACTGTTTTATACGCAGACGACACAACTTTCCTCCGCTGTAGCAATGAGTTCAGTAACCTGAAAACCTGTGTTGCAGAGACAATGGATCAAACATCCTATCGGTTTAAGGCAAATGGCTTCCTACTAAATAATGACAAAATACAACAAATAGTTGTTAGTTTAAAAGACAAGCTTTCATAAGATGATCCAACTTGTGTTAAGTTTTTTTGGGGGTTATTTGGATAATAAATTGTCTTGGAGTCAACACATACAATATATAAGTGGTAAGTTGTCCAGAGAGATTTATTTATTAAGGCAAATTATGAATTGTGTACCTGAAAAGAATGTTACGAAGTCCTATTCTTCTTTCTTCCAAAGCATACTAACATATGACATTATTTTATGGGGAAACTCATGTTGTGTGCATGACATCCTGATACTGCAGAAGAAAGCTATTAGGTCATTTCTGGTGCTACATATAAGGCATACTGTAAGCCTTTGTTCTCTGAACTAAAAATAATGACTGTAATAAACCTGTGCATGTACTATGTTTTACTTTACACAAAAAAGAAGTTACCTGAGACAAAATGTAGAGAAAACGTCCCTGGTTACAATACCAGTAGGACCAGATGTATTTATACCCCATGCCACAGACTGCCGAAAGCTATAAACAGCTATGAACGCATGGGGCACAAATTATTTAACAAGCTCCGACAGTTTGTACAAGAGCTACCCGAACATACATACAAACAAACACTGTATGACTGGCTAGTTGCCCACATATTTTAGAAGGTAAATGAATATTTCAACTGTAATATGACACTGCAATCCTATTAGCAAGCCTGTTTATTTTGATTAATTTTGACAACACTGTCATAGGAGAAAAACAGCGATCAATTTGGTATAATCAATGTACAAAAAAAAAAAAAAAAAAAAAAAAAAAAAAAAAAAAAAAAAAAAAAAAAAAAAAGAAAACCAACCTCTTGATCGCAGAAATTATCAGTTTCAATTAACCGGTTTCAACCTGATGTAGGTCATCTTCGGAATTACAAAAAGCCCATGTGGCCAGTGCTGCACTCGGATGGGCTGGTCTGTCCTGGGCTGTTCTGCTGTCAGTAGGTAACTGTTTATTTTGAATTATCAATTGTATGTAATATATGTATGACTTTGTTTATTGCAGTTATGGCTGAACGAGAGTAAAATTATTATTATTATTGAACTGTTGAAGAATAACTTGTTGCCTGGTCTGACGAGTCTCGTTTCCAATTCTATCGAGCGAATCGACGTGTATAGGTATGGAGACAACCTCAAGAGTCCATGAACCATGCATATAATCAGGGGCCTGTTCACCTTGCTGGAGGCTCTGCACTGATGTGGGCCGTGTGCAGTTGAAGAGATATGGGACCCCTAGTACGTCTAGATAAGACTCTGACAGGTGATCCTGGTTGATCACCTGCATCTATTCACGTCCATTGTGCATTCCGATGGATTTGGGCAATTCCAGCAGGACAATGCGACGCACCACCGTCCACAATTGCTACCGAGTGGTTCTAGGAAGACTTTCTGAGTTGAAACACCTCCGCTGGCCATCAAACTTTCCAGACATGGACATTATTGAGCATATCTGGGATGCCTTGCGACGTGCTGTTCAGAAGAGATCTCCACCCCTTCGTTGTGTAGAGATATATGGACAGCGCTGCAGGATGCACGGCGACAGTCCCCTCCAGCACTACTTCAGACATTAGTCGAGTCATGAGACGTCGTGTTGCTGAACTTCTGCGTGCTCGCGGGGGCTCTACACCATATTGCGTGGTTATGGTATATCGCCCCAAATTTCCGATTGGATACGGGATTTCCTATCAGAGAGGACACAGACCGTAGTAATCGATGGTAAGGCATCGACTAAAACAGAGGTGATATTGGGCGATCCACAGGGTAGTGTTATTGGTCCTCTGCTGTTCCTCATTTACATAAACGATTTAGGGGGAAATCTAAGTAGCTCCCTTAGGTTGTCTGCAGAAGACGCCGTCATTTAACGTCTAGTGAAATCATCTGAAGATCAAAACCAACTGCAGAACGATCTGAATAAGATATCAGTATGGTGTAGAAATTGACTCTAAACAATGAGAAGTGAGAAGTCGTCCACATGGGTACGAAAAGAAATCCGTTAAACTTTGTTTACAAGATAAATCAATCAAAAGAGAAGGCCGTAAACTCCACAAAATACTCAGTAATTACTATTACTTCAGAATTAAACTGGAAAGAACACGTAGATAATGTCGTGGGAAAGGCGAACCATAGAATGCGTTTCATTGGTAGAACCCTTAAAAGATATGACAGAACTACTAAAGAAACTGCATACACTACGCTTGTCCTTCCTTTTTTGGAGTATTACTGCCCAGTGTGGGATCCTTCTCAGGTGGGTTTGACGGAAGGCATCGAAAGACTCCAGAGAAGGGCAGCTCGTTTCGTATTGTCACGATTCAGCGGAGACAGCGTTACGGAAGTGATACAAGACCTGGGATGGGAGTCATTACAACAACGGCGCTTATCGCTGCGGCGTGGACTACTTATGAAGATCCAATCGCCAACATTCTCAAAAAATGTTTGTAAACCTATCGGACCAAACTGCGTGGTCATCAGTCCGTAGCTTACAAACAACTTAAACCTAGGTAAACTAACCTAAGGACAACACATAGACCCATGCCCCAGAGAGGACTCGAACCCTCACGGCGAGTAACCGCGCGCTCCGCAGTGAGACGCTTTAGACCGCTCGGCTACTCCACCGCGGCCCAACATTCTCCTCCGAATGTGAAAATATATTGTTGACTCCCACTTAAATAGGTAGAAATGACCATCAGAATAAAATACGGGAATTCAGAGCTCGAACAGAGAGATTCAGGTGTTCTTTCTTCCCGCGCGCTATTCGAGAATGGAATGGGGATAAATAGTATAAAGGTGGTTCGACGAACCCTCTGCCAGGCACTTAAATGTGATTTGCAGAGTATCCCGTGTAGATGTAGATTAGGTAGTTTCTTTGGCTCAGCGGAAATTAAGGTTACTAAGCCTGCACTGAAACAGGAATATTTTGTTTCATAGAACAAATGAAGTAAACAGACCACTAACAGTACATACATTAGGATATTTTAACCTAGATCCCATATCGAAACTGGTGATGGGTTTCGTGAGAATAGTCTGAATATTGGCTTCCGGTCGAATTCCTCTCCTTACGTGTTGAGCCTCATTGTCACGGAGATTTTCTCCTCCTCGTCTGAAGCGAATCGTTGTGCTTCTGGGTGTTTCCCAGTGAGGCAAAAGGTGAAAGTGGTTTGGAGCGAAGTCCGCGCTGTAGGGAGGGTGGTCGACGATGTCTTGTCGTTTTATCTACCGGCCACAAACGTACGACACGATTCTGCGACATGTTGACAAGACATTATAGTCCCTACGTAAACTTCTACTAGCTGCCGGTGAGTTTCCACAACGGTTATACGTTTTACCCAAACCAGTCTTCATTGCTGCTTACCTACAACTACCGCTTTAGGTGGCGGGTGTCTGAAATTCCGGACTCTCGCCAACCACATGTATCATGGTTACTTCTCACTAGTAAATTCACAGACAAGACTTTGTAAATTTAGTTTCTTATAATATATCCGAATATGCTGTAAAGGTGAAACAATTACTGGCCAAATACTTGGAAAGTTGAAATAAAAAATAAAAAAATTTATAAATGGATTCTTCCGTCACTTCTTAGTAGAAAAATTCCTTATTTCAGTTTGAAAACAATCTGTTTTTGTTCTACTAATTTTTATTTACGAACTAGCTTTCGGCTTATTAGGCCATCTTTAGGTAAAAGTTTGAAAGGCGTCGACAAGAAACGCTAGTGTTTAGGTTGAAAACATGTAAAATAAAGGTACAACACAAGACTCTTGTTCTCTGCCTAGAACATTAGTTGATGTAGTCAATATCATCGGGCGCTGATAACCTCGCTATTGAGCGCCCTAAAACACCAATCATCATCATCCTCATCATCGTCAATATCATCTATCACCATGCAGGTTCATGTTGTGGGATAAGTGACTTTTTATTCAGAATTGTACACAGAGAAAAACGTTACACACTTAATATTACTTCATTCAAAGCTACGGTAAAATTATTGAAGTTGTGACATATGTTGAGATCGTCACCTTTGCTGTGCTTTAAATACGTTATTTTACCGTATTTACAGTTGCTTCTTCGATGACTATGATATAAACGGCCTTCTTAATACTTCTATCATCTAATTTATAGCTGGATGAAGTGAAACACTTTACATACCGTACTTAATAATATTCGATTATATGCTACGGTACAATTAACTGAGATAGTTACTTATGTTGAGATCATCATTTTTGGTGTGCATTAAACACGTTTTTACACTGTGTTTACATCTACATCCACATGGGATACTCTGCAAATCACATTCAAATGGCTGGCAGAGGGTTCATCGAACCACCTTTATACTATTTATCTCCCATTCCGTTCTCGAATAGAGCGCGGGAAGAAACAACACCTGATTCTCTCCATTCGAACTCTGATTTCTCGTATTTTATTCTGATGATCGTTTCTACCTATGTAAGTGGGAGTCTACAACATATTTTCTCATTCGGAGGAGAATGTTGGCGATTGAAGTTTCGTAAGTAATCCACGCCACAGCGATAAGCGCCGTTGTTGTAATGATTCCCATCCCAGATCCTGTATCATTTCCGTAACGCTGTCTCCCCTGTATCGTGACAACTAACCGAGCTGCCCTTATTTGGACTATTTCGATGTCCTGATAAGGATCTCACACTGGGCAGTAATACTCCAAATAAGGACCGACATACGTAGTGTATAAAGTTTCTTTAGTAGTTCCGTTGCATCTTTTAAGAGTTTTACCAATGAAACGCATTCTCTGGTTCATCTTTCCCACGACATTATCTACGTGTTCTTTCCAGTTTAATACTGAAGTAACAGTAATTCCCAGGTATTTGGTGGAGTTTACGGCCTTCACTTTTGATTGATTTATCTTGTAAACAAAGTTTAACGGATTTCTTTTCGTACTCATGTGGACGACTTCATACTTCTCATTATTTAGAGTCAATTGCCAACTTTTATACCATAGTGATATCTTATTCAGATCGTTCTGCAGTTCGTTTTGATCATCAGATGATTTTACTACACGGTAAATGACGGCGTCATCTGCAAACAACCTAAGAGAGCTACTTAGATTTTCTCCCATTTTGTTTATGTAAATAAGGAACAGCAGAGGACCAAAACACCACCCTGTGGAACGCCCGATATCACCTCTGTTTTAGTCGATGCTTTACCATAGATTACTACAAACTGTGTCCTCTCTGACAGGAAATCCCCTATCCAGTCGCAAATTTGGGGGCGATATACCATAACCACGCAATTTTATTAAAAGACATTTGTGAGGTATGGTGTCAAAAGCCTTCTGGAAATCAAGAAATACGGAATCGATTTGCGAACCCTTGTCAATAGCACTCATCACTTCGTGTGAGTAAAGGGCTAGTTGTGTTTTGCACCCATCTCACTAACTTTCCTCAGAGCAAGTCAGAACGAAACTGTTCGCAGCTGACGCAGGGTGGTATAAGGTACGAGTAATACGTGTTACAGTCGGTTCTATTCCCGTGGGAAAGGCCACCCAAAATTGTAATACTCTGCTGTGACTGGGTAATACGTTCTCCAGGCTTCGCAGCTGAACGAAATTTTTCTTAAATTTAGAAATACTATTCATTAAATTTGCTTGGGTTCCATAAGAAGTCATCTTGCAATAGCAGGCTACCGTTCTGTTGTTTGAGACTATTAAATAACAAATATATTAATAAACAATGAAATACAAAAAAGCAGACTGAACACTTCGGCCGAGCGAGGTGGCGCAGTGGTAAGACACTGGATTCGCAGTCGGGAGGATGGTGGTTTCAAATCCACCTCCGGTCATCTAGATTTAGGGTTTTCGTGATTTCCCTAAATCACTTCAGGCAAATGCCGGGATGGTTCCTTTCAAAGGGCACGGACGATTTCCTGCCACATCCTGCCCCGAAAATCCGAGCGTAAGCTCCGCCTCTAATGACCAAGCTTCCTTCTTCGTTTTTTGGAGGGAGTTAGCGCGTCTGAAGACGGAGGTGGTTCGCGCTGTCTGCTCACTCCGGATCCCGCAGTCATCAAGGGTAGACCCTCTGACCGATGCCGTCGGTCATATACTAGCAATATGCTAATAAAAAAGTTTATTTGAACAACTTAAAATGAACATAAATTTACCAAGTCAGTCAGAAACAATTTAAATGAAAATATAGTTCGTTAATAGAGTAGTTTCTCTAATTCTGCGCTCAAACTTGTTCCTCACTAATCACCCTTAACAGCCTCAAGATCAAGAACCAATGACGCTGGCCACACAACTGTGGAAGACAACAGGTTCCTGTGTGAATGTAGGCTTTCCCGGCGTATGGCACTGACGAAATCTTCTCGGGTTTCCATCACTTCACCTGAAGATGATGAGACTGTCATTCATCGAAACGTTGCGGAATTTCAACGCAGCTACCCGGATGTAAAATCGAGAAGATTTCAACAGGTTCCTGCTCAGTTTTGAGTAGAGACTGTGCATTTCACTCAGGACGGTGAAAGGAACTAGGCACCTTGCGGGTGCTGAACTTCAGTTATCTATACTATAAATGTGAATGTCTGTTCGGTGTGCGTTTATCACGTCTGAACCACAATACATAAAGAGCTAAAAATTTGTACAGTTACTAATGTCTGCCCGTGGAAGGCTTTTGGCACGGTTTTATGGCGATTGGATAGCTATTTATCTATATATATTAATGTGAATGCCTGTTCACTGTACGCTTATCACGTCCGAACGACAAGACGCAGAGACTTAAATATTTGTACAGTTACTAATTGATACATGAGGAAGGTTTTAGGCACGGTTTTGTAGTGATCTGATAGATATTTAGTAATTTGAAGAATATAACGAGAAATGCGGAACAATAATTACTCTTTGAAAATTGTTTTTACTCTTTTGAAAATGGTTTTATTGGTTGCATTGTTGCTTGATGGTTGATAATGATAAAAGGATGGAGTATATTGCGATGGAAAGTTATCGGTGTATATAAAATTCTACGTGTGTGTGTGTGTGTGTGTTTGATATTTCGCTCTGCAGCGAAAACTACAGAACGCAAACGAATGGTCTATGTGTAATTGTTGTCCCGTTCTACACCATTGCAGTTCCATGCCAGTAGCTACAAGGGGTTGGAAGATATGGTGGTTGAAAGTCGTCAAATTATAAAAAAATTCTGACTAAAGGCCAGCGATGACGTTTGCGATTCTATAGCAAGGTGGTTACATACAGCGAAAAGTGATGCCACATACCATATCTTTGCTCTATGCGTGCTGGAATGTCTTCACCTCTTTCTCTGTAAGGATAAACATACGGATAAGGAAATATAAGAGTAAATAAATAATGCAGTAAAAAAGAAGTTTCGTTTAATACATCTCTTTTTAAAAAAAATCGATTTGACGTTTCGCGAATTATCTACCACAATCAACCAACACGCGAGCGGAGCCGCGGGTTTAAGCTAGTTCGTCATATATGGTAACATAGAGGAGGTAGTGGAGTGAAGAAAAGGTAAAGGAGAGATATGTAACAACTCTCCAATAATAATAATTATTATTATTTTCTTTTATTCTCCCCTGGCGTTGTGGACTCAGACGGTGCCTCCAGATTTTCTAAAAAAGGTGAGCGCAATCACCTACTGTTGCACGTATTAATATGTTCGCTTGATGTGAAACCAAATATTTTCCAAAGACAGTAGAAAAGGTACTGTAGTGGACGTCCATCTAAAGACCGTGTGCGGATTTGCCGGAGTGTCTCAAGAGCAGAGTGGCTAGCGGCGCCGGCGCTGATGGTACGGCAGTGATCGGCTCTGGGCATTCCTGCGATTCGACCATTACTCAGAGGGCGTGCGTGGAATTCAGTACCAAGGAGAGTGAGTCAGGCTAGGCCGGCCTCAGTGCGCCAGCGGGAATCCTAACGAGGCCACGGGAGCGCCCACCGACGTCAGCCATTCACCGTCGCCTGCTCACGGCTGGCTGGCGCGCGGTAACGCAGACACGTCCAGCATATCAGCCAATAACTTTGAAATAATCATACCTCATACACATATCTTTTCTATTTTCAGGTCTTCAATTCACGTAGTATCATTTAGATAACGGTACGTGAATGTGAGACCTGAAAACAAAATTGTGTGTAAGAGGTATAATATTCAAAGTTTTGGGGAATAATTATTGTCGGACTAATATTGGTATTATTTTAACGATGGGAGGCAGGGTTGTTCGCACATGGGTGGTGTTAAATTGGCAACAGCCGTACAGGTAGCCATTCTACCAAAAAGAGTGAGCCCCTCCACGCTCGCACTAGCATGGTGACCAACTCAATAGTTCTACTGTCACCTCTGCATGTGTTAATATGTCTAATGTGGGAGTCACAGGAGCGGGTACTGTGAAGTGTGCCGTACGTGTGGGTAAGATTACCCATTAATACGGTCCATCAGGATGATAGAAGTGGTCGAAAGCTTTTGAAACAAGAGCGGTTTTAAGGGCAGAGGAAAAAAAGTGCCAAGGCAAGTGCCAAGCGAAAAAAACCTCTGCGATAGTCAGGAGCGGGTAGTAAGAGCAGTAGCGGATTCTTGCTATCTGCGACAGATCATGCAAGGGTGTGGTTATGTTAGTTATTGGGTATCGTGCAAGCTCGGTACCATTTTCATTGCCTGTTTGTCATAAGTTTATCAATCCGGTTTGATGAGTCGCCCCTCTGCAGCTGGCACTGGGGGTGTCTCCTGGTCCATCATCAGCGACGGCTGGCTGCAACAATCAAGATTGACAGGCAAGTGGTCGATTTTTGAGATCGGCCTCTAAGTGTATGGGTTAGTGTGGGATTTGTTTGTGTTTTGTGCTTGTTCATGTTCCCTGCGATTGCCGGTTTGTCGGCGGTGATAGCTCATCTGGCGTTGCCAGTTAGTTTTGCTGCGATGCATGGGTTCAATGAACAATGTTTTTGTTTGGGCTATAAGGCTTGCCATAGGTGTTTATCTATTCCTGACAAAGAGTGTTTTGGGTCAGTTGTGCTTCCACCTAAGGTTGTGATCGTAGTTACCCACATTAAGGATGAAGGTGTTGTTCGAGTGTCTAGCATTTTTGTACAGTGGTGCGGCGTGATTTTTGAATACCTCCGTGAACCATTCTACCAACAGGATCTGCTGCCAATGACTTATCAACAAAACAGCAGAAACAGCTTTCCTCGGAGGTCTTTAAGGAGAAAAACTGTACCATGCATCAGACTCAGACAACTGAACGTCGAGAGCGTCGAGAAAGGAAAGTGTGATTATCTGTCGAAATTCTTGCTGGAACTATGAAAGAAACCCTGTACCAACACTTCCAGGAAAGCAGACTGCCAGAAACAGGTCGTTTCGTTTAGCGTGGGCTTGTCTCAGAGAGAGAAATGGACAGATATAGTCGAAAATATGGACTTTACTCATTCAAGCAGGGAAGCATGTAGCCTCAGGAGCTCATCGACTAAATCGATGTTACGACAGTACAGCGGATCATGCAGAATTTTGATATTCGTCTCCTCCACATTATCGCCACAGAAGGCAGGCATATCGAACATGTCATAACCTAAATCCGAATATGTGTAGTGATGTTTACATCTTCAAATAAGTGTATACATGCTGTAGTTTCTAACTAATTCACGTACTGTTTTATATAGTTCACATTGTTGAATACATGTGTACCACTCATATGTTTGCAATAGCCATACGATAAGATAAACGATAACTCATTCAATATTTATGTATCTCTTTATTTATTTATTTTTGGTGGAGGGGAATTACCGCAGTTATTGGTCTACAGCCATTTTCAAGTCATTTATCACCATCCTAATGTACGAGGGCGATTTGTCAAGTAAATTCCGATATTTTTTCAGAAAACACTCTATTGTTTACATACCTCTAAAAATTACACCCTTTCATCTATTTTCCAACGTAATTTCAGTAGTGAAACAATATCAATTCTACTTTTGTCACCATTTTTTTTTCATATTCAAGCTATACAGGGTGTACGATAAGATAGTGGCAAAGATACAGTAGAGTCAGGTTTCATAATGCTGAAAGGAAAGACGCATAAGAGTGGGAAATGAAAGACACGTACCTAGATGCTTTGGTACAGGATTCATAGTAGACAAGAGATATGAGGATGGCATAACTGAAATGAAAAGTGGATCAGAAAGGATTTAACACTGTCTATCCGAGCGAGGAACAAAATGTATGCAATAGTAAATGGACATGCACCTACTAATAACGAGAACAGGAAAGACGAGAAAGTTGTAGACAGTTTCTGCGAGAAACTAAATGATACAGTAAAATCATAGCACACAGGCAAGTAGAGATACTTGTATGTGATCATAACGCCACACATAGGAAGTGAGAAGAAATATATAGTAGTAGTAGGCGAGTACTCAGCACACCAAAGGACAAACAACAACGGAGAAACGTTTATTGTAATGTGTCGTGAAAACAAACTAAGACTGATGACACACTTCAAGGCGAAACAGAATAAAAAATTATATGGGCAACCCCTTACGCGCCCGCCCTGCGGTATTCCAAATTTACCACGTAGCAATCAACGAGAAACCCGTAAACAGATAGAGAAAAATAAAGACACACTCGAACCAAACGCTAGGAAGGAGTTAGAACGTACAATGAATGGGACGACATGAATTTCAATATGAGGAAACAAGCTGATCTACGAGGAAAGGAAGAAAAGAGGAAGAACCATCGGTGGTGGAACATAGATAGTGGTGACGCAATAGAGAATCGCAGGAAAGCCTGGAGAGATTGGAGCAGAAAGAAGGACCGGGAAAAAGGGGAGTTTTTTCCATGGACCGCGAGACAGAGGATGAAACAGAAACCGAAACCGATCGTTAGCGCAAAGGAAAACTGCAAGATGCTTGCGAAGTACTTTCCCGACCTGCTTAACCTGCGAACCAAAAAATGTTCAAATGTTTGTAAAGCTTATGGGGACTTAACTATGGGGTCATCAGTCCCTAAACCAACAAACTACTTATGAACTAACTTATACTAAAGACGGCACAAATATCCATGCCCGAGGGGGGATTCGAACCCCCCGACCGCAGCGGCCGTGCAGACTGTGACTGGCACGCCGCAGACCACTCGGCCACCGCGGCCGGCACCTGCGAACCACCGGAAGACAAACTGAAATTGAGGACAAACAGACAAGAGAGAGAATCGCTGCGTCCAACCAGGAATGAGGTCGCAGAGGCCATAGGCGAGCTAAAGAATAATAAGGGAAGTGAAGATAATGATATAGCAGCCGAGATGATACAATGGGGAGGCGGCAAGGCAGTAGACAGCATGGCGAACATTATCTCCCAGATTTGGAGAACAAAGGATGGAAGAATGCACTCACAGTGCCAATAGATAAGAAGGGGACAAGAGAGATGCCAACAGCTGCAGAGGTATATCGATGTTAGAGGTCGGCTACAAGTTACGGTCAAAACTTCTGCTCAAAATATTAGAGGAACAGATAGAGGGCACAGTTGGAGACTATCAAGCTTGATTTAGGAAGAAAAGAGCATGCATTGAACTGATATTTATCCTGAAACAATTTATAGAATATAGAGACAGTAGTAACCTTCGTGGACTTCATGAAGTATGACTCCATTGATAGACAGGATGAAATTCTACAGTAGTAACCTTCGTGGACTTCATGAAGTATGACTCCATTGATAGACAGGATGAAATTCTACAGTAGTAACCTTCGTGGACTTCATGAAGTATGACTCCATTGATAGACAGGATGAAATTCTATCAGACATAACAAAAGGGTGTGATTCAGAAGAGCATTATCAGAAGAGTTCGCGAGAAAGACGGGCGTCAATCAGGGAGATGGATTGTCACCAATTCTGTTCTATACAGTAATGGATGAAGTCATCAGACGGTGGAGAACAGTAAACGACCAAATGGGAATACTTATTACACATGTGGGGAAAAAATAGACAAAAGGGCCCAAGTAGACTCCCTAACCTTTGCAGACGATATATCGATAGTAAATGATTCAGAAGAAGACGCAAAGACACAGTTTCACAATCTAAGCAATATAGCCAGAAGGGTAGGACTGAGTATCGCCTGTATTAAGATGAAGACATTGAATGCCACTGAAGATTGGAAAACACATGAAGAAACAGTGGAAAAGTTAGACAAATTTAAATACTTGGGAAGAATCAGGAACAATGAAAGAATTACAGATGGATACGAAGACCTGGGGAAGAACTCTACCAAAAGCTCAGAACAATATCAGGAGAAATCAGACTCAGAAGAGCAAGGTTTGCGGCAATTGTAATTAGAATGAATCTGGATAGAATGACGGAACGAGTCTGGGAAACAACAAGGAGGACAAGACGAAAGACAGGAACGAAGTAGGTTTTTGAGCTCCGGATTGATTGACTGGAACTGGGAATCAAGGTAGAAGGAAACTAAAACTAGTGAAGCAAGTATCTGCTCAAAACAGTTAGGGAATCAGGTGATATATATACATATGGTAACGTATTTTATTCGGATATTGGTTGCAATTGTAATTTGTGTAATGCAGTATGATATTTTCCTGTCTTAACTATTCTCTTGAGGTTTACGTGGCGTTTACTTAGAGCGAGGCACCATAGGACTATCATAATAGTGAAAAAGTCATTCTCGTTGCCCACTAATATTGTGTGTGATCACCTCGGACGGAGAGGGCAGTTCCACACCTGCGTGACACGGACATTATATGTTATCAATCAGTTCTTGAGGGATATCTGGTCATTCTTCCATTAGTGCAATATCCAGCTCTGCAACCGTTGTTGGAGATGCTGGTGTGCCTGCAATGTGTCTGCAAAGTGCATCCAAGACACGCTCAATACGGTTTAAGTCCGGTGAACAAGCGACATTGAGTGGCAAAGAACAAAAAAATGGAGGAAGCACTAAACCGTATTTTCCTACGGTCCGACAACGTTTAATGATTAAACTGCCAATATCTCTGAATTAAAAACAATGTTAACAGATCATGGGAAACTGAAAGCCTATTATCAGCGGTTCAGAATAATTGAAGACGGAACGTCCACATGTAACATAGCTGTCCAAACTATTGACCACATGCTTTTCGACTGCTGCAACTTACTGAAAGAGAGGGATCATCTCAGGAAAAAAATAGCTGACAAGGGAGGAAGATAGCCCGTCAGTAAATTTGATTTGGTACATAATTCACTGTAGACTTCTACAATTTCTGTAATTCAATAAGATTTCATGATGTATAAAATCGTTTGGTTTCTTTATATAAAGCGACAAATAATGTGTAGCCAAAACGCTTTCTTTTCTAAATCCTGTCAACTTAAGTACTGTATTTGTGTTTGTAAAAATACCTGATGTAACTGCCTGAATTTCACCACCAAACATGTAATATTACTATGTAATGGGGCATAAATAAATAAGCTGGACAGTCTATTGGTTCAATTCTCTCAGATGCAAGCATGTTGTCCACCAGTGCAACTCATCGTTCAAATTTTTGTATAGCTTATGGGACTCAACTACGGGGTCATCAGTCCCTAAACTTACAAACTACTTACGAACTAACTAATACTAAGTACGGTACAAATATCCATGCCCGAGGGGGGATTCGAACCCCCGACCGTAGTGGCCGTGAAGACCGTGACTGGAGCGCCTCAGTCCCCTCGGCCACCGCGGCCGGCGCAACTCATTGGGGACGATCTTTCTCGTCCTCCAGAAGGAACCCATCTCCTACGGCAACAGCATAGATCATAACAAAACGCCGAAGGATCTCTTCTCTATACGTCTGAGCAGTCAAAGCGCCATTCTGAACGACCTAGAGGTCGATACTTCAGCTAATATTGACTTCTGCCGACACTATTCGTCCACCACCATGATATGGTGATTGTTCCGAGTTCTAAGTTCTCTCCAGATGGGGTAACGCCAATTCTCCGGCTGAACACATAACCTTGACTTATCTGTGAGCAGAACTACATTAAGTCTGGGGTGGCTATAAATTCTAATTTTACAGACGCATTTCAGGATCTGAGGAAATTTGTTAGCCGATGGGGCTCTATTAAATTGTTCACTATAGGCAGCGAAACTTATTTTCGCGTTTCGAAAGCTAACATGACCACACACCATATGCAGATCTCACAGAGTGGGCAGCACGACGTGAAAGTAGTTGTCCAAGTTCTTTACATTTCTATCGCGCATGTCTAAGGTGATCGGAAGGTCACTGGCCTCGTGCTGCAAAACATCTTATATATAAAGCAGAGTGTCCGTATGTTTGTGTGTACGTATTGCATACAAATCTACAGTTTTCTTCCAATGTTTATGAAATTTTGCACACGTAAGCTTCAATCAATAAGGACTGTCTCTGCAAGTGTTAGGATCACGTACAACACATTGTTCACGAGATATGGCGTCATAAACAATGAGATGGGCTAAAAATGCTGCATCAAACGACAGTGTTCCACATTTCCACATTTCAACCAAATTTGGTACACATATTCCTTACTGTGAGGCAACAATGCTGTCTGAGTAACAACCACATACGACACATGGTTCAGGGATACAGTGTCATAAACATATAGTTGCAAGATACTGCCACATAATGTGACGAGACTTTATTCACACACTGTATGAGAATGACAGTACTTAGCGACTTGCAACCAACTTTAAACATAATTTCAAACTTTTCTCGAACTTTTTATCGCTTACAACCATAGCCAAATTATGAAAGGAAAAAAGTTGTTACTTTTCCACTGTTCATGAACTAAAACTACGGCATTCGGTATGACGTTACAATTTATAATTTCTACACTACAAATTGTAGCGACAGGAAATTTTACAGACGGTATACACACATATAGGAGAATGTACCTTCTAAATTGTATCACAGTACGCCACGTAGCTCATGAGATATGAGCACATAAACAGCAACGTTCATGGAAAACCGCCTCATCACGCACCAAGTTTTAATCTATTACTTCTTTACTACTAACTGTATTCTTAACAGATTTTACTGATATACAGCACTTATACAAATGAATTTATACCTGAAAAATTATACAATTGTACAACATAGGGGAGAGTTGCCGAAGATGGACCGTTGCCTAAGTTGGACCACGTACGTATTTCACTGTGTGTTGGTAACTTAGAACTCTTAAGTTCGCTCAACTGGTGAGATACATTGTCGAAGTCACGTGGCTCAGTCGCCAGTCGATAATAGTCATTGGAGTGAGAACAGTTTCGATTATTGCGTTTTCTTCGATGTCGCTGTAAGTTTTCTGCTACATATAATAAGCTTTCCTCTGCTCTAAAAGTAAGTAAAAATATCATCGCTACTATAGTTCAAAGTGCCATTCATTAGCTAATAATTTAATATCGTAAAACTGGAGTTTAGCGTTTTTTGTTCCTACAACGTTATCTTTACTTATATGGCGTGAAGTTGCCGAAATTGGACCAAAGACTGTTTCCTAATTTGCACCGGCCCAATTTAGGGATCACTCGTAACAAATAATACTTAATGTCATTTAACAATAGGTAATAGGTAGATGTTACGTTTTTACGTTTATTTTTCTAGGTTGCAAAACAATTTAAAAATAAGGAGTAAGTATGGTAACCTTTTTAGATTTGGAAGATTCAATAAGGGGAATGTATGGGAAATGGACAGAAGATGAACTGAAGGTATCTGTGGAAACATAGGGAAACGGTAACCATGAACTTAACGAGTGTGCTCGTATTTACCGAGTACAAAAAGCTACAATTAAAGAGAGACGTTGATGGTAAAATCATATTCTGAAATGAATTTCAGTTATTCGGAAGACAATCAACCTTTACAATTGAGATGGAAAAAATTGTCGCAGATCACCTTCTTTTATTTGAAGAGAGCTTTTTTTGTATTCACAATCAAAGATGTTCGTAAACTTGCATTCGACATAGCACAGAAATATTAACTGCCTCATTCTTTCAACATAGAAAAGAAAATGGCTGGTAAAAGGTGGTTTTCTTCATTTAGGAGACGAAATAGACAGCTTTCCCTCCGTCAGTCAGAAGCAATATCAATGGCGAGATGTTGAAATGAAGCTTTTCTTAATATTGCGGGTCTTATTTCCTTTTTAGTCATTGTTTTACCGTGTGGTTCAATTTAAGCAACTGAAGGTCCAAATTAGGCAACCGGTTTACTAATTTGGACCGTTTATAAATTTTTAAATTCTAAATAATATCCATTTATGCTTTGTTTTTATTCACAGTATAAAACTAGGAGATGAAAGTGTGCAACATATAGCTTCTTTTAAAGTATAATTTCTTTCGATTAGTTTTGCTGAAGTAGCCTTAATTGAACCAAGGACTTTGTTTAAACCGCCTGATTAACTACTAAGCTGATGTGCCCATGCTTAGAGTGTTGAACATGTCAAAGGAACTTCCTTTTCGGATAAAGGAAGAGCTCTTTTATTATTATTATTATTATCATCGTTAATTCCCCATTTAGGAGAGCGTTGAAACACAATTTTCATGGCACTTTTTTGTCTCTTTCTTTTCTCTTCCCAAAAACCTCTCATATATTCACTGTGTTTCTTCTTCCTCTCTTCTGTCCACTTTTTCCTGGTTTCTTCTCTTTTGGTGTATCTTCAAAATTCTGTTTCCAGATTTTTTCTCTGTATTTTTTCTGTTTATTATTTCTCCTGGAGAGATATTTAGTTTCTTGAGGTCTTCCATGGTTTCCTTTGACCAGTTAGTTTTTATCGTATTACTCATCACAATATTAAAAATTTTCTTGATCAGCCTATTTTCATTCAGCCTATAAATGTGGCCATAGAATTTTGCCCTTCTTTTTCTGATGTTGTCTGTAATTGTCTCTGTCTGTTTGTACAGTTCTTTTGTTGGTCTTTTTATCCATACCCCCTGTCTCTGAACTGGCCCATAGATCTTCCTTAGAATTTTCCTCTCTTGCTTTTCCATTTCCTTGATTTTTGTTGTTCCCCTTATTACTATCGTTTTTGCGGCATACAAGGCTTCTGGTAAGACTACTGTTTCGTTATGTCATCTGGCATTAGCAGAGCTACTTCTTTTATTGTAATGGTTCCATGTAAGTCTGTAAGCTTTTTGTAGCTTTGTAACTCTTTCTTATATATAATCTCAAACACTCTGTACTTGCTTACAGTTTCATCTTACAAATATTCTGAAAGATGTGCCCTCTCCTTTAATTTTCTTCCTAGCTGCAATATTTTGTTCTATTAACGCATTAATTGGGATTGATAACCGTAGTCGTTTAGTCCCTTTAAAAATCAAACTTATTAACGCGTTAGTATTCTTCACATCATTGTTCAGCTCCTTACTTTATTGTAGTTGATTTATTACACCAGGCTTCGGAAGAATGTCTGGGATAGTTGTCTTTTCCAGTTCGGTTTTCTTGAGAGATAAGAATTACAGGACTTTAGCACTCCTTTTCCTCAGTTCTTTGATGTTAACTGCGGCGTTCTCTGTGTATTATGACGTTTTATCTACTGTCTGGATCTGCAGCACCAGGATTTCTTTTTCAAAGAAGGCCGGTCTTTTCTAAGGCAGGATTGCATTTGAGTTTAGCATTTTTTTCTCATATCCTTGCATTTTCAGTATTGATCTAGTCTTCTCGTTTACAATTAGATAACTTTTCACTTTGGTTTTCTCAGTCTGTTGGTAAAAGGAAGGCAAAGAACGCCCTCAATTCTATACCCAGTGCTGCATCAGCAAAACAAAATGCACTTTTGGAGCTTTTGCTAAAAAAATAATGTGAACGACTCAAAGATTACAAAAAGGTAATGGAAGACACCGAAGGTGACAAATTACGCACAGGATTCGAGAGCACAGCGCACATCCTGCAGAGAATATCACTAGCTATCCCTTAACGTCACACTTTGCCAGACGGGGCAAAGACGGGGGATACCGGAATACAGCCCCCTGCGCAGCAGGTAGACGTTTCAGAATTTATGTGTTTGGTTTTGGGACTGATTTAGCAGAGCTGTCGAATTCAAGTGTTTGGTTTTCCAGCAGCAGGTAGAAGATTCCAAGATCGCGTGCACCGGCTGCAGATCCTGATGCATTTAGCTACACTTTCCCAGTGTTGCGACTTCTCGATAACAGCACCATACGCAAAAAGCCTCGCTCAACTTTTGATGTTATCTACGATGTCGTTTCCATCTATATAAAAGCGAAAGGACACTCATTCAGACACTCACTCACTCACTCATTGACTAAACACGAAATCTCGAAAACTACTTCACCTGTGAAGCTGAAATTTGGCAGGAGTGTAGTTCATCGGTAGAAAACGTCAGCTAAGAAAGGATTTTGCGATACGGCCGATAGTTCAGTAGATATGACCTTATAAACAATGTAAACTTCCCAGCATTGCGGCACGTGATAGTGTGACTTTATCAGTCCACTATTTGAGAAGGAGAGGACTTAGCGACTTGCAAGAAACTTCAAACATAATTTCGAAACTTTAGGAAACTTTTTATCGCTGACAACCCCAGCAAGACGATGATAGGAAAAAAGTTTGTCCCTTACCACTTTTTCGGCGTTCATGAAGTAAAATTACGGCATTTGGCATGACGTTACAATTTATTACTCGTGAACTATTAATTGTATTCGCGAGAAATGTTACATACCACTGAACGTACGTTCGAAACTTTATCATAGTACGACACACAGTTCATGAGATATTGAGTAATAAACAATTACTTTAATGAAAAACCGCCACATCACGGATGACGTTTTGATTTGTTATGTCTTTCCTACTAACTCTATTCGCGACGTATTTTGCAAACGTTTTACATATGCACCACTGGATGTAACTTCGAAATAATATCGTATTACGACATATAGTTCAGGTGCTATGACGTCAAAGACATTGAAATACATGAAACTTCGCCCTAAAAAGCATGAGGTTGTAATTTACTACGTCGTTGCTACCAAAACAATTTACAACATATTTCGCAGACAGTTTCCTAATATTCCTCTCTACGAACCTGGTAAATAATGTCTTTGTAGGACCCATAATTAAGGAGATATCTCTCTTTATATAAAAGCTAAAGGTCACTCACTCACTCACTCACTCACTAACGAAACACGAAATCTCTAAAACTACTGCACCTATGAAGCTGAAATTTTGCCGGTATATAGTTTAAAGGTAGAAGATGTTAGCTAAAAAAGTATGTACGATAGGTCGGAATGAAGGTGCATGGCGGAGGATACTTTTCCGACAGACTGACGAAATCTACAGTTTCACTCCGACCTTCATGAAACTTTGCACGCTTGCTTTTCAAAAGGAAGGTCAAATTTCTTTCACCGAATTTCCCTTCCGAATGAGAACATATGTTGTTAGCACACACCTACATAGGTAGAAATGATCATCACAATAAAATAAGAGAAATCAGATCTAAAACAGAAAGATTTAGGTGTTCCTTTATCCCGCGAGCTATTAAGGAGTGAAACCATAGAGAAATATCATAAAAGTGGTTCGAGGAACCCTCTACCATGCACTTCAATGTGACTTGCAGAGTATCCATGTAGATGAAGATGTAGAGTCTATTGCAATACCCTCCAGTATGCACTATACTGTGAGTTCAGGTTGCGGAACATGAAAGCCTTCTTGATTAAATAATGCAGAAGTGTGCCATATTTGATAGTGAGCGGTAAAACCAAATCTGGCCTTCCTATCGTCACCTATGATAGAGCTTTTATCCATTGTGTTGGAACCTGCGACTGTTTCTTCAAATAGGTTTCAGAAATTACTGCAACCAGTCGCCTTTTGTTTCTTCTTAATGAAGATTTATTTAAACCATTACCGGTTTCAAGCTGCCTAGCAGCTCATCATCAGATGGTATACATTTATTGCAAATTACATTTGTATCTGTGGCAGGGCAGAAAAAGAGAAAAAAGTAAACACTAATATTGGTATGATATACTGAATAATGACAGTATAAGTCTGTCTTCAAGACATTACTTACAGTTATGCGCTTCAATGACATTGTAATTCTGTCAGAGACAGCAAAGGACCTGGAAGAGCAGTTGAATGGAATGGACAGTGTGTTGAAGAGAGCGTATAAAATCCCCAACATTAACAAGAGCAAAACAAAAATACTGGAATGCGGTCTTAGACAATCAGGCGATGCTGAAGGAATTATGTTAGGTAACGAAACAGTGAAGGTGGTAGATGAGTTTTGTTACTAGGGTAGTAAAATAACATGCGATGGTCGCAGTACAGAGGATATAAAATACAGAATGGCAATGGGAAGAAAAGCATTTTTGAAAAAGAGAAATTTGCTAACATCGAATATTAATTTAAGTGTAAGGAAGTCTTTTCTGAAGGCATTTGTGTGGAGTGTTGCCTTGTACGGGAGTGAAACATGGACGATAAACAGTGCGGACAGGAAGAGAATAGGGGCTTTTGAAATGTGGTGCTACAGAAGAATGCTGAAGATTAGGTGGGTAGATCGCATAACTAATGAAGAGGTACTGAACAGAATTGGTGAGAAAAGGAATTTTTGGCATACCCTGACTAAAAGAAGGGATCGCTTTGTAGGACACATTCTTAGACATCGAGGAATCGTAAATTTAGCATTTGAGGGAAGTCTGTGGGGTAAAAATCGCAGAGGGAGACCAAGAGACGCGTATAGTAAGCAGATTCAAGTGGATGTGGGTTGTCGTTCTTATGAGGAGATGAAAAGGCTTGCTCAGGATAGAGTAGGGTGGAGAGCTGCATCAAACCAGTCTCCGGACTGAAGACCATAACAACAACATGCGCTTCAAATTTAATTTGTTCATATTTAGTCCGCATATGGGTAGGATTTCACTACACTTCCTTTCCATCAACACACCACAGCAACTCCCACGACTTTTAAGTGGTAAAATTAACAAACACTTCACACACATTACGACTTTACAGCCACTACCACAACTTTCGTGCGCTTCGGTTACACAGTGGTAGAGTGCCAGACTACAAGTCTAAAGGTTGCGGGTTCGATTCCCCCCAGGTCCTAGGATTTTTATCCGTCACTTTCCACTTCTTTCACCTCTGGCAGTATTGCGCATGTGAAAAATACCGAGTAGCACCGTGGTTCGGAAACCACGTTAAACTGTAGGTCCCCCTATAACTGGCTGGGTAAGTCAGTTCGAAGGTCGGAGGAAGGCAATGGCATACCACCTCCAAACAGGACCATGCCTAGTAAAGCACTGTGGTGTTCAAACCAATCTTCGGATTGTGGACTGCTTTACCCCCTTTACCACAACTTTCAGCTTTTAAACAAACCAACGAGTATGTTTATACCATAAGATAAGAACTATGTGAAACCAAAGACTGACAAAAGTTTTTCTTATTATAGAGTATAAATATGATGCCAATTTAGATCACATAAGATCAAAAGTTGTCTGATGATGAGCTGCTAGGCAGCTTGAAACCGGTAATGGTTTAAATAAATCTTCATTAAGAAGAAACAAAATGCGACTGGTTGCAGTAATTTCTGAAACCTACCTACGATAGAGATTTAATACAAAAATTAATATTTCTGCATTTCCATGTGCTATGTAAAAGTCCCGATTTTTTAAAATCTTTTCTAGGCTATAACAAACAATACAACAGAAGGAATTACCCCTGTCTATCGAATCGTGTGTTATAGTGTTGATTCAAAAACACATAAAAAAACGCACTTTTTTCTGCATCCTCCGTAGATTGTCCAACAATTTCCTTTCATACTGACTACGTCCTAAGAGTTACAAACAAGACGAAAAAAGGTCAGCCAAATAGGTAGAATCGATCTCAAATGATGCTCTTACATATACGCGGCAGCTGATTTTATTTAAATAGATGTTACTGTATTAGTTGGTAGTTAAACTAGTTGAGTGAATTGCCGCTGTGGAGCGCCAGTAGGAGCAGCTTGGGTAACCTTGAGAGCAGACAGAGGCAGAGCAGAGGAAGAGCGTGGCTGTTAGGAGCGGCTTATGTCAATAGGCAGGCAGGCGGCCGAGCACTTCCTAGCAGCGGCGGTCAAGGCCAGCGGCCGCACGCGCCGCGCGGTTACCTCACACTGCCAGTGCGGCCTGCAGGTGCCACTGCCGGCTGCTGCCTCCACATTCCTCTACATATTCACCCTGCACTGCAACACGTACTCTTCAATGATGGGCATCTTGGTTCTCGAACGAATAAAATAATGTCCAGATCTTCATTTCGATTGTTCAGGAATGCCAGAGAGCATTGAATTACAGTAGAGTCTCGATTATCCGATACTAGCTTAAACCCGCGGCTGCGTTCGCGTATTGATTGATAATGATAGATAAGCGATCTTTCAGTAGTGTGCTATGAGACTGGTTTTGAAGGATGAAATGAAATACAATACCTTCTTTAGAAACAAACATTTGTAATGAACATTATCAGGAAAGTAAGTAGTGTAGATCAAATCACATGTAAAAATGCACTCGTTTCGAAGAATCCAATCACGAAATTCAACAATGATCGTAATAATATCACCGATCGATCACTTGATATAATGCGCGAAACGTCAAATCGATTTTTTAAAGAGATGTATTAATAGAAATTTCTTTTGGAATGCTTTATTTATTTATTCTTATATTTCCTTATTCGTATGCTTATCCTCACAGAGAAAGAGCCGAAGGCATTCTAGCACGCATAGACCAAAGATATGGTCTGTGGCATCATGTTTCGCTGTATGTAACCTCCTTGCTTTAGACTCGCAAACGTCATCGCTGGCCTTCAGTCAAACTTTTTTAAATAATTTGCCGACTTTAAACCACCATATCTTCCACCCCCTTATAGCTATTGGCATGCAACTGCTATGGTGTAGAACGGGAGATTTCGGACAACAATTACACACAGACCATTCGTTTGCGTTCTGTAGTTTTCGCTGCAGAGCGAAATATTAACACACACACACACACACACGTAGAATTTTATATACGCCGCTAACTTTCCATCCTATCCACCCTTTTATCATTATCAACCCTCAAGCAACAATGCAACCAATAAAACCATATTCAAAGAGTAAATATAATTTTCAAAAAGTAATTATTGTTCTGCATTTCGCGTTATATTCTTCAAATTACTAAATATCTATCGGATCGCTAGAAAACCGTGCCTAAAACCTTCCTCAGGTATAAATTAGTAACTGTACAAATATTTACGTCTCTGCGTCTTGTGGTTCAGACGTGATAAATGTACACCGAACAGACATTCACATTTATAGATATAGATTCGGTTATCCGAATTTCCGTGTAATCCGACCCTTTTACCGCACCAGGACAGTACGCAAAAAATACTTGGATGAGTTCATGCATTTTTAAAGAATTTTTTTAAAAAGAGTTAGTGCCACAAACTGAAAAGTTCTTGAAAGCTAACAACATGCCGCGCAAAGCACTGTTGCCTCTAAACAATGCCATTTGTCATCGTAATGGGGATGAACATCAAAATAAAGATATAAAGGCCATGTTTTTGCCTCCAAATGTCACATCCTTGTGTTAGTCTATAGACCAAAGGACCTTAGAGGAACTAAAAAGAAACTACCGCTGAAACTTGCTTTCCTTTCTTAATTAGTACTATGGACGAAGAAGAAGACATGGTAAAGATGTTGCGTCGTATTAATTTGAAATATACAGCTTATGATAAGGCCCAATCTTGCGAGAGTGTTGGAGCAAACACAACTGCAAAATCCTGAAACATTTTGCTACAAGAAAATCAAGAAAATTCTCCAGATGATGAAAATCTACAGCAACAGACCGAACCTGAAAATACTACCCTGCTTTCATTGTTGCAAAAAGTTCCGGAGTGTTCTGACGCCACAGAAGATGACGTGAATGAATGGATTGTCCAAGAGAAGAATTTGAAGTGACAGATGAAGATATAGTCATTATGGTAAGCGAAAAAGAAGACGATGAAGCAGATGTAGTGTAGGAAAGTGGGCCCAAGATTTCTCACAACAAAGGACATAAAGCATTAGAAACTCCTTTAAAATATGTGCAGCAGCTGGAGGAAACATCGCATACCGAGGTTTTACTTCTTAACAGACTAAGTGATTTAGCGGCAAAAAACCGGCAAGCAGCAGGCTAACAAGACACTTACTAACATCTTTAGACGGATTTAAATGTTTTTTATAGTTCAATGAAGTCTTTCACTAACACAACAGTGAACTGCTGGACGTTAGTAAAATAACTACTCACAAGGAAAGTACTTAGGCTCGAACAAACAAAAATACACCAAGATCGTATGATAGATAATGTAACGGTCCCTTATTGCACTAGTGATACTCCCGCATCTGCAAAACTCTGCAGTCGCCCATTACAGGTCTCTGCGTGTGCCATGCCGCATTGCACTTTGACCTGCCGGTACGCCAGTAGTGACGACGCAGTGTGCCGTTGCGCTTTGTGACGTTATTTGTGTAGTGAAGCGTCAGATGGGTCGGCGATTGCTAATCAATCCTGCTAATGTATTGCAATTGGTTGAGATGAAATTCCGAGGAGCCCTTCTTCGTGATTACGGTCTTGGTGTAGAAGAAGAATCATTCACATGTTTTCTGGTATCTATTGTAGTGCAGAAATATGAGGATAGATTAGAAACAATATAATAGATAATAGGTAACATGTGAATGATTCATCTTCTACACCAATACCATCTACACGAAGAAGGTTTCTTCGTAACTTCATCTGAACCAGTCACACTATATTAGCAGGATTGATTACCAATCGCCGACCCATCCGACACCTCACCACACAAATAACGTCACAAAACGCAACTTCAGAGGCACACTGCACCTTCACTACTGGCGTACCGGCAGGTCAAAGTGCAATGCGGTATGGCACACTCAGAGGCTTCTAATGGGGGACTGCCGAGTTTTGCAGATGCGGGAGTATCACTAGTGCAATAAGAGACCTTTACATTATCTATCATACGATTTTGGTGTATTTCTGTTTGTTCGAGCCTAAGTACTTTCCTTGTCAGTATTGTATTCAATTTTAACTCATTTGGCATACTTTAGTTTAATATTTGCGCAATATCACTTTTCTTTGAGTGCCGTCTAATGTATTTGAACGTTACATTCAGTTCTTGTTCATCTATTTAATACGTTTTCTATGTTCAAATAAATGTTTCAAACTTTTATGTTTTTTTGTATTATTTTCCGTGTTATCCAACTTCCCGCTTAACCAACCTAGCCGCAGCCGGTTCAGGTCGGATAATCGAGACCCTACTGTACATCAATGGGAAATGCTGGGATTGGGTAACCTGCCTGCTAGATACTCGCGCTGTCTACTACGCGCGCTGCACACAGGAAATTCCTTCGTGTCCCGATTGATAAAGGCAGCAGGATAAAAAATGGCGAAGAAGACCATTGCTCCCTCCATCAGTGTGCATGCACATGGTCGGGCTCTCACATTTGGATGTGGAGGGAGGAGTGCTCGGGTAGTCGGTGCAGTCTTAGTTACAGCTGTGTCCAGATGGCGTAGTGGTCAGAGCGACTGCCTAGCAAGCAAGAGTCCCAATATCATCGATGTAATTCAATCCCCACATCCCTCTAGAAACCAGTGTAAATAAATACCTCTGTGTCTTAATTCCGAAAGACACCACATATACTCGTATCTACCCAGGAAACATTCGCTTTCAAAATTCACACATCGTAATTCTGCAAATCCCTGCCCTGAAGTCCTGTAGTCTTTTCTTCCCCTAACGTCGGTCCAACCCTCTCAAACTCTCTGTGGCAAGAAGAACGAATCAGTGGGTGCCATGTCAAGAGAATAAGGAGGGAAGAAGTAAAAACTGTCAGCCTAAAGAAGCGGCATTTACGATAGCCCTGTGAAAAATTTGCGGAGACGTTGTCATACAGTAAATACTCTCGCAATTTTCATTCTCTTATCAATATCAGTTCGGGGAATTACAAGTCATGCATACTTAGACGATCGCCTTTTCCACTTCGCTGACCCAAGTTGAAACGCTCTGTCGCTAAAGAGCTTGGAATTGTAACTTGTCAGATGGCGGTGTGAAACGAACAACACTCACAGACGTCTTCGAATGGACAGATCGCACATAGAGATTGCGGTAGTATCGCGTTAGTAGAGCTGTCATTAATTGTACTGCGTTGATTGACGTGAAATCGTTTCCGACGTGATAGTGCCCGCACGACGTGTATTAACGAACTTCAGGCTCGGAACCGTAGTTGGAGCAGATACGTGCCACATTCTATTTCGGAAATCCTTACGAGCCGGCTGCGGTGGCCGAGGGGACTGAGGCGCTCCAGTCACGGTCTGCACGGCCACTACGGTCGGGGGTTCGAATCCCCCCCCTCGGGGATGGATATTTGTGCCGTCCTTAGTCTTAGTTAGTTCATAAGTAGTTTGTAAGTTTAGAGACTGATAACCCCGTAGTTAAGTCCCATAGACTATACAAACATTTGAACATTTTTGATTTGAAATCCTTATGAGATCCAGTGTGTAACAAATGTTCTGAGCAGTCTGTGGCGTGCCAGTCACGGTCTGCACGGCCGCTGCGGTCGGAGGTTCGATTCCCCCCTCGGGCATGGATGTTTGTACCGTCTTTAGTGTAAGCTAGTTCGTAAGTAGTTTGTAAGTTTAGGGACTGATGACCCCGTAATTAAGTCCCATAAGCTCTACAAACATTTGGCCATTTTCAGGCAGCACCTCTCACAACAGACAGTCCAGTGACCAACGGCTTTTCTTAATAACCAAGAGTAGCTGCGTTTGCGTGAAAAACAACGCTGCATGAAATAACCGCGAAAATCAACATGCGTCATACGACTAACGTATCCGTTGGGGCAGTGCGATGATATTTGACATCAATGGGCTACGGCAGTAAACAACCCAACCGACTCGATTGATTTTCTAAGTACACGGTAGACCTGCAGTGCCTCTCCTGAGTTTGTGACAATATCATTTGGACCCTAGACGACTGTAAAACCTTGGCTCTCAGATGAGTTCCAATTTTACTTAAAAGGTGTCCGACACAATATTACGAAGTATCACCTCATTGTATGTCGGTACGTGAGAGGCCGAGTGCTACAGTCGAGTTTCTAACACAGAAAACGTGTGCTTCCAATTGAAATCTGTAGTAAAATTAAAGCTGTCTATGGTGTTTATTGTATCAGCGTCATTAATGTGTGACGTTGCGTTGGGATCATCACTTTACCCTGAAAACGAGTGAGCATCAATGAAGTTTCGCCACGAAGGATCACCGACCCAAAAAAGTTAAAGACTATACTATTAGCATACAAATCATACAAAGATATCCAAGGTGTCGTGCATTTCATTTCGTGTATTAAGGCACCACCTTCAACTCTGAAAGATACTGCGAGACCTTCAGAAAACTGAAAGCACCAACTCGTAAAGTCCGTTCACATTTGGGGCACGCTCTCCATCAGAACGACGCAGGAGCGCTGCGCCATCTGCAACAACTCAACGCCTTGGGTTCACTGTCATCGATCATTGTCCTTACCCTACAACTGGCATGTAACATTGTGTGCTGTTATTATGCAGTCCATGTATTATTAATAACGCAGCAATGCTTCACTTGCAAAATATGTATGGTATTTGGATATACGTTCTACACTGCTGGCACTTTCCCGCTCTCAATGTCCATCAGTTTCTCCTGCGTCATTTCTCTTGTGCCGACTTCCTTTTTCCCCACTTTTCATGTAAATTTTAATCCCTTCTCCTCGCTCATCTTCGCCTTCCTTACAGCAAATCTGGATTGAAATTGAAGCGATTAAATAAATTGGGGGGGGGGGGGACGGCCGTGCGCTCTAAGGCACCTTGCTGCGGAGTGCGCGGCTGTACTCCATCGGAGGTTTGAGTCCGCCTTCTGGCATGGATGTGTGTGTTTCCTTAGCAAAAGTTACTGTAAATAGTTCGTAAGCCTAGGGACTGATAAACATGGCAGTTCTGGTCCATAGCTTTACAAACATTTGAACAGTTGAAATAGTTTGGGACCACTGATATACGAGGTATGACAAAGATCTTTCCAGCTAATGAATATGTCACAACAGTAGCTAAATGACAGTATTTGGAATAATTTGAAGCTGTCGATGGTTATGATTATGATATTTCGGGCGGACCAGGTTCCAAAATTGTATACAAGCAGAAATAGGAGACAGTAGCAATAATGATATGTTATGAAAACAACTTTCCTATCTTCTGTAAAACTGATGACTAGTGAAGAAAACAAAGCAGCACATTATTTTGTATATAGTTTTTGTTAAAAAGTATATATCTGGAGAAATAATATATTAGGGAGAAACTTTTTGTCTAATCACGTATATACCCTGACATCGTATTCGAAACTCACTGTGAATAAGAAAAATAACCGCACATTCTCACAGTACATTTCTTTTTCCATCGCAGCCGGCTTTACCAAAAATTTGTTGCCTATATCTACCGGAATGTAGAATTTTGAAACTGATCGCCAAGAAGTAGTTGAATGTTTCCATTTTATATGTTTTGTATAGATTTAGTACATATATTAGGAGCCGTGTATCGAAGACGACCAATTCTAATTTTTATATTTTGTGATATCCACATTTTCTTATATTATTTTCTATGCTGAATCGCATGGTCGTGTGACTGAGTGTCAAAAATGGGCGAAAATGGTTAAAAAGCCGCTTAACAGCATCACCTTGCTTCAGATATTGCCAGTCCATCAGTAGCCAATCGTAGCACAGAACTTGGTACGCGTCAGCCATTTTACTTGCGTGCTATGTGTGTGTTAGCACTGTGTATTATTGTGGTTTTGATCAATTTCGAATCGCTTGTGAAGAAGGAAATGTTCCTCCAAGCGAGGTGGAAAGAAACTTGCGATTGGCATAAGGTAGAACAAGAGTCGGCAACAGGTCGATCGCGACCCACCGGTAGATCGCGAGTGCGTATTTGGTAGATCGCGTGAGTACCGAGAGTGCAGAAGGAAAATTGTTGATTAAAATTGTTTTCGCAGTAGCGAAAACGCGCGTTCTTTCGACACAAGATTGTTTTCTTTATCAACAATCGCTATTAACTACGAACGTTTGCGTTCATATTGTCTTTGGACAGGTTACTTTGTGACTTACATATTCAACCGTGACCTTGCGCCAAAAATAGTACAGTCAGTACGTACTGTAACGATTTCACCCATAATAAGCAGCGTATCGAAGAATCGCAGAGTGTATCTTTTTCATTCCGATTGTAAACACGAAAAAACTGGCACATGTATTTGTTTATTGTGTCAAGGTGTCAAGCTGAAAAAAAAATCTAGAGATATTTCAAAATTTTAAATCATATGTGTCAATGCCGAGTTTCGTTTATACAGTGAAGTGAGAGAAAAAAGAAAACACACAGACACCAAGAAACGTAAAAATCATTTAAGTAACAATGAATGTTATGCAAACATGATCTCTACTTTGATGGATTATTTCAGTCACACGATTTCAAAACTTCAGAATATTTTTGTGGTAATCTAGTTTTTTATCTCATCTTCGACAGACCTTGAACTATTGAATATATCTTCTTCTTTGAAACTGAATTAGATAGGACGGCACTTAAAATAAAATTTAAAAAATGGATTGTATCTGAAAAGTGTTGCAGCATCCAAAAATTGCTGGCCTCTTTTAATTCCTCAAGCAAAATACGCTGTATTAGTGTTAGACTAAAGTCCACGTTTGCATCTACGTACTTTTGCAAATAATTGTTTCCATATGTGAATTTTATTAAAAATAAACACAGAACAAGTTCCCTGTCGAACACCTGGACTCCCGTGTTCGACTAGTGTCACGAGTTATATTCCATATATCAAGGACATTGCTAACAATACATCTACTCCACTTTTACTTTCAGTGTAAGGTAATATTTGTAACATATTATGAAATAATGTGAAAGTAAACAATGTAAAAGTTAGATAATGTTGTCTTACAGTACCGAAAAAATAAAAATTTTGCAATTTCTGTATTTTTAAATAACGTAGATCACTTTCATAGGGTGGTTTGAAATAGTGGATACCCCTGATATAGAAGATAAGGGATACGTAGGACATTCATGTCCTTAGAGATCTGATCCGGTTTTAGAAGTGTTAGTAACGCACAATGATTGCTCAATACAAAATTGTACTGTGCAGACGTCACATTTTAAGCTAATAATTATGCTTGATATGAAACTTCCGGGCAGATTAAAATTGTGAACCGGAACCGGGACTCGAACCTGGGACATTTGCCTTTCGCGGGCAAGCGCAGTACCGACTGTGCTATCCCGACACGACTCACGATGCCGCCTCACAACTTTACTTCCGCCAGTACCTAACCTCCTACTTTCCAAACCTCACAGAAGCTTTCCTGCGAAACTTGAAAGACTAGCACTCCTGGAAGAAAGGATATGGTGGAGACATGGCTTAGCCACAGCCTAAGGGATGTTACCAGAATGAAACTTATCCCTTAGGCTGTGGCTAAACCATGTCTCCACCGTATCCTTTCTTCCAGGAGTGCTAGTCTTGCATGGTTCGCAGGAGAGCTTCTGGGAGATTTGGGAAGTAGGAGGCGGGAAGTAAAGTTGTGAGGCGGAATCGTGAGTCGTGTCGGGATAGTACAGTGGTAGTGCGCTTGCCCGCGAAAGGCAAAGGTCCCAGGTTCGAGTCCCGGTTCCGGCACACAATTTTAATATGCCAGGAAGTTTCATATAAGCGCACACTCCGCTGCAGAGTGAAAGTTTCATTCCAATAATTATGCTTATCTGTATCTACAGGATTATCTTCCAAGTCTCACTCAAGTATGTAGCAGAGTATATGGAACTATTTCCACATTATTTACCTGCCGTTCCACTCTCGAATAACAGATGGGAAAACCTTACACCTTAATCTCTCACCGAGCGAGAAGGCGCACAGAATTCGCTCTCTGGAGGCTGGCGGTTCAAACGAACACTTTCCGAAGAGAAGGCCTGCACGCCGACGTGTTACGTCACACAGAGTAGGTCGCGATGGCGTAGCTCACTGGCTGGCCGCTGGGGCACAGGCCACTCCCTCGTAGCGGCCAGCCAATCAGCTACGCGGTCACGGCACACTGCGTGACTTGCACGAGAGCGCGCAGACCTTTTCTTCAGGCGGTGTTGTTCAAACCCGACGCCGGCCACCCTCATTTAGGGTTTCGTGATATCCCTGAATCACCCCAAGCAAATCCCGAAATGGTTCCTTTCAAAGGACACCTCCGATTTCCTCCCTCATCCCTCACAAAATGTATCCGAGCATGTGCGCCGTCTCTATTGACCCTAATCTTCCTCATTATCTCTTGTTGCATTACTATAACCATCTCGCTTATTAAAAACCTTTCAATAATTTTAACCAAACACTACTAATCTAAGTTGACTGGCTACTATTTCCAGTATAATATACTATCTGCAAGTACCCAGGGTTTGCCCGGGTTTAAAATAAGGTTTTCTGTAGAAGCGTACAAAAATGCATCTTATATGTATGGAGATTGCAATCGAAGTCTGTACGTAAAATACTCTCCCCCATGCACCGAAAAAAAAATTTATGTTGACAGTAACTTTATCTTATTTTCAAGGTCAAGTGTACAAAATTTCATCAATATCGTAGCAAAACTGTGGATTTTGGCGAAATCCATAAGTACCCTCGACCATGCACTGAACGAAATTTTATGTAGACAGTGCCCTTCCTCTTGTTTTGAAGGTCAGTTGTGCAAAATTTAATCAAGATCAGTGCGAAGTTATAGATTTACACGAACACATTGGAAATGCACTTTCACTTTTTCTCAAATTTTCCGGTTGGTTTTCCAAAAAAAAAAAATGAAACAAAACCAAATTTCACGTTATTTGGTTGTCTGGATCTTGAGTTATAAGAGAACAGACAGACAGACATCCCCTATCCCTTCTCTCTCTGTCCATCTCCATTTTTCTTATATAATAAATATAAGAAACACCGCTGTCTCGTATAATGTACAAAATTATACGTCCAGTAACGAAGATAGTAATCAAAATACAAATGACATGTGAAATGTGTATGATCTCATATTTATTGATTTATATATAGTACAATTTTTCGGGTATGTATTCATTTGTGTAAGTGCTGCATGTCTCTAAAATGTCTTGGGAATAAAATTAGTTATTAAAAAGTAATAGATTAAAACTTTGTGTGTGACGGGGCGATTTTTCCATAAACGTTGATGTTTATGTGCTCGTATCTCATGAACTACGTGTAGTACTGTGATACTATTTCGAAGGTACATTCAGTTGTATGTTTGTATACTGTTTGTAAAATTTTCTGCGCCTACAATTTGTAGTGTAGAAATTATAAATTGTAACGTCATACCGAATGCCGCAGTTTTTGTCCATAGTGCAGGAAAGTAGTAAGCGAGAAACGTTTTTTCTTTCATCCTTTTGCTACGGTTGTCAGCGAGAAAAAGTTTAATAAAGGTTCGAAATTATGTTTAAAGTTCATTGCAAGTCACTAAATACTGTCATTCTCATACAGGGTATTTATAAAGTCTCGTCGCATTATTTGGTAGTTTCTTGCAACTCATATTAGTTATGACGTCATAGCTCCTCAAACATGTGCCTTATGTGTTTCTTAACCATGCAGCAATTGCTACCTCACGGTAAGGAACGTGTGTACCAAATTTGATTTAAATCGGTCCAGTAGTTTAGGAGAAAATGAGCAGCATTGTCGCAAAATGCAGCAGTTTTTCACACATCACACATCTCATTGTTTATTACGTCATATATCGTGAAAAATGTGTTGTACGTGATTATTACACTTACAGCGACCGTCCTCTTGGATTGAAGCTTACGTGTGCAAAATTTCATAAAGATTGGAACAAAACTGTAGATTTGTATGCAACACGTACAAACATACGTATATATTAGAAGTATATAAATTCCGAAAATGACGGCGTGGCCGTCGTACACGGATGAAATAAGGATATTCCTATAGCTCGATATATCGTTTCCTTCGCTCCCGCTTGTAAGAACTGGGTATGCGGCCGGTAAGCGCACCTTTGCGTCTCCCCTCATTGCCATCTTTCATGCCAGCCGTGAGATTCTTTTAGCTGCTGCCGGACTGCATTGTCGGCCGCTGCACTGTTCATTATCCCCTTTCCATTAAGCGCCACAATGGGGCAAATGAAACCGCGAAGAAACTAATGAGCACTACCTGGAATATCATTCCCCATACTCTTTTTCCGTCGATTCACCCTGATATTTCCGTCAAGAGTATTATAACCACACTCTCACATCTAATTTAAACTAATATGTATTGTTATAATGCAATAAAAATAACCAATGCATAAATAGTGTGTTTAAAGCTTTAGCTGTCTGCTAATAAGCTCAGACTAACAGTAATTCTACGTAATGTTGTACCTGAAAATGGTTTTCAGCTATATTCCACACAATTCCAACCATTCCATACTTTAGCATATCACACTGGTTTAAATGTTCGTAAACCTTTTCGACCAAACTGCTATGATCATCAGTCCCTCAACTTACGAACTACTTAAACTTACACACACCCATACGTGAGGGAGGGTTCCGGCGGGAAAGGCTGCCCAGTCCGTACATGACGCCTTACACCACGCGGCTATCAGACTCTTGCAGCATGAACGGCTCGATACTGCTAATTAAATTGTGGTATGTTACACATTTGATTAACTGTAATATTCGACTCCAGAAATAAGCAAATATGTCAGTAAACGACAACTATAAGATGCGCAGAATATCAGATAACCAAAACGTAAAACATCTCCCAAATTAATATTTGACTTCAGTAATTTACAACCATGAAAGTTGTCATTGTACTATACCTTTTGTGTTATCACACATTGAAATGATAACTCTGTGATCTCGATAGCGATATATTTCGCTACATTGGTTTGCTGCAGTAGCAACTGGCAAAACTGGGAAAACCCTACATCCCGTCTCTCCAGACCTGCAAATGAAAATCTCTCTGCCCTCAGCTGAAGAACACTTCCTGCCTGTCCAGTCATTCCTCCTCCCCCCCCCCTCTCCCCTCATATAGGAAAACCCCCACTTTCGCCCTTTTATTATATTCAAATAACTTTTAATTTTAATCCTGTGCCATCTGGTGGCTATTGGGCCTACTTTACCTGTTACGGTGTTTGCCCTCTCTCACCACAGTTTGGCACGTGAATGTAGTTGAACACCTTCACTAGACAGCCACGATGATGGTTTATGTTTTAGTTATGCATCTCCACTAAGATGTATTTTAATTCCCATCTTTTTTAAAGAAAAGTTTGTAAGTATATGTGCATATAATGTGTTTGTCCTCTTTGTGAATATTGTGATTATGAACTGTAAACATCCGAAATGTAATGTTCTTCTATTATTTATGCCACAGATCTGTTGCTGTCGAAACGCGTTGTGGTAAATAAATAAAGTATATCGCGACCAATACATTTCAAAAAAAAATTATTGCCAAGGTACGGTCGCTTGTCCGCAAAAAATGGATGGTTTTATGAAACAAGTGATAGAGAAACATACTATTTGGGGAATGGGGGCGATCCTGTTAGTTGACGTAACTTTTCCATTACAAACCTGCAGATGAATTGTTAGGATCTACAAGAAAAGAAAGTACCTAGCCAGCTCAAAGGTGGCAATCTGAAATGTACAAGCTTCCTGATTTGGACACAGTTATTTGTTTCCGAAATGTTTACAATTTCCCTGCTGTATTACCGCTAACACCTTGGCTCCTCTCGTAATTCGGTTTACTGCTGGTGTATGGATGTAATGTATGATATTGGAAAAGGTTGGCACAACGCGGACATCACGACACTTCTTCAAAAAGGTAAGTGCATTTCAAGAGCGTTGTATTCTGTTCCAGACGACCTTATGAAGCTCCTTGATTCGTTGCAGCATTCGCTCCCTGTAAAGGAAACTGATTTTACACAAGTGGACCAGTCTACCATTTGGTTCATGGAAGCCAAACGAGTAGTTGAGAAAGAAGTCTACCTTCTGTGGAAATAACTGGCTGAATTGTATGCGATTGTGACAGTCCAGATGCTGCCTTCAATTTGATTATGGTATCTCTTTCACTCTTACTAGATAGTGCGTGGTCTCTGTCAATGTCATAATTAAATAATTTCAGCTGCTGACTAATGAGGAACTATTTATTCACGCATTCAACACCAAATGTAATTTCAGAAATCTTTCTCTCTTCTAACACTTGAGCATATTTGTACGTTACAAATTGTGTAACTGTGCTACTCACAATCTTTTGAACTGCCTTAAACGTCCTCGCCCTCGTAGGTCCAGCTTTGAAATCAGCCAGTCCAAACGCTCTAGCTTTCATGCTTGGCCACCGCCTTATATAAACATCATGTACAATCATGATTTTAGCCCTTGCCTATTCAAAAGTAGACCAAACATACTCCAATGTGACCTTGAGTTTCTCATGTTTAGATTCTTGTTGTTCATAATTCCTTTGATAACGAGATAGGTAGTTCCTGCCCTTGACGACTCTGAAGTGATTCATAATTGTTTTCCATGACCAGCCTTTCTATTTCGCCTCAGTTACGTCCTTGAACATAGCCAGTAGCAACATCATCAGTAAACGCTCAAACATTGGTTTGACATCAGTAATGTCGTCAAATGTCGTCAATGTCTGTACCAGTTTATCATCCTCAAGAATCTCAGTGACGTCCTCAAGTTTCTTGCTAAATTCGAAGATATCACTTGCAATGTCGCTCTCTTCTTCATGTACTTCACATGTTGAAGACAACAACGTGGTTTAAATCTCCAGCACCTTGTTTGCATTAATTCTCTTTGCACACAGTACAAACACAAATACAAGATACCCCTTACCGTTCACTATTTCACTCACACACAAATACAATAGAGACAATACAATTCTTTAGCACTGCCAAGGCACTATGCTGCTACATGCACGAATTACCTGAAACAGATGGTCTCTTACTAACCAGTGTGCATGGGAAGCAAAAATGTGCATTATTGCTATATGTATAGTGAATGAGTTATGCCTACATACCAAACATAGAATCAATACCCACGAGATTTGTTAGATATAACAGTTCTACTAAAGAGACTACGTTAGTCCACCCTCTTCTGGAGTATTGCTTTGAGGGCTGGGATCCTTATCGTAGAATTGAAGGAGAACAAACAGTACAAAAAAGGGGAGTTTGTTTTGTATCGTTGCGATACAGGGAAGATAGAGTTATGAAAATCATAGAGGAGTTGGAGTGTAAATCATTACAACAACAGCGTTTTTCGTTGCGGCAAGACCTACCTATGAAATTTCGATCGCCGACTTTCTTCTAAAACGCTAAAATATATTGTTTACTTCCACCTACATGGCGAGGAATAAGCATCAAAACAAAATAATGGGGATCAGAGCTCTCAGCCAGAGATTTATGTGTTCTTTTTTCTGCGTGCTGTTAGAAAATCGAATGGTTAGATTTTGATTTTGCTCACTCTGCATATTTATAACAATAGTTATCGCGGAGGAGAGTAGCGTCTTGCGTTATAGTATCAAAATACATCCACAACTCGATGTGTATATGTGAGCGTATGTGTGTGTCTGTGTGTGTTCTTGCTTATTTGCAATCTGGCATGCGAGAGGATTATTGCAGGATTTACCTGGATGTTTGTGTAAATTCACGGTAGCTGTTCTGTGATGAGAAAGGAAATAGGGGGTATTACAACAGAGATTATCGTGAAATACGTATCCTACATTGCAATTTAACGATATTTTACAGTAAATAGGATTCACTGTTCCCCAGCAGGGAATACATTTTCATTTACAAGGTGGATAATTTTCGCTATCAGGTTGTAATTCTGTGTTCTGCAGACTGCAGATAAGCAATGTGGTGCGTTATAGACGTGTATGGAGGAGGTTGTCACATTGTACAGAAGCTTACATTAGGCAAAGTATAGCATCAACTTCCATCTTCTTATTTACTTTTATAACATCGCATTTCTGTAGTTGACACGTTGCGAATTAGCACTCGTCCAACCGTAAACATAGTTTAGCGTTAGCTTTTTTTTCAGCACATACGTGCTCATAAGGACTGCTGAAGTTATATCCTACATTAAACTACTGCATCATCGCAAATATGTTAACTACAAATATTTAATACAAAGAAATTCTGCAGTACGCATGTCGTGACCTGTTTGTGTTGCGTTAAGTTAGGGACACCATCATCATACATTCACACAGTAGAGCTGCGTATCCTAGGGAAAAGTAACGACTGTAGTTTCCCGTTGCTTTCGGCCGTTCGCAGTAACTGTATGACAAGGCCACGTTAGCTGATGTTACAAGGCCAGCTCAGTCAATCATTAAGACTTGTCCCTGCAGCTACTGAAAATGCTGCTGTCCCTCTTGTGGAACCACACGTTTGTCTGGCCTCTCCACAGATACCCCTCCACTGTGGTACGGCTATCTGCATGGTTGAGGCACGCAAGCCACCCCACCTCGGCAATGTCTGTGGTTCATGGGGGTGGTCACTACCAATACGAAGACAATAACAGCCTCTCGTTTTCACATTAGTTTAAATATACGACAATTGTATATATCACAATTGATCGGTAAGCCAATTTTTTGGGACCCCCAAGTGAGTGTGGCTCTAAGCTTTAGCTTGCACAGGTTATCCGTAAATCCTGCACTGAGCATTATACAATGGAAATATAATCCACAATAAACAAACATATATCATAACGAATGACGACGCTTTCCGAACAAAGAAGCGGTATGGTATCAACATCGTTGAAGTAATCGTCGGATTATTTGGTACAAGTATAGACACTTCACGAATCTTTTCCTCGAAGAATTTGAACTGTTCTCAAAGCTATTTGTCAGCCATCTCCGTTCCAATAAAAACAATATTGTGTCTACATTAAGTGCTGACATTATTTTGTCCACCTCCTGTATACACCACCTTCTACAGTCTAAAATTTAGGGAAAGATGCCAGGAAAGAGAATTATTGGTCGAAGAAGCACAAATGTTTGTAAATCTATCGGACCAAACTGCGTGGTCATCAGTCCGTAGCTTACAAACTACTTAAACTAAGGTAAACTAACCTAAGGACAAACACACACACTCATGCCCAACGGAGGACTCGAACCTCCGACGGCGAGCAGGAGAAGCACAGCAGCCGCGCAGCTACGATTGTTACCAACATCCGGAACAGACAGGAACCGGAAGTAGCAGTTGTAGGTACGGCGACCAACTCTCCCGTATTATACGTTTTTTTTTTTCGCATTTTAGCATTATTTTTTATTTTCTCCCGTCTTCCTTTTTGTCCTCCTGTTACTCCCATATATTTCGTCAGTGATTGCTGTTATAACCCAAACCCGTAAGGTATTATCCATAGTATTTCATATTATTCCCAATTTGGAATGCATTTGAGTGTGTCGGAAATGTTTGTTTTTCGATCAATACTGTCAACTAAAATAATAATATTAATGTTCAAATGTTTGTTAAGCTTAAGGGACTTAACTACGGGGTCATCAGTCCCTAAACTTACAAACTACTTATGAAATAGCTAGTACTAAGGACGGCACAAATATCCATGTCCGAGGGGGAATTCAAACCCCTGACCGTAGTGGCCGTGCAGACTGTGACTGGCACGCCGCAGACGACTCGGCCACCGCGGCCGGCATTCCGTTTTAAAATAAATCGTTTTTCAGTATGTGCCCCTGCCGTGAAAATGAAGATTAAAGAAGGTTTATTTATATTGCCAGTGAAAAGTTATGGAACAACATAAATTTGTCCATGGAAAGATGCGTCAGAGATAGTTTTATTAACTTATATCAAAAATATACAACAAAAATACTGATATATCAAATGCAAGTCCGATACGTTATGACATATTCTTCTCGAATTTACTTCACAAATGCATCTTATTAATGGTATTGCACTGTTAAAAAGTTTCTCTCAGCTTGTAGAGCTACCAAAAGGATATGAAATATCCGCAAAAGTAAGCAAAGTATGTCTGATTTCCTATGTTTCCATTCTCATAATCGTACATTCCAACGATATACGTATAGTTGTGCAGCTGAAATTTATTGTTACATAATCTCCCTTAAATTCTTGGTCAGATTTTGGTCACCTCCCTTAAACCCGCGATCAAAAGTTGGTCGCCCTAGTTGTAGGCGCCGCCGCTATGTAAACCGCAGCAGCCGGCTGTTCCCTGGCGCGGGTTAGTGCATGCTTGGCGGCGTGCCCTCCGCCTTGACCTCGGGGCACGTCCGGCGACCCCCCGCTGTCTGTCCGCTGGGGGCAGCGCGCACTGCCCACACACGCGGTACCCACTCCTCACCAACGACGTTCATGCAACCGCAAAGCGCTTTCAACTGCTACGGCATTGGTGTTAATTACTGTGCACCAAACTCAATATCAGAAACGCCAAAGCTTACTAGGTCGTCGAAGTGTAGACACCAATAAATAAACCCTCCCCGTAGAAACGAAAGTAACATGTAATTCTCCTCGTTGCTAACTACATATCCAAATATCAGGTGCCGAAATTTGGACCTCAAAACCTCCAGGTAGATTTTCCGTACCTAAATAACCAACTTTGTCTCCGACAAATGGTCGTTGAAAGGTTTCTCTGCAAGAGGGCATAATTAACAATTCCAGATCATAATATTGATATGTTAACACTGAACTACCGAATTTTAATATTTATGAAATATGTAGGCCAGACCAATTTACAGACGAATGGAAAAACTTTTGGAATCTGACTTTGGGGAAGATCAGTTAGGATTTACGAGAAATGTAGGAACACGGGAGGCAATACTCACATCACGACTTATCTTAGAAGATAGGCTAAGGAAAGGCAAACCTACGTTTTTAGCGTTTGTCGATTTGGAGAAAGCTTTTGACAATTTCGAGTGGAATATACTCTTCCAAATTCTGAAGGTATCACGGATAAAATATAGGGAGCGAAGAGTTATATTCAACCAATACAAAAACCAGACAGTGGTTATTAGAGTCGAAGGGCAAGAAAGGGACGCAGAGGTTGGGAAGGGAATAAGACAGAGTTGTAGCCTTTCCCCAATGTTGTACAATCTGTACATTGAGCAGGCAGTGAAGGAATGGAAAGAGAAATTTGGAGAGGGTATTAAAGTGCAGGGAGAAGAAATAAAAACATTGCGGTTTGCTGATGACATAGTAATTTCTGTCAGAGACCGCAAAAGATCTGGAAGAGCAGTTGAATGGGATGAACAGTGTCTTAAAAGGAAGATATAAGACGAACATTAACAAGAGTAAAACGAAGGTAATGGAATGCAATGTCAGAAAATCAGGCGATGCTGAAGGAATTACATTAGGCAATGAAACAATAAAATTAGTAGATGAATTTTGTTATTTGGGTAGCAAGATAACTTCTGATGGCCGAAGTAAAGAAGATATAAAATGCAGAATGGCTATGGGAAGAAAAGCGTTTCTAAACAAGCGAAACTTGTTAACATCCTATATTAATTTAAATGTTAGGAAGTCGTTTCTGAAAGAATTCGTCTGGAGTGTAGCATTGTATGGGAGTGAAGCGTGGACGATAAGGGGTGCTACAGACGAATGATAAAAATTAGATGGGTAGATCACGTAACTAATGAGGAGGTGCGTAACCGAATTGGAGAGAAAAGGAGTTTCTGGCATATCCCGACTAAGAGAAGGGATAGATTGGTTGGGCACATTCTGAGACATCAAGGAATTGTCAACTTAGCATTAGAAGGAAGCGTGTGGGGTAAAAATCGTAGAGGGAGACCGAGGGACGAATACAGTAAGCAGATTCAAAAGGATGTAGGTTGGCGGACGTATTCTCAGATGAAGAGACTTGCACAGGACAGGGTAGCGTGGAGAGCTGCATCAAACCAGTCTGCGGACTGACGACCACAACAACGTAGGACAAGGAAACTTACATAATTCGACATGTACTTCGCCATAGACATGCACTTAAAAAATAAAGAAAGACCACATTTGTGAACGTGGCGTGAAGAGTGTTGAAGGAAGTAGAATCTAGAGATTCTTCAATCTGTATATCTCTCATGTTACCTTCTCTATCACGCAGTCAAATATACATCTGTCATAATGATATTAACGCGTCAAAAACGGAAATGTTACCAATGTCTGCCCAGCGAACCGATAAGGTGCTGTGTTGAAAATGAAACACGGAAGTTGCGTTTCGTTAAATCGCTTTCTGAGTACGTTCATGTCTACATGATTCATGTGCAAAAATACACATATACAGTGCAGTTACTGTGCCACAACTGCTAGAAGTGCAAATCCAGACATGGTACTAACGTTCTGAGGCTAACGTTTCTAGCCATCATAATTTCGTTTAGCTTCCTATAACAATACATCGTGTTAATTCGCCGCCGTTGCCAAATAATGTCCTAATTTTTATTTCTTCATTTTGAATAGCTACGGCGAGGGAAAAGAAAACTGGACAGAGAGAGGGACGGGAAGATGGGAGGAGGAGTAGGTACAGGGCGGAGTTATGTGAAAAGAAGGGGTGACTTTCAAATGTTCAAATGTCTGTAAATCTATCGGACCAAACTGCGTAGTCATCAGTCCGTAGCTTACAAACTACTTAAACCTAGGTAAACTAACCTACGGACGAACACACACACCCATGCCCCAGGGAGGACTCGAACCTCCACGGAGAGCAACCGCGCACTCCGCAGCGAGGTGCTTTAGACCTCTCGGCTACTCCACCGCGGCAGGGGGGACTTTGAGCAGGTGGACAGAATGTGCAAGAGAACGGCTTTTCTCAAGGGCAGTTACACGTCGCAGGTTCAGAATCGGTTGACCGTCTGCTCTTTATGCACAATACAGGCAAAGGAAATAGTGAATCAACATTCAAACGTTTGTAACCTTAACGGACCAATCTACTTAGGTCACCGTTACCTAGACTTACAAACTACTTAAACTAACTTACGCTGACAACACACACACACACACACACATGCCCGACAGGAGCAGCCGTGCTATCCATGGTAAACGCCGCCTTAAACTACAGAATGTACTGTGTTAAAGTAAATAAGGACCTTCTGAGAAAACATATTTCTTTTAACTATCCTCTCATTCCACGTTGCCAAAGCAAGGTATGCATTTGATTTATTTACTTTCTCGGCGATATTTTCAATTATTCTTTTAATTACTTTCCCATTCATTTCAAATCAGACTGTGCCCTAGTGAAGTGTGACCGGCTTTAGTCAGTAATTTTAATTTTATTTCATCCAGTTTATCTTCTTGAAGCTTCCATGTGGTACTCTAATTACGATTAACGCTCTATTCTACAAGCCACCGTAGGTTTTGTTGTACCAAGGTACTGCACTATTTTACGATGTTACTTTGCTTTCTGTAGTATGAGCGATCGAATTTGTAATTCTTAAAACCGTTTACTAACAGTGGAACACATTTACACGACGTAAATGATAAGAAGTAGAATTGTAAGTGGTTGCTGCTGACTATCTCATTAGAACGTTGCATCGCAACAAGTTACTACCAAGCACGCAAAGAAATTCCCCCGATAAAGAGGCTGGTGCAATCCTCGATTAACCTGTAAAAATGTAAGACAAGATACAGAGAAAAAAGGCAGACCTGACACTGCTCCAGCATGTGACCACGACTTAAACGATGTACGGCGCGTGATCCGCTCCTCAGCTAGTCATAAAAGTTAAACGATCGAGTGGCATTTTCAGAAAGATATACTACCAGGGACGCAGTACTACACCTGTATTGACTTCAGTGAGAAGGAAATGCACCTTGTCAAAAAGACGGAACGACCTTTTTGTTTTCAATGTCTACGGTTTCATCAGTTGGATAATTTTTCTACCAGTTTTAGCTTCAACATTAGTTCTCCTGTTTCGCTCCACATAACTGCCGAATTTCTCAGTGACCCTAACGTTTTTACGTTCAGTAATTTACTCTTTATTTATTCGAAGATATATGACTCTGTGTGGAACAGTAATCGATTTTAGATGTCACTCTGGATCACAGAAAACTAGTTTTGCTATGTCTGTCTGTAATTTGTAAAAGCCGCCCGCATGGCAGCGGAGTTCAAAGTTCCGCCTTCCGGGACAGTTAGGTGAACCGGCCCGAAAAAGGAAAAGAAATATGGTACTGGTGCTCAAGTCCCGCCTCACCTACGCGATTCCCGGACATTTAGAAAAATGTTCGCACACTTTCATATTTTTAATACTACTCTCAAAGGCAAAGATACATCTTTCTGGCCTGGAGAGAAGTACTGTAATGGGGTGGCGGCAGAATGGGTATCCTGCCATCTCCTTAAGTTAACCACTCCAAATCCGCATCAACCATGTAGGTCCTGCGCCTGCGAGACAATGATGAAAAAATGTTTTCGCAACTATACTTTTTCTTTTAAAACTCAAAATATTTTTTCATTATAAAGACTTATCCCAGAAGATAAAGAAGGATATATATATATATAGGAAACGAAAAAATATATACAACTGGCACAAACACTAGACAGCAGTTATAAAGAGTGCAATGGCATGAAAAGGACGCAGTAGTTGGGAGGGAATAAGACAGGGTTATAGTCTTTCCACAGTCTTATTCAGTCTGCACATTTAGCAAGTTGTGAAGGAAAGCAAGGAGAAAATTGGAAAGGGAATTAAAGCTCAAGGAGAAGAAATAAAAACTTTGTAGTTTGCCGATGAGATTATAATGTTGTCAGAGACAGCAAAGGACCTGGAAGAGTAATTAAACACAATTGACAGTGTCTTGAATGAATCGTTAAGAGATTAACAATAATAAGAGCAAAACAAGCGTAATGAAATGTACTCTAAGAAAATCTTGCGACACTGAAGGAATTAGATTATTTAACGAGACAATAAAAGTAGTACATGAGTTTGTTATTTGGGTAGCAAAATAACTTCTGATGGCCGAAGTGAAGAAAATATAAAATGCGGAATGGCTACGTGAAGAAAAGCGCTTCTGAAGAAGCGAAATTTCTTGACGTCTAATATTAACTGTGATGTTAGGAGATCCTTTCTGAAAGCATTTGTCTGAAGTTTAGCATCGTATGGGAGTGAAACGTGGATGACAAGGAGTTCAGACAAAAAGATGACAGCAGCTTTTGAAATTTTGTGCTACAGACGAATGATGAAGATTAGATGGATAGATCACATAACTAATCAGGAGGTGCTCAACAGAAGTGGGGAGAAAAGGAGTTTCTGGCAGATACTGACAAATTGAAGGGATGGGTTGCTGGGACACATTCTGAGACATCAAGTAATCGTTGCGTTATCGTTAGAAGAAGTGTGTGGGCAAAAATCGTAGAGGGAGACCGAGGGACGAATACAGTAAGCAGATTTAAAAGGGTGGAGATTGCCATTCTTATTCGGAGATGTAGAGACTTGGACAGGACAGAGTAGTATGGAGAGCTGCATAAAACCAATATTCCAATTACATCCCGAGATATTTCGACGCGAAGTTGACGCTTGAAATACGTGAAACGCGCGGCTAGTGCACATCCTGAGCAGAATGGGGTTCTCGCCTGAGTCTCAGGACGTGCGCTAGCCGCGCGTTTCGCGTCGCAATATCTCGGGATGTAATTGTAATATTGCGATTCAATCAACGCCATTGTTTATGTCATTTGTCATGCTATTGATTACTGAAGAAAAAATATAGGGTGGGTGTCCATTAAAAAAAACATAAGTTTGTGTTAAAAAACACATTTGCTTTCGTTTTAGAATGTTTCCAAACATGTACATTCATGCGCCCCAGCCGTACATTGGTACTGATGAAAGTCGTTTTCCAATAGCTGTTATTTTCCAGAGATATTTTGTGTGGACAAGATATCTGGGACACCCTATATATATAACAGTACGGGCAAAAGACTGTATTCCTCTTTAACATCCTTTTTAATCCGAGAAATTCGTTCTTGGTGTTGTTATCTAATTATTCTCTCTTGTACATATTATAGTGGGTGAATTATCTAAAGCCGCGGCGGAGTGACCGAGAGCATTGAGACGTCATGCTCCGATACGCGAGGCCTCTCACCGTCGGGGGTTCGAATTTCCCCTTCAGGCATGGATGTTTGTGCTGTCTTTAGTATAAGGTAGTTTATAAGTAGGTTTTAAGTTTAGGGACTAATGACCCCGCAGTTACGTCCCACAAGCTTGCCCAACATTTCAAAAATCTAAAACAATGCACCGCAAATTTTTCAGAAATGGTAAGTCTTGCTGATGTGTGGTTTTCACAGGGTGGATTGGTAGTCACCGTCTCGTATTGTTATCCAATAAACAAACACTTTTTAAATAGAGTAATGCCTACTGACACAAAGAAACTGAAGGTAGGGTAAATTGGAATGTCAATGCTGTCTGTTGCAGGACTCTAGTGCCATTCGTTGGCGAGATATCGTATTGTGAAATATTTGCAATTCGACACTTCTTTGTCCCAAGCAGTCCGATTACTTGCTAAGTACGATGTTGTTATTTTTTCTTACATGGTACATTGGGTATTCCTTGAGTACTTGCGACTTGCTAGACAGTTTGTGTGTGACAGTCTAAGCAGTATTTTGTGAGTGGACGATGAAATTTACCCTTGTAGAAAAGGCCGACATGCTCATGGTGTATGGAGAGTGTAGGATGAATGCAGTTCGTGCTTGTATAGCTTCATGAGCTGTTAAGCAAATTGTGCCATAGCTCTCACATTTTTCTGCCCTTTGAAAGGAACCCTCCTGGCGTTTGACTTAAGCGATTTACGGAAATAACCTAACTCCGGAATGCAAGTTCAGTGTGTTATCACCTCTCTCCGTGACTGACTCTAACACTGGATCCCTTATGTCTTCTGCACCAAAAGAAATTTCTTCCTCCATAATGTCATTATGCCATTCCCCCCCCCCCCCCCTCACTCAGGCTGTCAATGTATGTTAGGCGGTCTCGAAACGTGTCAAAAATCTCAGGAACTGCATTTGAGATTTCGATGTGATTTACAGTAATATAGAGAGTGGTTCCCTAAGAGTATTTGTGTGTACACTTTATAAATATTTCGTACTAATTAGCTGCGCTACGATGGTGATCCTACCGCTGTGCAGACATGCCGTCACCATTGACTTTACTGGTAATAGCCGTTAGTCCGCCAGACGACCACGCCTCGTCGGTTCACTCTAGAGTCTAGAGTAACAGTATACAACTAGGACATATGCAGCATCTGCAAAGTATCAAAATAGAGTAATACCAAATTCTGAAAGACGGACAAGCACACCCAAAACTGTTCATGATGATTAAACAAGGTCCGCTGCAATAGTATTGCAACTTCATTAAAAAGCATGACAAGTTTCGTGGCCTACAGTCACATCAAAGACTATTAATACATTATTCAAGGAGTATCATGATCTTTAAAATATCCCGAGCAACGAACAGGCTTCCAGAAAAAGGCGAGTTACTTGGAGAGGAATGCAGCTGGAATTCACTTCGCAACCAAATACCTTGGTCACACCCTTGATCGCACGTTCATTTTCAAGCAGCAGTGCCTGAACGTGAAACAAAAGTACCCACAAGAAACAACATATTGCCTAAAATAGCGGGAACATCCTGAGGTACAACGCCAAAAATAGTTATGATCACAGCTCTATCTTTGGGTTAAACTGCCGGTGAATATGCCTTCCCCGTTTGGCATAAATCCGTCCATAATAAACAAGCAGACGTCACGCTCAGTGAGTCATGTAGACTAATTACTGGGTATCTGAAACCTACATCACGCAATAAACTGTACCATCTAGCGGGTATTGCCCTATAGACGTCAGGCGTGAAGTAGCCGCATGCAGAGAAAGGCACACGGTATCTACTTCAGATAAGCATCCCCCTCCTTCAAGTTTGAAGTCCAAGAAAACTTTTATGCGGACAACACGTAACACTACACAGCAGATGTGTTCCCAGTAACCAGTGTTGAACATCAGATCTGAACACAGGATGGCACCGCCAGAAAACCTTGCTGCGTGTTTCACCGAGGAATGACCGAAGTCGAAAACATTGAACCGGCTCAGAACTAAGGTCGCAAGATCCGAAGACAACTTACAGAAATGGGACTACGCAACATCATCAGTGTGTTACCATCTCTCTTGGTGACTGACTCTAACACTGGATCCTATATGTCTTCCATACTAACAGAAATTTCTTCTTCCATCATGTCATCAGGCAATTCCCCCCCCCCCCCTCATTCAGACTGTCAATCTACTCTACCCACCTAAAAGCTAAAAGGTCTCTAACGCGTAAAAAAAAAAAAAAAAAAAAAAAAAAAAAAAATCAGGAACGGCACATGGGATTTTGATGTAATTTACAGTAGCATATAGAGTGCTTCCCGAAGAATACTTGTATGTATAATTTATAAGTAATATTTCGTGCTAATTAACTGAGCTATGATTAAGATCCTACCGCTGTGCAGACATGCCGTTACCATTTAGACTTTAGCTTCCATCATTCTATACAATAGAATGCTGTCCTGAACGTGCTACTAGAGCGAAGGTTATTTCTGACGATGACTATCTATAGTCTGAACATCTACATTTGAAGTGTGTGTTGAAGGAAAAGGGTTACAGCAAGGGTAAATAGCCAAAGCTTTCAGGTGCCACAAACAGAAGTAAATCCGTGAATCAGCAGACGGGCAGCATTCGTTCCATACTGTGGAGCAACGACCAGCAAGATAGGACGCGTGATGAGGAGACATGGACTGACACCAGTGTTCCGGCCCGCCTCCAAGATAAGAGAGGTATGTTACGCCCCGTCAAGGGACAGCATAGGTCTGCGTGTGAGACACGAAGCACACACAACTTGAGAAGACAGCCGTGGCAAAACATTGCCTAAAATAAAGGGCATAAAATACGGACTGAAAACACAACAATTTGGATCCAGGCATAAACATACGGCGACTCTGTTATTAAAGAACAAGCTTAAATTAGAATAAACTGCAACAATTTAATCAGAGAGCAATAACTCAGACCCAACACTTAGGAGGGCGTGCGGGCGGGCTTTGGAGATAGAGCGGAAGCAAAGGTTTGGCTTTTGAAGGGAGGCGGGAGCACTAATTCTAACACTGCCATGGTCGCTTCACTAGGAGGACGTTGGTGGTCGCGTTGTATCTGTGAGATACAGGGTCATTTGCACCGTTAGCTTTAATTAACCTCAGTTTGCAGTTAATAAATAAACAAAACTAGGGAAAAACATGTAAGTAAAATAAAAGTAGCAACTGATCATTTATTTTATGAAAATTAAGCATATAATGTTTAGATCCGCTGGCACGCGAGTTGCCTATTCTGGAAATCCGTATCTGTGAGATCTTACGCGACCGTTCTAGTGCTAAATGTGCACGATGGGGGAATCGAACCCCCGACGGCGAACGGCCGCGCGCACCACGGCACGGCGCCCCAGTGCCCGCGACCAATCCGCCGTGGCGCGTAAGGAGCTACCTGAAGTGGAGCGAGCACATAAAATTAATTGTCGGTAAGGTAGATGCTAGAATGAGATTCATTGGTAGAACCCTTAGGAGGTGTAGTCCATCAGGAAAGGAAGTAGTTTACGAAACACTAGTAGGATCAATATTCGGCGTGAGTGTGTGATCCCTGTCGCGCGGGATTAGCCGTGCGCTCTACGATGCCTTGCTGCGGAGTGCGCAGCTGCTCCCTGTCGGAGATTCCGCGGCTATTCCGATGCGACCTTGTTTTGTAAGCCTAGGGACCGATGACTTCAGCAGTTTTATCCCTTCGGTTCACAAACATTTGAACCGATGGCCACTGCAGTTTGGTCACATAGCTTTACAAAGATTTGACTTGTGTGATACGTACCAGCTAGGGTTCTAGATGACCTAGAGAAGAACCAAAATAAAAAGCTCTGTTAGACAGGTCAATAACACATAAATAAAAACACGAAAAATTACGTAACTAATTAGAAGAATTGTGCGACTTCAGTCTGTAAACCATGTGGGAGGAACAAACACAAACTCGAAAGACGAATAACTGTTAGTAACCATGTATTAATTTAAATAAAACGACGTGAACTGTTTAGAATCTATTACTACTACGTCTAAAAATAATAAAAAATTACAGAGTGGCCTCAGGAACACACTTCAGAGTTTAATCACCTCCGCTGGCCACCAAACTCCCCAGACATGAACAGTATTGAGCTTATCTGGGATACCTAGCGACGTGCTGTTCAGAGGATATCTCCAACTCGTCGTACTCTTCCGGGTTTATGGACGCATGGATTCAATCCCCTCCAGAAGTCAGACATTAGTCGAGTTCACGCCAGGTCGTGTTGCAGCACTTCTGCGTTTTCTCGGGAGCCCTATATTAAGCCCCTTTTACACGAGCGACTTTCTTGTCTCGGTTAACTACTAGAAGCCGCGGTGGAGTAGCCGAGCGGTCTAAAGCGTCTCGCTGCGGAGCGCGCGGTTGCTCGCCGTGGAGGTTCGAGTCCTCCCTGGGGCATGGGTGTGTGTGTTTGTCCTTAGGTTAGTTTACCGAGGTTTAAGTAGTTTGTAAGCTACGGACTGATGACCACGCAGTTTGGTCCGATAGATCTACAAACATTTGAACATTTTGATTTGAACTACTCGAACCGAGTGTATCGACTGGTGGTTCCCTGGTGGTTCCGTGTTTCATTTGTTTTGCATGATCATTTGCGTTTATACGATAACTACGAAATTTGTGTGTGCTGTCTGCTGTGCGATCTTTGCGCTGTAGTTGTCGTCGTTCTACTTAGTGCGCTAATTTGCAATTTAATCCCAACCTTTTATCCAACACAGCGAATAGGATGAAAATCTTGTGGTACTGGCTGCAGCAACGGTGGTAATTGCAGAAAGGCAAAAAGAAAGAGCACAGAGGCAGGAAGAGAAGCGTTTGGATGCGACAGTGGTTGTAAAGAAAGGAAGAAGGAAGGGGGATATACTGAATGCTGTTGAACGAATTGCTACCTGATGATCCAGGTACATTTAGGAACTTTCTACGAATGAACAAGTCGTGTTTTTTCGACAAATTATTGAAATCACCACACTTTAGGACGGAAAACATATGCAGAACACTCACTTTTTTCGCTTAGGCGAATATTATTATTATTATTATTATTATTCTAACTCCGCGCCGTAATGTGACCACAGAGTGCCAAATTTAGTTTTACAATCTTCAGCTGTAACTTTGGGGCAAACTGCTGATACTTGGTTTGCCACTACTTTCAGCATTTCCTTCTCTGCATTCCAGAAAATAATTGATGTTTCCAATGAGCATCTGCAGTCAACGTAACACACAAAGACCACAAATATTACTAGAGGCGGTGAAAATTACCTTCTTGTCATATAAATGATGTTCTGTATTTACGAGGGCTCTCTCCTCTTCATAAGCCGAAATAAGAGCCTTAACGCTTTCTTTTGTCCACTCCATTGCTACAAAAAGTAAAACGTAATCCATAATCAACATTCTTTGTATTATTTCGATGGAAAATGTGAAATAAAAATGCCAGTGATGGCTCACTAGGTTTGTATACCGAACTATACTACTTAACACGTGCCTTCGTTGTTTACAAAACAGTACCTCGTGTCTTCTGCTGGGCAATGCAGCCGCTGCTTCTGCGCATGCGCAGTGTTCACCGCACTAGAAAATTTAGAACTCCACACTCGGCACAATCGAAAGATTATTGACGTCATGGTCGCACTCGCGCCCTGGTTGGCTCCTGATTTACACGACAGCAGAAAAGCCGTCCACGCTTCGAGTAGTCGATTTTCGCATGAAAGTGGATCGTGTAAAAGGGGCTTTACATCAGGTAGGTGTACCATTTTCTCTTGCTCTTTAAGTTAATATTTAAAGTTTCTCTGAATTAGTGAGTCTCTTTTTCCAATCAATAGCACAGTGCATAATATCAATAACAAATTAAAGTTATCAACATTAATATTTGACATGATGTACCTGGGCTTTCTGTTTTCGAGTGTTGCCAACTTAACACATTTATCAGTACTACCTTTTCGGCATTACGAAATGATGTTGTGTTGTGTGAGCCAATACAGAAGTAATGATACGAGCATGTTTGAACATGAAGGTCTTATAACCCGCTTTGAAAACTCCTGTTACTTGCGTGTGTCATTTATACCACACCTTTTCATCGTTAGGAAGCGAAAGGGGTCCGCAGGTTATAAGTATGTAGCGAGAAGCGAGTAAACATTCATTCCCTTATGATTTCGCTTCCTTGCAGTCCTTTGAACCAAAGCATCAACTTTCCTTGGAACATGAACAAGGAAAAAATAAAAAGGGGGAGACTGTATGTCGACAATAGTATCGATTATTGAACGAATGTTGTTGTTGTTATGGTCTTCAGTCCGGAGACTGGCTTGATGCAGCTCTCCACCCTACTCTATCCAGAGCAAGCCTTTTCATCTCCTCATAAGAACGGCAACCCACATCCACTTGAATCTGCTTACTATACGCGTCTCTTGGCCTCCCTCTGCGATTTTTACCCCACACACTTCCCTCCAATGCTAAATTTACGATTCCTCGATGTCTAAGAATGTCTCCTACCAAGCGATCCCTTCTTTTAGTCAGGGTACGCCAAAAATTCCTTTTCTCATCAATTCTGTTCAGTACCTCTTCATTAGTTATGCGATCTACCCACCTAATCTTCAGCATTCTTCTGTAGCACCACATTTCAAAAGCCTCAATACTCTTCCTGTCCGCACTGCTTATCGTCCATGTTTCACTCCCGTACAAGGCAACACTCCACACAAATGCCTTCAGAAAAGACTTCCATACACTTAAATTAATATTCGATGTTAGCAGGTTTCTCTTTTTCAAAAATGCTTTTCTTCCCATTGCCATTCTGCATTTTATATCCTCTGTACTGCGACCACCACATGTTATTTTACTACCCAAGTAACAAAACTCATCTACCACCTTCATTGTTTCGTTACCTAAACTAATTCCTTCAGCATCGCCTGATTGTCTAAGACCGCATTCCAGTATTTTTGTTTTGCTCTTGTTAATGTTCATTTTGTACGCTCTCTTCAACACACTGTCCATTCCATTCAACTGCTCTTCCAGGTCGTTCGCTGTCTCTGACAGAATTACAATGTCATCAGCAAAACGCAATGTTTTTATTTCTTCCCCTTGAACTTTAATCCCTATTCCAAATTTTTCCTTGCTTTCCTTCATCGCCTGCTCAATGTACAAATTGAATAACATCGGAGAAAGGCTACAACCCTGTCTTACTCCCTTCCCAACTGATGCTTCCCTTTCATGCCCTTCGAGTCTAATAACTGCGGTCTGGCTTTTGTACAAGTTGTAGATAACTCTCCTTTCCCTGAATTTGCCCCTGCTGACTTCAGAATGTGAAAGAGTGTATTCCAGTCAACATTGTCAAATGCTTTCTCCAAATCTACAAAAGCTAAAAATGTAGGTTTGCCTTTCCTTACTCTATCTTCTAAGATAAGTCGTAAAGTGAGTATTGCCTCCTGGGTTCCTACATTCCTCCTGAATCCAAACTGATCTTCCCCGAGGTCAGCTTCTACCAGCTTTTCCATTCTCCTGTAGATAATTCGTGTTAAAATTTTACAACCATGACTTATCAAACTGATGGTTCTGTAATTTTCACACCTGTCTGCGCCTGATTTCTTTGGAATGGGGATTATTACATTTTTCATAAAGTCTGAGGGTATTTCGCCTGTCTCATACATCCTACACACCAGTTTAAATAGTTTTGTCATGGCTGGCTCTCCCAGAGACTTCAGTAGCTCTGAGGGTATGTCATCTACTCCTGGGGCCTTGTTTCGACCTAGGTCTTTCAGGGCTCTCAAATTCATCTCTCAGTATAGTATCTCCTATTTCATCTTGATCTACTTCCTCTTCCCTTCCTACAACATCGTCTCTAAGTTCTTTTCCTTTTTAGAGCTGCTCTAAGTAATCTTTCCACTTTTCAGCTTTCCCTTCTTTGCTGAGAACTGGTTTCCCATCTGAGTTCTTGATATTCGTAGAGTTGCTTTTCTTGTCCCCAAATGTCTCTTTTATTTTGCTGTAGGCGGTATCTACTTTTCCCCTTCTTATACATTCTTCTACAGATTTGCATTTGGCTTCTAGCCACTCCTGCTTAGCCATTTTGCACTCCCTGTCAATCTCATTTCTTAGTCGTCTGTACTCCATTTTGCCTGTTTCTTTTCCTGCATTTTTATATTTTCTCCTTTCATAGATTAAATTTAGTATTTCCTGTGATATCCAAGGATTTTTGTAGGTCTTGCCTTTCTACCTATTTTGTCCTCTGCTGCCTTCACTATTTCATCTCTCAATGCTACCCAATCCTCTTCTACTGTTTTATTTTCACCTGTATCTGTCAATTGTTGCCTAAATCTTCCTCTGAAATTCTCCAGAACTTCACGTTCCTTCAATTTGTCTAGGTCCCATTTCCTTATTTTCCTACCTTTCTGCAGTTTTTTTCAGTTTTAGCCTACAGTTCATGACTAACAAGTTATGGTCAGAGTCTATATCGGCCCCTGGGTATGTCTTACAGTTGATAACCTGGTTCCGGAATCTATGTTTTACCATTATAAAATCTGTCTGATACCTTCCGGTGTCTCCTGGTCTCTTCCATGTATACAACATTCTTTTGAGATCCTTAAACCACGTGTTTGTTACGATTAAATCATGTTCCGTGTAAAATTCTACCAGGCGACTTCCTCTTTCATTCCTTCTTCCCAGTCCATATTCATCTACTATTTTTCCTTCTCTTCCTTTTCCTACTATCGAATACCAGTCTCCCATCACAATTAAGTTTTCATCTCCCTTCACTGTCTGAATAATTTCATTTAGCTCCTCATATATTTCTTCGATCTCCTCATCATGCGATCACTGTGCTGCTCGTAGTAGTTTACCCGGATTCCTATTTTCTTATTATCAGTCCTTCTCCTGTGATACCCCCAACTGATTTTGTATTTATTATCCTGTACTCACCTGACCAGAAATCCTGTTCATCCTGCTACCGAATTTCACTAATCCCCACTATATCTAACTTCAACTTATCCATTTCCCTTTTTAAATTTTCTAATTTTCTTACCCGATTAAGGGATCTAACATTCCACGCTTCGATCCGTAGAATGCCAGTATTGACTTTCCTGATGACAACATCCTCCTGAGTAGTCCCCGCCCGGAGATCCGAATGGGGGACTATTTTAACTCCGGAATATTTTACCCGAGAGGATGCCATCATCATATGTTCATACAGTAGAGCTGCATGTCCTCGGGAAAGGTAACGGCTGTAGTTTCCCCTTGCTTTCAGCCGTTCGCAGTAGCTGTGTGGCAAAGCCACATTAGCTGATGTTACAAGGCCAGCTCAGTCAATCATCCAGACTGTTGCCCCTGTAACTACTGAAAAGGCTGCTGCCCCTCTTCAGGAACCACGCGTTTGTCTGGCCTCTCCACAGATACCCCTCCGCTGTGGTTGCACCTACGGCTATCTGAATCGTTGAGGCACGCAAGCCACCTCACCTCGCGCAATGGCTGTTGTTCATGGGGGTGGTATTGAACGAAAACTTTTCGAAATCAGTCGAACAGAGTATTTGAGCTATCGATTATATTTCGCGTCGTCACTAAGAGACATAATTTTCATTAAAGACAATAGGCGAACTTACTGCAGGTTTCGTAGGAGACTTTGTGTGAAGTTTGCAAGATATGGGTGAGGTACTGGTGGTTCGAAATCTGTGAGAACGGGCCCCAAAAGCTCCCAGGTTCGAATCAGGGTTCGGCCCTCAGTTTCATTCTACCGTTAAGTTACAATCTGTGTAGTTACGAAACGCGTTACAGTGATGAATGCACTTTACATAATAATCACTTACGTAAATTGCTCGAGTTTATGCTTGATATATGTACAAAAGAAAGTCACAAATAAAATAATTTGAAATAAATACATTAAAATTTGCCATTGTAAAAAACATGTCTCCACATAACTAAGCAGCGGTGTTACAACTGGAGGGAACGTAACTACATCTAACGCTAGAGTGTGCAAACTGGTATCAGTCTATTTATTCCATTATAAACATTGATTAAATTACAGTTCACTTCCTAGGCTGTTGTTTCTCTCTTTCAGAGTGTCGTCCTATTTATGGAAGTAATTACGGATTATTTTAGCATCAAATCAGCTGTTGTTATTGTTCTGGTTCTCAGTTCGCAGACTGGTTTGATGCAGCTCTCCACGCAAACCCTGCCCTGTACAAGCCTCTTCATTTGAGAATAAAAACAGGAACTTACATCCTTTTTTGTCTGTTTACAGTATTCGTCCCTCGGACTTCCTCTACGATTTTTATCACACACTTCCTTCTAATGCTTAAGTTCACGATTCCTTGATGTCTCAGAATGTGTCCCACCAATCTATCCCTTCTCTTAGTCAGGATATATCAGAAACTCCTTTTCTCCCCAGTTCTGTTGAGTACCTCCTCATTATTTACGTGGTCTACTTTTATTGTCTCATTACCTAATGTAATTTCTACAGCATCACCTGATTTTCTTATACTTCGTTTCATTAATCTTGGTTTGCTCTTGGCAATGTTCATCTTATACCCTCCTTTCAAGACACTGTCCATACCATTCAATTGCTCTTCCATGTCCTTTGCTGTCTGACAGAATTACTACGCCATCGGCAAACCGCAAACTTTTTATTTCTTCTCGCTGAACATTAATTCCTTCTCCAAATCTCTCCTAGCATTCCTTCACAGCTAACTCAATTAACAGATTGAAAAACATCGGGGAAAGGCTACAACCCTATCTTACTCCCTTCTCAACTGCTGTGTCCCTTTTATATCCTTTGACTCTGATAATTACTGTCTGGGTTTTGAACAACTTAAGTATAACTCTACGCTCCCTATATTTTACCCCTGCTACCTTCAGAATCTGAAAAAGTCTATTCCAGTCAACATTGTCAAATTCTTTCTCCATTTCTACAAATGCTAAAAACGTTTTGCCTTTTCTTAACCTCTCTTTTGAGATAAGTTTTAATGTGAGTATTGCCTGGAGCCTTCCTACATTTCTCCTAAATCCAAAATGATCTTCCCCAAGGTCGGATTCCACCAGTTTTTCCATTCGTCTGTAAATAATTCGTGTTAGTATTTTGCATTCATGACTTATTAAACTAATTGGTCTGTAATTAAATATTTATGGACTCTTACATCGGTTCTTCGTGGAACATAGACATATTAAATAACTGTATATACTATATATTTGTTCCACAATGATATTTATTTTTGGCCGGCCGCGGTGGTCGAGGGGACTAAGGCGCTCCAGTTACGGTCTGCACGGCCACTACGGTCGGGGGTTCGAATCCCCCCTCTGGCATGGATATTTGTGCCGTCCTAGTTCGTAAGTAGTTCATAAGTAGTTTGTAAGTTTAGGGACTGATGACCCCGTAGTTAAGTCCCATAGACTATACAAACATTTGAACATTTGATTTATTTTTGTTGTTAACTAGCTTTCAGTTAGCACTGAATAGGAGATCATGGAGGAATTTTATTAGAGGTACTATTCTCCAGACTGAACGCTGAAAGGCATAATCAGTCTCTAATGATGATAATGATGATCTTGATGACTAGCTTTCAGAATCTTAGGCCATCTTCAGACAACTTAATACTGCAGATTATTCACATCACACCAGCTGCTGTGTTTCGAGTACAAAGTTTGACAAAGACAACTGTAAGTCATAGAATATGTAGTCTTTAAGTCTTTTATAAACAGAGACGCCCAACCAATTAAAACAAAACTGTAACTAAGACATAACTATACATTAATTTTCAACAAATAGGTTGAAACAAATAATGGCCCAGTGAATACTAGTAAGTACAATTGTATATTAAATTAACTTATATATACGAACAAAAGTAGGAGTAGAAGAGGTGAGTGAGGAAGACATAAACATGTTGGTGGGGAACAATTACATAAGTTTGGAGTATGTGAATATGGAATAAAGGAACATATTAAAATATACAGCCTATATTAAAATTCACTGGTTTTCACGAGAATGGTGTGAGTAACACCTAAAAGGAAAAAAACATTAGAATGTGGGTGAGAGACATTACACAATTTCAACAAGCATGGTGGCAGAATTTATACACAACAGGTTATACATAATGGTGAATACTGAAATTGGGGCCGGCCGCGGTGGCCGAGGGGACTGAGGCGCTCCAGTCACGGTCTGCACGGCCACTATGGTCGGGGGTTCGAATCCACCCTCGGGCATGGATATTTGTGCCGTCCTTAGATGTAAGTAGTTCCTAAGTAGTTTGTAAGTTTAGTGGCTGATGACCCCGTAGTTAAGTCCCATAGACTCTACAAACAACTGAAATTGGGTCTGATCATTGAGAATTAGGTTTGGATTCTGAGCTTGGTGTTTGTTAATAGAGAGAATTTCTAGCAATGTTAGCTTTCTGCCTTTATTTGCTCTGTGGAGAATACCACATTTAATGTCAAAGACATGGAATTCATTTAAGGCATGTTCTGCAAAGGTGGAATCTCTCTTTTTTAGTCTCCAACTCCTCGCACATTTGTCTGCTTTCTTTGGAATTGGAATTAGTTTATTTTTCTTGAAGTCGGAGGGTAATTCCACTGTCTGATACATCTTGAATATCAGGTGAAACAATTTCTTCATGACTAGCTCTCCTAACTACATTAGCAGTTGAGACGAACACCATCTACTCCAGGGGACTTGTGTCGACTCAAATCTTTCAATGTTTTGTCAAATTCTTTTCGCTGTATCGTATCTCCTATATCATCATCCTCTACTTCGTCTTCCATTTCTATAATACGCCTTCAAGTTTATTTCCTTTGTATGGGCCATCTATATATTCATTCCACCCTTCAGCTTTCCCTTCTTTGCTTAGTATTGGTGTTCCAACTAAAAGTTATATTTTTTTATAAATATAATATTCACTTCCTTGAGAAAAAGAAAACTAAAAGACAACTGAAAATACCCAGTTCCACAAAGCAAATTTTTATTTTATTTTAGTTATTTATCTTTATTTATATATTTTTAGTTTGGGTATTTTACTCTCAGCTGCTGTTAGGTGTCGTAATAAACGAGAATTTGTGTTAGGACCGAGATTCGAACCGTGGTCTCCTACTTATTATGCAGTTGTGATAAACCTTGCACCACCCAGACACAGCATAGAGAAAATACAGATGGACAAGCAGAGGGCGGCTTCATTGATCTGTATGCAGCCTAGCGTTACAATCGACGCCATATTGAAATCAAGTAAACGCGAAACGATAGCTGCTTATTACTACGGTTCGAAATGGACACTTATGCTAAAAGTCATTATGTAGCAGATTATCTCCGTTTGTCCATTTGTAACAGTAGTAGTATGCAGTTATCGATAGGCATCTACTGTTTCAATACGACATCGGGCGCAACAATTGTCTGTATACAGATCACAGGACCAGCCGTATGCTTTCTCTTGCGTATCCCCTTATTCTGTAGGTAAGCTCAACAGCTAAAGTGCACAAGTAGCTAAGTTATTAAAACATATCGGGTCGTGTTTCGCTTCAAATTTAGCACTTTATTCCATTTCAGTCTTGCAGACTTCGTGCATGCGCACTAAAATATCGTGCGGAGTTTCCTTTCTGTTCTGTGACCCGAGAACATGGGCTTCACACACCTGCACGAACTGCTCAGTACGTACTCCGTCGGAACGAAATCCTAAGACAGGGCCGGATCTAGGACATTTGCAAAGGGGGACAAGCTTAAATTTGCCGCCCCTTCTTTCCCCCCTCCCCTGTAAGAATCGATTTTTTTACGCTAATTGGATTACATATTTCTAAATAAATGTCACAATCTCACAACATGAACTTATTTTATTGACTGAATTAAGATCAAAGGAAAACAGAACACTTTTAATACATGCAAAAGTATTACAAGATTACTCATCGTACAAAATTAATTCAAATTTCGCTTTTCGAGCTTTTTTTGCTGTAAAACTGTTTTTGATATCATCATAGTTTAGAGAAGAAACTCGTTTGTGCTCTATGGATATTATACTCAGATTTGTTAAGCAGTCGTGCTCCTCAACTGTATTCTTTCGCCAGACGAAACAGAAACTAGAATGGTAAAATGTATTTTAACGCTGTAATAAGGTTGGGGTACCCCTCTACAAATTTATTTTTATAAATTAAACTTCATGTTTATGATGCAGTGGAATCTCGCAAGGCTCTATCTACTGCCAGCGCATGTTGTCTGAAACTTTAAAGTTCTTCCTCGCTAAGATCTTCTGCCAGTTCCGCTGTTTCGGCCTTCAAGTCCCATTTCTCGAATTTGCACATCACACAGAAAACTAATTTTTGCACCAATTTTCTCAAGTGCGGTAAACATGGTACTAAGCTCTGTCAATTATTCCTTTTTTTTTTTTTTTTTTTTTTTTTTTTTTTTTTTTTTTTTTTTTTTTGTGAATGTTGGATACTTCATCCTCACAAAGCTCGTCGGCCATTTTCTTCTTTCTTCGAATCCTTTTTTCGGAGAATACCGTTGATACCTCATTATCTTCTGCTAGCACTTTGGCCTCAGAAAAAGCTTCAGAGGTACAAGAATCTCAGGAAGTTTTGGGAAAGCCCTAAAGTCCTTGAATGTTTCGAACAGCTTTATCAATTGTAAAGTATTAACTTCGCAGAAACTGATTAACATGGCCAATTTATTTTAATATTGCACACCAGAAACAAATAAGGAATTTGAGTTTTCTCATTTAAAAAAAAAAAAAAATAGATCTTGTCTCTGATTTTGTTTCTGGTGTTAACAATTTATAAGTTTCCGTTTCTTCCAGGACCTTCAAACCTTTATGAAAATGCTTGTAGACAGCTTCAACTGCATCTACTCTTGCAGATCACCTAGTCTTTCTGATTGTCTGCTGAATTTGCTCCTACTAAATTTAAAGAGTGAGCAGCACATGGTACGAAATAGGCCAGTTTATTCTTCTGAAGTATTCTTGACTGGACCCCTCTGTACTTTCCAGCCCTGTTTGCCCCATTGTCATGAGACTGCCCGCTGCAGTACTTAATGTTCAGCCCATCTTGTTCCAATTTTTTCGGTATCTCTTGACTAAGGCCTTCTCCTGTTTTGTCTGTAACTGTAAAAAAGTCAGTAAAACTTTCCACAACCTCTGAGTCATTTGACTTGACATATCGAATTACTTGTGTCATCTGAGCATTGTGGCTGATATCTGGAGTGTAGTCAAACTTCAGTGAAAAGTATTTAGCAGCTAAAATATCTTTAATTATATCTTGATTTATTGTGTTAGCAATCAAGTCACGGAACTCATCTTGTATATTTTTGTAAAAATAGCTAATCTGGCCTTTCTTGTGGCGTTCAATACGCAGACGAAGGGGGACACTATAGTATGATATGATTGTATTTAGAAATTTGCCGCTATGTGGATCACCAAAATCACCATCTTCTTTTGTTCCTCTAAAAGGCGTTTTTGCTTAGCTAGAAAAAGGACAGCATCAATAATACAGTGAGATTCCTCCTGTTCTATCTGGTCTTGCTGCCCAGTGTGCGATACTTATCAGGTGGGTTTTTCGGAGGACATCGAAAGAGTCGAAAGAAGGACAGCTCGTTTAGTATTGTCATGATACAGGGGAGACAGCGTCACGGAAATGATACAGAATCTGGGATGGGAATCATTAGAACAAAGGCGTTTATCGCTGCGGCGTGGGCTACTTACGAAACTACAATCGTCAACATTCTCCTCCGAATGCGAAAATATATTGTTGCCTCCCACTTACATAAGTAGAAAAATTCATCTGAATAAATACGTGAAATCAGAACTCGAACAGAGAGATTCAGATGTTCTTTCTTCCAGCGCGCTATTCGAGAATGGAATGGGAGATAAATAATATAAAAGTGGTCCGATGAACCCTCTGTCAGGCAGTTAAATGTGATTTACAGTGTGTCTTGTGTATATGTCTATCAATTCCACCGCTATCTAAGGAAATCTATGCAAATTAATAAACATTGTGCATTTACTTATGCAATAACGCAAACATCTCCCTCATTCTGGCTAATATCTAGTAGATTTTTAAAGTTTGATTAGCTGAAGTACCTGTGACAGGGCAACACTGAAGTCAGCAACCAGGAATTTTAGTTTTATTAAATGATTTCGGTATTTCTTGCAGCCATTTTACTTTTAATAATTCGGTGTTAGTTAATTTTATTAAATTATACCAGAAAGATACATTCTAAATAAAAAAAACTGCCTCCTTTGCCCCCCCCCCCCTCACCCCCCCCCCCCTTAGATCCGGCCCTGCCTAAGACGTCCTCCTACTCTGACCTGTATACTCCATGGTTGGCAGGTTCCCACCAAAAGATTCGTCTTTGCGCGCAGCAGCACTAAGAGAATCATTTAACCTCAACTTGATAGCTTACATTTAACAACTGCGGCGTATGTTATTTCGGACATGTTGCTACAGCTGTTCTAAATGAAAATTTAGTTGGCCTTTGCCATAGCTGCTGTTAGGTGTTGCCATAATTTTTCATTGTAATCCACCAAACAGATACTTCTCTCAGTGTGGATGCATAGGAGGACCGGACTAATGGCAGGAATACAGGTTTAGCTGTAAGCCATGGAGTATAATGGTGAAAGAGAATATAAGTATTAGAATTTGCGACGGACGGGGAACTTGCTTCAGTAGTCCGGGCAGTTGTGTGAAGCCCGTATGCCTGCGGATGCAAGGGTTATTACAACCACATAGCCAGCAGGAAACACAGGTTAAAATCCCGACCCCGGCACAAATTTTCATACGTACATGTTGTATGATTCAACACCTATCAATAGCTGAGACAAAAATACCGCAAGTAAATGAATAAGTCAAATATTATTTCATTATATCATTTACAATACTTACGGGAGGAACTGGCGGTCAATAAAGGAGAAGTGAGATGACATAAAAGTTAACTTTAACCCCTTAATGCCCAATGTTGCGAATTCGCACCATACCATTGTGATGCTTATAAATTGAAGGGTAAATGTTATTGAGCGCCAGTTCTGGTAGATGCCGAATCTACACGAAGCTGATAATGTTTCCAATACGTGCTGCCACCTCTCCGGGTGGTGTAGGGACTGCTACAGCAGTTGGATGTTCGCGCATTTGTTCACGAGACAGACATATGAAGTTATCGTCTTTGGAGAATTACGGCAGAATAAAGAGGTAAGTTTGGTTCTGAAAATTATTTATTTATTCTATAGTATCTGTGGCGTTACGTAACTCACATTTTGATGTAATAATGGTGTTGAAAGTATAAGTAAATTGGAAAATAAGGTTTGTGTAAAATATGCATCATTGAGCATTTGCGTCCTTTTGTGTGCCCGTGTAACAAATAATGTGTAATAGATAATTCTTTCACTGTACACAGCCGGACTTCTTCTGTTGCAAATTATGGATCTTGTAATTGTTAATTGCTGATTGTTATACGGCGGTATTGTGGGGGCCTCTATATTTCCCATAATGAATAAAATGACCTGCTGGAATTCAAGTCTAGAATAGCAGAGGCATTCTGCAAACAGTGAAAAGATGCAACAAAGAAAAAGAGAGGTCCTTCAACCAGTATACAGACTGAACTGCAGCGTAAAAAGCATAGGGATCCAGCAACTTCTTTTCCAGATAGAACTACCCTCAATGATGCAGTAGGTCTTTGGCCTCAGTTACAGGAAAAGGCAAAGATGTAAAACACCAAACTGTACAGGACAGAGGGTGTTAATGTGTAGCAATTGTAACGTAAATCTCTGTTTGAACAAGAGAAAAAAACTGTTCTTGCGAATTTCATGACTAGGGCTACATGCAATATTGTCGCGTTGCAATGGAAGCAGGCTTGACTTCGAAGGCAACTGAACACAGCACTTGTACTGAAAACAATTTATTACGAACTCAACATACACGCAGCACTGACTGCTTCTCAGGCAGAGTGCTCTGCTATTTATACACAGACAGAATTTACCAGAAATTAGGAGAACCGTTAACATAAGAAACAAGTAGAATTTACAAGTGAACATAAGAAAGATATAGAACATTATGGAATTGTTAATTACAAAGAAATAATTTTTTGCCGGTGGGCTGGATTGAACCGGCGTCCTTCAGCACCGCAGTCCGTGACACTATCCCCTGCGCCACGCCAGCAGGTGGTCTCTCGTGGCAATATGTACAATGAAATTGAACGCAACAATGTATTTTCGACTTTTAATTTGTACGAATCTAATGTCAGACACTGTATTATTAAAATGTTAATTGAATTGTTTTACTAAATGAAGTCTTGCAAGTGTTTACTTTCTCAAATGCCCGTTCTCGCAAATACGCGACATGCCTAATTACTCGAGATCAGTAATCAACATCTTGTATTTGACATTACATAATTTCTAGCATATGTTTACTGGTAACAAAATATGAATTTGATTTTCTGTGTCACGTAAAAATTAATTCGGGCTTTAAGAGGTTAATAACCGACGTTTCAGCCAACGTTACAGTGACCTTCATCAGGGTATACTGAAATGAACTGGTTGTTACTATATTTTATCTTTACTGTCAACTAGACATTACGTCATAATTTTTAAAATAAACGACGTTACTGGTGATTTTTGGCGGAAGAATGGAAATTTTATTATGGTAGGATGCTGAGGTGGAAAGAGTGGGAATCAGCCGTTGCCTATTGCTTCTTGCAAAGCGAGACATGATTGGTGGTCATCGGCGAATAAGGTGAAGGCTTCCGTTGCTCTCCTGCTTGCTGTGGTTCGCGCGGCGGCAGTTGCTTACTGGTGACGCTCGCGTGTTGTCAGTGCGGCCTATTTCACTGTGATGGCTGTTAGCCAGGAGGGGGCAAGCCAGAGTCCATCTTCTCTGTTCGTGTTATTAGGATGTTTTAAAATTTCGATGCCTTCCCTTATGCTGCGTTTAACCACCCCTGGTTGCTTAGCGAGTATGCTGGCATCGTTAAATTTTATCTTTTTTTGCCTGGACGCAATTATAAGAGAAGTGAGATTTTTTTCCTTAAAAAAGAAAAAGAGTGAAACCTAAAACTTGTAATAAAATAGGAGAACCCGGGAGATAAGTGGGAGTTATTGGTCTCACTGGCTGCAGAGGCTGGTGGCCGGACGTGGCGACAGTGGGCTGTCTACATACGAGTAGCTGGTGTCGCGGCTGCACTCATTACGAAACCAACAGGGGCTGCAGAGCCTGGTCGCAAGTGGTTAACCCCTCCCTCCTCCCAGATCAGCGGGGCGCCAGTAGAACTTGCTCGCCGCGGCATTTGACGTCTCAGATGTGGGGCGGCAATTACGCATTCAAGGACTGTTTACGTGCTCGCGCGCAGCCAGTTTTGCATTCAAGTGCGCAACGGGCCGTCACGAGACATTCATTACGTCTCACACAGATAACCGGTTTCGTGCACCTTATACGTTACTTCTTCTTCTCCCCGGCGCTTATCCCGTCGAACTACGTTGTCCGCTATTTCGGTATTTGGCGGTGTTAGTCGTAGCAACACAGTTATATATATATATATATATATATATATATATATATATATATATATATAAAACTCTGAAATACATTACACAAGGTGTCCAGAAAAGGGCTCACTGATTTCAAAATCAAATATCTCGAAAACAAAGATCGATAGAGGAATGCAGTAAACGGTATGTATATTGTGAAAGTTGTAAGAAGTTTATACAGCAGTTTCAAATAATAATAGTTACAAGAAATGGCGCTGTAATCACCATACGTAATGCCTAGTATAAATAGTGATCCAAAGCCCAGAGCGATCAGTTCCACTATTGAAACGTGAAAGGAGGTTCGCGTACCGAAGGAAGAGATTAAAACCATGTACTCCATTGAACAACGCGTTCTTTCTGGTGCTAGAGTACCACAGGTTAGAAGAGAGTCCTACGGCAATAAGGCGAAGTTTTCAAGCACGATTTTAATGTTAGGCCTTTTATATATATATATATATATATATATATATATATATATATATATATATATATATATATATATATTCCGCATACTGTCTGATGATGGGCCGCGACGGAGAGGCCGAGCGCATTGCGCGAGGCCGTTCCCCGTCGGTGATTCGAATCCACCCTCGGGCATGGATGTTTGTGCTGTTTTAGTATAAGATAATTTATAAGTAGTTTGTAAGTTTACGGACTGATGACCCCGCAGTTAAATCCCATAAGCTAACAAACTTTTGAACATTTTTTTCTGATTATAGCTATTTAGCCTAAATGGACCCATCACAATATGATAAAAATTATGAAGTAGCAGCACATTGGTATATTTATATGATGGAAAAAAAAATTAAAAAAAACGTTAATACCAAAATTCACTACCCACATTTATGCGCCATCAGGTAAGTTATATGTTGGAACTTGCAGTGCGGGGTACTTCCGCCTCAACAAAAAGTCCAAGTGTGCTGGGCCGGCCGCGGTGGCCGAGGGGACTGAGGCGCTCCAGTCACGGTCTGCACGGCCACTACGGTCGGGGGTTCGAATCCCCCTCGGGCATGGATATTTGTGTCGTCCTTAGTCTTAGCTAGTTCGTAAGTAGTTTGTAAGCTTAGGGACTGATGACCCCGTAGTTAAGTAACATAAGTTCTACAAACATTTGAACATTTTTTCCAAGTGTGCTGAAAAAAAAAGTTGTTCCTCAGACGATTAGGATTCTTAGGTAAATACTGTTGGACTTACGCACCGCCACTCTGGTCCTGCAGCCAGTATTACAGTTTGGGCTGGTAATGTATTTCACTCCTGAGCCCCCTAGCACACTAACCAGCCAGAGCTATATCTCTGAAGTGTTAGAGCCTGTTGTAAATACAAAAATCAAATGCAACTGATTTCTAGATGTTTACTGTGCGATGTAGATAACCACCTAGCCAAGATAAATAGGGTGACCAACTCACCTATATTTCCCGGGTTCTCCCAAAAATAATAACAATAATGTAATGATCCGTCTCCCTAAATAATAGTCTGTTCCTTCCGCCCTTTTTTCTAAAGGGGCCCACAGCTTTTATGTGATTACGTATGTAGTGCGCACAGTTTCCTGAGACATTGCAGCCTTGAAACTTCCTGGCAGATTAAAATTGTGTGCCGGAACCGGGACTCGAACCTGGGACCTTTGCCTTTCGCGGGCAAGCGCACTACCGACTGTGCTATCCCGACACGACTCACGATGCAGCCTCACAACTTTACTTCCGCCAGTACCTCGCCTCCTACTTTCCAAACTTCACAGAAGCATGGTTCGCAGGAGAGCTTCTGTGAAGTTTGGAAAGTAGGAGGTGAGGTACTGGCGGAAGTAAAGTTGTGAGGCGGCATCGTGAGTCGTGTTGGGATAGCACAGTCGGTAGTGCGCTTGCCCACGAAAGGCAAAGGTCCCAGGTTCGAGTCCCGGTTCCGACACATAATTTTAATCTGCCAGGAAGTTTCATATCAGCGCACACTCCGCTGCAGAGTGAAAATTTCATTCTGGATTGCAGCCTTTCTTCCTATTCTCCCAGACTGCATTAACCTTCCCTAGTTCCTCATCTTCCCTTCCTAAATCCTCCCCGCTCCCCACTCTTACCCCACCCCCTCATAACACATCCCCATCCCTCTCTAGGTGTTTTCCTTTAGGAGGGCTCTTCTATTCCCATGGTCCTCGTCTTCCGATTTTACTTTCCTCACTGTTTCCCCCTGTTTTTGGCCCAGTTTGGTCCGCCTCGGCGTTTGACCTTCCTCCGTTTCCGTTAGAGTGAGCCTTTTGCGAATAACTCCCTACCAAGCCCCTACAGCGTGATTCCGATCACGTCCATTCCTCTTCCCTTCTCGCGTAGCCCCCCCCCCCCCCCCCTCCGCTAGATCACCAGCACCTGTAGCTAGTCCATGTGGTGGAGCCTTTATGTGCCCTCTTGGTTGAGCCCCACGAAAACACACGCTACTGATACCCGATCTGTTACCTCTCACGCCGGACAAGGATATCAGGACTCCTGGCAACGGTCATAGTGTCAAGTGGCTGGGTGGCACCCATAAGGGGAGCCCCTGATCGGAATGCGTGGTAACAGGGCGGACATTTCGCACATGAAACCAAGTCCATAATGGTCGTTCTACAGTGTCTCAGAAGAAAGGAATAGATCATTCAATGCTGCTATTTCTGACAAGAGGAAAATGCCTTCCCTGTCCCTTGGCCACCACCTTGAGAAGAAGGCCAGGATAGTCATCTTGGGGGTAAAACAAATAGAAGTTTGAGTCTGCCCATGGAGCGTGGACGGGTGGCCGAGTGTTAAACACGATCGCTAGCGAGAAGCGGGAGACCCTGGTTCGAGTCACAGTGCGGCACAAATGTCCATATGTTACAGAACGATTGCCTATCTTTAGGGGCAGCAGATGTCGGAAAATTTCGAAATTTGCTATGTATATGTGTAAAACACTTTCCACTTTACCTACTCTGCGCCAGAACCGACGGAAGTACTTTCACCGGCACCAAGCCGTTGTTCTTCGTCGAAAATATAGAAGACAGGTTTGACGAAGTCAACTCAATGAACAAGATGTGCTCTGGTTCCCTGTTCATCAAAATTGTTTCTGCTGCCCAATCTACAGCATCTTAGCCACATTACAGTGTCCGTCACTCCTCACAAGTCCTTAAATATGGTACCAGGAGTAATTTTTCATCGTGTCTTCATCTTTCAAACTGATCAACTCTGGGCCACTATGGAATGGCGAGGTGTCCATTTTGTTTGACGCGTTCTGAAAGGCTTTAAGGACAATCACATTGATACCGGCGCCTTTATTTTGGACTTTGAGGGGGATACTCTCCCATAGAAGGTCCAGGTGAAGAATTACCGGTGCGATGCGATCTGAAGCCGTACATCCCACCTCCAATGAGATGTTTTCGACGTATGCGAGTTGGGCACATGTCTTCTCGCTGCACAGCAGTTCCTTTATGTGCTGAATGTGGATGCCCACTCCATGATGGGAACCCCTATGTTTCACAACATGTGTATCAACGGTCAACAACACAATTCTTCATGCTAACCGAATTGTTTGTTGTACAAGTAGGAGAAGAAGATACAAGAGTATAAACTCCTTGATCCCTTAACTTACCCTGAAGCCTGTCAAATATTCGACCGTCTCTATGCTGTGCATATGGTGGCTACTGGCTACTTTTACCTCTTACATCCTGTCCCATCCCCACTCCTCCTCATCCCAGTCCCAAACCCTCTTCCCTTTCCTTCAGAACCCTTGCCCCTCTGTCTGCCTCCTCCTTCCCAGGCAAGGAAATGCTCCCCTTCTCTGGCACTTTCTGGTGAAGGTGGCCTCTCTTAAGGACCCTCATTCCAGCATTTCCTAGATCGGAGGTTTTCTGCCTCAAATCGGCTCCTGGACTCGGTTTGTGGGTACGAAGGTCGCCCACTCTTCGCCAGTCCAAGACCTTTCTGAAGCCACTTCTCTCTTTCTAGGCCCCACACTGGGCAGCAATACTCCAAAAAAGCACAGACAAGCGTAGTGTATGCAGTTTCTTTAGTAGTTTTGTTGCATCTTTTAAGGGTTCTACCAATAAAACGCAGTCTCTGGTTCGCCTTTCCCACGACATTATCTACGTGTTCTTTACAGTTTAAGTCTGAAGTAATAGTAATTCCCAGGTATTTTGTGGGGTTTACGGCCTTTATTTTTGATTGACTTATATTGTAAACAAAGTTTAACGGATTTCTTTTCGAACTCATGTGGACGATTTATCACTTCTTATTATTTAGAGTCAATTGCCAATTCTTACACCATAAAGATATCTTATTCAGCTCGTTCTGCAGTTCGTTTTGATCTTCAGATTATTTTACTAGACGGTAAATGACGGAGTCATCTGCAAACAACCTAAAAGAGCTACTTAGATTTTCTCCCAAATCGTTTATGTAAATAAGGAACAGCAGAGGAACGCCCGATATCACCTCCGTTTTAGTCGATGCCTTACCATCGATTACTACAAACTATGTCCTCTCTGACAGGAAATCCCCTATCCAGTCGCAAATTTGGGGCAATATGCCATAACCACGCAATTTGATTGTGGGGTACGGTGTCAAAGCCTTCTGGAAACCAAGAAATACGGAATCCATTTGCGAACCCTTGTCGACAGCACTTATCACTTCGTGTGAGTAAAGGACTAGTTGCGTTCCGCATGAACGATATTTTTTAAATCCGTGTTGACCTTGGGTCAATAGATGATTCTGTTCGAGATAATTCATAATATTTGAATACAGGATATGTTTCAAAACCCTGCTGCAAATTGACGTCAATGTAATAGGCATGTAGTTTAGTGGGTTACTCCTACTGCCTTTCTTGAATGTAGGTGTGATCTGTGCAACTTTCCAATCTTTTGGTACAGATCCTTCTTTGAGAGAGCGGTTGTATATGCCTGTTAAGAACGGAGCTATCGCTTCAGCATAATCAGATAGAAATCTAATGAGTATACAATCCGGACCAGAAGACTTGTTCTTGTTAAGTGATTTTAGTTGCTTCACTACTCCGATGTTATCTACTGCTACGTTACTCATTCTGGCCTCTGTTATTAATTCGAAATCTGGAATTATGGTTTCGGCACTGATTTTGTGCCGATAGCATTATGTGTGCCAGGTTTATGGGTTGGAAGCTCCTTTTGCTGTGAAACTGTTAGACACAGTTCACCATTATGGTGTACACGTGACTAGAAGTGCCTTCCGGATCAGTCCTGTCGACAGTCTCCTTGCCAAAGTACGCTCCCTCTTCAGATTATGCGGCTTCAGCTTTTGGCATCCTATATCATTGCCATTCGACAATTTCCTGCTCATCCCACGTATCATGTTCTTTTCGCTCGCGATGGGCTTCAAGCTCCTGATACCCGCCCCAGACTGGGATTACGTGTAAGATTGCGGCTCGCCTACCTTTGCAGGGACTTCAACTTCCTCCCTTGGAATATACTCCCTGTCTTTTCCTGAGCAGACTCCCTTAGATGGTGCCCAGGCCAGAAATTCGGACTTCTAACGTCCAAAAGCTTCACTCGCCCACATAATCATCCAGCGTTAGTACTTGAAGAGTTTCAGAGTGGCACCGTCTTCTACTGTGATGGCTCGAATGCTGTCGGTCATATGAGATATGCTGTAATATCTCACGTCGGTACAGAATGCTGTCACTGCCGGGAACATGTAGCGTGTTTACGGCAGAACTTACGGCCATTAGCAGAACCCTTTATTTTATTAAACAGACCGCCCTGGGCCGTGTATTAATCTGTACCGTCTCAATGAGCAGCCTGGAGGCCATTGACCGTTGGTTCTCGTTCCATCCTTTGATTACTTCTATCCACGATCTCCTCGCTGAATTTAGTCATGCTGCTGTTCTGCTGTCTTTCTTAGGGTCCCAAGTCATATGGATATCCTAGGTAATGAACAGGCTAACCATTTCGCTAGAGCAGAAGTTACTCCGCTACCCATTTCCCTTGACAATCCTGGATGCAGATTTGCAGATGCAGATAAGATCACTGCTCGTCCAAAAATGGAACAGCAACTGGTAGGATACTACTCAATCTAATAAACACCGCACCGCACCATCAAAGAGTCCCCTGCAGCGTGGAGTTCTTCCTCGCTCTCTTCCAGCAGGAAATCAACCGTCCTTTGTCGTCTCGAAAACGGACGTTCCAGGCTGACCCATTGTTTTATTTTGTGCAATGACCGTACCCCACGTTATGGTTGTGGAGCGGTGGCTCATATATCAGTGGAATGTCATGTCCTTCTGACCCTCCGTGCCAAACATGGACTGCCACAGTTATTGCCTCTTAATTTTTGCGGATGATCCGCAGATGGCTGACCGGTTCCTCGGTGATCACCGTGAAGCCGGTTTTTATTGTAAGTTATAAGATTATTATCTCTGACGCACGGACAGGGGGGCTGGGTTTGTGGCTCTTCTCGCTGTTCACTGGGTTTGGACACCCCTTCCCCCTGCCACCCATTTACTCTTCTTTATCTTATTTTTAAGACTGCTTCCTGTTTTTCCACATTTATGCTGCTGCTCTAGGGACATTATCTGTTGACCAGTACATGCTCGTCACTAACGCACCAGGGGTTGGACGTTTACGGTCGCTTGGAGAACTGTGGGGATGTGCACTGTAGAATTTCCTATTTTATGTTGCTTATAATATTCCTGGTATAACTGACTTTATATATTTTTATAGTTTCCCCCTCTTTTACTGGAAGAACATCCTTAGCTGGACCACATCGTTAACCGGCATACCTATCTCTGAATAGGCCATTCTGACTAAAGGAACTGATGACCTTGCTGTTTGGTCCCTTACTCCAAACAATCAAACTTCTTTCCGCATTTCTCGTCAGCGTTCACGTGAAGAGTTAATGATATTAATAGTTTCTGATAAAACACCTTGTAAAAGTGTTTCTGATCGACTGATCTCAAAAATGCTAATGTCAACATCTACTTTATGTTCGTGCTTGTTCCGCTTAAAAGAATATGAACAGCAGGGAAAATATGACATAGCCTCTAGAGGGGTCGCTAGAAGATGAATAATTATTTACGTCAGTTCCCGCAACCCCTGGATTCTCTCACTTCACCCAATCAACGGTTGTTATATAAATATCAAAGCCTCGTCAATGCGGACTTAAGAGGCGTTCATCTTTAAAATGTTTGTATCTAAATACAATTGTTACAGTATTTATTTCTCAGATGACTAACAACACAACATGTGGTGCTTGAAAGGTACCATTACTGATTGATCGCTTCGGCAGTAATTACAAAGGGATGACCTCTTTATCCCTCGTGTTGACATTAAGGACTGAGCTGTTGGTGGCGAAAGAGACTATTACTTACAACAAAGTTCAGTGATTGTCCAATTTTTGTCTCACTGTAGGATATAACATTCTGAACGTGCACGTTGCCCGCAAATGAGTATCATAACGCGCCTTTACACTCTAAAAACTTTTATTCTTTTTCTTGATTGCCCCATAAATAAGAGAGTAAAACTGACAAAATGCCTGTTTTTTTATATTTGTTTGCGAATAATTATTTATTTTTCCTCGTGCAGGTGATATTTATTGCAACAACATATCCCTTAATCCCCCCTTAAAAATATGATAAGATGTTGGGAATTTCCCTTAAAACCATGATCCAATGTATGTCGTCGTAAGCATAAATCACAGCACAGACATTTGGTTGCCGTTTCCAGAAGGCGACATCAATACTTATGTTACATACCAGCCAGGTCATACAGCGGGGTGGTCATTGTAGTCTTCACTAAAACAGAAAGTCACTACAGCCTGTCAGGAAGTACGAGTGCAGACGGCGGGTGAGGAGAGCGTTGGTGCAGTAGTCACGCTTGCGTGGCAGCGGACCAGCCTCTATCAGTGCAACCGGAGCGGCACACATGCTGTGCTCTATCTGCAGGCGCCACAGGCAACTCCATTCACGGGTATCATTTTCCGGGCTTGTTGAGCTCTCTGGTTCGCCAAGGAAGAATGCTCCCCAGTTCACGGCAGGACTTACCAACGCACCAAACTGAACCTGAGTACGAGGATTCTGAAGAGACATTTTAATCAACAGTCTTTCTAAGTAAAGTAATAGATATGCACAAAGCAAAAAACAAACAGTTGCATAATAAATAGTATTGACACAGTACATTTAGGTACCGGTACTCATAACGGTACCATAGTCGACTAGGCTTTATGAGTCTTATTGAATCCATCATCGGTGGTGGAAACGGGACAGTGGCTGGTCAAGAATCTGAAGGAACTGAGGTACCAACAGCCGTAGGTATAATGAAATATTTATTCTATTGCAACCAGTTTCGGCATTTCACTATGCCATCTTCAGGTCCCTACATCGGAGCATGATATCCAAAAGTAGGGATACTAAACTGGATATCATGCTCCGATGCTGAAGATGGCATAGTGAAATGCCGAAACTGGTTGCAATAGAATAAATATTTCATTATACTTACGGCTGTTGGTACCTCAGTTCCTTCAGGCTTTATGAGCGTGATTGTCACATCCGCCATCATTGCCGTTTTTTCGGTTCTGAAGATGATGAACTTCGAAATGCAGGGGGCGGACAAAATATTATGCACACCATGCAGTATATAAAATTTTGTTGCAAGCTGGCAGCATTCTGTACGTGTTAACACCGAGACGCAACCGCAATGCACATCTGATGTACGAAGACATGGACATTACCTTGCAGTATGTTATACATTTTGTTTTGTGATTGTCAACAAAATTTAAAGGTGAAATGCAAGATCCGTCATATTTCCAAAAAGGCGAGCTCGATGGTGCGTATTTAGTGGGAGGGTCTGTGATGAAAACAGCTGCACTGTTAACGGTTCACGAGACAGCGTAAACAAAACAAGGTAAAAACTATTATTGTCGAAGAATAATAGTGGGAAAAAGCCGAAGTTAACTGACAACGACCGAAGAGAAATTGCTAACGATTTTGGCCAGATTGGAAGTGGTGCCGCCGCGCGGGAGTAGCCGTATGGTTTGGGTCCCCATCCGTCCCAATTTTTCCGGACAGTCCCGGATTTTAGTATAACGTCCCGGTGTTCCCAAGACTTCTCTGGGGACAGCTAAAAGTCCCGGATTTTAGTCATATATCGCGTGGTCCTATTTTTCTTTTTTTTTTTTTTTTTACTAAAATAAAAATGTGTCATAATACATCGCTTTGTTGACCTTAAGTATTGGTAAGCTGGTACAACGTTACATTCACACGAAAAATCTTATCTTTACCGCTCTTCAAGTTCGATATATTGTACCGTCATCGATTTTTCCTGCGACTGTAAAAAAGTTTACGAGTCGATAGGTGCCAGAAAAATGTTTGGTTCTGACCTCCTTGGTTCGGCTGACACAAGGCCAAGAACATCACCCAGAAACAGTGTCACATACTAGTTTACGAAGTATGAGTTGTTCATCACACGACCGCAGTTTGGTATTTTGAGTGCTTGTAGCAGTGACAGTAGTTAATTATATTTTAGTTTTAATCGAATGTCGATTAGGCGCCTATTCACGCGCGGGATGTGTAAATGTGGGTAATTACTAATGTATCATAACGTACAAATACATTTTCTTACTAGAAATCTACCGATAATAAAAAAAGTTACTTCACTCATGACATGTGTAAATAGGGATACTTACTAATGTATCATAACCTACAAATACTTTTGTATTACTAGAAATCTACCGATAACAAAGAAGTTACTTCACTCGCGAGATAAGATAAGATATTTACTAATGTATCATAACGTACTTACTAATGTATCAAACGTACAGATACATTTTATTACTGGAAATCTACCGATAAAGAGGAGTTACTTTATTAATGATCGAATATTCGTCTGAAGTACTCCACCGGTTGCATGTGCAGTTTCTTAATTAGAAGACAGTAATGAAATACGTTCTCCAAAATTAATAAGTAGCTTGCCAACACTGACGTAATCGACATTCGATATATATCGATTTCGGCCGCACATGTTCGAGTGTAATCTTTCTTGGAAATTACCGAGTGTTTTCAATAATAAATGCTATGTAGACAGATGAAAGAAATAGATTAAAGTTAGAAACATTGAAAGCTCTAACAATGATAAAAACAACTTTTGCTAACCTCTGTTGTGTAGGTTTCTACTATGTGATACCTAAGAAGGACAAACAGTTGCACAGCCCCAAAATGTGCCACTCAAATCCATTTGAGCCTGTTCCGTCAACTTCAACAAAAAAATGAGTAAAGCTTGTGTTTATATTTAATTTGTAATTTCTATAATGCTTTTGACCTGCCATAAATAGTATGGTATATTTTGTGAATTTATATCATTACTTTGCTTATGTGAATGTTATTTTGTAATCTAGAACACTTAAAAAAATTAAAGCCCTAAAGAAATTATATACTACTTAAAAGTACTACTCATTTACCTCTGAACCTCTACAATCATCTTTAAAGAAATGTGTGAAATTTGAGTTTACATTTGAAGTTCTGTATGATCTATTAATAACCTGCAATCAACAGTACAGAACATTATGTGAAAATATAAACTTTTTATTAGATTCACTTTTATTGTCTTCTACAATTTTCTACACTGCTCAGTGAAAAGTACTAAAGCAAACCAACTTCAACTCACGTGAAAAATATATGAAATTTGTCGTAATATCCACATAAAATTGTGTAGGCTATACTACTACAACTTGGAACCAATAGTATGGTAGATTACGTTGAAATACATAATTATTAAGTAAAAAAGAACGAAAATCCTATAGTGTCATGAATTTTATTCATTTGTTCTGATTTTTTTGGGAATTATTTTGAAAATGTCCTGAATTTTATTAAAAACAATATGGGAACCCTATGCATGGTCTAAGCCAAGGCATCACGCTACGTACTGGACGGCCGCTCCCACCGGAGGTTCGGATCCTCCCTCGGTCATGGGTGTGTCTGTGTGTGTTTTGTCCTTACTGTGACTTAGTTGAAGTTGTTTATACGTCTAGGGACTAATGACCATCGCAGTTTGGTCCAATCATTGATTCTGAAGTGGTACCACAATCATGAAACCTGGACTCTTGACGACTCGAAGGTGGTGTGGTCCGATAATTCATCGCTTATATTGCTTGCTACGAACAAACGAGTTTTGTATCTAAAACCGAAAAATAAGCTTACGATATAGCATATCTAAAGTCAAGCATGGGGAAAGTTTCGTTATGATTTGGGCATCTTTATCGTGGTAATCAACTGTTTTCAGAGAAGGGCAGCGCGATACAGGGAAGCAGTGTCAAAGAAATAATGCAAAAGTTGGAATGGAAACATTTTTAACGCATTATTTGTAACGGCGAGATCTATTTGCGAAATTTATTTCACCAACGTTTTCCTCCGAATGCGAAAAATTTTGTTTGCACCCGCCTACATAGGGAGACATGATCGTAATAATAAGAGAAATAAGATCTAAAACGGAAAAATTTAGATGTTCCTTTTACCTGCGCGCCATTAGAGAATGGAACGGTTCGATTGACCCTCTGCTATGCACTTCAATGTGATTTGCAGAGTAAATACGTTGATGTGAATATACACTGCTATATTACTAAATGATAATGTGTCCACATCCACAGCCAAAATGGTTCTCGCTTGTTTTGTTCAGCATCATAATATTAAAAAACTGCCATGGACAAAAACGCATTGTTTCAGCACAATTTAACTGTTATCAGTAGTTTCAGAGCACTGGGTGAGGATCATATTTACATAGTCTGCGACATCGTTGAAGTAACTGACGGGTGCTTTGGCACAAGACTGGATACTTCACGAATCTGCTCCTCGAAGAATTGCAGCTGTTCTCAAAGCCAATGGTGAAAAACCATTTACTAATAAGTAAATACTGTGTCTTGTCGCGTGTTCATGTTACTTTGTCCACCCTTGTAATCGTACCCCTGTCTTCTGCAATAGGTGCTGAGGCAGTCGCATTGCCTGTAGATGAAATATTTCAAAGCTCCAAAAAGATGGAGGAGACAACGAATATGAAGGCTGGTGGTTTCTAGACAGGAAAGGACTAGATGTTTTAAAGGGTGATACAAGTAGAAATCGATATCAGTTTAAAGAAGAACATCGAGCATTTGGCAAACGTGTCTTCCATCAAACAAGTTCCTTTGGAACTTAAAATTATTTTAAGAAGGGGCAATCAAACGATTATTCATGTACAACATATGTGGCTGGAGACTGTCCATCAGGCTTTCTGAAGATTATCAGACATAGAGTGCATAAGATAGCAAAGGCTGATAAATGCGAAACGATTAACTCAACATACCATGTACGCAAATTGTTGAGAAGAATTCCACACAAAATAATTTAAAATGAAATTGGACTTTTCCTGGATGTTTAGATGCCTTGATCAGCTTTAGAAAAGATAAAAGGCAATAGTTAGGTAGTTCTGACATTGCACTTGTCAATGGAAGAAAAAGTCACAACAAAAATCAAGACACCTTTGTAAAATTTCTCGACCTAGAAACTACGTTACACAATGTGACATGCAGCAAGAGATTTAAAACTGACAGGACAATATGTCTAGGGTACAGGGGAAAACGGTTAATATACAGTACATAAAGGAACCAAGAGGGAAACATAAGGATAGAATACAAGAATGAAGGGCACGAATTATCAAGAGCAGATCGCGGGGATTTATTCTTTCATCGCTAATGTTCAATCGTATAGTTGAGCGAACCGCAGTAGTCACGAGAATAAAAGTTCAACAGTGCAATTAAAATTTACAGTTAAAGGATATCAATGATAAAATTCGCTAATAAGGTTGTTGTTTAGAAGAATAAATGGTTTCGTTGAGAAGACTCCTCTAACGGACACAGACTTTTGAGTGAAAATAAACCAATGAAGTCGAAATCAGTGAGAAAAAGAAGAAGTCAGATTAGTAATTAAAACTGGAGACCACGAAGTAGAAAATTCAAATGTTTGTTAAGCTTATGGGACTTAACTACGGGGTCATCAGTTCCTAAACTTACAAACTACTTATGAACTACTTACGAACTAGGACGGCACAAATATCCATGCCCGAGGGGGGATTCGAACCCCCGACCGTATTGGCCGTGCTGACCGTGACTGGAGTGCCTCAGTCACCTCGGCCACCGCGGCCGGCACGAAGTAGAAGAAGTGAATTAACTGTGCTACTTCCGAAATACAAAAAATAACGGAAAAACATGATGGACGAAGCAGGAGGTTATAAAAAGCTGACTAATACCAGAAAAGGGAGCATTCCTCGCTGTAGAAGTTTACTAATACCAAAGCATAAGCCTTAATTCCAGGAAGAACATTTCTGCGAATATATGTAACAAGCCGGCCGCGGTGGCCGAGGAGACTGAGGCGCTCCAGTCACTGTCTGTACGGCCACTACGGTCGGGGGTTCGAATCCCCCCTCGGGCATGGATATTTGTGCCGTCCTTAGTCTTAGTTAGTTCATAAGTAGTTTGTAAGTTTAGGGACTGATGACCCCGTAGTTAAGTCCCATAGACTTTACAAACATTTGAACATGTTTTATATGTAACAATAATGTCACCATTAGTTATGTTTATTACTTTTTCTTAAATGCAACAGGTTTTGCTGACAAAACCACCAACTTTAAACTCGTTTGCAACATAGGGTGATCACGCTTTCAACGGGCATCCCCACCATATCTGAACGCGTATTGTGCGCGTGAATGCAACACATCAATTCCTGTATCACCGAAACAGACTGTAAATACGAGGGGGATTCGGAAAGTAAGTTCCGATACTTTCTTAGAAAACACTGTATTAGGGAACTTTTATTGTATACAGTACAGCCTTTCAGCTATTTTCAATACAATTTCTATAAACATCCCAACATTTGAAATATCACCTCATAAGCTTCGAAATCCCTTCTGCGTAAAAATCTGCCGCTTGTGATCGCAGGCAGGTCATTGACACTCGTTTTGAGATTATTATCCGTTTGAAACCGCTGCGATTTTGGCTATTTCTTCATGTTGGAAGTCACTAAGAGCCAAATCAAATGTTTGTCAACCTATTGGACCAAAATGCCATGGCCATCAGCCACTAGACTTACAAACTACTTAAACTTACACTAAGGACAACACACACACACACACACACACACACACACACACACACACACACACACACACACACACAAAAGCGCGCGCCAGAGGGAGGACTCGAACCTCCAATGGGTGCATTCGCCTAATCTGTAGCATGATGCCTTAGACCACGCGGCCATTCCGCGCGGCTCGCTTGAAAACGGTCTTGTGATGCGGGAACTAAACATGCCAATCGTTTGTCCTGAATTGCTCTCCTCAGTCTGGTTAGCGTGCTGACACAGCACACATTCGCTTTTGTTATTGTTCCTCGCGCCGTCACATTCACCGACAAAACACCTTCCGGAAAATTCTCCGAAAGTTCAAAAATGATGAAATGGTGATCTCGTCTTCACCTACTTTAAAACGAAGTTCATTATTCACAGCAGACGGTCGTCAGCTTCGATCTTCGCGGACATTAGTCCGTAATGCACGATATCAATGTCGATAACACCGTCACTCACAATGTTTCTATACACTTCAGTAATCTCACGACGAATTGCCGCTGGTGTGATTTGTTTTGCTCACAGAAATCGTATTACGGCATGTAACCCACACTTGGAGGAATCCTCTATTGCTGCACACTTTTTAAACGCCTATGTTGATCACAGAAATGGCTCAATACAGCTTCATAGCGTACTGAACCTCGCTACACAAGCTGTGAAGTTGTCGATTCCAGCCCCACTTCGCATGACGTAAGAGACCGGAAGCTCCTTAACGAATCGCCCTCGTAAATAAAAGTACTACCCCACTGCTGACGTTATTGATGCTATACATAACCAAACAGCTGTTCTACCATTATCCATAAAAATGGACGTACGGTAAATTCTAAGAATTACGTTTTCACGATACTATTGTATGGAAGTGAATGATGGACTATAGGGAAACAAGAAGACAATGAAAGGGTTTCACACGTGGTGCTGTAGAAGGATGTTGTAAATTAGGTGACATGATGAGAAATAAGATTCTTCTCTGAATTGTTAAGAGAAGAAATATGTAGAAAACACTCAAGACAACGTGGGACTCTATTTAGACAGAGATACTAGAGGAAACCGTACAGGACAATTACCGAAATACGAGGCGCGTCCAGAAAGTAAGTTCCGTTTGGTAATAAGATGAAATTGTACACAGATACAGAAGAAATTTTTATTGCACAAAATTCTACAACTCTTAAACTACTTTTCCACATAACTGCCGAAATCTTGTAGGTACTTGTCACAGCGTGCCACAAGTTTTTGCGTGAATCCTTCACAGAAGGTTGCTGCCTGTGTATTCAACCATGTGGTAACAGCTCTTTATCATCGTTGAAGTGTTGACCACCGAGGACAGATTTTAGGTGTACGAAGAGATGAAAGTCGCTAGGAGATAGGTCCGAGCTGTATGGAGGATGATCAAACAGGTCCCAATGAAATTTTCGTAAGAATTGTTTGGTTACATTCGGTGTGTGAGGTCAGGCATTATAGTGAAAAAAATTTTTTTGACAGTAATTCTCTTCTCACACCTAATATCTGTCCTTGGTGTACAACACTTCAACGATGATGACGAGCTGAAAGAACATGTTACCACATGGTTGAATACACAGGCGGCAACATTCTATGAAAAAGGCACACAAAACCTTGTGCCATGCTATGACAATTGCCTACAAAATTTCGGAAGCTATGTAGAAAAGTAGTTTAACAGTTGTAGATTTTTGTACAATCAATATTTTTCTGTATCTGTACCCGTTCGTTTTATATAACCAAACGGAACTTACTTTCTGGACGCGCCTCGTATGGCTTCTCTGAGATGAAGGGGTTGTCCCAGAAGAAGAAGACTTAATGGATTGCATCATAACACACCCGTACCTCTCCACAATTAAAAAAAAACAATCTCCATTACACAACTTAGTCGTAAGTCCTCTCCGGTAAGGAATCCAGGCATCTGCTTCTGGCTGCCACAGCCCTTCATTTTTGACTACCAGAGTATTCTTAATATACCGCCCTAACGAGTTCAATTTGCATTGCAAATGTAAAAGACCTACAGCGTTATTCCTGATGTAACGAACCGGACAGTCAAATGTCGACGTACAGCGGGTACCCACAGTTATACCGTGGCTGCTATTTCACGTACTACTATTCCTGGCATCATACCAAACCTCGCAGACAAGCATCAAAACATGTTATTTAATGGCTTCCATGAAAGCTCGTATTTCTCTTACGTGCGCTGTTGTCTGGAGCTACCAAGTGACAAGAGACCTGGGTAGGACAGACGTTGCTTGCGAAACAGAGCACTTCAGCTAACCACAATATCGCATACAGGATCAATATCAATATTCCTTCTCGGACGGATCGGTGATCGATAGTTTGTTTCGTGTATTTCACGTTTTTGGAGCAATGTTCCCTTCGTGAAAGATGCTCGATACGTTGAAAAAATCTTCGTTGTACGAGGGTCATTCCGAAAGTAAGTAAGTCATTAAAATTAAAAATAGTCCGTATTGCAAAAGTGTTGTTTTGATTTCAATACCGGTTTCAGTCTGTTGTAGACTATCTTCAGATGCCATTTTGGTGGTATTCATCTGAAAGAATGTCTACAACAGACTGAAACCGATAATGAAATAAAAACAACATTTTTGCGATCTTACTGTATTTAACTATTGTATCATGATCGCTGTTTGTCTCCAGTATGGTTTATGAAATTACTAAGTTTGTCATTGTTTTTGAAACATAAGATGGTAGACCGGTTCAAATGTTTGTAATTCTATCGGACCAAACTGCGTGGTCATCAGTCCGTAGCTTACAAACTACTTAAACCTAGGTAAACTAACCTAAGGACAACACACACAGCCGGCCGCGGTGGCCGAGGAGACTGAGGCGCTTCATTCATGGTCTGTACGGCCACTAGGGTGGGGGGTTCGAATCCCCCCTCGGGCATGGATATTTGTGCCGTCCTTAGTATTAGTTAGTTCATCAGTAGTTTGTAAGTTTAGGGACTGATGACCCCGTAGTTAAGTCCCATAAGCTATACAAACATTTGAACATTTGAACAACACACACATCCATGCCCCAGGAAGGACTCGAACCTCCACAGCAGCAACCACGCGCTCCGCAGCGAGACGCTTTAGACCGCTCGGCTACTCCACCGCGGCAGAGATTAGCAGCAAACTGGTGTGTCCGATGTATGGGTGCCGAGGAACTAGATCACGGATCACAGGATCGCAAGAATGGGGATCAATTGATATGACACGCATTAGAGGGGGGCATGAATTCCTGTTCCGAATCATCACAGGCGACGAGACAAGGGTGCAACATGTTAGCCCGTGACGTGAAAGATGGAAATGACTGTGTGACGCGACAATTCCTTGCATCGACCGACATCGAATTTTACCAAGCTACTTCCACGCTACGATAAATGTCTAATTGTCAATAACAGTTACGTCGAAATAAAAAGTGAATATTGATTATAAGAGGTAATCTGTCTTATGCTGACTTCAATTAAGAGATTTATTTTACACCAGACGCGTTTCGCTTTTTTTATTTTAAAAGCATCCTCTGTGCTCTGTAAATGATACAAAGGTTTGTACAGTTGGTTTTCGATAAATAAATTAGAAATAGTTTTTAAAAAACATTTTGCACATTAGGCCTAAGTGTTTTTAACTTAATATTCGGTCTATTCACGGTGTTGATGTCTCTTCTTTACATGTTACTACTGTTTCTCCGTCTTGTTGGCTGGAGTTCATTAATTCCTGGCATTTGTTTGAGGGCTGTGTGCAGCACTTTTCGTGTGTTTTTGTTTCGTTTCTTCCTTTTCATCTCAGCACATCACATCACTTCACTTTTTGAAATGTATACTGGTTACATATCGCCTGTTATATGTGGAATGCCTGTCTGTTTATTTGTCATTTCACTACAGTGTGGCTATGTTTTCATGCGTTCATTTTTTTTTTTTCGTGTGGTCTGTGAGTGTTGCCAACGTTATATATTTATAATATAAATACGACTTAATTCACCATGAGTGTGTGTGTGTGTGTGTGTGTGTGTGTGTGTGTGTGTGTGTGTGTGTGTGTGTGAGAGAGAGAGAGAGAGAGAGAGAGAGAGAGAGAGAGAGAGAGAATGTTTAATTTCGTGAACAGGGTGTTCAGATGTTTTTTTCGGATGAGTAAATACAGATTTTATTGGCAACATGAGTGTGTGTGTGAGAGAGAGAGAGAGAGGGGGCGGAGAGAGAGAGAGAGAGAGAGAGAGAGAGAGAGAGAGAGAGAGAGAGAGAGAGAGAGGGAGAGAGAGAGAGAAAGAGAGAAATATTCAATTTCATGAACAGGGTGTTAAGATGTTTTTTTTTTTTTCAGATGAGTAAATGCAGGTTTAATTGGGTTGTAATTGGGGGGGAGGAGGAGGTGAGGGTATCGTGATTTGTGTTTTTATGAAAGGGGGGTTGACTCTCATAATGTTTATATTTATGTTAGGTGGTCAATAAGCTTGAAAAGTGTGTTGTTTACTAGCTTGGTTTGGTCGTTCATGAGATGTTTCTTTTCTGTTATTGTTTTTTGGATATGATAGTTTTCTTGAAGGGTGAGCAGGTGTTTTTTGTTGTTGTTTATTCTTACGATTTCCATGTCTGTGTCTCTGGTGGTGATTTTGTGATGGTTTTGGTGTAGTGTAGGTGGAGGTAAGTGTATGCAAAATTTGCATGAGGGCATGTAGGGAGAATCTAAAGGAACCTAGAGATATGAAAATTTTACTGTAGTTAAAGCATGTTCCTGGTTACTAAATGGATTTCTCAAAATAATGATATGTTTTTTAGTTTATGAATAAATTGTAAGTTTCCAAGGAAGTGTTAGTGAGTACACTTGCCCCATTGAGTGGGGCAAGTATACTCACACACATACACTCCTCTCAGTGGGGCAAGTGTATGTGTGTGAGTACACTTGCCCCACTGAGAGGAAAACATCTGAAATAATGTCTAATTTTGTAAAATTGATGATATACTTTTTTACAGGTATCATCTTTTATTATATAATAGACATTGTAAGTACAGCATTTATAAGCAAATGTGAAATAATAGACCAAGAGAAAAACTGAAACTTTGCTACAAAAAACTTGAGTAAATGATAGAGAACTTCTTACAACATTATCAGTCTAATAAGGCACTGTAGCTGCTCAGGTCATCCTGAAATCCAACCGCATCTTTGAATCTAATAGAGCTAGACTGGACAGCTTGTGATAGTTTCTTCACAATTTCGTCATTTTGCAAAAATGCCTGCTCTGCTGTCTCAATAAACTTAAATGTTTGAGGAATCCTTATATATATATATATATATATATATATAAGAAAACAAAATCCTTCATAACCTGCATTATTAACTTATGTGATTGTTTCCACATAAATTCTGTATGAAGCCTTCCCAAACGCTTTAGAAATGACAAAATCACCTTTTTCTATCGGCCTAGTGAATGTCGATGGTCCACTTTCATCAGTCTCAGACTTCAAAGTCCCAGTTGTTGGAGTCTTCACTATTATGAAGGGAAATTGTATCAGACTCGCTAGAAGAACTACCAGAAAAAAATTAGTCTCCTTTTCGCTGTAGTTTTAGATTTTTGATCTTTAACCTTGCACCTTTCATCTGCTTTCCGCTTCTTCTCATTAGCGGCAGCAACCTGTTGTTCTGATAGAATAATATTGTTGCTAAGAAGTTATCATACAGTTTCAAGAACTTCATCAGTCAGGGGTTTCTTTCGGTTTTCCTGACGTAATTCGTATTGGGGAAAAAGAAAATTATAAAAACAGCAGGGAGATAAGTCTACTTGGAATTAAAAACAAGCAATAGTAAAGCAATGTCTGTTACAAGCCATGAAGGGCCATGTAGTAGTAGAGGGTAACAGTATTTTCTGTTCATCAAGGGGCAAGTGTACGCACTTACGTGAATGCGTACAGTTGCCCCTTGAAAGCAGCGTACACTTGCCCCATTTTGCGACTTCCTACATTTTTAATTTCTACAAACTTAAGAGTATTCGCTTTGGGTTAATTACACTTTCTACTGAACAATAACATCATAGGGCTTCAATAGGAGATTAACACGGAACAAGAAATTTAAAGATCACGCAAATTAGTGGGAACGAAGGTACCTAAAAACTACAGTGAGAATGTTGAAAACAGAACTTATCTCATCGTGCCACGAACACTGCCTGACTGACGCTCAGAGTCCGTGCTTCTCCGTTTGACATCGCTGTCGAGTTAATAATGTCACACAGCTGTCAAACATAACTGTTTGGAGCCAAGATTTTAAACTGCGTACACTTACCCCAGAGCGTACACTTACCCCCACCTACCCTAAGTGTTCTGCAAATGTTCAGTGACTTGTTTTATACTTCCAGGCTCGTACATGCTCTTTATATCTGATGTCAAATGTTCTTTTAGTCTAACTAATGTATCTTCCATCACATGTGTTGCATTTCAGTTGGTATATTCCTGATCTTCGGTTGAAAAGTGAATAGTTCATGATGCCACAAAGTACTTCTGTATAAAAGAGAATAACGAAATTGGCTTTATAAACGTCCATCCTAATTGTAGTGTTATCAGGGGCAATAACATCATCTTTAGTTGCAAGATTTTCTTTCTTTCTTTCTTTCTTTTTTCTTTTTTTTTTTCTTTTTTTTTTCTTTTTTTTTTTTTTTTTTTTTTTTTTTTTTTTTTTTTTTTTAAAATTCGCGATCACTTAAAATGACAAGAATTACAAGTGGTAACGTTGTGAATCTTACTGGATATCTATGTAAGGTCATGTGTAAGCGACCTTATTTTACTTCCACAAAGTCTTACAAGCGGCCAATCTCTTATTACCTGTTCAAGCCGAATTTTACTGTGGAGCGCGCGGCTACTCCCTGCAGGTTTCGAGTCTTCCCTCTGGCCAGTGGCGTAGCTGTATCACCAAGGGCCCCGGGGCAAAAATGACATTGGGGCCCTCTTTAAACCAAAACTATACAAATTCAAAACTACATCATCAGTTCTTTATCACCCATTGGAAGACATAATAAGGCAAACCTAAATACTACTAAGTAAATTATTATGTCTCACTCAGCAGATAATATTTAATCGTTCTCTCTAATATAACCGTGAAAGTTTCTTTATTATACTTTCACGCAAAAATTACTGGTGGATTTGGACGAAATTTTGCAGAAGGATAGAGTTGGACCTGGGTAGGACATACAGATAAAAAGACCCCATGGTATAGTTTCCGAAGTTGCTCCAAACAAGGAGAATTAAGTTTCAGGCAGAAGGTAGTAAAAAATAAACAATGAAGAAGTATTACTTAACCACGGAAACATGGCTCTCTGCCGCGAAGCAAACCGGGCACAGTCAAGTCAGGACTCGTGCGCAGTGATAGCAGGCGGACTGTTGTCAGTACTCACTTTTCAGGAAATAGTTGATTTTACAGTCAAGAAATTACATGACGTTGTTTATGTTACCAGAAAACAGCCTAACTTGAGAGCGAAAGAAGTAGCATTTTTCATTAAAAAAAAAAAAAAAAAAAAAAAAAAAAAAAAAATCTTATAATTCGAGCTGATGTCGCGGCCACCAAACTCTGAAACTGTGTGGAAGACACAGACAGGTTTACGAAGAAAGTTGCACAATCTTCTACAGTAATTTCATAGGGTAGTACATTGGGTATACAAACGACTGTAATTTCAGAAAAGCTACACATCCCAAAAAACAGCGAGAAACAGCGATGATACAGAAAGTAAAATATAATTGAAAGAAGAATGTGTGCCACAGTCGTATCCAGTGACGTTAGTAAATAAGTATTGCCCTACTTTAGGTTACGGTAGGAACACTAAAAGTGGGCCTTTGCGATCGTCTTTTGACAGCTCGAAATTTAAATGAAAATAACGGCTTAACTATTCATCTGACACGGAAATTGAACAACCAAATTTGTAGAGGAGAAAATTCTCTACAACTTTGCTCTCTTATGTTTTTTTTTTTTTTTTTTTTTTTCATATCTTGTAGCGTTTCAAAGATATTTGCAAAAATAACGGCGATTTTGGGATGCATGTCTGTCTGTCCGTAACGTGTTCCCTGTTTTTAAGACGAACCGTTCAACTGATTAGCACCAAATTTTACAGACATGATTGTAGGCCACCAGAGACCAGAACCTCCCTTTTTCAAATTTTTCTGACAAAAAATACTGTAGCAAAACCAAAAAAAGCCGTTTGTAATATAATTGTAATTGCAAACGAACCGTTCATCTGACACGAAAATTGAATAACCTAATTGGTAGAGGAGAAAATTCTCTACAACTTAGCTCCCTAATGTTTTTTCATATCTCTTATCGTTTGAGACATATTTCCAAAAATAACGGTTATTTGACACCCTCCATTGAATTAAACGGTAACCAGCCGTTCGGAGATGTCACGTGACATTCCTCGCGTATTTGATGATTTTCTTATTGTAACTTACACGTTGTCATTTCAAAGCAACGGCACACTGAGGAATTAACAAAAACACATCGTTCTTCGTACGATAAATGATAATCTAATGTCTGCAAATGCCATATTAACATCAGTTAACAATGGTCATCAGTAGTATGAGATTAAAGAACTCCTGTTTCGATTTATAGTCGTAGCGTAGTAGACAAAATGCTGGACTGAGGCGCGAAAAGTCGGTAGTTCGAAACCCGCCGCTACCTATTTTTTTCCTCTTCAGACACTCTTATTAATTAATTAATTATTATTTAGATTATTAATTTGGTCCAAAATGTTTGCAAAAACTTATAACACTACAAATCTAAAGTGGGCCGTAAAACACGTCAGTGGGAATTTTTTTATTGAAAAGTAGGAGAAACAATTAATTAAAATTTGCGCTACGGCCGAGATACGAAACCGAGACTTTCTGCTTACTAGGCAATCGCTTTATCCCCGGTTTATACTAAGGAGTGTGACAACTCTTCACAGGAAAACACCTTTACTTTCCTTGTTCGATGTTTATATTTTGTATTCTGCTATACTTCTCGTAGTTTACAATTACCCACTTCGCGCTCTTTCAACTATGCGGGCAAGTACTTCCGCTCAGCGAGAACGCAGGGGATCAACTGCTGAGCGTAGTCCGCCTTAATAAATTAATGAGTACCAGCAGCGGAGCCAGATGTTGCGTAGCGCGTGAGTCACTCAGTCAAAAAACCCGAGGGAGCTCAACGCACTTCCTGTCTCTGTGCCCCAGTCGGGTGTACCGTGTCTACATTACAAGTGAAATCAGCCAGCGTGTGTTTCTTGCCTGCGAATCCAGGTTCTCACAACTTACAACGAACTCGGCCGTCAAGTTTTAATGGCTGCTAAAATTTTATAACATTATTTACAGCTAGTCTTCGTACCCGCCGTCGCGGGTACGTATTATTCCATCTTACCCTAATTTCCATCGCTTTCTGCCCCACTATCTGTCCATTTCATATCTTTAGCGACTTTCGGCCTGTGGTTTCATTTCGACGCAGCTCAATTCTAATGACATATTAGTTCTTGAACCATGTGTCGTAGGTGGTTCTTAACACTACAGCAATTGTTACTTCACGGTAATGAATATCGGTAGCCAAGTTGGTTGAAAGCTGTCCATTAATTTTGGTGGAGATGTGATACAATGTAGCACGATTCGGCGGTTTTGTTCAAATGTTTGTAAATCTACCGGACCAAACTGCGCGGCCATCAGTCCGTAGCTTAAAAACTACTTAAACCTAGGTAAACTAACCTAAGGACAACACACACACCCATGCCCCAGGGAGGACTCGAACCTCCACGGCGAGCAACCGCGCGCTCCGCAGCGAGATGCTTTAGACCGCTCGGCTACTCCACCGCGGCGCGGCGGTTTATCTCGCGCATTTTATTGTTTATGACGTCGTACCTTCTCCTAGAGCATTTACCAAATATAGTTAAAATACGTTACAATTATCGTATTTTCTACTTTATAAATAATACATCCACATACTTCAGTGGCCGGCCGCGGTGGCCGAGGGGACTGAGGCGCTCCAGTCACGGTCTACACGGCCACTACGGTCGGGGGTTCGAATCCCCCCTCGGGCATGGATATTTGTGCCGTCCTTAGTATTAGCTAGTTTGTAAGTAGTTTGTAAGTTTAGGGTCTGATGACCCCGTAGTTAAGTCCCATAGACTTTACAAATATTACAAATATATTACTTCAATGTAAATTAGTTTACGTAGTTTGTAAGTGTAGAATCTGATGACCACAGTAGTTTGGTACAACAGGTATACAAACATTTGAACATCTTGTCTCCCAAACCGTGTCTAAATTGACCATGCCTTTCTCAATGCAACCCCCTCCACCCACTTCCTACCTGTACCGGTGAGGTAATGTTTGAGTCAGAGGTAACCGGTTCGAAACCTGGTGGCAAAAGAAGGTTCACAGCAAGTTTTTGGCCGGAATATGGAGCAGAGAAGATAGCTTGAATCTACTGGTCTGCCTTGATTAAATCAAGAAAACCTCTCAGAGTCTCATCGAGTAACTTCAAGTGACACTGTTGGTGGAAATCCGTCCGTCTGGGACCTTATGCCTGCGCCCCCTGTTACTATACGAGAGATGTAGGCTACGTCAATGTGCCAGTTTTCACTCTCTTCCATGTCTCATCATGCAAGACAAACCAGACGCAACACAATACACACATCCATTACAGTTACCTACACTCAGTAGATACACATAAGACATCATTCTCACACTCCGCGGAAAAAAAAAAAAAAAAAAAAAAAAAAAAAAAAAATCATTTTGCAAGCAATTCCCTTACAAAACGAAGTCCGACTTTTCACAGGCATCTTCCTATTTATAGTCTGTAACAGTGGGCACACTGTCAAATATAATGAGGTGTCAAAAGTCATGGGATACCTCGTAATTTGCTGCCAGACCTTCTTTCTCCTGACGAAGTGCAGCAAATCGACTTGGCATGGGCTCGACAATTCGCTGCAATGCCCTGCAGGTATAATGCGCCGCGCCGTGCTGCCCCTACAGCCATCCATAATTGCAAAAGTGTAGACGGTGCAGAATTAAGTGAACGAAATTCACTATTAAGTCACATTAATGTTGTATGCGATTCATATCGTGAAACCAGAGTGGCCAGATCTTTCTCTAGAACTGTCCCGAGAAGTTGTCAAACCAATCGTGAACAGTTGTGGCCGAGTGACGTGAAGCTCTTTCATCGGTAAACATTTAGTCATTGTTTGGGGAGACGAAGTGAAAGCCCGTTATGAGAGGTAATGCCTGAACTTTGTTATTCTAGGCACACTCTTGACAATTTAGCTCTAGGAATATTGGAGTCCCCAACAATTTCCGAAATGGAATGTGTCATGCACAGGGCCGGATCTAGGACATTTGCCAAGGAGGGCAAGTTTAAATTTACCGCCCCTTCTTTCACCCCCCCCCCCCTCTGTAAGAATCGACTTTTTGACGCTAATTGGGTTACATTTTTCTAAATAAATGTCACAATCTCACAACATGAACTTATTTTATTGACTGAATTACGATAAAAGGAAAACAGAACAATTTTAATACATACAAAAATATTACAAGATTACTCATCGTACAAAAATGAATTCAAAATTTCGCTTTTCGAGCTTTTTTGCTGCAAAACTGTTTTTGGTATCATCATAGTCTAGAGAAGCAGCTCGTTTGTGGTCTATGGATATTATACTCAGATTTGTTAAGCAGTCGTGCTCCTCAAGTGTATTTAATTAGTTTCAGCTTGCTGAAACGCCTTTCTCCAGACGAAACAGAAACTAGAATGGTAAGATATATTTTAACGCTTTAGTAAGGTTGGGATACCCCTCTACCAATTTATTTTTATAAATTAAACTTAATGTTGATGATGCAGTGGAATCTTGCAAGGCTCTGTCTATTGCCAGCGCATGTTGTCTGAAACTTTCAACTTCAAGTTCTTCCTCGCTAAGATCTTCTGCCAGTTCCGCTGCTTTGGCCTCCAAGTCCTCCACTTCCATTTCTCGAATTTGCACACCACACAGAAAACTAATTTTTGCACCAATTTTCTCAAGTGCGGTAAACCTGGTACAAAGCTCTGTCAATTATTCCTTATTTTTTCTGAGAATGTTGGATACTTCATCCTCACAAAGCTCATCGGCCATTTTCTTCTTTCTTCGAATTCTTTTTTCGGAGAATACCGTTGATACCTCATTATCTTCTGCTAACACTTTGGCCTCAGAAATAGCTTCCGAGGTACAAGAATCCCGGGAAGTTTTGAGAAAGCCCAAAAGTCCTTGAATGTTTCGAACAGCTTTATCAATTGTAAAGTATTAACTCCGCAGAAACTGATAAACATGAGCAACTTATTTTAATATTGCATACCAGAAACAAGTTAAAGTAATGAATTTGAGTTTTCTCATGTTTTTTTAAAATAGATCTTGTGTCTGATTTTGTAGTACGATCTTGCTGCCGCCTACTTACATTTCGCGTAAAGATCACAAAGACAAGATAAGAGAAATTAGGGCTCGTACGGAGGCATATAGGCATTCTTTTTTTCCTCGTTCAATTTGGGAGTAGAATAGGAAAGGAAATGCCTAGTAGTGGTACAGTGTACCCTCCGCCACGGTGAATTGCGGAGTATGTATGTAGATGTAGATGTAGATGTTTCTGGTATTGACAATTTATAAGTTTCAGTTTCTTCCATGACCTTCAAAACTTTATGAAAATGCTTGTAAACAGCTTCAACCGCATCTACTCTTGCAGATCACCTAGTCTTGCTGAATGTCTGCTGAATTTGCTCCTAAATTTAAAGAGTGAGCAGCACATGGTACGAAATAGGCCAGTTCATTCTTCTGAAGTATACTTGACTGGACCCCTTTGTACTTTCCAGACATGTTTGCCCCATTGACATAAGACTGCCCCCCACAGTACATAATGTTCAACCCATCTTGTTCCAATTTTTGCAGTATCTCTTGACTAAGGCCTTCTCCTGTTTTGTCTGTAACTGTAAAAATGTCAGTAGAACTTTCCACAACCTCTGAGTCATTCGACTTGACATATCGAATTACTTGTGTCATCTGCGCATAGTGGCTGATATCTGGAGTGCAGTCAAACATCAGTGAAAAGTATTTAGCAGCTAAAATATCTTTAATTATATCTTGTTTTATATTGTCAGCAATCAAGTCACGGAACTCATCTTGTATATTTTTGTAAAAATAGCTAATCTGGCCTTTCTTGTGGCGTTCAATACGCAGACGAAGGGGGACACTATAGTATGATATGATATCAATTGTATTTAGAAATATGCCGCTATGTGGATCACCAAAATCACCATCTTCTTTTGTTCCTCTAAAAGGACTTCCTTGCTTAGCTAGAAAAAGGACAGCATCAATAATATAGTGAGATTCCTCGTGTTTTATCTATCTTGTTGCCCAGTGTGCGATACTTATTGGGTGGGTTTGTCGGAGGACATCGAAAGAGTCGAAAGAACGGCAGCTTGTTTTGTACTGTCGTGATACAGGGGAGACAGCGTCACGAAAATGATACAGGATCTGGGATGGGAATCATTAGAATAAAGGCGTTTATCGCTGCGACGTGGGCTACTTATAAAACTCCAATCGTCAAAATTCTCCTCCGAATGCGAAAATATATTGTTGCCTCCCACTTACACAAGTAGAAAAGATCATCTGAATAAATACGTGAAATCAGAACTCGAACAGAGAGATTCAGATGTTCTGTCTTCCCGCGCGCTATTCGAGAATAGTATGGGAGATAAATAGTATAAAAGTGGTCCGATGAACTCTCTGTCAGGCAGTTAAATGTGATTTACAGAGTATCCTGTGTAGATGTTTATCAATTCCACCGCTACCGAGAGAGGCCTCTAGATTCTTAATGCTTTTGACTTTCAACAAGAAGTGTGCGCACCTGAAATACTATTTTTTTTAATAAGGAATGGAACGTTATTCAAATTCACCTGTTCTACAAGTATTACATTGATATGAAATATGAATATTAATTTATCTGAAAAAGGAAATCTATGCAAATTAATAAACACTGTGCATTTACTTATGCAATAACGCAAACATCTCCCTCATTCTGGCTAATATCTAGTAGATTTTTAAAGTTTGATTAGCTGAAGTACCTGTGACAGGGCAACACTTAAGTCAGTAACCAGGAATTTTAGTTTTATTAAATGATTTCGGTATTTCTTGCAGTCATTTCACTTTTAATAATTCTGTGTCAGTTAATTTTATTAAATTATACCAGAAAGATACAATCAGTAAAAATCCGGCCCTCGTCATGCATCTAGCTCCAAGACCCGATTCGCGGTGTTTGTTAAATTCCCGCCGCCATAACCAAGACGGAAATTTTTTCACACGAATCACCGGACCCGAGCACAATGACAGGTGCGCCAATGCACCGCCCTTTTATACTTTGTATACATGATACTACCGGCATCTGTATCTGTGCATATCGCTATCGTATGATTTTTGTCACCTAAGTACATATTTTCAGTCACGAAATAGCAGAAAATACGAGAAGCTACAGAACAACGCACAAAGCTTTATAGAACTAGCTTCAAACCAGTTTGTAATAAACGATTACGTTTGTGACCAAAGTTCTGTTCGTTTATCACAGCGCTGACGTACAGGTGTGGGAAATCAGGAATGAAAACGAGAAGCAGAGTGTGTGCACAGCCTTCTGAAAAACGGAGGCCAACTGCTGTGCTAATGGCTTCGAAGCACTGGCGGCAATTTCATTAGCAGGCCAGGCGACTCCGACGTCACAAACAGCACTGACGTCCTCTCCGTGGCCGCCGTTCTTCTGCGCTCTTGGGCTGCACACATGCAGGTAATATGCGGCTATATTCTTTTGACTCCGAATAACGAGTGAAATATACACATAGGTTTTTATTTACATTGGATTTCTTTTAAACTAGCGTTAATACTGATGTTGCCCACGTATGTTCGAATGTTGAAATGTTTTTTAAACCTATTGTACCACACTGCTATGGTTCTCAGTCCCTAGACTTACAAACTACTTTAACTTACGCTAAAGATAACACACGTACTCACACACACACACACACACACACACATGCCTGAGGCAGGACTTTAACCCTACACTATATATATATATATATATATATATATATATATATATATATATATATATATATATATATATATTGCGCCAAATAATAAAGGGTTTAAGTCCTGCCTCAGGCGTGTGTGTGTGTGTGTGTGTGTGTGTGTGTGTGTGTGTGAGTACGTGTGTTATCTTTAGCGTGGGTTAAAGTAGTTTGTAAGTCTATGGACTGAGAACCATAGCAGTGTGGTCCAATATATATATAGTAGAAAATGTTCATCCATGTAAGGGAAAAATATTGAAAAAATTATATAACTCATTTAACAATGTGAAAGTCATTATTTACCTGTTGCCATTGTCAACATCATGCATTTAGACATAAGTCACTCAGCAGGAAAATATTGGTATCTAACATGTTTTCTACTCCGATTAGATGTCCGTAACATGATAAAAAATTTTTACTTGACAGAAGTTGTATCAGTTTGTAATTACATTAATGCTCAATGGAGATTAAAATCTGCTGGAGCGCTCTTTGTTGCATTTCTCCTTAATAGAACAGACTCCAATGTATACGATATGCATGGTGTTGCCATCTGTCAACAAGAAATATGTCTGAAAAAGTAACAAAAATTTACGCTGCCAAACGGCAACACCATGCAGTGTAGGGTTAAAACTCCGGCAGGAACGGGCGAGCAGTAAGTAGCATGATGCCTTAGATCACGCGGCCATTTCCGCGCAGTCCCGTGTATTTAGATCTACCTTTAAGCTTCTAGGACTGTACTTTCCAGAGAGACTTGCATTTTCCATTTGGATTAAAAAATCACAGGGAAACCTATTAAATACTACAACGTGGTTTTGACATCTTCATGATTTTCACACGGACGACTTCATGTCGTTTGCTCGGAAGGTGGGGGGGGGGGGGGGGGGGGGGCTCCTCAAAGAATTTATTCATATTAAATTTTGGACAAATAACAAGAAATGTAGCTTATTATCAAGTTTTGAATTAAACGACTATATTACGGTTACATATCATTTCATTTGCATGTTAATGACTACCTTTCTTTGTTTGGATACTGCAGTCATTATTTTGCACATTACGCAAGACAGCCTTATTTCTTGAAAACACTCCAGTAATTATGACATGTTATTAAAAAAAAGGGGGGGGGCAGAAAAGGGGATTGTGAAGCACAGAAAAAGAAGATAAAAGGTATATGAGAAGTACAAACTCAAAGATTGAATAAATAAATAAATACCCGGACAACGCCGGGTTTTCAGCTAGTCAGTTCTACAATAATGTAATTTTCCAGGTACGTTCATGGGTTATTAGGAAATTGCGAAATATTTTGCGATCGAAGTTAGCAATAAAGACGTACTAAACTAACCTCGTGCATGAGGTGGCTGTACGTCAGGCATTTCGTTGTTTATGACATCATATCTCCTATGTGTCGTATTCCGCTTTAATTTCAAAAGTGCTTTCAGCTGTATAAGTGCATACTGTGTGTAAAATTTCTCGTGAATACGATAAGTATTTTCTTTATTTTCATCTGCCTCAAGGCTGAGTTTTAAAACCATTTCACAGTGACTTTTTTTCCATTTTCAAACCCTATCTCAATCGTAACCGTAATATTGCAAGTTCCAAATAGTAGATTATTAAGAGCTCATTATTTATGCGTGGCATGATGGACCAGTTTTTTGGGATTCTAATTGTTGTCAGATCTCCTGAATCTCTAGTGCACATGAAAAACTCCGACAGTTTCTTTTGCTAACAACTTGCTTCAACATATTTCGTTCTCTAGCAATAGACTGAAAATTATCACCTTCGAATTAAAACAGACTCGGTTTATCACGAATTTTCGATACCAGATTTACTAAAGAAGGAAGAAATATCTCAAAATGCCTCGTCTGTGTAAGTCGTAATATGGCTTCATAAAAGTTTTTAAACCTAAGGAACCAAACTGGCCGCGGCGGAGCGGCCGAGCGCATTGAGGCGCTATGCTACGATAAACGAGGCCGTTCCCCGTCGGGGGTTCGAATCCCCTCTCGGACATGGATATTTTGTGCTGTCTTTATTGTAAGTTGGTTCATATATAATTTGTAAGTTTAGGGACTGATGACCCCGCAGTCTCTTAAGCTTAACAAACATTTGAACATTTGGACCAAACTGTTTAGGTCATCGGTCCCTATACTTACAAACTACTTAAACTAACTTACGCGCGAGCGCATCTATGCTCGAAGGAGGACTCGACCCTCCGACATGAGTGGCCACGAGATCCGTGACCTGCCGCCTCACACCCCGCGGCCATTCCTGTGGAGCACAAATTATACAGAAATTGCTAAAAAAAATAACACAGAATTTAGCAAAGAAATTACAATGAATTTCGTTTAAAAATACGATATCGGCAAATAATAGCGCTATTATTGACCGAAAACAAACAGCGAAAACAGAAAAAATACCGCCGAAGTCAGTAAAACAAAGTAACATCGAAGTTGGCCAAATATATAAGAATTTAGCCACAAAATAAAACGATTTTTTTTCTGTGTCTAGCTACATAAGTGACAGTATTAAAGGCAGGTGGAACATTCTAAGTGCAGTCCAAAGAAGGTTTGTACTAATGAAGATGTACTCTGACTTAATAGATGTGGGATAGGGCCCTAATATTGTATGGTATGCCCTGTGGCCCTGCGAACTACAGTGAGACGCCGAGGTAGCGAGTCTGCAAGTGGTTGATACCTTCAGGACGGACCTGAGCCCAAACCATTTGCAGAGCGGCCGCCATTTCTGATCTGTTAATGGGTGCAAGATCCACAGCACGGGGCCTGGGTTCCATGACATCCCATATATGCTCGGTGGGCTTCGTATATGAGATCCGGTGTGGTCATCCTTTCTTTCTCTCTCTCTCTCTCTCTCTCTCTCTCTCTCTATCTATCTATATATCTATCTATCTATCTCTATCTCTCCATCTCTCTCCTTCTCTCTCTCTCTCTCTCTCTCTCTCTCTCTCTCTCTCTCTCTCTCTCTCTCTCTCTGTCTCCTCCTTCGGCTAAATAAATGCGTATCCCCCAACGAAGTGAAATAAAACATGTTATATGAGTAATGTGGAAGGAGCGACGTGACAGCGTGTTATCAACTCTCAACACCGCACAACCGCCATCGTGTTGGAGCCAAAATTGAACGGAGATTATCCCCGAGCACCTCTATATACAGCGGACAATTCAAAACCCTTCGAGAACAACTAGAAGATCCGTTCCATACAATAAAACTACACCGCAGACCGGAACAGACACTCGGCCACCTTCGAATACAGCTTGTCAGGCATGATCCATCGTTTCATAAAGTCTGTTTCACACATGATGCCTCCCATCGGCATGCTGCGTTGTAGTGATTGGCGACAAATGCAAGCCGTTGTGCCCGTTGAGGGGATAAAACTTATAGCGACCATGTCTGCTATTTTTTGCAGCTGCACAACCAACCATTCCACACTGTGAAACAATAAAATCAGAAACTATTCGCTGATTCACTTCGCTGCACTACACAAAGCATACAACACTGTCGTCGCATTGGGATTCAACAAGGCGGATTGTTCAGCTCAGTATATCTAGTCCTTGTGCTTTACCTCTGCGCGGGAGCGCAGAAGAACGGAATTTGCCTACAGTCAGTAGCAAGCCACTGTGTGATTCGGGCATACAAAGAAGTCACAGTTCCCCTTGAAAATGTCCTCCGCAAATGGAGACGAAAGGTTGAGTTTCAATAATAAATCCATCAGACCACGACTTAATAGCCCGGAAAATTGTAGCAATTTTAAAATTTATGGCCACAAAATTTAGAATTTTACAAGTCGAATTCCTACACCCATGCCGAAATCGAAATTCCCATCCTTGGAGTACCGACTCCCGCTGAGTTGCATGCTGGACAAATCACTTCCACAATCACGTCTCTGCTACACAACTGTACCTGGTAAAGGGGAAGTGCCTTGCGCAAACGACACACCTGCAAAATGTTCAAATGTTTGTAAATCTATGGGACTCAACTGCTTCGTTATTAGTCCCTACCTTACAAACTACTCAAACTAAGATGAACTAACCTAAGGACAAACACAAACACCCATGCCCGAGGGGGACTCGAACACCCGACGGCGGACGGCCGCGCGCTCCAGTAGGCGCGGCCAAATCCTCAGCGGCAACACACCTGCGCCATTGGCATTATGCCAACTGAAACCACAAATGCATGTTAACATAGATAAAGCTCTGTAATTAGATGTAGCTATGATGGCGAAGTTCAGAAACCGTGACTGTGTGCAACAATAAATAAATATCCGTATTTCTGCAACCAGTCACTTTATTTGTTACTCTTTAATATAACACAACACAACTCGTTTCGAGCATGTTTTGCTCATCAACAGGGGCTTTTATACGAGGCGCGTCCAGAAAGTAAGTTCCGTTTCAATTTATCTCCGCTGCAGCGCTGCGACTGCAGTTCCGCACATGCGCTGTAGACGATGTGTATCAAGGAGAAGAACGTGCGCCTTTTGGAGATCGCTGTCAGTTACGTACGCTTTGTTGTGCTTGTTTGAAATGTCGGCTTTGATTGAAAATCCCGCCGCCTGTGAAATAAGGTCGGTGATTGGTTTCTGAATGCGAGGAAAGTGAAACCAAGTGAATTTTATCGACAAATTTGCGATGTTTACGGACCAAATACGATGAATGATTCGATGATGAGAAGATGGGTCCGACAGTTCAATGGCGGGCGTAGTGATGTGCACGACGAAGAACGAAGTGGGCGTCCACCTTTGTTTGGCCATCCTCCGTACAGCCCTGACCTCGCTCCTAGCGACTTTCATCTGTTCTTACATCTCAAGTCTTCCCTTGGCGGTCATCACTTCACCAATGACGACGAGCTGAAAGAAACTGTTTCCAACTGGTTGAAGACAAAGGCGGCAGATTTCTATCAAGAAGGTATACAAAACCTGGTGGCACGCTATGACAAATGCCTGCAAAATTTCGGCAGTTTTGTGGAAAAGTAGTTTAAGAGTTGTAGAACTTTGTGCAATAAAAATTTATTCTGTATCTGTGTACAATGTCATTTTTTTACCAAACGGAACTTACTTTCTGGACGCGCCTCGTACATACAGCAATGCTTATGTAACTTATAATTTACTCGTGTAAAGTCCATTTGTTATTATTGGAGGTTGGGAGGAGGAGTTAGGGGGGGAGGGGAAGGTCATGGCCATAAACTAAGAGGTAGTGCTGTCATCTGCTGGTCTTCCTGTATGGTGCGATTTGTTTCACCGCCTGTATGGGATGTACACAGGAATATTTCAGGTGTTATGATGGAATGGTCGTGTGATTCACTTATGTTGATAGTCAGTTACACAATTACGATTTTCGTGTTCCACCAGAAATGCTGAAGAAATCTTGGAATACGAAAATCGTAAGTATGCAACTGACTATCAACATAAGTGAATCACACGACCATTTCATCACAACACCTGATGCATTCGTGTCTACATCCACCACAGGCGGTGAAACAAATCGCACCATACAGGAAGACCAGCAGAGGACAGCACTACCTCTTAGTTTATGACCATGCCCACCCCCCCCCCGCCAACTACCCTCAACCACCAATAATAACAAGTGGACTTTACACGAGTGAATTATAAGTAACTAGCTTAAACCCATGGCTCCGTTCGCGTGTTGGTTGATTATGACAGATAATGTGCGAAACATCAAATCGATTTTTTTAAAGAGATGTATTAAAAGAAATTTATTTTTTACTGCTTTATTTATTTATTCTTATATTTTGCTATTGGTATGCTTATCCTTACAGAGAAAGAGCTGAAGACATTGTAGCACGCATAGATCAAAGATATGGTCTGTGGCATCACGTTTCGCTGTTTGTAACCTCCTTGCTATGGAGTCGCAAACGTCATCGCTGGCCTTCAGTGCGAATATTTTTATAATTTGACGATTTTCAACCACCATATCTTCCACCCCTTATAACTATCGGCATGGAAGTGCTGTGGTGCTCAACGGGAGACTTCGGACAATTACACACATACAATTCGTTTGCGTTCTGTAAGTTTCGCTGCAGAGCGAAATATTAACACACACACACTTAGTATTTTATATACACCGATAACTTTCCATACTACACCCTTTATCATTATCAACCCTCAAGCAAAAATGCAACCAATAAAACCACTTTCAAAGAGTAAATATAATTTTAAAGAGTAATTATTGTTCCGCATTTCGCATTATATTCTTCAAATTACTAAATATCTATCAGATCTCCTAAAACCTTCCTCAGGTAAAAATTAGTAACTGTACAAATATTTAAGTATCTGCGTCTTCTCGTTTGGACGTGATAAGCGTACACCGAACACACATTCACATTAATATATATATATATATATATATATATATATATATATATATATATATATATATAATGGCTATCCGATAGCCATAAAACCGTGCCTAAAGCCTTCCCGGGTAGACATTAGTAACTGTACAAATGTTTAGCTCTTTACGTCTTGTGATTCAGACGTGATAAACGTACACCGAACAGACATTCACATTTATAGATATAGGCATTTCTGTACGTATAAAAGCGCCTGATAATGAGAAAAACATGCTGGAAAAGCGTTGTGCTGTCTTAGCCTAAACATTAACAATTGAGGTGACTTGTAGCAGAAATGCGAATATTTATTTAAAGGTCTGACGTATTCGGCTGGTGTTTTTCTGCAGGTAATGAGGTGGGTAAAGTGTGGATAGTGAGCGGCCGTGTGTGTGTGGACCAGTGGCCAGGCTGTGACGCAAGAGCGTGGCGGCGGCGAGGATGCTGCGACCGTGCGAATGGCACGCCGCAGACGCGAGCAGACGCGTCGGGTTTCGCGTGCCAGCGTGGTCGGCGGTCTGCAGCCACGGCGCGAGCAGCGGTCCAGTGTGAGCAGTGCGCCGGCGAGATGCGTCCGCGGGATACGTCGAGGAGGCGACTGCTGCCGGCCGTCAGGTAGGAACTCTCTTGTACGCAACTAGCCAGGCCGCACTGCACGCCTGCTGTCGAGGCTGTCTCTTATGGCGTGTACACACAGGTCAGTGGTTCCCAATGAGTCGCGACTTCCCAGGGGGTTGTAAACTTTTGCTGAGGAGTATCGCGCCGCGGTGGAGTAGCCGAGCGGTCTAAAGCGTCTCGCTGCGGAGCGCACGGTTGCTCGCCGTGGAGGTTCGAGTCCTCCCTGGGGCATGGGTTTTGTATCCCAGCCTCGTCGCCACTTTTGTGTCTCGTTTCCGTCGGTTGTCGTGGGTGTCGGTGGCCGAGTAAAGAGAGACCGACACAGGGAAATAGGATGTACGCGTGTGCAGGTACGGAGGTGACCAGCCAGTGGGACGGCAGAAACTAGAAACACTAGACTAAATTAGAACAAGTTGTATATTTCGTAGAAATAAGATAATACTTATCTTTTACAAAATTCAAGACTGCAGAATGCTGATACATAGATAAACTAGAGAGAGACCTGCCGACTGATGAGTCCTAGTGCCTATCCGACAGCCAAGTCTTAACTGGTGCCCATCTGATTCCCAAGTGGCAGATGCAGCAGTCGTGGCCACGAGCGGAGTTGCAGCAGAGGGCGCTCGTAGCTGACGTCGTAAGAACGCCGCGCCGTGCGTGCATGGCGGCGGGCGGCGAAAGTACGAGGCGCGCAATTCATACTTGTGCGACACCACAATGGGTGTATGTGTGTTCTCCTTAAGTTAGTTTACCTAGGTTTAAGTAGTTTGTAAGCTACGGACTGATGACCACGCAGTTTCGTCCAATAGATTTACAAACATTTGAACATTTAGGAGTATCGCGGTCACAGTAGGAAGTAACTGCACTGTACAACAACCAGACCAGTGTCTATGAATACTAGGGGATTCCGTAATACAGGCCTCGAGGTCCCAACGGGTACCGACCGGCCGCCGTGTTATCCTCCAACCGAATGCGTCATCGGATACGGTATGGAGGGGGGCGTGGTCAGTGCCCAGCACTCCCGGCCGTTGTGTCTGTTTGCCAGACCGAAGCCGCTACTTCTCAATCACGTATTCCCTCAATTGGCCTTACGAGAGCTGAGTGCTTTCCGGTTGTCAGCAGCCCTCGGCAGACCAGATGGTTACCCAACCGAGTGCTAGCCAAGTGCGACAGTGCTTACTTCGGTAGTCTAACGGGAACCTGTGTATCCTCTGCGGCACGGCCGATAGCAATAATAACAAAGCAAATAACTATTGAAACTAAAATTTCTTTTCTGTTAATACTGAACAGAATAGTATGTAGATTCAAACAATTCAAATGTTTGTAAATCTATCGGACCAAACTGCGTGGTCATCAGTCCGTAGCTTACAAACTACTTAAACCTAGGTAAACTAACCTAAGGACAACACACACACACACCCATGCCCCAGGGAGGACTCGAACCTCCACGGCGAGCAACCGCGCGCTACGCAGCGAGACGCTTTAGACCGCTCGGCTACTCCACCGCGGCGTACGTAGATTGTTTCATAACGAATACACTATCTTAACGATTAATAAACGCAAAGCCTGATTACTGTTTTCAGGCAGTAATAGCTTTTTTGATTTTGGGACTTAACTACGGGGTCATCAGTCCCTAATCTTACAAACTACCTAACACTAAGGACGGCACAAATATTCATGCCCGAGGGGGGATTCGAACCCCCGACCGTAGTGGCCGTGCAGACCGTGACTGAAACGCCGCAGAGCGCTCGGCCACCGCGGCCGGCCAGTAATAGCTAACTAAGAACAAGAAGCAATATGTCTTTCTCTTGAACCATGTTCCTGCACATGCAGGATCGGCTTTGTTAATCGGATTTGGCGTGTTAATACTTACGGGGTGGCCGGGTGCCCTTCCTGTCCCCAAAACAAGAGGCAATATTTAGTCTTGAGAAATTCGGAAAAAAACCTATATACTTCCCAACAAATTCATTTTACAAGGGGACCTTGTTTAACAAACACAACTCACCTGTAAGACTTACCTGAAATGCGTAAGACTCGTTTTTATGACGGAAATAGCCTTCTTAGTCCAATGAACAGCGTTGTGGGTAGCCATGCAGGGGCCCCACATCCGATCCTCTGTCACATTCGAAATTTTCTCCGATACGGGACTTTGTGTTTAGTAGTCCTCATCATTTCATTATGATCGCCACGCCAGTCACACAAGTGGCATCACCTATAAAGACTTGCACCAGGTAGGCCGAACACGGCCACAGTTGGCGTCTAACAGCCAAAATGATGTAAAAATCAAATTTTTAAGGGATGTGTGGTAACAGCCGAAATATACATTAAAAATGCATTGCCAACCATGATTATTATATTTATAACTTTACTGGTTTCGGTTATGAACCATCATCAGAAAAGTAAATCAACAAACTGATAACGTTGGTACATTGTCTGTCACCTTATCCATGTTATCAATCAAAAATACGTAAATATCACTTGACATTAGGTGTTGATCAATAAAACAATGCCAGACTGCATTATAGTGATCAAGGGTCTACAAATTCAAATAGTATCTAATAAAAATATTAAGAACTACATGGCTGATGTGATAAAGTTAGTTTTCTTACTCTTTCAAATCGTAGTCTCTGGTTCACTATAATGCAGCCAGGTATTTTTTTTATTTATCATCAAGATTTAATGTCAAGTGACACTTACGTATCTTTTATTGATAACATGGATTAGGTGACAGATGCTTAAATTGTTTGTTTGTTTGTAAATCTATCGGACCAGTTGCGTGGTCATCAGACCGTAGCTTACAAACTACTTAAACTAAGGACAAAAACACACACCCATGCCCTAGTGAGGACTCGAACCTCCGACGGCGAGCAACCTCGCGCTCCGCAGCAAGGCGCCTTAGACCGCTCGGCTACTCCACCGCGGCGACGCTTAAATCAAATATTTGTAAAGCTTATGGGACTTAACTGCGGGGTCATCAGTTCTTAAACTTACAAACTACTTATGAACTAAAGACAACACAAACATCCTTGACCGAGGAGGATTCGAACCTCCACGCGGGAGGCCGCGCGATCCGCAACATGGCGCTCCAGACCGCTCGGCCACTCACGCAGACGCGACAGACGCTTAAACTGTAAAAATGGGATACCGTGTTTCATTCCGAAAAATACACTAAAAATTCTTGTTGTGATGTATACTACTGCACTTTCTTCTTTTTTTAAAGGGAGTTGTATTAACAGAAAGGGAATAAATGAAGTTGCGTTTCAGATCACACACACACTTTACTTGGAAGGTGGTCGCGTATTCAAAAAGGTGGAGGATCGCTGCACTAGCACAACGAATAGCCAATAGCTTCGTTGACCGAGATTTACTTAATGTGTATGGGCGCCAATTGGAACCCGCGAAGCGGGTGGCCTTGGTATCAGTTCCGACTGCCAGCGGTAACAAAACTATGGCGGTGGATTGACCCTTGGAGCACTACCCTAGTGTGGACGCCGGGCGAACTGTTAGCGGTTCAGTAACGGTCTGCAGTGTCTGTTCATTTATTGTGTGGAGGAATCAGTAAGATTGACGTATAGAATAATAATCTGTAGAAAGCCTGGGATTCGAAACTTGGCCTCTTGGCACACTGGCATCGCACAACCGCAAGGAATTGCCCTTTAACGCCTCTTCCTTATTCCACATTCTAATCATTCTCGACATAATCTGTCTACATCTATTCAAAATGTATTGGAATAGCATCTCCGCATAGAACGAAATCGGGATCCTAAGTGAATCCAGGCATAAGCGTCTTTATCTCCCTACATAAAAATCTGTTGCCGTGTGTTAGTGTTGCTAAAAGTTTTTTTTTTCTTTTTTTTTTTTTTTTCCTTTAATACAGAGGCGGCTTTAAAAGAGAGAGAGAGAGGGGGGGGAGAGGGAGAATAAGAGAAAACTCAAAACAACAGCTGATAAATCGAAATTGGTAATTTTCTGTGAGCCTCGCCACTTCAGATTAGATTTGTATTTTATGCGCTTCCACATCGTTCATCCAATTGCACAATTGACCTCAAAAAAACTAAAAAAAAAAAAAAAAATGAACGGCACTGTCTACATAATTATTCGTTCGTGCATGGTGAAGGGTACTTTAAAAGAGTCTTCGACGTCAATCTACAGTTTTATTCCGATATTCGTGAAATTTTGTACGCTTGACCTTCAAAACAAGAGAATCACCACTGACTACATGAGATTTAGAGCGGTGTTCGGCGGAGGGTACGTTACTTCAGACTAGACACCATTCGAGCGATCACCATGAAGTTTGGCAGAGTACATAATATACTGGGGAGGGAGGAAAGGAACGGAGAAATGCGAGAGGAAGACATTGGCAGAGAGTGTGAGAGGTGATATGACAGGGAGATGGATGGGTGGACAGAGAGAGGAGGAGGAAGAGGATAAGGAATATGAAGTGGAGTAGGAGGGGCGGCGACGGATAAGACGGCGTCGGAAGGGGGGCGGGAGATGATACAGGTAGGTAGAGAGATACAGAAAGGAGGAAGAAGGTGGGCATATAGAGGAGGGCGCAATACATGGACTAACTGAATATTGCAATAGATAAATATGGGAGCAACGCCAGGTTTTCAGCTAGTGAAAATTAAGTTTCACAGTGTACACTGGGGCAGCGATGAGAATTTAGACCGAGGAGGGAGACGTGACAGGGTTGCGCGACGCCGTTGTGTCAGGGTGGTATAGTGGTTAGCAAAACTGAGCAGGAGACCCGGGTTCGAATCCGGACCTTCGTACAAATTTTTATTCGATGCTTCAGTCTGTATAAATACATTCCCAGACTGTAACCAAACTGTAACTGCAAAACAAAGGAGGACAAATAATAAAATTTAATTTTTTGTACAAACGCAGGGCAGTAGGAAAAAAATAGTGCTTTGGCAGATTCAACGGCTTGCACCCAGCTGCAGATAGAGACAAAGTCAGCTTGTGTAATGTATAGGGCACGCCCGTGGGATCTCAATCCTTGCTGAGTCTGCTTTATACCGGAGTTCGTCACTAGTGAAACGACAGCGAAATTTGCAGAACATCACTTCTTTAAACTACTAAATGACTATAATGTTTATAATTAAAACAGCGACCATCCAAATAGTTGTGGCTGGTCGCCGTTTTAATTAAAAAAAAATCATAATACCACAGTCGCGGTTCCCACAATGTCTGTTTTTGACAAAATAGCGCTAAATGACTAGTTTCACGAATCCAAATCCATTTTCAAGTCACTCAAAGAGACATTATGATGCATCCCAGTATAGATTCACACTCGTACTGAACATACATAAAATATACAGACGCCAGTACAACTATTATGAATTGGAGTCTGTATAGTTCATATATCATCAATAAAGCGGTGAATACGGGATGGGATGGGAGACACACAGCCACCCCCTACACCCCAAGTACCAAAGACAACAAGAGTAAGTTTTCTTAAAAATAACAACAATACATAAAGAGAGAATGGGAAATCCTCTTAGTTGTATTTTGCGGATGTAATTTTTTTTCCTAGAAAACAAATTTGGAGACAACAAGGTGACACAAAATTTCAATACGGCTATTATAACAACAATATTATCAGCTGCATCGTTTGTCTGTTTGAATGAGTTGGAAATGTTGCTTAATGTCTCCAGTCCACTATAGTCATACTAAACTTGGTATATTCAGAATGTTTATAAAGTTCTTTATGGAAATGGACGGTCGAAGTTGGAACTCAAAATATTATGAGGTGTATTGAAAAGCACCTTATGACTTAGAACATCTGTCTGCGGTTCAGTAATAGTGAGTCGCTATCTATGCCCATAATACTGTTAATTTTATGGGATACGCCTTTATGTTAATTTTTATGGCGTAAAGATCATTTCGGGTAGAACTAAATTAGCCAAATTTGAAAAAGGTTTTAGTTTGCGATCAGCCCGATTTATCTGCGCTTCTGCCACTGTTATTGGTTGCGGTCTTGGCCTCCTTTTATATATGACTATCATGGTCTCAAAAAAATTGTTCAAATGTTTGTAAAGCTTATGGGATTTAACTGCAGGGTCATCAGTCCCTAAACTTACAAACTACTTATGAACTAACTTATACTAAAGACGGCACAAACATCCATGCCCGAGGGGAGATTTGAACCCCCGACGGGGAACGGCCTGGCGTATCGGAGCATAGCGCTTCAACACGCTCGGCCGTTCCGCCGCGGCGATCATGGTCTATACCATGATTTTTAAACGAGAGAAGTTCTAGGAATCGTGGAATATCTTAACCGTTCTTGTACCTCCGGAATAATGTTTTGACAGACTTAACTTTATAACGTGATTACAGGTCAAGAAACCGGTCGTGCGTTTTTAATAAAGTATCAGTAGAGCTGCAGCGGACTTTTTAATCAACATGAAATTAATCATCCCGCCAGTTTTACGTAAAGGCTTATTAGGAACTCTTGACCTTGGTTTCGACAACATTAACGTTATCTTTTTCAGAAGGTGAAGATGGACCTCTTTACATCTCATGTTGGTCACATTAGGTTACAATCAGCCCAGTGACTGGTGGTATGGGACATAAAATACAAATTCACAACCCATAATATAAATTTCCAATAAAATACCCTGACATAATTTGCGTAGAGCTGACATTTGTCTTTGGCCTTCAGTACCCTCGTACACAGATGACGTCAGTGTCTTTCATTCTAAATGTTTGACAGCAGCCTTATATCATGATTTGTAATTTTTTTATATTTATCCAGTACGACACAAACTTCTTGGCTATATGTAATTTAATGCTTATAACATGTGATGTAACGCGGTCCGTTTTCACATTCTATATAAGATGACTTTACTGTGATAGAAACCTATGCAAGGGACCTAATAAGCCTTTACATGCAACTGGTTGAGTGATTAATTCCAACCTTCGCAAAGTAACCGTTCGAACAGTTGGTGAACAACTATCATGTTTAAGATTTTTCAGAACTACTTAAAAAGAACTGGTTTATGCAGCTCTGATCATCGCTACAACTGGTTTACGTTCATTGCTTACCTGAGGTATCCAGTTTGTGGGAAATCCAGAAACCAGCAGAGGCTGTCGTGTAGTGGTATGACAACCTTTCGGCAGCCCACGAGCAGATGTGTTCAGAGCCTTGCCAGAGTAAAAGTCCTTCCCAGAAAGACCAAGACAGCACGGAGGACATTGGATTTTTCCGTTGCTCTTGTTGACAAACAACGCCATAGAAACTTCGAAGACATGACAAGGCCACTGTCCTTAAAATGTCACACATGCAACACCTGCTGTCCGAATTGCCGGCTATACATACGCTCAATGGTACGCTGTGTGCCGAGTCTGAACTCGCCTGAGGAGAAAACGCGATACAAAAAATGTTGTTCAAATGTGTGTAGAGTCTATGGGACTTAACTACGGGGTCATCAGTCCCTAAACTTACAAACTACTTACAACTAAGGACGGCACAACTATCCATGCCCGAGGGGGGATTCGAACCCCCGACCGTAGTGGCCGTGCAGACCGTGACTGGAGCGCCTCAGTCCCCTCGGCCACCGCGGCCGGCAACGCGATACACTCGTGTAAACAGTGATGCAGTGCATGTCTCTACACTGCTGTGTCAAGGGAGGCCACATGAATGGCCGCTCTGCTGGCAGTCTGTGGTGCTCCAAAAAGTCCGAATCCATATCAATAAAACTATCCAGATCAATAAAACTATCCAGATCGCACGAAAAGCACTTTATTTGTAACGTCGTTTCAGCATCTGCCATCATCAGGTGTGCAATTAAGATCAAAGGTGTTTGCTATACAACAACGAGTTCCAAAGACGTGTTTTCAGATTACGAGCCGCGGCGGAGTGGCCGAGCGCATTGAGACGCTATGCTATGTTGCGCATGGCCTGTTCCCCGTCGGGGGTTCGAATCCCCCCTCGGGCATGGATGTTTGTGTTGTCTTTAGAATAAGGTAGTTCATAAGTAATTTGTAAGTATAGGAATAATGACCCCGCAGTTAAGTCCCATAAGATTTACAAACATTTGAACATTTGATTTTGTTTATGTGAATTTATGTAATTTATCATTTAAGCATCTGGGTAAACGTCCATAGGGAAAGTAGGAAACAAAAGTTTTCTGTAGAATTTTGTAGCATGTTCTCAGTTCGAATATAGTAAATTTCCTTCAGACGAAAAAGCTTCTTTCTATGAATCAGTACGAGCTTAGGAAACTCAACTTGTCCTTTTCTCATATGACATCTTGCGATCCATGTGTTTTTCTCTATTTCAAAAAGGTGTTTGACGCGGTGCCACACAGCAGACTGTTAAAGAAAGATAGGAGCATGTGGGGTAGGTTCTCAGATTTGTGACTGGCTGGAAGACTTCCTAAGTAATAGAACGCAGTACGTTGTTCTCGATGGCGAATGTTCATCAGAGACGAGTGTATCGTCAGGCGTGCCTCAGGGAAGTGCGATAGGACCGTTATTGCTTTCTATCTATATAAATGATATGATGGACAGTGTAACTGTCACAGTCACAGTCTGCACGGCCACTACGGTCGGGGTTCGAATCTTCCCTCGGGCATGGATGTTTGTGTTGTCTTTAGTATAATTTAGTTTATAAGTAGTTTGTAAGTTTAGGGACTGATGACCCTGCAGTTAAGTCACATAAGCTGAACAAACATTTGAATATTTGATCAAATTACGAAGTATTTAAAATGTTCAGTCACCTAAAAAACAAGTTCAATTTCAATAATAAAATCTATAGGTAATCAGGGAAACTAACATCTGGTTTAAAAATTATGCAATTGTATAACATATGTGATAGCTAGCGCTATGCTCCGTTCACCGAGACGAGAGACGTACTGTAAACACACTGAGGCGCGTGACCAAGGGTGAACGAAACAGGCTCGCTCGCTCAGTTTCGCTGCATCCGTTTCAGGCGTAAGGTCGTTGTGTGTTTTGTTATATAGCAGTGCTATTAGACGCCAAACATTTAAAATTAACTATTTTAATACCTTATAAAGAGAGATTTTCTCCGAAAATTTCTCAAATTTGCATCTTCGCTTACCACAACAAGCACTTTGTCAAGTGTTGGAAATTTCTTACGAAAAACGTTTCTTCGTATCGCATCTGAGTCAAAGTCATCAAGACGTCTTTATTGTAATTCTTTTTTCTCTCTTTTTTCCTTGGAGACTTCAAAGAGTGCGTAGATTTCATAACAATATCAATCATTGACTGTTCTGGACACAACAGCTGCGTGTCATACCCGCTAGGAACCATGTGTTTGATCGCTTCTTGCATGGCCTCAAATTGAAGGATGACATAATAAGGTTACTCTTACGTGGCACTAATGAGAGAGAGAAAGAGACACATAGACAATGCTGAATGTTATTGTGAACACTAATACTTTCGTTACTATTCAGCACCTGGTCCTTTAATATGAACACCTATTATCATTGCTATATAACAAAACACACAACGACCTTACACCTGAAACGGATGCAGCGAAATTGAGCGAGCGCTACTGTTTTGTCCACCCCTGGTCACGCGCCTAACTGTGTGTACAGTACGTCTCTCGTTTCGGTGAACGGAGTATGATGTACGCTGTTGCCTTCACATTTTAAATTTATTACTCAACTTTTTCCCTACCATTTATGACTATAAATTGACAGACATATTTTAAATAATTTCAAGCATACACAGCCGAATCCTAAATTCGATTAAAATGAATTACATTAAATGCTATTTGTATGAATTTCTCATTTGGGATCATTTAGCCTGTATATAGTTAACATGTTTTAACAATATATATTCAGTGTACCTGTTAACTATGTTTATTCAAAAGCCAGCTGCAATGTATTGTAATTTAAAAGAATATATCTTATTTGGAGCTCGATGGTTTACAAGCAAACACCGGTTACTGTATGTTGCTTTGATCTTAATTGCAGATCTAATGATGTCAAATGCCAAAACGGCATTACAAATAAATACATGTTTTGCGATTTAGACGCCATGGCTCAGTTTGATTTGAAATGAATTGGAAATTACTCTGAAAGAATACCGAAATACATAGACGTACAGACAAACAAGACAGCAAAAGATCTGGAAGAGCAACTGAATGGAATGGACAGTGTCTTGAAAGGAAAATATAAGATGAACATTAACAAAAGTAAAACGAAGGTAATGGAATGCAATGTCAGAAAATCAGGCGATGCTGAAGGAATTAGTTTAGGTAATGAGACGATAAAAGTAGTAGATGAGTATTGTTACTTGGGTAGCAAGATAACCTCTGATGGCCGAAGTAAAGAAGATATAAAATACAGAATGGCTATGGGAAGAAAAGCGTTTCTGAAGAAACGAAATTTGTTGACATCCAATATTAGTTTAAATGTCAGGAAGTCCTTTCTGAAAGCATTTGTCTGGAGTGTAGCATTGTATGGGAGTGAAACGTGGACGATAAGAAGTTCAGACAAAAAGATGATAGAAGCTTTCGAAATGTTTTGCTACAGACGAATGATGTAAATTAGATGGGTAGATCACGTAACTAATGAGGAGGTGCTTAACGGAATTGGGGAGAAAAGGAGTTTCTGGCATATCCTGACTAAGAGAAGAGACGGCGAGTGTTCATCAAAAAATGTTCAAATGTTTGTAAAGTCTATGGGACTTAACTACGGGGTCATCAGTCCCTAAACTTACAAACTACTTATGAACTACTTACGAACTAGTACGGCACAAATATCCATGCCCGAGGGGGGATTCGAACCCCCGACCGTAGTGGCCGTGCAGACCGTGACTGGAGCGCCTTAGTCTCCTCGGCCACCGCGGCCGGCGAGTGTTCATCAGAGACGAGTGTATCGTCAGGCGTGCCCCAGAGGAGTGTGATAGGACTGTTATTTTCTATCTATATAAATGATCTGATGGACAGAGTAAGTTGTAATTTGCGGCTGTTTGCTGATGATGCTGTGGTGTATGGGAGGTCGTCGTTTTTAACTGACTGTAATAACATACAGGAGGACTTAGACAAAATTTCTAGTTGGTGCGAAGGATGGCAGCTAGCGCTCAATGTAGAAAAATGTAAGGGGATGCGCATGAGTAGGAAAAACAATCCCATAATGTTCGAATACAGCATTAGTAGTGACCTTCTTGATGCTGTCGCATCGTTCAAATATCTAGGCGTAACATTGCAGAGCGATATGAAATGGAACGAACATTGTAAGGACAGTTGTGAGTAAGACGGACAGCAGACTTCGGTTTATGGGGAGAATTCTGGGAAGATGTACTTCACCTGTAAAGGAGATCGCGTATAAAACGCTTGTACGACCACGTCTTGAGTATTGCTCAAGTGTTTGGGATCCGCAGCAGATCAGTTTAAAGGAAGACATAGAGGCAGTTCAGAGGCGAGCAGCTAGTTTTTTTACTGTTAGGTTCGACCAATGCGCGAGTGTCACGGAAATGCTCCGGCAATTCAATTGGGGATCGCTGGAGGAAATACGACGTTCTTTTCGTGAGTTGAGGTTGAGGAAATTTAGAGGGCCGGAATTTGAAGCGAGTGTAATACGATCTTGCTGCCGCCTACTTACATTTCACGTGGTGATTACAAAGACAAGATAAGAGAAATTAGGGCTAGTACGGAGGCATATAGGCATTCTTTTTTTCCTCGTTCTATTTGGGAGTGGAACAGGAAAGGAAATGCCTAGTAGTGGTACAGTCTACCCTTTTCCACGTACCTTACGGTTAATTGCGGAGTATGTATGTAGATGCAGATAGATTGGTGGGACACATTTTGAGACATCAAGGAATCATCAACTTATCATTAGAGGGATGTGTATGGGGTAAAATGGTAGAGGGAGACCGAGGAACGAATACAGTAAGCAGATTCAAAAGGATGTGGGTTGCCGAAGTTATTCTCAGATGAAGAGACTTGCACAGGACAGAGAAGCATGGAGAGCTGCATGAAACCGGTCCGCGGACTGATGACCACAACAACAGATGTGGTCTGTAAAGTTTTGGACAAGCATGTTTCAAAAACAGTATTTTACGGAATTAAAATTTATTGTTACATAGAAAAAGTGTGGCTTTTTTTTGCTGACAGTACGCTAAACCCTAATCTTCCTTCCTTCAATTTTTGTGCTATTTACTGGTGTAAACAAATTATTAGATGTAACTATTATAATTGCATTATGTCATATTATGAAAAATGTCAATTTAAAAAAATATAATAAAATTACCGTTATTACAATCGTACACAATTACACATACATGGTATGAGCTTGTCGCCAACGTATATTGTTCAAGTAGGGTGGCGGTAGGGATCAAAAACACGAACTGCGACTGTGACCCCCTCCAGAATCGAAGACTCGATCCGCCCCTGCGTCCTTTCGTTCATCGCACCAATGCCGGCGCATTTGGTGTGTTATTGATTCAGTGATAAACGCAGCAATGGACGGTTTGTGGGCAGTCCGCTCCGCTGCAAACCATGCCGACGGTACTCGCGGACATTCTTTGTTCCGCAACAGACAGTATTTGTTGTGAAATGGTTCGTGACGTGGCAGAGCGAGTTATCACTGCCATGCGCAAAGTATGCCTGTCATCACATATAGTGGAGTTGCTGGTCAGCCATCTAGCAGGCAGCACAGACAGCGCTCCAGTTAAGTACCAGCGAACTATTTTCATAGACTTGTCTGTCTGCAGTGTAAATTCTTACGTTTGTTTCTTGTTTTTGTGTTTGGTAGGCCCACTTTCGAGTATTTTTCAATATAGTGTAATTTAATAGCAGTGCTTTGCGCATTCCTTGCCGCGTCAGTTGTTTGTTTTGTTTTCGCATAACTGTTAGTAGCACCAGTTTAGCTTAGTTACCTTCTGTCGATTCTACATCACGTGTTTCTATTTGTTAGTTCTTATGGGCATTGTAATCATGAATAGGGACTGTGATTGCTGTGTCCGGATGCAGACTGAGCTGGTGACACTTCGTTCCCAGCGTCCAGCTGTGTTAACCTCGGTTGCGCAGCTTAGGCTGCGGCCGAGGGTGCCGTTGTTGTTGGTCAGGCGTGAGAACCAAACGGATGCCCGGCGTGTCCACCGATCGGCCTGCGGCAGCGACAAGCCATGATATTACTCGCATTGCGGCAGACACCCTACCCGTGATTGCGTGGACGGTCGCTCCGGTGTGTGGCAAAAAGCGTAAGACATTCCAGGGGACCGATCGGGAGGCCTTCCCGGTTCGTCTTGCAAACATGTTTGAGGTGCTATCTGTTCAGGACAACGTTCCTGAGCCGGATGGTGTCTCTCATCCTAAAGCCACTACGCAGTCAGCAAGATCCGGGCTTCCACAAAGGATGGATTTGGTTGTAGGCTGGAGCTCCAACGTTAGGCGGGTAATGGAGTCCCTTAGAGCGATGGTTGCCATGGAGGGGAAGAAGGCCAACGTGCACTCAGTCTGCATACCGGGTGGGGTCATTCCAGATGTGGAACGGGTCCTTCCGGATGCGATGAAGGGTACAGGGTGCAGCCGCCGACAGGTGGTGGCTCACGTTGGTACCAATGATGTGGGTCGCTTCGGATCTGAAGAGATTCTCTCAAGTTTCGAGAGGCTATCTGAAGTGGTAAAGACTGCCAGTCTTGCTTGCAAGATGAAAGCAGAGCTCACCATCTGCAGCATAGTTGACAGGACCTACTGTGGACCTCTGGTACAGAGTCGAGTATAGGGTCTTAATCAGACGCTCAGACGGTTCTCCGACCGCGTGGGCTGCAGATTCCTCGATCTGCGCCATTATGTGGTGGGGTTCCGAGTTTCGCTGAATAATGTGTAGATGGCTTTGGGAAAACACTAAATGGGCTATCTCAAACGGTGCAGGTCGATCACAGGAGAAATATAGATCTGGGAAGTAACGGTATAACAGTTGTAAATTGTCGTAGCTGTGTCGGGAAAGTACCAGAACCCCAAGCATTAATAGAAAGCCCCGAAACACATATGATTATAGGTAGCGAAAGTGTGGCTTATGCCGGAAATAAGTTCAGCAGAAGTTTATGCAAAAGATCTGTGGTCAGAAAGGATAGATTAAACAAAATAGGTGCGTGTATGTCGCCGTCAAACGTAGTCTATCGTGTAGTGAAGTTGAAGTTGATTGTTCCTGTGAGTTATTAAGGGTAGAGGTTTACTCGAAAATCGTAAGAAGTTAATAATTGGTTCCTTTTACCGGCGTCCCAACTCTGACGATAGAATAGCAGAAAGGTTCAAAGAAAACCTGTGTCAAATTGCAAACGCGTACCCAACTCACACAATAATAATAAGCGGTGACTTTAATTTACCCTCAGTCTGTTAGCTGTTGGCGAAATTATATTTCAAAATCAGGGGGTACGCATAAAACACCATGCGAAATTGTACTCAAGGCATTCTCTGAGAATTACTTCGAACAATTAGTTCATGAGCCAACTAGAATTGTAAACGGATGCCAAAACACACTTGATCTCATAGCAACAAATAATCCTGAGCTCATAAAGACCATCAAACCGGTTACAGGTATTAGTGAACACAGAGCTGTAGTAGCGAGATTGAATATCGAAAGTCCCAAAGTTACCAAAAATAGACAAAAAGTATATTTATTCTAGAAAGTAAATAGAAATAGAATACATTGCTTCTTGAAAGCTCAGTTTCCACTCACTCCAAACACCAAACGTAAGTGTAGACCAGATGTAGCTCTAATTCAAAGAAGTGGTATCGACAGCAATTCACAGTTTTATACCAAATAAATTAATAAAGGAAGGTGTGATCCCCTTCGTACACAAAACAGGTCAAGACACTGTTGCGAAAACAACGGCAAATGCATGCTAAATTTAAACGAACACAAGATCCCCAGGATTGGCGATCCTACACAGAAGCTCGAAATTTAGCGAGGACTTCAATACGAGATGCCTACAATTCTTTTCATAACGAAACTCTTTCTCGAAATTTGACTGAAAACCCAAAGAGATTTTAGTCATATGTTAAATATACTATGGGCAATAAACAAACAATACCCTCACTACTTGATAGTAATGGCAATCCTGCCGATGATAGCGCTACTAAAGCGTTATTAAACACAGCTTTTCGAAACTCCTTCACCAAAGAAGACGAAACCAATATACCAGATTTCGAATTACAAACGGAGGTCAGAATGAGTAACATTGAAGATTTTAGCCTCGGAGTAGTGAAGCAACTTAAATCACTTAACAAGAACAAGTCTTCTGGTCCGGACTGTATACCCATTAGATTTCTATTTCATTATGCTGAAGCGATAGCTCCGTAGTTAACAGCCGTAAACAGCCGCTCACTCCAAGAAAGATATGTACCAAAAGACTGGAAACTTGCGAAGGTCACTCCTATATTGAAGAAAGGCATTAGGAGTAACCTACTAAACTACAAGTCTATTTCACTGACGTCAATTTGTAGCAGGGTTTTGGAAAATATCCTGTATTCAAATGCAGGGTGGTCCATTGATAGTGACCGGGCCAAATATCTTACAAAATAAGCATCAAACGAAAAAACTACAAAGAACAAAACTGTTCAAGCTTGAAGGGGAAAAGCAGATGGCGCTATTGTTGACCCGCTAGATGGCGCTGGTATAGGTCAAATGGATATCAACTTTTTTTCTTAAATAGATACCTCCATTTTTATTACACTTTCGTCTAGTAAATAAATAAATATAAATGTTTTATTTGAATCACCTTTTTGACTTTATGATACATGGCGCTGTAGTATTCACAAACATACTGCTCACAATTTTAGACGAACAGTGGTTAACAGGTAGGTTTTTTAAATTAAAATACAGAACGTAGGTACGTTTGAACTTTACGGCGGTTGTTCCAACGTCATACATGTACTTTCGTGAAATTATCAAACATTACGAGAACGCATGCTGCTACTGCGTGATTATCTCTAATTACCTCATGACTTCAATAAAAGCTCAAAATGATGTCCTTCATCTTCAATGCATTTGGCAATACGCGTAACGAAATTCCTCTCATCAGCGAGTAGTTTGCCTTCAGTAATGTTCTCACATGCATTGGCAATGCGCTGACGCATGTTTTCAGGCGTTGTCGGTGAATCACGGTTAGCCGCGGCGAAGCGCATTGAGGCGCTATGCTACGATGCGCGTGGCCGTTCCCCGTCGGGGGTTCGAATGCCCCCCCCCCCCCCCCTGAGCATGTATGATTGTGCCGTCTTTAGTATAAGCTAGTTCATAAGTAGTTTGTAAGTTTAGGGACTGATGACTCACAGTTAAGTCCCATAATCTTTACAAACATTTGTATTTTAATCACGAGAACAAATATCCTTCAATTTTACCCACAGAAAGAAATCCGGCGATGTTAGATCCGGTGAAGGTGCGGGCCATGGTGCTTCTACGACCAATCCACCTGTCATTACATATTCTACTTAAGACCACTTCAAGTGCACGCGAGCCATGTGCAAGACGTCCATCGTGTAGAAAGTACATCGCCATTCTGTCATGCAGTGAAACATCTAGTAATGAAATCGGTAGAACATTACGTAACAAAGCATACATAGCACCATTTAGATTGCCATCGATAAAACAGGGGCCAGTTATCCTATCTCTCATAATGCCGTACCATACATTAACCCGCCAATATCACTGATGTTCCACTTGTCGCAGCCATCGTGGATTTTCCGTTGCGCAATAGTGCATATTATGCCGGTTTACGTTACCTCTGTTTGTGAATGACGCTTCGTCACTAAACAGAACGCGTGAAAAAAAAATCGTCCCATAATTTATTTTGTACCCAGTGGCAAAACTGTACACGACGTTCAAAGTCTTCATCATGCACATCCTGGTGCATTGAAATATGGTACGGGTGAAATACGTTGATGTTAAATTCTCAACGCCGACGGTTTTGAGATTCCCGATTCTCGCTAATTTGTCTGCTACTGACGTGCGGATAAGCCGCAACTGCAGCTAAACACTTTCTAGGGCATCATCATTTATTGCAAGTCGTGGTTGACGTTTCACTTGTGGCTGAACACTTCCTGTCTCTTTAAATAACATAACTATACGACGAAAGTTCCGGATACTTGGAGGATGTCTTCCAGGATAACAATCAACATGGATAGCACAAGCCCGTTGGGAATTTTGATCACAATAGCCATGCATAAATACCATATCGACCTTTTGTGCAATTGGTAAACGATCCATTTTAACACGAGTTATGTATCACGAATCAAATACCCGCCGCACTGGCGATATGTTACGCGATACCACGTACTTACACGTTTGTGACTATTACAGTGCCATCTATCACAAAGCGAAAAAAAGTGTCCCAATTAAAACAGATTTTTATTTACGTACTAGAAGAATATTTAATAAAAATGGGAGTCCCTATTTTAAAAAATGCAGTTGATATCCGTTTGACCTATGGCAGCGCCATCTAGCGGGTCAAACATAGCGCATCTGTTTTCCCCCTTCAAGCTAGAAAAGTTTTGCTCTTTGTAAGTGATGAGTGCTATTGACAAAGGTTCTCATATTGAGTCCGTATTTCTTGATTTCCAGAAGGCTTTTGACACCGTACATCACAAACGGTATTTAATCAAATTGCGTGGTTATGGTATATCGCCCCAAATTTGCGACTGAATATACTACTCTGTAAAACCCATAGAAACTTCCGTAAGCAAATTTGTATTATAATGTATCCTAGATCTTAAGTCTAATTAAAGAATAATTTAAGCATGTCATTATATACAAATATAAGAAAAATTGTATATCTATATGACTTAGCACTTTGCAAGAGATAAGAAAATGTAATAAAGAAATAAAAATGTAAAACCCAATGGCTGAAAAGGGTGGCAAGCTTGCCCTACAACAGCCCGCTCTTCTCCCTAAGAGAAGATAATGAAAGGTGATATTTAAAAAAGAAAGAAAGAAGAAAAAAAGACTGGATAGGGGATTTCCTGTCAGAGAGGACACAGTTCGTAGTAATAAATGGTAAGGCATCGCCGGCCGCGGTGGCCGAGGGGACTGAGGCGCTTCAGTCACGGTCTGCACGGCCACTACGGCCGGGGATTCGAATCCCCCCTCGGGCATGGATATTTGTGCCGTCCTAGTTCGTAAGTAGTTCATAAGTAGTTTGTAAGTTTAGGGACTGATAACCCTGTCGTTAAGTCCCATAAGCTTTACAAACAGTTGAACAGTTGAGTTGGTAAGGCATCGACTAAAACAGAGGTGATATCGGGCGTTCCACAGGGTAGTGTTATTGATCCTCTGCTGTTCCTTATTTACATAAATGATTTGGGAGAAAATCTAAGCTGCTTTCTTAGGTTGTTTGCAGATGACGCCGATGTGGAAAAGTATTGCGAGGGTACAGCTTACGTTAGTTTCCGCATAAAAAACTGGAAGGCGTAAGCAACCTGTAAGGTGATCATAACCTGGAAGTTGATCACAACCTGACGTGCCTCCCTGAGTGGGTAAAATGTGGAGTGTCGCGCAGAAGCAAGGTGCGTGACAATGGTAGCGGTGCGTCAGCAGAAAGAACGAGACAGTATCGGATATCTGTATCGTATCATTGTTTTAGGTTTGGAATTTTTATAACTTCCGATTGGCCCATAATCGGGAATTATTCATCAGGATTGCTGCTCTCCAAAACAGGTTTTCACAAATAACCCTGCATTTGATTTCTTGATTAGGGAGAACAAGTTTATTGACCAAGTGATATCGTAAGAGTTCTGTTTTACCGAATTATGCATTGAAGCTTAAACGTCGACAATTCGTGAATGCCCTTCTTCAGGTTCCGTTGCAAAGCACGGGCGTATAGCTAGTGTTTCTTGTTGATATCACGTCAAGCGTAATTTCAAACCTTTCCTCAATTTTCCTCACTTGCTTGCTTAATGTACTTACAAGGAAAGTACTTGGGCTCGAACAAACACATATACACCAAAATCGTATGAGAGATAATGTAAAGATCTCTTATTGCACTAGTGATACTCCCGCATCTGCAGAACTCTGCAGTCGTCCGTTAGAGGCCTCTGGGTGTGCCATGCCGCATTGCACTTTGACCTGTAGGTTCGCCAGTAGGGACGGTGCAGTGTGCCTCCGAAGTTGCGTTTTGTGATGTTATTTGTGTGGTGAAGCGTCAGATGGGGCGGCGATTGCTAATCAATCCTGCTAATGTATTGCGATTAGTTGAGATGAAGTTACGAAGAACCCTTCTTCGTGAAGATGGTATTAGTGTAGAAGATGAATCATTTGCATGCTTTCTCTTTGCATAACAGTATGGTACAGAAATATGAGCATAAGTTAGATACTGTTGTTACAAACTCATAATAATGATAATAGGTATGATAATGACGAACGACTCATTGCAAGCGGTACTGCTAGGGTAAGTGCGGGAAGAGGCGATGGAAGCAGTGGCAGTGAATACCAACAGTCTTCCGAGAAGAAGGTTAAAGTTGCAACTATCATCAGGGCTTTTGATGACAATTCGCTAGAGAACATGTAGGATGATTATTACATAAGTTATAGTTAAGATATCTGCATTACGTATGGCGTCTACAATTACATCTACAGTGCTATCTAGAACATGGTTGCAGAGCTTTGCAGAAAAACGACACCCACCAACACATTGAGGTGTACGTAGAAATCCTGTAACCAAACGTTCATACAGATATGTTTGTTCGAGCCCATGTACTTTCCTTGTTAGAAACATGTAATCAGACGACTTAAGTTGTTTCGAATATGGAATGTGAATTATTTAAAGAGTCAGGGTTTACTGGGGCCAGCACGCAAGACAGCGGCGGTCCGGCTTTTTACCCCGCCAAGGTCGGGCGGAGGCGGCGCGCGTGTAGACAGCGCGACCGGAAAGCGTGCGGTGGGAACCGGCAGGGAAGGGCGCGCGCCGGTCGTTCAACTCCGTCTGGCGGCGGCGGCGCTTTGGCGGGAAACGGGGCCGCCAACAGGTGGCAACAGGGGTGGTCCGCGCGCGCGCATGCGCAGGTGGTGCGTGCTCGGCCGCCGCACGCAGCCTCACCAGGCGTCTCAGAGAGACGCTTCTTACTTGTTGTATTTTCAAGGTTAAAGACTTGAAATAAAACAGTCTATACGTGCCATAGTAAGGAAAATTGTAATGTGAAATGTCAGGTCATTAAGTATAAAAAACCGCATACTGCCACGAGTGTAATTATAGTATCATACGTACTCAATAGATGGCAGGTGGTGTAAGGATATGCATAAAGTCTCTATAGGGAAGTATGGCCAGCCTGCCAGCGGCAGCCATGCTGGGCCTATTCCGCTGCTGCTTACGCACGTTCCCAGCGCTTAACAATACTTATCAACCGATTTTGAGAAAACTATTCAATGAAAAACATTAATTTTTCCACTTGTTATCATCATCATCATTAGAGACTGATTATGCCTTTCAGCGTTCAGTCTGGAGCATAGTAAAAGGTAAAGGTAAAGCAGTCAACAATCCGAAGATTGGTTTGAACACCACAGTGCTTTACTAGGCATGGTCCTGTTTGGAGGTAGTATGCCGTTGCCTTCCTCCGACCTTCGAACTGACTTACCCACCCACTTATAGGGGGACCTACAATTTAACGTGGGTTCCGAACCACGGTGCTACTCGGTATTTTTCACGTGAACAATACTGCCAGAGGTGAAAGAAGTGCAAACTGACAGATAAAAATCCTAGGAGCTGGCGGGGATCGAACCCGGGACCTTTGGATTTGTAGTCTGGCACTCTACCACTGTGCAACCGAGGCGTGCTGGGGCGTAGTACCTATAATAAAATTCCTCCATGATCCCGTATTCAATGCTAACATTGATGCCTCCCCTAATGTTATGCCTCTTACTTCAAAATCATTCTGCACCGAATCTAAGTACTTTCTTCTAGGTCTACCTCTACTTCTCTTACCCTCCGCTGCCGAGCTCACGAGTCTCTTAGGTAACCTTGCTTCTCCCATGCGTGTAACATGACCCCACCATCTCAGTCTGTTCGCTCTGACTGCTTCATCTATGGTGTTCATTCCCAGTTTTCTTTGATTTCCTCATTATGGACACCCTCCTGCCATTGTTCCCATCTATTAGTAACTGCAATCATTCTTGCTACTTTCATATCTGTAACCTCTATCTTATGTATAATGTAACCTGTATCCACCCAACTTTCACTCCCATACAACAAAGTTGGTCGAAAGATAGAGCGGTGACTGCTAACTTAGTTTCGGTACTTACTTCCTTCTTGCAGAAGAGAGTAGATCTTAGCTAAGCACTCACTGCATTAGCTTTGCTGCACCTCGATTCCAGTTCCTTCGTTATGTTGCCATCCTGCAAGAAAATACATTCCAGGTACTTGAAACTGTCTACCTCTTCTAACTTTGTTCCTCCTATTTGGCACTCAATCTGTTTGAATCTCTTTCCCACAGACATTACTTTCGTTTTGGAGATGCTCATCTTCATATCATAATCCTTGCACCTCTGATCGAGCTCTGAAATATTAGTTTGCAACCTTTCAATCGAATCGACCATTACAACTAAGTTATCCGCATATGCGAGACTGCTTATTTCGTTTTCACCTACTTTAATCCCGCCCTGTCAGTCTACTGTTTTCAACACATGATCCATGAATAGTATGAACAACAGTGGTGACAGGTTACAGCCTGTCTTACCCCTGAAACTACCCTGAACCATGAGCTTAATTTGCCATCTACTCTAACTGCTGCCTGACAGTCTACGTAAAGCCCTTTAATTGCCTGCAGAAGTTTGCCGCCGGTCGCGGTGGCCGAGGGGACTAAGGCGCTTCAGTCATGGTCTGCACGGCCACTACGGTCGGGGGTTCGAATCCCCCCTCGGGCATGGATATTTGTGCCGTCCTAGTTCGTAAGTAGTTCATAAGTAGTTTGTAAGTTTAGGGGCTAATGACCCCGTAGTTAAGTCCCAGAGACTATACAAACATTTGAACATTTGAGAAGTTTGCCTCCTATACCATAATCTTGAAGAACTGACAGTAGCTTCCTCCTAGGAACACGGTCATAAGCCTTTTCCAGATCTATGAAACATAGATACAATTCCCTGTTGTGGTTCATGGTGTGAGTTCCTGTAGAAAACTATTCAATGAAAAAAAAAATAATTTTTCCACTTGTTATAATGCGATATATTAGCTCGATAATGATCTGAGTTTCTATTCATTATTACGTATAGTTTCCGTGCTACATCAAATTAATTAAACTACTGCACAACATTTTGAAGAGTTTGCAGAGGAAAAACCGCATTGCGTAGACTTTGCGTATGGTTTGATTTTAACACATACAATGCTGCGGACGAAATGTAGGTAAGATATCGAAATTTTATTTAAGATTGAGGGCAGAACGATAACTCTTTTCATTCTCGAGAAACAGGGTATGATATCGGACGGACAGATGCGGGAACTTCGCGTACTTCTGTCCATGCGGACCTGGTGGCTCTACGAAATACTTATCGTCCGATTTTAAGAAAACTGCTTGGTTTGTGGCTCCAGATCTAAAGAGTTTACCAATAAATTCAGACTGACCTGTATCGTAGTCAACTATTCGAATAGACCACGAACATGCCATCGGAGCATAGCGTAAATGAAGAAAACCATTTAGATTATGGATTAGTCTTTGACGAGTATTTTCTTGCGTATTACGTACTTATATCTTACATGAACTATGAAAAATGCAAGAGGATACCCACTACATGACTTTTATCGAAAAGAGAAATTAAACAAACGTTTGTAGAGGTTATGGGACTTAACTACGGGGTCATCAGTCCCTAAACTTACAAACTACTTATGAACTAGCTACAACTAAGGACGTCACAAATATCCATGCCCGAGGGGGTATTCGAACCCCCGACCGTAGTGGCCGTGCAGACCGTGACTGAAGTGCCTCAGTCCCCTCGGCCACCGCGGCCGGCAAAGAGAAATTAAAGGTGCCTTGACAAAGTCAATTACATTTGAATGTCTAATATTTGTCTTGTTTCGATTCTTTGTTTCCTGTAAAGATACACTTAACACATGGGAAAAAATGCTTCAGGAACTGTATATTAATTTCATATCTAAACGAGAATCTAGTTCATTCACTAAAATGTTCAAAATTTGTATGGTTTCGGCAGCTACCTGCAGATAAAACCGACAACGCGTGAATAATTTAACCTCACGACATAATGCAGGAATTTTCTTCACAAATTTATTCAAGTTAAAATTGCTGCGTGATCCTTTCGTCAGTGAATCTTTAATCTATTAATTTATATTACGAATTAGTAGAAGAACCGAAGGTCGCTTCTGGGCTCCTAGTTTTCTCTGGCCGGCCGCGGTGGCCGAGGGGACTGAGGCGCTCCAGTCACGGTCTGCACGGCCACTACGGTCGGGAGTTCGAATCCCCCCTCGGGCATGGATATTTGTGCCGTCCTTAGTTGTAAGTAGTTCATAAGTAGTTTGTAAGTTTAGGGACTGATGACCCCGTAGTTAAGTCCCATAGACTCTACAAACATTTGAACATTTTTTAGTTTTCTCTGCCGACTTTCATCAGTCAGACTGTTCATCTTCCTGCATTTGTGATATCTAATGGAAACACTATAATGTTTACCTCCCTTCTTCCCTTCTTAAGAACACCCAAAAGTACAACACTGTGGCATTATTCAAACCCAAACACACGAATATTCACAAGGCTTCTCATGACAGCCAAGCAATGTATAGGACCAAGATGGCGGAAGGAACCACGTGACTCGATTTCAGCCAATCACGAGCTGCAGACGGCGGCAAGCGGCGCGGAAAAGGATGGCCATACTTTCCTTATAAAGAGCTTTAGGATATGACCGGGTGTACTCAGTGGAACCAACGTTGGCGCCAACAGTGTTCGTCCAATGTATGGAACGGTAAAACAACATTGGAAACAACGTTGGCTCCAACGAAGGTACGTAGGGCTCCAACGTTGGTACTGCTCCGTTGCTTGTCGGTATTTTGACCAAACATCAAAGGAAGCCAATATGGGTACGTCGACCACACATGGCGCCAACGTTTCATTCTATCTTTCTCGTCTGCTCGTCTCGAAACTGTTTATTTAGTCGTTCGTTCTTCGTCGCCGTTTATTTTAAATTTCTAAAATCTCTTTGTAAACATGAACTGTATCAGAAAGTGATTCATTTGTGAAGGAAACCACAAAAATCGAAATGCCACGGCAAAACTTAGCCGCGATCAGTGAAATAAATACTTTTTAGACTTTTCACACTCAATTACTGAATGCAATTTTTAAAATTAAAATTGCCGCGGTGGACGGCCGACCACATATAGGCGCTCAGCTACGATGCGCGAGACCGTTCCCCGTCGGGGGTTCGAATCCCTCCTCCGGCATGGATGTTCGTGCCGTCTTTAGTATAAGCTAGTTCATAAGTAGTTTGTAAGTTTAGGGACTGATGACCCGGTAGATAAGTGCCATAAGCTTTACAAACATTGGAACTTTTTTTTTAATTAACATTAATAAATGTTCAAACGTTTGTTAAGCTTAAGGGACTTAACATTAACATTTCCTGTCTAGTTTCACATATTGTTTTGCAAACTTCAAGCACTACAATTAATATGAATTACACGGTTATTTTAAAAAGGTAGTGTAGGCTTCTAAAACTGTCTCCTGTAGCAAGAAATCGAAGCGTCAATACCAAAAGAACTTGCAGGCTTATCTTACCTCCAACACGTATCTTTCTTTTTAATTTTAAGTACAGTCATTTAAAGTAGCAGTTCTAAGTATTAATTAAAAACATAAATATTATTTATGTGTTTGTTATTATCTGACGATGGCCTAAAAAGCCGAAAGCTGCTAATAACAAGCAAATAAATAATATTGTGAAATAAAAATACTACGTATTTAACTTTTTAATATGTCTTTGTTCCTCCAACCACCGACGGAGTATTCCATAAACATGTTCTAAGTTTTAATAATGTGTATAGATTACTTGTAACATATTTTACAACTTACTCATTTCGTAATTAATGTTCGGTATGAAGTGATACAACACATCCCGTTCTTCATTGTTCGATGAAGGCAGAACCTATAAAAATTGGCGTAGAAATTTTGACAAAGGTTATATAAAAAGGGACAGAAATAATCTTAAAATATATTGCAATGTAATGTTTATGTCAAATTACAAATTACAAAACCACATATGAGAACAGAAGCATCGTGCTTCTCGGTAAAATATCCGGCTACGAAACTGCCAGCGTGGTGGCTCAGCGCGATCGGTGAGAGGGACAGATGGTATCTCTAATAAAAAAAAAAAAAAAAAAAAAAAAAAAATAAAAATAAAAATAAAAAAAAAAATTATATATATATATATATATATATATATATATATATATATATATATATATATATATAGTGACCAGAATTCAAGATCAATACGGAACAAGCAAGATACCAGGACGCAAGAAACAGAACTACCCAAGCTATGAAATATAGGTTCACGAGTTCGAATTTCGCTCGTTCCTATGATTTTCATCTGTCACATTTGTACTTTCCTGGAAGTAACATTTTTCGTTTCAAATCGACTTCTTAAAAAAAAAAAAAAAAAAAAAAAAAAAAAAGTCCACCCCCGTGAACTACAGACATTGCCGAGGTGGGGTGGCTTGCGTGCCTCAACGATGCAGATAGCCGTACCGTAGGTGCAACCACAGCGGAGGAGTATCTGTGGAGAGGCCAGACAAACGTGTGGTTCCTGAAGAGGGGCAGCAGCCTTTTCAGTAGTTACAGGGGCAACAGTCTGGATGATTGACTGAGCTGGCCTTGTAATATCAGCTAATGTGGCTTTGCCGTGCAGTTACTGCGAACGGCTGAAAGCAAGGGGAAACTACAGCCGTTACTTTTCCCGAGGACATGTAGCTCTATTGTATGAAAATATGATGATGGCATCCTATCGGGTAAAATATTCCGGAGGTAAAATAGTCCCCCATTCGGATTCCGGGCGGGGACTACTCAGGAGGATGTTGTTATCAGGAAAGACAATACTGGCATTCTACGGATCGGAGCGTGGAATGTTAGATCAGATAATCGGGTAGGAAAATTAGAAAATTTAAAAAGGGAAATGGGTAGGCTGAGGTTAGGTACAGTGGGGATTAGTGAAGTTCGGTGGCAGGATGAACAGGATTTCTGGTCAGGCGAGTACAGGATTATAAATACAAAATCAGTTGAGGGTATCACAGGAGTAGGACTGATAATGAATAAGAAGATAGGAATGCGGGTAAACTACTATGACCAGCACAGTGATCGCATTATCATTGTCAAGATAGATACGAAGCCAACACCGACAAAGTAGTACAGTTTAAATGCCAACTAGGTCTGCCGATGATGAGGAGATCGAAGAAATAAATGAGAAGCTAAAGGAAATTATTCAGACAGTTAAGGGAGAGGAAAATTTAATTGTTATGGGAGACTGGAATTCGGTAGTAGGAAAAGGAAGAGAAGGAAAAATAGAAGGTGAATGTGGACTGGGCAGAAGGAGTGAAAGAGGAAGTCGCCTGGTAGAATTTTGCACGGAACATGATTTAATCGTAACAAACACGTGGTTTAAGAATCACAAAAGAAGGTTGTATACGTGGAAGAGACCAGGAGACACCGGAAGGTATCATATAGATTTTATAATGGTAAGACATAGATTCTGGAACCAGGTTATAAACTGTGAAATATACCCAGGGGCAGATATAGACTCTGACCATAACTTGTTAGTCATGAACTGTAGGCTGAAACTGAAAAAAACTGCAGAAAGGTAGGAAAATAAGGAAATGGGACTTGGATAAATTGAGGGAACCTGAAGTTCTTAAAAGTTTCAGAGGAAGCTTTAGGCAACAATTGACATAAACGGGGGGAAATAAAACAGTAGAAGAAGAATGGGTAGCATTGAGAGATGAAATAGTGAAGGCAGCAGAGGACAAAATAGGTAGAAAGGCAAGACCTACAAGAAATCCTTGGATATCACAGGAAATACTAAATTTAATTGATGAAAGGAGAAAATATAAAAATGCAGTAAATGAAACAGGCAAAATGGAGTACAGACGACTAAGAAATAAGATTGACAGGAAGTGCAAAATGGCTAAGCAGGAGTGGCTAGAAGCCAAATGCAAATCTGTAGAAGAATGTATAAGAAGGGGAAAAGTAGATACCGCCTACAGGAAAATAAAAGAGACCTTTGGGGACAAGAAAAGCAACTCTACGAATATCAAGAACTCAGATGGGAAACAGTTCTCAGCAAAGAAGGGAAAGCTGAAAGGTGGAAAGAGTACATAGAGCAGCTCTACAAAGGAAATGAACTTAGAGACGATGTTGTAGGAAGGGAAGAGGAAGTAGATCAAGATGACATAGGAGATACTATACTGAGAGATGAATTTGACAGAGCCCTGAAAGACCTAGGTCCGAACAAGGCCCCAGGAGTAGATGACATACCCTCAGAGCTACTGAAGTCTCTGGGAGAGCCAGCCATGACAAAACTATTTGAACTGGTGTGTAGGATGTATGAGACAGGCGAAATACCCTCAGACTTTAAGAAAAATGTAATAATCCCCATTCCAAATAATTCAGGCGCAGACAGGTGTGAAAATTACAGAACCATCAGTTTGATAAGTCATGGTTGCAAAATTTTAACACGAATTATCTACAGGAGAATGGAAAAGCTGGTAGAAGCTGACCAAGGGGAAGATCAGTTTGGGTTCAGGAGGAACGTAGAAACCCGGGAGGCAATACTCACTTTACGTCTTATCTTAGAAGATAGATTAAGGAAAGGCAAACCAACATTTTTAGCTTTTGTAGATTTGGAGAAAGCGTTTGACAATGTTGACTGAAATACCCTCTTTCAAATTCTGAAGTCAGCAGGGGTATAATACAGGGAAAGGAGAGTTATTTACAACTTGTACAAAAGCCAGACCGCAGTTATTAGACTCGAAAGGCATGAAAGGGAAGCATCAGTTGGGAAGGGAGTAAGACAGGGTTGTAGCCTTTCTCCGATGTTATTCAATTTGTACATCGAGCAGGCAGTGAAGGAAAGCAAGGAAATATTTGGAATAGGGATTAAAGTTCAGGGGGAAGAAATAAAAAACATTGCGTTTTGCTGATGACATTGTAATTCTGTCAGAGACAACAAAGGACCTGGAAGAGCAGTTGAATGGAATGGACAGTGTGTTGAAGAGAGCGTATAAAATGAACATTAACAAGAGCAAAACAAAAATAATGGAATGCGGTCTTAGAAAATCAGGCGATGCTGAAGGAATTAGTTTAGGTAACGAAACAATGAAGGTGGTAGATACGTTTTGTTACTTGGGTAAGTAAACTAACATGCGATGGTCGCAGTACAGAGGATATATAATGCAGAATGGCAATGGGAAGAAAATCATTTTTGAAAAAGAGAAATTTAATAACATCAAATATTAATTTAAGTGTAAGGAAGTCTTTTCTGAAGGCATTTGTGTGGAGTATTGCCTTGTACGGGAGTGAAACGTGGACGATAAGCTGTGCGGACAGGAAGAGAATAGAGGCTTTTGAAATGTGGTGCTACACAAGAATGCTGAAGATTAGGTGGGTAGATCGCATAACTAATGAAGAGGTACTGAACAGAATTGGTGAGAAAAGGAATTTTTGGCATACCCTAACCAAAAGAAGGTATCGTTTGGTAGGACACATTCTTAGACATCGAGGAATCGTAAATTTAGCATTGGAGGGAAGTGTGTGGGGTAAAAATCGCAGAGGGAGACCAAGAGACGCGTATAGTAAACAGATTCAAGTGGATGTGGGTTGCCGTTCTTATGAGGAGATGAAAAGGCTTGCTCAGGGTAGGGTGGAGAGCTGCATCAAACCAGTCTCCGGACTGAAGACCATAACAACAACAACAATGTGTATACTATGCTTATAAGTATGGTATAGTACAGCAAATCTCCAAGAGTACTATACGAAATTTCTGGGGTTTCATATGTCAACTGAGAGTACCTTGGAGAAAAAAGTAAGCTTCATTTCATCAAAATCGGATCAGGGGAAGAAAAGATATCGTAATTTGTAGTTTCTGATGTATGCTATGCTTGAATTGCAGCGTAGTACAGCAAAGATCTGACAGAGGCGTTACTTACATAGTATACCAAACAACTAATAGATGGCGATGCTGCGTTTTTTATTCACGTAACTATGGTGTAATACACTGATACAAAAGCTACGATTTTCCTCCCGGCGATTGGAGTATTTGTATTGATGTAGGCAAGGGCCGTCGAATCTTTTTTGAAGAATTAGTCACGTACAATAAGTGGAATAATTCTTTGTTTTGATAATGAAATAAATAATTAATGCTGTTCCGGTCAGTAAATAAATGATCCCCCTAAAGCGAATTTTCGTTGCCAATGTTAACATACAGTACCGCTGCAACCGGAAGTAAACTTTAACCTAGGTACGACACAAAAAACATTTTTTTTCCTAGCTGTATCCCGCATGCCTCGCAATGCCATAGAAAGAAAAAAAAGTGCTTCTTTCCGCGGATATCATTTGGATTTAAAACATAACGACGTTCCTTCGCGTCTATCAATTTTTTCATTTACTAAGAATCCTTTGCAAGGAAACACGAATTTATATAGTTTCCATTCAAATTTTGGTGCGTACTCATTATACTCTTGGCCATTAAAATTGCTACACCACGAAGATGACGTGCTACAGACGCGAAATTTAACCGACAGGAAGAAGATGCTGTGATATGCAAATTATTAGCTTTTCAGAGCATTCATACAAGATTGGCGCCGGTGGCGACACCTACAACGTGCTGACATGAGGATAGTTTCCAACCGATTGCTCATACACAAACAGCAGTTGAGCGACGTTGCCTGGTAAAACGTTATTGTGATGCCTCATGTAAGAAGGAGAAATGCGTACCATCACATTTCCGACTTTGATAGCCTATCGCGATTGCGGTTTCTCGTATCGCGACATTGCTGCTCGCGTTGGTCGCGATCCAATTACTGTCAGCAGAATATGGATTCGGTGGGTTCAGGAGGGCAATACGGAACGCCGTGATGGATCCCAACGGCCTCGTATCACTAGCAGTCGAGATGACAGGCATCTTATCCGCATAGCTGTAACGGATCGTGCAGCCACGTCTCGATCCTTGAGTCAACAGATGGGGACATTTTTAAGACAATAACCATCTGCACGAATAGTTCGACGGCGTTTGCAGCAGCATGGACAATCAGCTCAGAGACCATGGCTGTGGTTACCCTTGACGCTGCATCACAGACAGGAACACAGGTGATGGTGTACGCAACGACGAACATGGGTTCACGAATGGCAAAACGTCCTTTTTCGGATGAATTCAGGTTCTGTTTACAGCATCACGTTGGTCGCATCCTTGTTTGGCGACATCGCGGAGAACGCACATTGGAAGCGTGTATTCGTCATCGCTACACTGGCGTATCACCCGGCGTGATGGTATGGAGTGTCATTGGTTACACGTCTTGGTCACATCTTGATCGTATCGACGGCACTTTGAACAGTGGCCATTACATTTCAGATGTGTTACGACCCATGGCTCTACCCTTCATTCGATCCCTGCGATCCCTACATTTCAGCAGGATAATGCACAACCACATGTTGCAGGTCCTGTACGGGCCTTTCTGGATACAGAAAATGTTCGACTGCTGCCCTGGCCAGCACTTTCTCCAGATCTCTCACCAACTGAAAACGTCTCGTCAATGGTGGCCGAGCAACTTGCACGTCACAATACGCCAGTCGCTACTCTTGATGAAGTGTGGTATCGTGTTGAAGCTGCATGGGCATCTGTACCTGTACACGCCATCCAATCTCTGTTTGACTCAATGTCCAGGCGTATCAAGGCCGTTATTACGGCCAGAGGTGGTTGTTCTGGGTACTGATTTCTCAGGATTTATACACCCAAATTACGTCAGTTCTAGTATAATATATTTGTCCTATGAATACCCGTTTATCAGCTGCATTTCTTCTTGGTGTAGAAACTTTAATGGCCATTAGTGTAATTTCACTTTTTTTTTATGAAAAACATTTCTACAGGTAGTGTTCAGCCACAAGTGAAACGTCAACCACGACCGCAACAAATGATGATGCCCAAGTAAGAGTTTAGCTGAAGTTGCGGCTAATCCGCACATCGGCAGCAGACAAATTGCGCGAGAATCAAGAATCTCAAAAACTTCGGTGTTGAGAATTCTACATCAACATAAATTTCACCCGTACCATATTTCTATGTACCAGGATCTGCATGGCGAAGACTTTGAACGTCGTATACAGTTTTGCCACAGGGCACAAATTAAATTACGTGACGATAACAGATTTTTTTCCACGCCTACTGTTTAGTGACGAATCTTCATTCACAAACAGAGGTAACATAAACCAGCATAATATGCACTACTGGGCAAAGGAACATCCACAATGGCTGCGACAAGTGGAACATCAGCGACCTTGGCGGGTAAATGTATGGTGCGGCATTACAGGAGGAAGGATAAATGGCCCCTATTTTATCGATGGCAATTTAAATGGTGCAGTGTATGCTGATTTCTTACGTAACGTTCTACCGATTTTACTACAAGATGTTTCATTGCATGATAGAATGGCGATGCACTTTCAACATGATGGATGTCCGGCACATGGCTTGCGTGCAGTTGAAGCGGTCTTAAATAGAATGTTTAACGACAGGTGGATTATCTCAAACAGCCCACTCCACTCCTCGGAGTGGAGAGTGAAAAGAATAAGATGTTTTACAGTCCACACGTTCAATGGATCTTACATCCGCGGATTTCTTTCTGTGGGTAAAATTGAAGGATATTTGTTATCGTGATTCAATGACAATGCCTGAAAACGCGTCAGCGCATTGTCAAGGCATGTGAGAACATTACTGAAGGCGAACTACTTACTGTTACGCGTATTTCCAAATGCATTGAAGTTGAGGACATCATTTTGAGCAGTTATTGAAGTCTTAAGGTAATTACAAGTAATCACGCAGTAACAGCATGTCTTCTCATAATGTATGATAATTTCACGTTAAGTACATGTATCACTTTGGAACATCCGAAACAACAGCGACTTTATAAATGTTCAAATATGACGCGGCCTAATATCCAGAATCGTTTTATTCAAAATGAGACCGGCTAGGGGAGCCTACGAACTTAAACTGAAATAAAGTTCAAACGTACCTACGTTCTGTGTTTTAATTTAAAAAAAAAAATAATAATAAAAAAATAAAAATAAAAAAACCCTATCTGATACCCACTCTTTGTCTAAAATTGTGAGAAATGTGTTTGTGAATATTACAGCGCTATCTATCACAAAGCGACAAAAGTTTTACAAATAAAACATTAATATTTATTTACGTATTAGACGAATATGTCATAAAAATGGGGGTACCTATTTTTAAAAAATGCAGTTTATATCCGTTTGATCTATGGCAGCGCCATCTAGCGAGCCAACAATAGCGCCATCTGCTTTCCCCTTCAAGCTAGAAAAGTTTTCTTCTTTGTACTTTTTTCGTTTGCTGCTTATTTCGTGAGATATTTGGCCCGGTCACTATTAATGGACCACCCTGTATATATTGTTGTAGTCTTCTGTCCGGAGACTGGTTTGATGCCGCTCTTCACCCTACTCTATCCTGAGCAAGCCTCTTCATCTCCTCATAAGAATGGCACCCCCCCTACCATCCATTTGAATCTGCTTACTGTATTCATCTCTTGGTCCCCCTCTGCGATTTTTACCCCATACAATTCCCTCCAACGCTAAATTCACGATTCCTTGATGTCTAAGAATGTATCTAACCAATCGATCCCTTCTCTACATCAAGGTATGTCAGACATTTTTCTCCCCAATTCTGTACAGCACCTCCTCATTAGTTACGCGATCCACCCACATATCTTCAGCAATCTTCTGAAGCACCACTTTTCAAAAGCCTCTATCCTCTTCCTGTTCGCACTGTTTATCGTCCATGTTTCACTTCCATACAATTCCTTCAGAAAGGACTTCCTTACGCTTTAATTAATATTCGATGTTAACAGATTTCTCTTTTTCGAAAACGCTTTTCTTTTCTTCCCATTGCCATTCTGCATTTTATATTCTCTTCTAAGACACCGCAGCGGTGTGGCCAAGTGCATTTAGGCGCTATGCTCCGATACGCGAGACCGTTCCCCGTCAGGGGTTCGAATCCCTTCTCGGGCATAGATCTTTGTGTCGTCTTTAGTATGAGGTAGTTCATAAGTAGTTTGTGAGTGTAGGGACAAATGACCCCGCAGTTAAGTCCCTTAAGCTTAACAAACCTTTAAAATTTCTTGTCTATCGTATGTTATTTTACTGCCCAAGTAACAAAACTCATCTACCACCTTTATTGTTTTCGTACCTAATCTAATTCCTTCAATATCGCCTGATTTTCTTAGAATGCATTCCAGCACCCCTGTTTTGCTCGTGTTAATGTTCATTTTATAAGCTCCTTTCAACACACTGTCCAGTCCGTTCAACTGCTCTTCAGGTCCTTTGCTGTCTCGGAAAGAATTACTATGTCATCAGCAAAACGCAATGTTTTTATTTCTTCACCCTCAACTTTAATCCCTATTCCAAATTTTTCCTTGCTTTCCTTCACAGCTTGCTCAATGTACAAACTGAATAACATTGGAGAAAGGCTACAACCCAGTCATACTCCCTTCCCAACTAATGCTTCCCTTTCACACCCTTCGATTCTAATAACTGTGGTCTGGATTTTGTACAAATTGTAATTAACCCTTATTTCCCTATATTTTACCCCTGCTGACTTCAAAATTTGAAAGAGTGTATTCCAATCAACAATGACGAAAGCTTTCTCAAAATCTACAAAAGCTAGAAATGTAGATTTGCCTTTCCTTAATCTACCTTCTAAGATAAGCCGTAACGTGAGGATTACCCCCCGTGTTCCGACATTTCTCCTGAATCGGAACTGATCTTCTCCGAGGTCGTCTTCTACCAGCTTTTCCATCCTTATATAAAGAATTCGTGTTAAAATTTTGCAGCCATGACTTATTAAACTGATGGTTCTGTAATTTTCACACCTGTCTGCGCCTGCTCTCTCTGGAATGGGGATTATTACACTTTTCTTACAGTCTGAGGTTATTTCCCCTTACGCACCAGGCGAAATAGTTTTATCATGGTCGGCTCTCCCACAGACTGCAGTAGTTCTGAGGGGATGTCGTTCATTCCAGGGGCCTTGTTTCGACTTAGGTCTTTATGTGTTCTGTCAAATTCTTCTCTCAGTATAGTATCTCCTATTTCATCATTATCTACTGCCTCGTCCCTTCCTACAATATTGTCTCTAAGTTCATTTCATTCATAGAGCCCCTCTATGTATTCTTTCCGCCTTTCAGATTTGCTGAGAACTGGTTTTACATCTGAGTTCTTTATATTCATACAGCTGCTTTTCTTGTCTCCAAATGTGTCTTTTATTTTCCTGTAGGCTGTATCTATTTTTCCCCTATTTATACATCCTTCCACTGAGTTGCATTTGCCTTCTAGCCACTCCTGTTTAGCTATTTTGCACTTCCTGTCAATCTCATTTCTTAGTCGTCTGTACTCCATTTTGCCTGTTACATTTACTGCATTTTTATATTTTCTCCTTTCAACGATTAAATTTAGTATTTCCTGCGATATCCAAGAACTTTTTGTGGGTGTTGCCTTTCTATCTACTTTGTCCTCTGCTGCCTTTACTATTTCATCTATAAATGCTACCCATTCCTCTTCTACTGTTTTATTTCTCCCCATTTCTGTCGATTGCTGTCAAAACTGCCTCTGAAATTCTGAAGAACTTCAGGTTCCTTCGATTTATCCAGGTCCCATCTTGTTGTTGTTATTTAAAGGGGACCAAACTACTGGGTCATCAGTCCCCTGTTCCCAACAAAGAATGTCCATTCAATTGTAAACAACCATATGAATACTCAAGAGTACATGTCACCGATGAAATTTACAAACAACAAACATAGAGAAACCAACAGCACAGATACAAAAATAAAACAATAAAACCAAGTTAGTCAATCATGCTAAAATTTGAAATGCGAATCCGTGGCTGGCTGGTCACTGAGATAAAAATGGACGGGCCAGTCACGAATGTCACAGCAACACGAATGTCTGTTAATCAGAAGATATAAAACAGTAAAATACGGTTAAAAGGTCAGGAGAATTCACCCTACATTAAATAGAATTGTAAAAACCGGCTGCACGGATAAAACGGAGCACAGAGTCAGCCATGGAGGCATCGTCCCCTAGCACTAAGGATAGGGTAGTTGGAAGATTAAAAGACCGCCGCAATGGCGCCAAAACAGTACAGTCCACCAGGAGATGAACCACCGTCAAGGCGCCACCACAGCGACACACGGGCGGTGGCTCATGGCGAAGTAAATAGCCATGTGTCAACCACGTGTGCCCGATACGGAGGCGGCACAGCACGATGGAGTCTCGACGACAGGGCCTCAGTGAGGTTTTCCATGTGGCTGTGGATGGTTTGATTGTGCGAAGCTTGTTTGGCACACTCAGTGCAGACCATTCCAAGCCCCAAGCACCTCGCACCTTCCAGTGCAGCATCAACCTAAGGTCCGTTTCCACGAGCCCAATGTCAAGACGGCGTGAGGAGGTGGCCTGCTTGGCCAACTGGTCCACACGCTCATTACCAGGTATGCCGACGTGCCCATCTCCTTATTTGCCCACCTTTTGTAGTTTTTCGAGTTTCAGCCTACAGTTCATGATCAATAAGATGTGGTCAGAGTCTATATCTTCCCCTGGGTTACAGTTTAAAACATTGTTCCGAAAACTATGTCTTATCATTATACAATCTATCTGGTACCTTCCGGTGTCTCCTGGTCTCTTCCATGTATACAACCTTCTTTTGTGGTTCTTAACCATGTGTTTGTTATGATTAAATTATGTTCTGTACAAAATTCTACCAGGCGGCTTCATCTTTCATTCCTTTTACCCAGACCATATTCGCCTGCTACTTTTCCTTCCGTTCCTTTTCCTACTACCCAATTCCAGTCTCCCATCTCAATTAAGTTTTCCATTTCCAGGCCGGCCGCAGTGGCCGAGCAGTTTGCGGCGCGCCAGTCACTGTCTGCACGGCCGCTACGGTCGGGGATTCGAATACCCCTCGGGCATGCTTGTTTGTGTCGTCTTTAGTGTAAGGTAGTTCATAAGTAGTTTGTAAGTTTAGGGACTGATGACCCCGCAGTGAAGTCCCTTAAGCTTAACAAACATTTGAACATTTTTCCTCTTCCATAAACGTCTGAAAAATTCCCTTTACCTCCTCATACATTTCTTCGATCTCTTCATCATAGGCAGAGCTAGTTGGCATATAAACCCGTACTATTGTGATCAATGTTGGCTTCGTATCTATCTTGACTACGATAATGTGATCACTGCGCTGCTCACAGTAGTTTACTCGCGTTCATATTTTCTTATTCATTATCAGAGTAACTCTTGTAATACCCCCAACTGATTTTGTATTTTTAATCCTACACTCACCTGACCAGAAATCCTGTTCCTCTTTCCACCGAACATCAGTAATCCTCACTATACCTAACTTCAACCTACCCATTTCTGTTTTTTAAGGGATCTAAGATTCCATGCTCCGATCCGATGCCATCATCATATATTCGTACAGTAGAGCTGCATCTCTTCGGGAAAAGTAACGACTGTAGCTTCCCCTTGCGTGGCTGATATTACAAGGCCATCTCAGTGAATTATCCAGACACAAGCGCGCGCGCGCCCAGGCGCGCGCGCGCACACACACACACGCACACACGCACACACATTGGAACACTCATTTCCAAGCGCAAAAACGACGATGGAATCCATTGTACCCCATGAAAATGAAATCTGATATACTGCAAACACAGGATAGATTCTATCCTTACCTAATCTTCTCCTTAACCCGACCAAGTGAAACTATATCGGATGCAGTGTGACCACGCCGTCGGCCGATGTTTTCAGTCAAGTCAAGGTAAGATCATTATCATATCGGATAGGAAACATTGATATTTAATTGTCCTGAGGCCAAAAACCGCACACAAAGCATCAATCAACTCGGGTTTTTAATTTCCGTTTGACTGGCGCAAAACATGTTCAATATGCTGTCAAACGTTTTCTCGAACAAGTTGAAATCGAGAAACACATGTTACAACTGTTCGAAGTGTATCTCGGAATAGTCAGTTTGTGTGAAATGAATACAACAATAACAGTGGCAATAATATTAATAAAGTGACAATGTCTAGAAAGTTGTAAATGAGAAATAAAAATATTTTATTGTATTGTTGAGCCGTGATTCCATGGCCATTTATTGTCCACTTTAATGGGAGCAAGAATAAGTCTCTCTTGTTGGCAGGTCAACTTGTGCACGTAGGTCATTTTGAACAGACACTAAACAAGGGTGTTTGATAGGTTTCTTACGCACTGTGCTCATAGGTTTGTCCGCGGGCTATTCTCTGTGCACTATACTTCTGCACACCATCAGTCAACTCCTCTTGCACCGCTGTGGCCACTTCTTCCAGTGACATCGAATCAATTCGTTTTCTTCCACAGGAACCCGTCTTTTCGAATTTCTGAATAATTTTCTCCAGATCCCTGTAGACATCGGACCAACGCTTTTTTTCACACCCTTCAGTGTACGGAACTTCTGCTAAGTGACTTGTGCACAGTCATCATCCTTGTAAAACAGCTTTATTAGTTAAGCACAATACTGCATTGAGTCAGTCATGAAGAAAAGCCAAGTACCGGTCGTGTTTATACCAACTGCAGTGGGTAGTCCTACCCGACAGTTGGAGCCACACAAACAACCGGGACTCAATATACCACAGATACTGACATCGGATGACGATGGCATACACGAACAACGAGTACGTTGACATGTTGCTGATGCTCGGCGAGAGCCGACACGATGCCACTGAAACAGCCTCGGCGTATGCCGTGAGATATCCTAGGCGAAGAGCCCCAGCAGCCATTACGTTCTTACGTGCCGAACACCGACCTCGGGGAACAGGCAGCTTGGTAATGCGCCGCAGTAACAGACGAAGACCTGAAAGAAGTGAGGAGACGGAGGTGTTTGTTTTAGCTGCACTACACCACGATCCTCATGTCAACTTACGAGCCGTTGCTGCAGTCGCTGGTGTCAGTCTCACATCTGTGTGGCGTATAGTACACGGCCACAGGCTTCACCCGTACCGCCTGTTACTGACCCAGGAGCTGCATGGGAACGATTTCCGTGCACGAGTGACATTCTGTCAGTGGGCCATGCGTAATTTCACGCTGGAGTCTTTACAAAGTGTTATGTTCTCTGATGAGTCCACGTTCACAGATTATGGTGAATCGCCATAACATGCACTACTGGGCCGCAGACAATCCTCGGTGGGAACGACCTGTTGACCGTCAACGTAGGTGGTCTATTAACGTGTAGTGTGGAATCCTTGGGGATGAAATCATCGGTCCACACTACTTCCCAGGTACACTGACAGGTGAGTTATATCGCGCTTTCATAGCCGACAGTTTGGGTGGTCTCCTTGAACATGCGTGTCTACACACGAGAGTCCACATGTGGATGCAGCACGATGGTCACCCACAGGGAACTGTTTTAGCGCCGCTACTGTTCCTTATTTTTATAAACGATTTAGAAGACAATAGGAACTGCTCTCTTAGACTGTTCGCAGATGATGGTTAGTAAAGTCACCTGAACTGCAAAATGATTTAGATAAGGTATCAGCATAGTGCAAAAATTGGCAATTGACCCTTAATAATGATAAGTGTGAGATCATCCATAAGATCACTAAAAGAAATCCGTTAAACTACGTTTACACGATAAATCAGTCAAATCTGCAAGCCGTCATTCTAGTAAATACCTAGGAGTAACAATTACGAACAAATTAACTTGGAGAAAAAACATAGAAAATATTGTGGGGAAGGCGAACCAATGACTACGTTTCATTGGCAGAACACGCAGAAGATGCAACAGTTCTACTAAAGAAACTGCCTAAACTACACTTGTGCATCCTACTTTGGTGTAGTGCTGCACGTTGCGGGATCCGCACCAGCTGTGAATGATGGCCTTAGCCTAAGGTCGGTATTACACTATCAAATTATTGGACAAAGAATTGGACGAAAAAATTGGATGAAATATTGGTCATATTTTTTGACAAAGAAAATGGATGAAACGCAAAAGGGGATATTACACTATCATCCAATATTTTGTCAAATTTGCGGTGTCATGCTCAGCTGTTGTTTATACTACAGTTGCGTTGTGTCTGCATTTAGACGAGAAGGAGGGGAAAAAAGAAAAGGAAACGCACTTGGATGAAACCGTGGGTGTCAGAGCGAGATAAATACAATTTCTTACGGCACCGCGAAGATTTCTTTTTTATGCCGTCGGCAGATCAGCCAGGCCGTTCACTGCTAATTATTTTATCGCTGTTCATCCTTCACAGTTTGCAATAGAGTAACAAAAAGGCTGACTCAAACAGTGTTTACGAATAAGATTGTTAAGTTGATAAAGCACGTTTCATTAAATAACGTTTTTAATGGAAAATGTGAGCACTGACAAAGAGGATAATCTAAATTGTTTCTGACGTTATTAACAATGTAAGGGGGGAAACATTGCTAATAAAGTACATAGGCTCTATTTATTTCCTTACAAAAATTGACTGACGTATTTAGATTCGCTAGCAAACAGATGTTAATGTTTTGAAAATTGTTTCACTTCCCAGCACTTAGCACACCAAGTTACCAAAATCATACATTCTAGCCGCGGTGGAGTAGCCGAGCGGTCTAAAGCCTCTCGCTGCGGAGCGCGCGGTTGCTCGCCGTGGAGGTTCGAGTCCTCCCTGGGGCATGGGTGTGTGTGTGTGTGTTGTCCTTAGGTGAGTTTACCTAGGTTTAAATAGTGTGTAAGCTACGGACTGATGACCACGCAGTTTGGTCCGATAAATTTACAAACATTTGAACATTTTTTTTCATACATTCTAAAATCTGCTTAGGCCGTAAATAAGATTTAGGCCACTACGGTCGGGGGTTCGAATCCCCCCTCGGGCATGGATATTTGTGCCGTCCTTAGTTGTAAGTAGTTCATAAGTAGTTTGTAAGTTTAGGGACTGATGACCCCGTAGTTAAGTCCCATAGACTCTACAAACATTTGAACATTTTTTAAGATTAAGGGGTATTACTTTTTCAAATCCGATAGTATGTTATGACTTTTTTGCCGCAGTGTATTGGGCTACGCGAATTGACGTGCGGGCAGTGTGAATTGGCCTTGTCGCCTGTTATACAACGCTCCATCTGATTTATACATTCATTTTAATTTTGGTGTTGCTGGAAAACACTACACAAACATTTCACTACTAGCCATGTTTACGAATACGAACGTTATGTCCAAGTAATGTCAGATATTTAACCTCCAAATAAAACAGCTGTAGTGGCAAGGAAGCTGTATACTACTAGCGCTCCAAGCGATCACATTTCTCACTGCAGGAAACAGAAGACGAGCGATTTCTTTGATCAAATCTAGGCCGAGGCCTTCGATTTGATGAAATATTAGACGACGTCCCCATGACACTACGTCCAATTTTTCTTTGTCCAATTCTTTGACAAATAATTTGATAGTGTAATACCGGCCTAAGTAATTTAAGTAGTTCGTAAGTCTACGGACTAGTCTTGTGTAGTTCGCGAACGAACTAGTTCGGAAGAGCGCTCCCACAGGCGAACTACACTAACTAGTTCGCAGATCCCTCGCCTCTTAGTTCGTCCGCTCCTTTTCCGAAGACTGACGGGGAACAGCGAGAGGACGCGAGAGCTCGCAGAATCGCGTGATTCCCTTCTGCCAGTTACGTTCATTTCGAGCTGAGATGCAGCTCAGCTGTAGTTTCATAGTTCACTGCCACAAGAAGTCTATTTTAAAAATGAAGTATTACGAGTACTCTGTATGCAAAGTAGTTGAATACCATTGTATCACCTATTCGTGTAAATAACTGTTTTATTTGCCTAAGTACTTCATGTCAAATTGCCCAAAAATACGGATAATAGCACACGCTTTGGCAACAATGATTCATTATATAAAAAGCTGTCATAAAAAAAAGCTCTTTTAGTAGCGGCAGCAAAAGCCAAAAAGAGCGGACGAACTAGGAGCAGCGGACGATTGTGCCAAACGTATCTCGCTTCATAGTCCGTTGGATTCTTTTCCGAAGACCGACGGGCAATAGCGATATTGCGCGTAGCAGAATTAAAAATCACGTGTTTGCCTTTTGCTGATCAGTCATTTCGAGGTGAGCGTCTGCCTGCTACATTACATAGTTCAGTGCTACAAAAGTTTTGTTTTGATGTGTTCTGCACTCTGCAATATCTCACTAATAAATTCCATAATGCCAAGATAGAGATAACTCTAAACTTAAACGCGAGAAATTATCCACAAACTGTTTCTTTTGGTTTGCGTGATATCGTTAGCAGCTCAAGCAGCAAGCGCATGAAGCAGCTAGGTGGGGCAACTTCCCCCTCCAACTGCACGCGCAGACCACGCCGCTCAGCCGTTACTGGGAGCGGACGAACTAAAAGAGCGAACTAGTTCGTGAGCGCTCCCGATCGCGAACTATTATGCGCAAGTTTACTAAGGACCGATGTCCACTACTTTGGTCCCACAGCTATACAAACATGTGAACATTTTTTATTCTAATTATATATAATAACAGTGACATTAGGATAAAATAAAGTACATAAAATTTTTAAAAAGCTCCATTATACCTTATGTAAATTTGGAAATATAAATGGAATAATTTCAGCACAAGAACACGTACTAAAGCAAATATAATAATAATTTTGTGTGGCTAAGTGACTTGGTACAAGTCTTTCGATTGGATGCTACTCCGGCACCTAACATGTCCCTGACTTATTGAAGTTATCCAACAGGGGAAAGGAAATCTACAGTTTAATATGGAATCCGAACAATGTGTCGTTTCTGATGACTGCTCACTTCGCTGAGAGGTGATGGCTTGAATAAAAAATTCAAAGTCAGAAAATTCGTGATACCAGAGTGTTTCGAACTCGTGTCCTTTCGCTCTTCAACCAAGAACTTCACCGCTATCCAGACTTCAACCTGAATGATAGGCAATTACTGGATACTTAACCAAACTACATAAAAACATTTAATTTGCAATTAAAATACAATTGGAATTATCGTGGACAAACATTGCCAAATATCGATGAGAATTGGAAATACAGGTTAATTATAATTAAACTTTCAAAACGTTCTAAAAATAACACCATGGTCGCGTTGAAATGGGAGCAGGCTTGACTTCAAAGCCAACTGAACACAGCACTTATACTCAAAGCACACTTATTACGAACTCAACATACAGGCAGCACAGACTGCCTCTCAGGCAGAGTGCTCTGCTATTTATACACAGACGGAATTTACCAGAAATTAGAAGAACAGTTAACATAAGAAACAAGTAGAATTTACAAGTGAACATAAGAAAGATGTAGAACATTCTGGAATTGTTAATTACAAAGAAATAAATTTTTGCCGGTGGGCGGGATTGAACCGGCGACCTTCAGCACCACAGTCCGTGACACTATCTCCTGTGCCACGCCGGCAGTCGGTGGTCTCTCACGGCATAGTTCCCTCTCCCGGAGAAAAAGGAACCCGCTGTTATGATCCCTGTGGAGCCAGCTGCAATGTCCTGGATCTTGACCGTGTCATGGGTCCTCTGTATGACAGTTCAAGAGAATCCTTCCCTTCTCCACGATTATCGACGACAGACGTTCCTGTCGTGGCTTCATCAGGAACATTACCGTCCTTGAACAAGAAGCCATTGTCGTCTACCTGCTCTTCAGGATCGTAGTAAGGCTTCATGCGCAGGACGTGAACAATGTCTCTTCGTTTTTGACGTTTCAACGACGGCTCATAATACTAAACTTCCACTGACAGGCGGCGTATGACACGATACGGACCAAAGTATCGCTTCAATAACTTTTCTGACAGTCCAACCTTCCATACAGGGGTAAAAACCCATCCCAGATCTTCTGGGCTGTACACAACAGGTCGGTGCTTGTCGTTATACCGCTGACGGTCCTTCTCGTGGGCGTCCAGTGTCTGTATGCGAGCCAGCTGTCTTGCTTCTTCGACCCTGGTGATGAGCTGTTTAACATAGTCATCCTGAGTGTCGTCCGGTTGGAACGGGAACAGGGTATCCATTGTCGTCTCAGCTTCACGGCCATGGAGCAGGAAAAACGGAGTTAAGCCTGTGGTGTATTGTCTTGCCGTAATATAAGCAAATGTCACGACTGGCAGAATTGTATCCCAATCCTTCTGCTAAACATCGACGTACATCGACAGCATGTCGGCTAACATCTTGTTAAAACGTTCCGTAAGACCATTTGTCTGAGGATGGTATGCAGTTGTCATTCTGTGGACAATGTCGCACCGTGACATTACCTCTGATACTAGTTTAGACTGGAATACTTTTCCACGATCAGATATCATGACACGTGGTGCTCCATGCTTCAAAATAATGTCTTCCACAAGGAATTTTGCGATCTCTGGAGCTTCTGCAGTCGGCACAGGTTTGGTGACAGCATAGCGTGTGAGGTAGTCAGTGCAGACTATTATCCAACGGTTACCGGTTGTCGACTTCGGGAACCTCCCTAAATGATCTATCCCAACTCGGCGGAATGGAGTTACTGCCGGCGGAATCGGTACGAGATGCCCTGGAGGTAATTGCGGCACATGCTTCCGTCGCTGGCACTCTTTACAGTGACTCACATAGTGCTTGACAGATCGGTAGAGACCTTTCCAGTAATACCTGCGTCTGATTCTTTCTAGGATCTTCACGAATCCCAGATGACCGGATATTGGAACATCGTGGAAATATTTGAGAATAGCTGGCTGGAGATGAGCTGGAACAACCAGTAGCCATTTGGGGCCCAGTGGATCGTAGTTGCTCTTATACAATGTTCCGTTTATAAGTTGGAACTCTCCGTTCTCTCCATTGGTCGGTTCTCCTTTCGTCGTTTTTAATAGTGCTGGATCTTCCCTCTGTTCCGCTGTAACGTCATCTAATTCAGTGAGGGCTAAAATTTCATTAATGCTGTTTTGTTTCACTAATGGATTACTCGAAAGACAGTCGGCATCCTTGTGTTTGCGCCCGTTCTTGAATACCACTGTGACATCATACTCTTGCTAGTCGACCTGATGGATCCTTCAAGCTAGTCAGCCAACACAAAGAATGGTGGTCTGTCACGACGGTGAATGGTTTGCCGAATAAATACGGCCGTAACTTGTTGGTAACCCAGATAACTGCGAGACATTCTTTTTCGATTGTAGAGTAGTTTATCTCGGACTTTGAGAGTACTCTTGATGCATAGGCTATCACTTTTTCAGCACCTTCCTGAACTTGTACAAGCACTGCACCAATCCCATAACCACTTGCGTCTGTGTGAAGTTCCGTTTCTGCATTCTCGTCGTACAAGGCTAGCACTGGTGCGGAAGTTAGAGCCTCCTTAAGTGCCCGGAAAGCTCTTTCTTTTGTCTCATCCCAGTAAAACATGGCGTCTCCCTACAGAATTTCTTGTAATGGACGTGCCTTGTTACAAAATCCTTTTATGAAACGTCGGTAGTAGGAGCACAGCCCGAGAAAACTTCTCACATCACGAATGCGCTGAGGAGTTGCAAATTCTGTGACTGCCCTTACTTTATCTGGATCAGGACGGACACCATCTCCATTGACTAGGTGCCCCAGGATTTTTCTCTCTTTGGCGGCGAAGAGGCACTTCTTTGGATTGAGGCGGAGACCTGTAGTCTGAACACACTTCAACACAATTGACAGGCGACTCAGATGTTCTTCGAATGTTTTCGAGAAAACGACTATGTCATCTAAATAGTAGGGACACGTCGTGCGCTTAAGGTGTCGAAGCAAGTTGTCCATCATGCGTTCGAATGTGGCTGGAGCATTACATAATCTAAATGGCATTTCTATAATTTCATAGAGGCCGTCAGGTGTAATAAAAGCCGTCTTCTCCCTATCAGCTCCGTCAACCTCGATTTGCCAGTAACCTGTCTGCATGTCCATAGTTGAGAAGTATGTAGCTCCTTTCAAGCAGTCTAAGGTGTCATCAATGCGCGGCAATGGGTAGACGTCTTTCTTTGTGATTCTGTTCAGCCACCGATAGTCGACACAGAATCGCCATGTGCCATCCTTCTTCTTTAGGAGGACCACCGGAGACGACCAAGGACTCTCTGAAGGTTCAATAATGTCATCTCCCGAATTATCCGTCTTTCAGCTGGCGACACTCTATACGAACGCTGGCTAATTGGCGGATGATCCCCAGTATTGATACGGTGCTTTATCGTGGGACGTTTCGTCTGACTTTTCCCCTGCTGAGGTGTGAATGTACCCGAAAATTGGCGTAGTATTCCTAACACCCGCTGGCGTTGTTCCTTGGTCAGTCCAGGCCCTATTGGCAGTTCCACGTTTGTTTCCTCCAGCGTGTTGTCTGTACTAACAGCAGGGCATGGGTCTTCATTGATGACGTTGAGTTCACCGGCCTGGATTGGTTCAGCTGTCCCGATACACATTCCCTTGGGGATAAGTTCTGACTGCTCGTGACAATTTGTGATCCAAATCGTTCCTTGACCACCGGAAATGCTTATGATAGCCGCTGGTATGTAAATTTCTTTTGTGAGCCTGATAAACGTTTTACTATCAAAAAGAACTTCACAGTTTAACCAGTCATCTATGTTTGTGACTGCAACTCTTCTCATTGTCAACGGCGGTATCGTCACATTGTCAACGACGAATAACTTCCCAGAAAATTGTGTATTACGTGTATCTGGCGAAACAACTTCTTCAATTTGCAGCTCAGATCTTCCACAGTCAATGATAGCTTGGGATACCTGAAGGAAGTCCCATCCGAGGATGACATTGCGACTACATTCCGTTAACACGACAAATTCAAACGGCTAGGTCCTGTTGTCGATGGTTATTCTTGCGACACAATTTCCTGCTGGATGGACGTACTTTCCATTCGCGACCTTCAGCACAGTTGCCCCCGTATCACAGAACATTGTCTTCTTGAGTGTGCAGCGGTAATTATCTGACAGTACAGAAAAAGAGGCTGTTGAATCAACAAGTGCACGGACAGGTTGGCCGTCGATTATGACGTCGATGAGATTTCCCGACATCTTAGCGACTGTCGTCCATGTAGGATTTTCATCTGTGGCGGATTCACCTCCGTAGATGGTCGCCTCGCTTAGTTTTCCTGGGTGCGGCGGCTAGGGGAGCGGCTGGTACTTCTGTACGGCGACGGTGAACGGGGAGTGACCTCGGGGAGTGACCTCATCTAGGGTACGGCGATGGGCTATTTCCCATAGGTCGACTGAACGCATCAGCAGGTGATTGCCTGGGATAGAACTGCTCTGATGGCTGACGTCTTGCGGCAAATTAATCCTCGAATACTCGCCTTCTCTCTCTGCAGTAGCGTACATGTCCAGGGCGCTCACAGTGGAAACACAGTGGTGTGTTGTCTTCTGTCATCCAGATGTCTGTCCTTCTGCGGGGCGTGATTGTTGCTGGGGGAGTTGGTTGTGGCCGCGTCGGCCGGTTCATTGGCTGCCGTTTGGCGGCTGCAGCGTATGTCATAGCAGGGCGATGCCATTCTTCACGTCGGGTGCGATTGGCGGGACAGACAGGAGCTAATGTCTGAAATACCTCTTCCTCAGCGGCGTCGGCTCGCACGTGACTTACATCCATGGCCATAATCGGATGCACGCTCGGTCTAATAGTTCCGGCTGCCATGGTGATGTAGCTGTTGCACAGGGTACCCGGCGCCTCCACCAAACAATGTCGCGTTGAAATGGGAGCAGGCTTGACTTCGAAGGCAACTGCACACGGCAGTTATACTCAAAGCACGTTTATTACGAACTCAACATACACGCAGCACTGACTGCCTCTCAGACAGAGTGCTCTGCTATTTATACACAGACAGAATTTACTAGAAATTAGAAGAACAGTTAACATAAGAAGCAACTAGAATTTACAAGTGAACATATGAAAGATGTAGAACATGTTCAAATGTTTGTAAATCCAAGGGACTGAAATACGTTGGTCACCATTCCCTAAGCTTACAAACTACGTACCGGTACTTAAACTTTTTAAGAGAATATATAAAACTTTGTACAAATAACAGGTGAATTGGTTGTATTACAGGAATTGTGTTACATGGCACGGGAATCGAACTACCTACAGCAAAACTTACACCTTAGGCTGTGTTCACAGTGACTCTGATATCGGTGGATTTGACCGAAGATCGGCATCGGCGGATCGTTTCAAATCAGCACACCGCTATGGGCACGGTCACAGTGTAGCCCAGGGCCGGCGCAAGGCACGTGCGAAACGTGCGGCCGCACGGGGCGGCACTTTTCGGGGGGCGGCAAATCTGCCGATCCCCCCCCCCCCTTTTTTTAGGACAAAGTCAACATTCATGGATTCGGAAGCAAACCTCGGAAGAAGGAGCTTCGAGAACTGTGGCAAGGAGCTTCGATTACCTGCCGGCCGCCCCTGTTGAATAAGGGGTGGCAGGGGGACTAATTTCTTCCTCGCCACTGTGGCAGCACCTTCCTGTTTACGCCGTAGGAACACACAGGGAGCAGCAGTCTGGCTTACACGCCAGTATTCTTATGGAGCGTTGCCAGTCTGTTACGCGCCTTGCGTTTACTCAAAACTGATATTGCAGAAAACGAAATCTAATTTGGAAATTCAAATACAATGTTCAATACTGCGATTGTATGTGTTAAGCCTCAAGCAATTTTTCTAAGCCCTTCAATGACAGTTCCCGAGTGTTTTATTCTTCCCGCATTATGGATAAAAATGGTTGAACATTACTAGTCAAACATGTCTAACACCTACAATGACTAGAGGTATTCCGAATGGGTAAATACGCAGCGAGTAATTACCAGGTATAAAGACATTGGTAGTAAGTCTGGCATAAGTTGTGTTTCGACGTATTTTTCAAAATTTTTGCTATCCGTTTCTGAGTGATAGTCAAACGTTTTGGTTTTTGAGCCATGAAACACCTATCTGCGCCTGCATGAACAACAACTAAACTCTGACCGTCACTTTTGTTTGACAATACTATTCGCACACTATCACTTTGCCAACATTTATTTACTGTATACGGTTTTCCGTTGAATACATTTTTTATCTGTTCACAACAACTGAAAAATGTTTATTTACGTTAATTGTGTGAGTTCATGTTGCGCAGGATTAACTGAGCGGTCTAAGGCGCTGCAGACATGGACTGTGCGGCGGAGGTTTGAGTCCTCCCTCCAGCATGAGTGTTTTTTGTCTTTAGGATAATTTAGGTTGAGTACTGTGTGTGAGAGCTTAGAAACTGATGACCTTAGCAGTTATGTCCCACAAGATTTCACACACATTTGAACATTTTCGTAAATTCACAAGGCTTGTTAAAATTAGCTATATTTTTTCAATCGGGTTTAACTCTATTTTTGAGCTGGTGCCCAGCGACTGTTGTGTACAAATCTGTAGAGAATGGCCGGCCGCGGTGACAGAGGGGACTAAGGCGCTCCAGTCACGGTCTGCACGGCCAAAACGATCGGGGGTTCGAATCCCCCCTCGGGCATGGGTATTTGTGTCGTCCTAGTTCGTAAGTAGTTCATAATTAGTTTGTAAGTTTAGGGACTGATGATCCCGTAGTTAAGTCCCATAGACTATACAAACATTTGAACATTTGATTTGTAGAGTATGTCACATATGAGTCGCTTTTTTTGTTTTTATTTTCCAGATCTACATATATATTACGGGCACAGTGTGGCTATTCGCAATGCTTTACGTTTACATCTATACCTTCATGCTTAACGTAACTGTCAACCTGGCGGTTTACATGTAAGCACATATTAACAGCTTTTGAGACTGGCCACTCAGCGGCCGAAACCTAGGTAGATGTGAAAAGTAAAAACAAATATTGCGATTCATTGCTGACATTTCCTTTAGATTTGTTTAAATGAAATTCCACAAACGTTTTGAAAAACAAAAAATCGTGGGGTTGGAGGGGGAGGGGCGGCAATTTAGCAGCTCGCACGGGGCGGCACATCGGCTTGCGCCGGCCCTGGTGTAGCCGATCTCATCGCCCGAACGTAGACACTTCGGACGACAGTCGGTGAAATTCAAATATGTTTTGTTATCCTCGGTCAAATTGACCGACATTTTCACACAGATATGGACTGTGAGAAACGGATTCATTTATAAAAGAATGATATTGTGGCACCAAGAAGACCATGAAAATCACAATCGGGATACCGGTATAGTAGGGAATCTATGGGCTGATATTGCAGTTTATTGGAAACCGTAAGTTGGTTGAATTCTTGTCAGACCTTTTAGGCGTAAATAATAAACTTAAAAACAAAAAACTCTGGCGTACCGGTATCTTATTAATGTAGCGACTATCATGCTATTTTGCTTTGTGATAATCGCGTTTAGCTATCCACAAATTATCATTACTGGTTCTGGCGTTCTTCAACAAGGTGGTGATCTGTTTTATGAAGTGACTTACAATTGTGGTGTTCGTGTGCTTTCGCTTTTCAGTGATTTCCGTATTAAAGATTGTCTTATTCTAAACTTTATACTTATCTTTCATAAATATACTCAATGACAGTCATTGAAGGTCAATGTAAATTAAATTCGTTCATCATAAACGGATGTCTCTGGATAGCCTATAACTGTGTTATTCATGGATTTATGTACTGAAAAACTGCACACATTATGTATTTTTATGCTTAGCACAATGCATTTCGTACATTTTACGTAAATAGATTTACGTTTCCATGTGTGATTTTATGCAGTTCTTGCACAGATGTAGCCTTTTTGAGATTACTAGAATGATTGAAATCGTACATAATAAATCTTGGCAAGTTTTTTTAATACTAAATAGTACTTCGGTCTATACTCGCAAGTATTGTGTCAGCTACATTAACTGCATATCAAAACACAAAAATCGTCACTTACACTTTTTTTGTATAAAGGTAGGTCTATGTCATGATTATTGTGTTTGACATTGTGAGTAATGGAAAAGGTACATTTCCTTTAAGCAGACAGAGAAAATTACGGTTTCTAACATTAGGTTAAAATACATACCTCAAGATTTGTTCCGTCCGATTTCACGAACTTCAGTAACCTAAAAAAGACAACTACATTATTAAGGGTCAACTGCCAATTTTTTGCACTATGCAGATACCTTATCTAAATCATTTTGCAGTTGCTTTTGAGCTTCAGGTGACTTTACTAACCGATAAATGACAGCATCAGCGGCGAACAGTCTAAGACAGCAACTCCTATCGTCTCCTAAATCGTTTATAAAAATAAGGAACAGTAGCGGCCCTATAACAGTTCCCTGTGGAACGCCAAATATCACTTCTGTTCTACTCGATGACTTCCTGTCAACTGCAACGAACAGTGTCCTTTATGACAGAAAATGACGAATCCAATCACATAACAGTTCACCAAAGTTTCAATGCAGTCGAATGAATGGTTTATGAACAACTGTGACTATATACCATCGGCACGCAATTTGATTAGAAGACACTTGTGAGGTACATTGCCACAAGGCTTCCGGAATTTTAGAAATACGGAATCTCTTTGACATCCCTTGTTGATAGCACTCATCTGAACCTTCATATTTATTATTCTTGCTGAAACACCTTGTATATGAGACTCCTTTTTATAGATGCTCCTCACAACAAGCAAAAGCACAAAGCAAATACTCCAGAATTTGTATCAAGAACAGCTGTCAGAATGTGTAATTCAGAACTAGATACCCATGGAGTATTAAAACAATTTAAATCACGTAAGAAGTCTCCCGGTCCCGACTGTTTACCAATTAGGTACCTTTCTGAATATGTTTAGGGTACAGCCCCATAACTATAATATACAAGCGCTCGCTCACTGCACATTCTCTACCCCAAAGACTGGAAAGTTGCAGAGGTCACTCCAATATTCAAGAAAGGCAATAGGAGTAATCTGCAAAATCACAGACCAGTATCATTGACATCAGTTTCCAACAGGATTTTAGAACATATACTTTCATCAAATATTATGAACTACCTCGAATTGAACAACTTATTGTCCCATAGTCAACACATATTCAGAAAGTATCATTCTTGTGATGTGGTGAGTGCTATCGATAAGGAGTCTCGTGTACAAGGTGTTTCAGCAAGAATAATAAATATTTTAGGAGATGGCAGTATAGACGATTTGAAGGAGCCCTTGTAAGGCAAAAACTATATAAAAATAAACTTGTAGAACATGCATACTTGTTCTTTTAATTCAATATGACGACGTTCTACCAAGAATCAGTAGAAAAGTACTCATTTGCCTTTAAGTTTGTTTGTTTTACATACTAACTGCTGTATTTCAATAAAAATTGGGCACAAGGCATTCTGATTATTTATTTTTTGGTTCAAATGTTTGTAGAGTCTATGGGACTTAACTACGGGGTCATCAGTCCCTAAACTTACAATTTACTTATGAACTACTTACAACTAAGGACAGCACAAATATCCATGCCCGAGGGGGGATTCGAACCCCCAACCGTAGTGGCCGTGCAGACCGTGACTGGAGCGCCTCAGTCCCCTCGGCCACCGCGGCCGGCTATTTTTTGGTCTTTGTTTATATATCACCAACTAAAATACATACCATTCCTCCTGAAACACCATGGAAAGTAAAGTTTTGATGTTAGCCAGTCACTTGTGATGGTAACATGGATTCAGCAACTGGAAATCATATCATTGTTAAGGAGTTTTTGTTTATAATAAGTAATTGGAGAAGAAGTAATAACAAGAAGTAAAAACAATAACCCAAAATTGTTGAGACAAGTCAATGACACTAGAAAACATCAACTTGATTGTTGTTGTAATGGTCTTCAGTACAGAGACTGGTTTGATGCAGCTCTTCTGAGCAAACCTCTTCATTTCGTCATAAGAACAGCAACACACATTCATTTTAATCTGCTTGCTAAATGTCTCTCTCTGCAATTTTTCCCTCCAATGCTAAATTTACGATTCCTCAATGTCTAAGAATGTGTACAATCAAGCGATCTCTTCTTTTAGTCAAGGTATACTAATAATGCCTTTTCTCCCCAATTCTGTTCAGTACCTCTCCATTAGTTACACAATCTACCCATCTAATCTTCAGCATTCTTCTGTAGTATCACATTTCAAAAGCATCTATCCTCTTCCTGTCTAAACTATCTATCGTCCAAGTTTCACTCTCGTACAAAGCAACACTCCACACAAATGCCTTCAGAAAAGACTTCCTTGCACTTAAATTAATATTCAATGTTCACAAATGTCTCTTTTTCGAAAACGCTTTACTTCCCATTGCCATTCTGCATTTTATAACCTCTGTACTGCGACCATCGCATGTTATTTTACTACCCAAGTAACAAAACTCACCTACCACCTTTATTGTTTCGTTACCTAATCTAATTCCTTCACCATCACCTGATTTGCTAAGACTGCATTCCAGCAGCTCTGTTTTGCTCGTGTTAATGTTCATCTTATAAGCTCTTTTCAACACACTGTCCATTCTGTTCAACTGTTCTTCCAGGTCCTTTGCTGTCTCTGAAAGAATTACTATGTCATCAATAAAACACAATGTTTTTATTTCTTCACCCTCAACTTTAATCCCTATTCCAAATTTTTCCTCAATTTTTTGCTCAATGTACAAACTGAATAACATTGGAGAAAGGCTACAACCCAGTCATACTCCCTTCCCAACTAATGCTTCCCTTTCACACCCTTCGATTCAAATAATTGGTCTGGATTTTGTCCAAGTTGTAATTAACCCTTTTTTCCCTATATTTTACCCCTGCTGACTTCAAAATTTGAAAGAGTGTATTCCAATCAACAATGCCAAATGCTTTCTCAAAATCTACAAAAGCTAGAAATGTAGATTTGCCTTTCCTTAATCTATGTTCTAAGATAAGCCGTATCGTGAGGATTACCTCCCGTGTTCCTACATTTCTCCTGAATCGGAACTGATCTTCTCCGAGGTCGTCTTCTACCAGCTTTTCCATCCTTGTATAAAGAATTGCAACCATGACTTATCAAACTGATGGTTCTGTAATTTGTTTATCAGATGATTACGAACACTCACCTGAGAACTTGTTGGCTGGATAAATAGTTAACATTTAAGCACAGACTCAATTAGTGCAAAATTCCTGTAAAGGCTATAGGCTCTGAAAGCTAGAAATATAGACAATTTGTAATTCTCTTAATCTTTATTATTTTAGTGCATCATTATGTTTAAATTAAGCGCAGGAAAATTTCTGCCATAGAAGAGTTTCAACCACGACACCTTGGTTTTTCAAGAATGTTCATATTTACCACTTAAGTCACCCAAGAACATTTTCCCAATGCATCATCTCACACTCAAAAAAAAAAAAAAAAAAAAAAAAAAAAAAAAAAAAAAAAAATAAAAAATAAATATATATATATATATATATATATATATATATATATATATATATTTTTTTTTTTTTTTTTTTTTTTTTTTTTTTTTTTTTTTTTTTTTTGCTGCATGTCACTACAGTTGTGCAAGTATAATATGACACTTCAGTTCAGACTATTGCTACTTAATAACCCGAATTGTTACCAAAATTCTAATGGTAACTGCTACCATATTTTAATTACTAATTTCTGTCAAAATTAATCACACAGGGCATAATTTCCATTCTTAGTGATGGTGCTTGTTAGTGTACAGTTGCAGGACAGATTAAGTAGTAGAACTATTACATTACCAACTTACTTGCTTATGTAACCAAAATACTGACAAAAATAATAAAAAATGAAATGGCAAAGAAAAATGAGGATCTGTTACTTGACAATCAATTTGGCTTTAGGAAAGGTAAAGCTTCCCATTGAGGCAGTTCTGACATTGTGCTTGATAAAAAAAAAGGAAGACAGAAGCAAATACACATTCCTAAGATCTGTAAACAAATAAAAATATTTAACAATGCAGAATAGTACAAAAGGTTAAAAATTCTGAGAAAAACTGGACTAAGCTATAGGGAAAAATAAGTAATATACAATTCGAACAACAAGGAGAAGGATGACCTAGAGCAAAATATTCCAATTAAAAAGGCTGTAAGACAGTGATTCAGTCTTTTATGCCTTGCAATTCAGTCTATAAATCGGTGAAGCAATGGGAGGAACAACAGCAAGCTTTAGAGCGGTATAAAAATCTAGGGTTCAAGGACACCAATGATAAGATTTGCTGATGATATTGCTACTCTCAGTGAATGTAAAGATGGCTTGTTTTATAGAATGGACAGTGTAATGAGTACAGAATATGGACCGAAAGCAAAACGGCAAAAGACAAAAATAACGAGAAGTAGAAGACACGGAAATAGTGTGAAACTTCAAAACTGGTAATCATGAAGTACATTAAGTTTAGGAATTCTGTTACCTTGCAAGCAAAATAAACACAGACAAAGAGAGCATTCCTGGTGAAGAGAAGTCTGGTATCAAAACTAGTCATTAATTTTAGAAAGAAATTTCTGAGAATGTACAGTTGAAGTGCAGCACAGTATGGTAGTGAATCATGGACACTGGGGAAAACAGGAACATAAGAGAATTGAAGCATATGAGAAGCGGTGCAATAAAAGAATGTTGAAAATTAAGGGAAGACAGATACAAATACATCCAGCAAATAATTGAGGATGTAGGGTGCAGGCACTGCAGTATTGAGTAGCTATCCAGTACTTACCTCAGTTTGGTACCACCGATAGTAAAACAAAAAGAAGACAAATGACAACAAAACTAAAAGTTTCCACCCACCCAGAGAGAGAGAGAGAGAGAGAGAGAGAGAGAGAGAGAGAGAGAGAGAGAGAGAGAGAGAGAGAGAGAGAGAGAGGGGGGGGGGGGGTTAGTATAGATTTTGGCCAGACGGGTGGTGGGAGGAGATAATATGTTGGAGGGCGAGTTCCCACCACTGTAGCTCTGAGGGACTGGTGTTACTGTAGTTGGTAGTATCCAAATGGCATGTGTGGTGTAACACGAGCCAAGGTCCCTGGAGTCCTGCTGGAGGGCATGTTCTGCCATAGAATATTGACTGTCCCCCAGACGAACAGTCCATCTGTGACCAAAATTGCATTCAGCCAATTTGTTGGTGGTCATACCAACATAAAAGGCTGTGCAGTTGATCACACATCAGTTGGTAGATTACATTTGTTATTTCACATGAGGCCCTACCTTGAACTGTATGGGTTTTTTCTGTGATAGGGCTGGAGTAGGTGGTTGTGGTAAGGTGCATGGGGCAGGTTTTGCAGCGGGGTCAGTTACAGGAGTAGATAGTATTAGTTAGGAAGGGTCATTTACGTATGTGGTAAGGGTTGAAAAGGATGTTGCAAAGGTAGGGAGGAAGGTGAAAGGCTACTCTAGGAGGTGAGGGGAGGATACTTTGGATGGATGATCTCATTTCAAGGCAGGACCTGACAAGGTCACAGCCCTGATGGAGCAATCTGTTAAGGCATACCAGGCCGGGATTGTACAGGGTGACTACGGGGGTACTTATGAATCATCAGGGGTAAGGAATATTGTTACTGGAAGAGGAGGAATGGACTACTCAGGAGATCTGCTTACAGGCAAGGTCTTTGGGATAGTTGTGGGAGAGGAAAGGTTGTTTGAGAAGGTGGTTTGGGATTCATCATTGGAACAGATACATTTGCCTTGGATGCCTAGGCTGTAGGGAAGGGATTGTTTGATATGGAAGGAATGTCAGCTAGCAAAATGGAGGTAATGTTTGTTTGTGGGTTTAATATGGAACGAAGTGTGCATGTGGGAGGCGAAGGTGAAGATTAATTGAATATTACCTTCATCTACCTTACAGCAAATAAAATATTAAAGAATTTTAAAAAGGGAGACATTTTACACGTTGGCTGCCACACGCTTAGTGAAGGATGTTTTGCCTCCACGCTGGGCCAGGCCGAGCATGACGACTAGGGCTAAACTGATATACAGTCATCATTCCAAGATTGTCTTTCAAACCACATTGACCCACAGAATATGTTTCACGTATCTGTGTCTGTATTGGAAACATGCAAACCAATCCTATACCACACTGAAAAGAATGGGGCTTGTAGCTGCCAATGGCCACACGGCATCAGGCGTAAGGCATTGCTGTAGCCACCGCCGGCCATGCGGTGTGAGGTGTAACACATTGCTGTGGCCAGGGCAGCCACACGGCAGTCAACGTGTTAAATTATCAACATCGTATCTCAGACTACCATACCTGCCCCTCAACATCACCCACTTATGAGTTTATTACCTATGTAACTGTAAAACTGACATGAGTAGAATTCATATTAAGTTGCACTATAAGAAACACAAGACATGTTATATATTAAGGAATGTTGTGCTCATGACCATCAGCTTGTTTGCCTTAAAGGTCCTTATGAATTCTAGGTAACACTACCATGTGGACTCAGATAACAACTGACAAAGTGGATTCAACATTTATTTTTTTGCACTCTATGATTTTGAACGCAGCCCACGGTTTCTCAATATCTAGGATGTCCCAGGAAGATTGAACAATATTCAGCAATATGACAAGAGCAATCAAAAACATTGTATGTACTTATGCTCCATTCTGAACACATTAAATACATTTGTATTTGTTTTCCATTAATACAAGTTTTGTTATGTACTGAAATGTAGAACAATTAGTAAATACTACAACATTCACTTTACAAAGTATGAATTGATGTAGCATTTTAACAATATGTTCATATTCCTGCATTGGTTGTTGAACTACACATTCAGAAGAAAAATGGGAACTTAGAAGAAGAGCTGTTTCACACAATGAGCTAAACTCTGGTAAGCACTCTATGATCAGGAATTCAACAAATGAGAAGGTGCAATGGTATTCTTCAACAGCAGCAAGAGACCCACCAATACAGAAGGCATAAACATAGAACAAATCTGCACATTACTTGTTTGTGTAGAAATGTGGTATTTCTGCCTTCATGTGTACAAATGCAATAAACTGATACTTAATATAATAATGTAAAATCCAGGTTGGAATTAATAACATAGTAAGGACAGTTTACAACTCACCACAAAGACGTGGCGACAAGCTGCGACAGGCACATACAAAAGACACACACATACAACACTTTCAGCTATCAGCCATGGCCTTCTTCAGAAATTAGAACACTCGCGCAATCACACAGGCACACAACACACTCATACAACCATCACCTCCGGCTGCCGCACTTCGAAGTGCCATAGCTGTACCATAGTCTAGCAGTCTAGAACTTCATTTTTGTATAGTGTTGTCTTTCAGCGGAGAAGTACTTCTTATCAGTGGCACTTTTGGGGCAAACTCAGACAGATGAGAGCCATTCACCAGAAAATCCTCCAGTGTACCTGTCAGCTAAGTCTTGTACGCTGCTTTCATTATTTGGTCCTTGCTCTGGTAAGACATTTTTCATGCCATTTCCAGTTGAATTGTTGTGTGTGAAACAGCTGATGAAGTGTGTTAGGACTCGCAGTTGCCATCTGGTGGTGGTTGGTAGCTGGGCGGAGATGCCGCCTAGTCAGGTCTGCCCCCTGGGAGAAATGCTGGAACCCCCAGGGCAGCTTGACCACCACCGCAGGCCCGCCGGCAGGTATACTGCTTTGTTCCGATGCCGCCCCAGCCCTCGTGCTGGGTGCGCGACACTCGGCACGGCAGACTGGTTCGAGGCTCCGTCGCTAACGGACGCATGTCGGACGTCTCAGAGGGCTACCGCTTGTAGGCTCCTCATATTGTAACACAGTAGTCGCGGCTGGCAAAACATTTGTGTAACTGTTACTAATAAATGCTTAAATATTATAATTCAGTTTACGTCTTGATTAATTGAGAAGGTGGAAACGATGGGGAGATTCTAGTCTCACATTTATACGCCTTCACTTAATGTACGTGCAACCAGAGGCTCGTACATTTGGTCCTCCGGGCCGGATTCAGTGACCACGAAAACGTAGACCGCAAGATTTAGTGTTCACGCGGAAGCGCATTCGCAACGAGTTACCTTCCGGAAATGAACTTTGTAGATCACGTGTGTACTGCACATGTTCGCGGCTTGTAAGCGCCACTGTGTGTCTCAAGGTCTGTACGGGACAACGCAAATAACAGCCTTGACTACGGTGTGTGAGTGCAGTACTTGTGACCGGCTATTGCATCACGCGCGATCGCGTTAAAGCGAGCACACGGTACCGCCATCGTCTCCGACCAACCAGCAGCTTGGCGCCAACGGAAGCTGCGCCTCGCACCACGTCTGCCGACGGCATCACGGGACTCCGCGGCCGCCACCTCTGCACTGCCTCAGCGCCGCTACAGCCTTGGTGACTGTTACCGCTTGGCATCCTATTTCTAATCTGCTCTTCCCTGCAATGGAGCCAGCAGCAAGAGCTCGGTTAGTCAAGCACAGAGGGCTTGCAAAGGCAGCTCTTTCACGCTTGAGTAATTCAAAGCAAGATGCAGAGACACTTAGCATTGAAATCTTGGAATATAGATTAGGCAAATTGGCGCAAATTCAAGCGGATTTTGAGTCCCCACAATCCCAACTCGAAATGGACGATGAATTGACAGATCACAGTAGTGATAGGGCAGATTTCGAGGTCTCTTGTGAACACATTGAATGTACCATACGGGGTTTATTGAAGAGGCACGCTCAGAAGCCTGAGCCTGCCAACTCTTAATCATTCGAGCAATGTTAGCAATTTGAAATTACTTGCCATCAATTTGCCAACCTTTGAAGGGGATTATCTCAAATGGTCATCCTACAGAGATGCTTTCTCGAGTCTCGTCATGAATAATGACTCAATTGACGATATTCAAAAGTTTCATTATTTAAATTCAACATTGCGAGGTGAAGCAAGGGACATTCTAAAACATTTACCAGTAACCTCAGAAAACTTCCCAGTAGCTTGGAGACTCATTACACAAAGATACAATAATCCAAAGATAGTCGCGGCCAGACATGCTAAGGCTTTATTAAATTCTCCTAGCGTCAGCCACGGTACGTCAACCAATTATCGGCAGTTGATTAACCATGTATGTAGCCATCTGAAGGCCCTAGAAGCTCTTAAGCCTGATGTGCCACTTCATGAAATTCTCCTTTCAGAACAAATATTGACTAGCATGCGTCCCACAGATCGTCAGGAGTGGGAGGAAAAAATGTCTGGGTCGACGTTCACCACATTGAACCAACTCATACAGTTCTTAGAGACAAAATGCCTAGCCTTTGAACTGATTAAATTTAGGGATTATACTCCCAAAGAGACGCAGAGTAGTAATGTGAAGAGAGCTCATCTGGCCAGTGCTGATGTTGAAGTAGTTTGTAAGTACTGTAAAAAGCATCACGCACTCACCGATTGCAAGGGATTTATTGCCTTAAATGTCAGGGAGAGGCGCGATTATGTAACTACTAATAAGCTCTGTTTCTTGTGCTGCCGCAGTGGTCATTATGCGCGTAGTTGCAAGCTTTCCTGTTGCAAATTGTGTAAGGGCAGGCACAATGTACTGCTCCATCAAGCAGCTGATTGTAAGCATAGTCGAAATGGTGAAGCTACGAATCAGTATGTAGCTCATCAAGCTGTAAGTGGTAATACAAACACCCACCACAATGCTTTGTTGGCGACAGCTGTTGTCAACATCAAAGACAGCCAAGGTGGGCAGCACTCTTGCAGAGTTTTGCTCGACAGTGCAAGTCAGCTGTCATTCATATCCAGGCGCTTGGCAGATAAACTGAAATTGAAGCGTATCAGGCAGTCATTTTCAGTAAATGGTGTGAATAATGCCTTCACAGCATCGGTGTCACAAACATGTAACATCGAATTGTCTTCTAGGTTTAGTGATTTTTCATGTGAAAACAAACTGTGCTATTGTGGATAATGTTACCAGTAACCTACCAGCGAACTATATAGATACAAGTTCCTGGAATATTCCATGTCAACTCCCACTCGCTGATCCAGGATTCAACAAACCTGGCCCCATAGATTTGATGCTTGGAGCAGAAGTCTTCTTCGATGTGTTGTGTAATGAAAGACTAGTGCAGCCGAATCATCCTTCACTAGTCGAAACAAGATTTGGCTGGATTTTGTCTGGCAGGATACTGGCGGTTCCACATAACACGCCTATTTCCACAGTGACATCATGCTTCGTCAGGGGTGATAGTCTAGATGCCAAATTGCAAGGATTTTGGGAACTAGAAGAAGTGAATACGAAGGCATTAAGCAAACAGGACAAATTGTGTGAGGCTCACTTTCAGCGCCGCACAACTCGTACCAAAGAAGGTAGGTTTGTAGTTCGATTGCCAATGAAGCCGGACTGCCAACCATTGGGTGAGTCACGACAACAGGCCCCTCGTAGATTGTACCACCTTGAGAGGAGACTTAAGGGGCAACCACAGTTGAAGGAATATTCTGCATTCATTCACGAATGTGCTGAACTAGGGCACATGGAGATCTGTGACTCTACAGAGGTTGTTGGTGAGCTTCTCGACCTCAGGAGGGATTAGTAGGGAGATCATTCCACCTCATGCCCTCCACTTTGGTGGACTGTGGGAGGCAGGAGTCAAGTCGATGAACTCACACTTCAAATGTGTTGTTGGCAATGCAATATTAACATCTGAAGAATGACCACACCGTATTGAGTCAGATAGAAGCGTGCTTGAAGTCAAGGCCATTGTGTTCTCTCTCTGACGATCTTGATTCTCCTGCTGCGCTCACTCCTGGTCACTTCCTAATTGGACAACCCCTTTGTACTTATCCTGAACCTTCTGTCCTGTAAATCCCTGCCAACCGGTTGCACAGGTGGCAACTCACCCAGCAAATGTACCACTCATTCTGGAGGAGGTCGTCAACGGAGTACATACACAACCTGCAGCAGCGCACCAAATGGACATCGGAGGCAGCCTGGCAACCCCAGACCGGCGATCACGTGCTGATCAAGGAAAACAACTTATCATCCCTCGTGTGGAAGCTGGGTGTCATCGTCGAGCTGTTTCCTGGTCCTGACAAGTGTGTTCATGTGGTGTTAATGAAGGCTGCTAACGGCCAGTTCAAAGGGCCCATAGCCAAGTTGTGTCCCCTCCCCAAGCAGTGATTTCTTCATTGTGTCAATTTGTATATATGTGTATTTTTTTATTGTGTTAGATGTATACTTTGTGTGTCTTGCTTGAAGTTGGTCCAGGCCTGTTTATGGCCACTTCTCTCATTGTTGCTATTGTGCCATTTCTTGTTTGTTTTGCCATTTCTTGTTTGTTTTGCCATTTCTTGTTTGTTTTGCCATTTCTTGTTTGTTTTGCCATTTCTTGTTTGTTTTGCCATTTCTTGTTTGTTTTGCCATTTCTTGTTTGTTTTGCCATTTCTTGTTTGTTTTGCCATTTCTTGTTTGTTTTGCCATTTCTTGTTTGTTTTGCCATTTCTTGTTTGTTTTGCCATTTCTTGTTTGTTTTGCCATTTCTTGTTTGTTTTGCTCATTTGAATTTTGTGTGTCAATGGTTGTGACTTTGAAAATGAGTATCCTCATTTTGAGTGGGAGGATGTTTGGACTCGTAGTTGCCATCTGGTGGTGGTTGGTAGCTGGGCGGAGATGCCGCCAGTCAGGTCTGCCCCCTGGGAGAAATGCTGGAACCCCCAGGGCAGCTTGACCACCACCGCGGGCCCGCCGGCAGGTATACTGCCTTTGTTCCGATGCTGCCCCAGCCCTCGTGCTGGGTGCGCGACACTCGGCACGGCAGACTGGTTCGAGGCTCCGTCGCTAACGGACGCATGTCGAACGTCTCAGAGGGCTACCGCTTGTAGGCTCCTCATATTGTAACACAGTAGTCGCGGCTGGCAAAACATTTGTGTAACTGTTACTAATAAATGCTTAAATATTATAATTCAGTTTACGTCTTGATTAATTGAGAAGGTGGAAACGATGGGGAGATTCTAGTCTCACATTTATACGCCTTCACTTAATGTACGTGCAACCAGAGGCTCGTACAAAGTGTAAAGGTGTTTTATATGATTAAATAAAATATTTACTTTGCAACTGACTATGAAACATCAATGTGAAATAGTCCAATGTGGCAATTACGATAGCTTTCAAGACTTAAGAACCCACCTCAAATAAAAACATGAATCACCCGATTAACCGCACTCCAACTCGGACAGCTCTACACATTCACATATCCAGCAGCTTGCAAAAAAAAAAACTGATGTAACTACCTGGCAGTGTATGGCTACATTATTCACCAGTAAAATTACCACTTACCTCTTCAGGCTTGTACAATTCTGAAACCAGCTCCAGTGTTTTCAAAAAACGTAAATTTCGCACTCTGCACTGGATACAGTGCCAGTTTTCTCTCTGTCAATGACACGTTCATCATTTGGCCTCATGTGAAGATGAACTTCAGGTGTTCTTACAACACCAGAATTCCTTACGCAGCCAGATTTAGTTTACCACACAGGTAAAACAAAATGTTAAGCTACCTCTCTTGGATGTTGTGGTGTACAGAAAACTGGAAGGAACATTGGGACACACTGTTTATCGGAAGTAAAGCCACACGGACCAGTACCACCAAGTCTCCAGCTGTCACCACTTACTCAAAGGGAAGGTGTTCTAAATATGCTGAAGCCTAAGACCAGAAATGTATCAACATGTGCTCTTAAACAAAAGGGCACACCATAACCAACACCCAAGGAGGATCCCCTAGAAGACATCACCTACATTCCATACGCAAGCAACGTACTTGGAAAAATCATCAAAATTTGACGACAACACATCAAATGCATGTAACGCCCGCCAGCAAATACCAAATCCTTTCCAAGAACAGTGAAGGACAATCTAGAACTCCAGAAATCTGGGGTTTATCACATTCCATGCGAATGTGGGAAAGCTTATGTCGGGCAAATCATTTAACAAGTTGAAGAAAGATGGACAGAACATAACCACCACACTGATCTCCAAAAGCCTACAAAATCAGCAATTGCTGAACATTGCTTGGAAACTAAACACAGGATGAAATATGAAGACACTGAGGTTATACACATCAGATCTCACTACTGGGATTGCGTATACAAGGAGAACATTAAAATCTGGCTATAGGAGAAGCACTTAAACAAGGACAGTTGATTTCCATTGAGTCAAGTGTGGAATCTGGCACTAAAATTTCTTCTATCACAGCTTAAGCAGAACACTGAACACGACAAAGGCAGAGCACAGACTGAGGTCCACTATTTGAGTCCAGAGCACGAGCTACCCCTACCATCGCAACATCCTGTTGTCTGTACATGCAGTCAGCGGAGGGGGGGGGGGGCAGGGATATATATCGTACCTGCCAGTTCAGCAGGAGTAACCTGACGATGACAGCATGTTACACCATCGAAAATTCATTCCACAACTATCAATCTAACTGGCCACATCCCCGAGAGACCTTTAATAACGTACATTATTGTTTTCAAAATGGAAGTTAAAGAAAATCAATTTCCATACCCTTGTCAACAAGTAAATGGAGTTAATGTTACCCAAAATAGTGAATTTTTGTCACAGTGCAAATCACTCATATAGGTCCAATGACAATAAAATGTAGCTCATAATTTTTGTGTTTCTGTAAACAGTAAGGCCCTCAGAAGATGACAGGTCACCACAGTTCATAAAGAATAAAAAGATTCTTGAGGTGCCACCATAATAGAGTTGGTGTCTGTGGGTGAGGGAATGATAACATTCCTAATGAATGTAAGGAAAAGTATATAACTTGCTCAAAGGCATGAACAGGCTAATAACTGTCAACCCAAATTGAGGTACATATATAAATTAATATCCATAGTTTATTTCCAAACAGTCTTTTGAACAGTAACTTCCATCAAAGTTCAGTGTGTTATAAATGAAAGAATATTCCTTTGGTATCTGATACAATTTCTCTGCAATTTACCTTGAACTACTGAGATTATATATGAGATGTAGGCTCACAAGATAACACCCTTTAAACAGAGCGCATTCTACTAGCTAGTACAGATGGTGAGTAACGGTACTGGTAACATGACCCAATACAACTGACATCATTACAGCTTGCTTTCGATAATAAGGTTTAAATCTAACAGAAGTTGGTGCTGTCAGAAGATGCAGATATATCTCAAATTTTGAAGAACTGCAAAGGGTAATATGGACTCTAGTCCCTCACAAAATCCCATTGCATGCTGCAGCACATAAAACTTCAGGTCTTCTGTGGGCCAAACAATAACTGTATCTGTCTGAAGCATGTAACGTGGTCTAATGATTCACAATTTTGCCTGTTTTGAAATTATGTATGGCACTGAATGCACAAACAACCCAATAAGAAGTCTAATCTTCAGGATGTTGAGGTCTAATTCAGGACACATGATTTTGCAATGTTCTGGAGGAAGTTATTCATACCATGATTTGGATCCATTTATTCAAGTTACCATACAGATGAACTTGGTTGTTTATTTCAACATTATTGGTGCCAAGTGTTGCCTTTCCACTTTAATACACATTATCACAACCCTGACTGGCACACTAAATCACCTGATATTAATATAGTGACAAATATGAGGGAGCATCTGGAACAGTAGGCAAAACAGTTTCAACATCCCAACAGTTTGATAAACAAAACCAACTAATCATTAATTAACAGCTTCAGCTGGGTAAAGCACATCTGAAGAAAATTGGAGACTGTTTCCTTCACTGAATGGAGACCATTATCATGGCTAGATATGTTAGACGATACAAGCATGTCATCTCCTTGGATGATTAATTTCCTGCCCAGTTGCAGTGGCGAATCCACAAGTCTGGTCACAGGAGGGGGAGTGGGTTGAGCTCAAAATCTTTGACCTTATTGTGCCTGCCCCGGATTCGTCACTTATGAACTCTAAATTGCCACACCCAATTCTTCAAGTAATAATTAATCCCACACATCTAAAGCATACTGTACTCTTCTTACTCTCCCACCCTACCGTCCATCATCCCCCTCACTCCCAAACAAAGTTTCCCACCTTCACAAGGCGCTGCTGACTGGCCAAGCTGCCAGTCACTGTGTTTCAACAATCAGCACACTTCTGTCTGCTTGGCATTGGTAGTAGAAGTAGCGGCAGTATCAAAGCTGTTCACAGCAACAGCTGCGCCAGCTTAGAGTTGAGGCGTGCCGATCGGTGCAGTTTGAAGGATTGCGTGCCCACAAGAAGAGCTTTTAACGGTGCAAACAGTCACCTTCTGTTTTCTGTTACGACCACTTGTGTGAAGAAGTGAACTTGATGATACAAAATGCTTAAACATAAACACGTTGTCCTTTCTATGAGTGACAAGTATGAGATTATTAAAAGGTTAAAAAAAGGTGAATCTGCAACCACTTTATACAATGAGTACAAGGTGGGTAAGTCCACAATTATGGATATAAAAAAGATGAGCATACCAAATTTTATAGCTATGCTTGATTCTACTGATGAATCAACAAGCCGTAAAACTATGAAGCTCGCCACTAACACAGAGCTAGATGCTGCTGTTTAAAGTGGTTTACACAAAAGAGATCTCAAGGAGAACCTATCTCAGGTCCTATTCTGTGTGAGAAGGCATGGAGGGCCTTCGAACTTTAAGGCGAGCACGGGCTGGTTAAAACACTTCAAGTCAAGACATGGCATTTGTGAGCTTACAATATAGGAAGAAAATCTGTTGGCTGATTCTTTCAAAGTCAAACTAAGGGACATATTAAGGGAAGAAGATTATGCTCTCGAAAATGTGTACAATGCTGACAAAACTGGACTTAACTGGAAAGCTTTACCGAGAAAAACTCTTGTTTCATGTCATGAATTAGCAGCACCTGGTCCTAAAACAAGCAAGGACCGTACTACAACTTTGGCTTGTGCTAATGCTACTGAACGTCACCGACTGCCTATGTTTGACATTGATGAAAGTGAAAAACCGTGTTGTTTCAAGCACGTTAATATGTCAGCCTTGCCTGTTGTCTACATCTCGGAAAAGAGTGCCTGGCTGGAAAGTACGATTTTTATGAAGTGGTTTCTGGATGTTTTCGTACCCTCTGTAAAATCTCATCAGCTAAAGTATGGGAAGAGGAAGAAAACACTACTACTTCTCGACAATGCACCAACTGATCCGTCATATGATATTTTAAACGAAAAAGATAAGTTCATAAAGGTAACATTTCTTCCACCTAACGTAATCTCCTTATTACAGCCCATAAATCAAGACCTTATTGAGACTTTCCAACAATATTACAGGAAAGAATTGTTGCACAAGTTATTGTTAGAAAGATAAGAGGATGGAGAAGAAAGGCTCTTAAGAAATCATAAGAATATTGACTTGAAGACGTTCATGAATGGATGAATATCGATGATGCAGATCCAGGACACAAAATCATGCAGGACAGCGAGATTGTAAATGTCGTCACTGATAAAGATGACGCAGCCAGCATCTCATCAATCAGTGCTCCAGAAAGTGAAGATTAAAGTATACCAAGAGCTTCTGAGGTGTTCACTTGTTTAGATACTGCCTTGTGATGGTTTGAAGCCCAAGATGAAAGTTTCAGATATCTGTAATGAAAAAAGTAGGTGACTTTTTTAAACATAAATTTTGTATACTGTGTGTATTGCATATGTAATATGTATGTTTTTGTTTAATAAACTGTACCACATACTATACATTCCTACTGAAGTTGCCTTTGTACATTACTTTGTAATACTAAGAGAGATGCCTGTTTTTATGGATAAATTTACTGTACACTACTTATTTTTGGCAAATAAACATGTACAGTTCGATTATCCGAACAAACCAGTTATCCGAATACCCATGTCCCCCAATTACTTCGGATAATCAATGTTCTACTGTATTAGCAATAAACAATTTTGATGGCTTGCACATCTATTTGTTCACAACTAATAACTTCAACTGACTTTGAAGTGACTATTCAAGCAAGACTGTGAGTGAAAATTTAAAGTTGTGTGAATGCGACTGTCTATTCTACATACCTTCCTATGGCTCAGGGATAATCTTTATAGTGAGTTACTACCTTTCCTCTATTATTGCTATTACATATTAGATACCATACTGACGGAGCTGGAAATAGCTATGGCCTTTTCCATTCAGTTATTTATACGAGATAATCTAAGAGGAAATCAAGGTTCTGAGTACAAAGAGACTATCCAATAAACTACGTCTAGTCATTCATTCAAAAATGAAGGGAAAAATCATGATCCTTCTACATCATATCTCACTTCTAATATGAGTTAATGAAAAACTAAGCAATTAAAAAAATACATTACACAAAAAGTACATCATAGTGCTATGGGTATTATTAGTTTTAAACAAACTAAATGCTCAGTCCATTATGGACATTAACAATGACAATTTGAAGAATTGTTTTTACTCTTGTATACCACTGCTACTTTCACTTCAATGATCACAGCAAAACAGAAGACAGTACAAGCTCTGTGTGAGTGAGATAGACTTAATTTTCCATGCACTGCTGTGCAACCAATGGGAGAATGTGTGCTGCAATATTCCTTTCTGCACCTCTTCCGATTAGTGACCCAAGGTAACTTTGACAAACAGCACCTAAAGCTTAAAAATTATTTGAAAGTACAATACAATTTGTGGTATATGGAAATTAAAGAATGAAAAATAAAGATGAGGAAGAGATGGGAGTGAGAAAACAGACTATTCCTATTCTCCCAGAAAGAAGGAATCACAAGAAGTAAACTACCACATCACTCCCTGCTTTGTGTATGATTTTACTGACTATTTAATGGCTCCATATATCAAACAGTTTATTATTTCATAATCAATTGATATTTATTGCTTAACCATAGAAGACAAAATAGGATAGGTTGTGGATCTGGATCCCATAACTCTACAAAGCTTCATTTGGTCTACTCAAACATATAACCCACTCTAATTTTGAGTATAATTCCTACGTCATAACCGTACTTATGTAAATAGATTTCATAATAAAGGTGCAAACATGCAAAATTCAGGAGGGCACTAAAATTAACATAATTCTTATCAAAAAGGAAAAATTCCTGATGTTGTGCAAAATTATTTATTGAGTTACAAACTAGCCTGATGATGGACTAAGAAGCCGAAAGCCAGTTTGTAACTCAATAAATAATTTTGCAGAGCATCAGGAATATTTCCCTTTTGATAATAATTATCATGTTCTGTAAAGCACCAATGGAAAATTCAATTAATGTAACAATTATCTTATGTATAAATTCAGTTACTGCTTCAGATACCCACCTAGAAGTGTAAAGCATATATTTCGTATTTGTTGGCAGGAGTGTCAGTGCTACAACTTGAATATGTGAAGGAGATGGGGAGGAGGTGATAGCACACTGTGAAATCATTCTGACAATTCAGAGGTCATACAGTAGTGTACTGTTCTACAGCCAATACAAATAACTAGTGAGATGGAAAAACAGGTGCACATAATTACAAAATAGATTCTTGCATTGTTTGCTAGTGAGATACACCAGGCCAGTTCCGTGTAACATCAGCACTTCAGAATCTGTCACTTTCCTGGAAATGTCTTGTTGCAAAAGGGGGTACTTTTGCAGTAAGTTTTGACAAACCCATCACCTGCAGTTGGCATTTACTAAACACATAAAGCAAATCATCAGTGCACCCAACCTTTTTCATGTATTGAGCATCCTATGTCACTCATGTGGCTCTGTGGAAGGTACTGTAATCTGCACCCCTAACCAAGTTCGTACTTCTGGCTAGTACGCCTGCTCACCAATTATTATGAACACACTTCCCCAAGCTGCTGTTGCAATCCAGAATAGTCAATGGCAAGCCATGTTAACAAGTTTTTGCCTGTGGTATCTGACTGCAATAGATACTATCAAAGTATCTAGTTTCACAAGACTATTGAGCAAGTGTTTAATGTATCAGCTACACACAATTTAATAATTGTTGTGAAATGTGCTGATATTGCAAGTAACCAAATACCAATGGGTAAGTACAAGACTACAAGACTTTGTGATGCAAATACATTCAATTTGAAATTCTATGAGTAACAATTCGGTGGGGGATGAGAGTTCCAGTAACCAATTAAGTCATTTATAGGATGTGATTCCATGTATTGGCTTTGGCCCGTGGCATCAGAGTGTTGTGTAGGAGGTAAAGTACTTTTGACAAGCTTGACTGTAGATGTCTACACCAACAGGTCTTAAAAATACATCATAATTTACAGGATGTGGTTAGGCAGGAACCTAAGAGCACAGCTTAAATTATTGCAAGTGAACAAGCAACGATGGCATTGCAATGCTCACGTGTTCGAAATGAATTGAAAGTAGGCCACAACTGCAATATGCAACACTTGTAAAATTTTAACGAGCCCCATAATTTAATTAAAAACACTAATCAATTGAAACATTGCTTATTTGCAGTTGGCTATGACTGAAACACAGGTTTCCCAACATCATGATATGGCTCCAAGCAGATGGGTGGAATAGCACCGTAAAATTATGTCAACCAATTTCTCACATGGAAAGTATTCTCAGTTAAATAATCACTGGACATATAACTTCATTCAAAGAAAGCAAAGTTAAGGAACTGTGAAATATAAAGAGATTTTTACAATGTTTTTTTTTTTCCATACCTTATAAAAATCTGTTATGGAGGTAAGTATCAGTTTATGAGAATGGGGAAGGACTTGGTTGTTTTAAAGCAATTATATTGCCATCAGCTACTTTTGGATAGCTAAAAGTATAGCCAACGTCATAATATCCTGTTGCAAAGGAAAATGTAAAAATTTATATCTATTCTTAGAGACATATAGTGATGACATTATTTGACAATCATGTCAATTATTGTAGTACTAATGAAGAAGTCTGAATAATGAACAACAGGAATACACAAAAATGTGTATGTTTTTAAGTGCAAATATGTAACAATATGTTTTTGTATTTGGAATGAGAAGAATAAACTCTACGATGAATTAAAAAATAAACAAACAAATAAATCTTGACAAAGAACAATCAGAGATATTAAATAATTCAAAGAATTGGACACTGAATATGAACTAATCGCAAATCAATGTATAGTTTAAGGGGTCTAATTTGCTGTGTATTACTAAGCTGAACTACCAGAACAAACTCAGAACATCAATAATAATAATAATAATAATAGTTATGAACAGTTATTACACTGTAGCTTTTCGTTTGTCATTTGCAAAAGATTTTTGGTATTTAGCAATTTTCCTTATGAATGTCAAATTTGACCAATACGACAGCATCTATGTCAGTCTGAAAGGAATAAAAAGGGGACACGAGAGAGCAAACACTAAACTGCGTGGAAAGTAAAAAGAGCAAAAATTTCATGATATCCGAGTGATCTATGAAATAAAGCTCAAAATTAAGGTGTAAAACAAATTTAATTGATGTCAAGGAAGGCAGATTGATCAGATACACAATTTAAACGAGCACAGTAATGACACTGACAATCTAATGGTAATGTAAAAAGTGACTACAAAAGTAAGAAAACTTTAGAACTGCCACACAATATAATTCTATCAAGAGACTGCCAAAACCACCATAACTCACCAACATGTTTCCAAAAGCAATCTGGTCGTTTCAGGACCACCTATGTTGTAGCAACTACATGAATACTCTGCAACTCTCACTAAAATGCATGGGAGGTGGATTCATCAAACAACTTTCATGTTTCTGTACGATTGCACACGGAAAAAATGGAACACTTAAATCAAAGCTAGACTTATGAGTCTTTAGAGTTTCTGGGATCGTCCTATGAATAAAATAGATGTATATACATCTCCAGATCAGTAATGTTTTAGAAAATAAAAGTGATCTGGAGACGGATATTCGAGTATTTTGAACACTTAAATCTTTTAGTTTTCGATCTGATTCCCCTTATTTTATCACAATGATCATGTCCCCTTACATAGGGGGTTGCTAACAATATATGTTTGTACTTGGTAGAGAAAATTGGTAAAATATTTCACAAATATATCTCACCGCAGTGAATAGCACCTTTCTTTTAATGAATTTCACCACATGTCATGTTATAGGTAACAAACAAACATATTTTCTATTTATGATAGATCACCATACCAAACATCTTTTGTTTTCAATTACAAATGATTCACCTAAACAAACTAATAATTAATTTTGGTACGTTAATACACCTTAGACTATTATTCTAATTTAGTTTTGTGTTGTAAGCTACGATTACTGAGTAACCAACATTTGCAGTGCTTGTACAACTTTCTATATCTGGCTGCTCTATTGACACCTGATAACACACTGCATTCTTACATGATCCCCAGTGGTTTGTAACTTGGGCTATCACTACTATCTCACTTTCTAAGATTGTACAATGAAAGAAATGCTAAGGGGGGGGGGGAGGGGGGAATTGATATCTTGCACCGTTTCAGAGATATTGTAAGTGACCGTGACATATCTCAACAAATTAGCAGCAAAAGAAAAAAACTGTTACCGGCAAATGGTATAGTGTTGAGGGGGACATCCAATGACACTACACCCCCCCCCCCCCACCGAAACACGTGATGGATGGCAACTGTGAAATCTTTTATAGGAACGCCTACTTTTTATTGCAGATTTGGATTCTTTGTGGAAAAAAAAAAAAAAAATGTAACTTTTGAATCAAACTTTTTTTAATTTTTATTTCATGGCAAATGGCACTGTAATCTGCAAAATTGAAAGAGTAGCATGGCTGTGACGAGATTCTTTGGCATTTCTGTAGGCCTCATACTATCAGGAAATGATATATACACTCTCTCTCTGCAATCATTAACATCAGGGAACAATTGATTATAGATGGTTACAGTCCGAATCATTGATATATAACAATGTCTGGCTGTGGTCTAATACTTCGTATTTCAGTCAATTGTGGGAGATGTCACAAGATGCATTAACAAAAACATGAAAACCTGTACTCTGATTTTCCTGATCTGATATGTATTTGTTTGAGATATTACTGTTTTTTCCAACAATTTCCACATTTTTAGTTTTGCATATTACAGCACCATCCATCACAAAACAAAACAAATGTTTTACACAAAAGTTACATATTCACACATGGAGAATCCAAATAACTGTTTAATTACATGTTGCCCATCCATTTTGAAGAATTAGCATAAAAAGCTGTCAAAGTACACTGCACACTATGAAATAAATAACACTAAAGAGCTGTTGTGAAACATAACACATTATGTTGCTTTAAACCTATGCAGAATTAGCCAAGAGCGAGTTTTGTCTGTTCAGCACATTTCGAAAGCACTCGTGCTTGTGTTGCAATGAGGGATTCTGAAGCCTTGGCACGCTGTTGGCCACACTACCCCACCTCTCCCTTCCCCTCACCTTAGCGAAGGCTGCGGCAGTGCGAATCCGAAGTTTTGTTCTCCCACTGTTGGAATGACGCGAACGAGACACATTCCACACTACGCACTAATTCTTCATGACGGAAACTGGCTTCTATTGCCATTTTGGTTCCTAATTTCTGGTTTGCTTTAGATATTGGCTTCGGTGATAGCTTTGATAGCCCACAATATATGCCACTGATGATCCCATTAACAATTGCTAAATATTAATCATTAATGTATAAATGTATTACATTTTGCAGTGACCCACTTGTACATTCTGACTAATGTCTCTTTATCACTCACATCACCCATAAGTGGGCCTCAGTAATTTGTAATATACAATTGTATAGTAGTAATACAGTTTATGTAAGAAGTATTTGATAATCTGTTTCTCCCCTTACTAAGTTTGAAATAACTTACTATTTTGTGCTTTAGGAGCAAATACCATGTTATAAAATTTCTGGGTCAACTGAAGCAAGTGATCTACCCTTCGGCTTTGACCCGTGACACCAGCATGTTGTATAGTAGGCTATGTGGTGGCAAGCTGTTCGTTTTACAAGGGTAATTGCTTTTACTGAACAGAAAATGATACATAAATAACCTGTTAACCATAGAGCAGAACAATGTTTATTTATTATATGGTCTCAACGAAACACTGACAACGTCATTCTAAGTTCTTTGGATTTCTAAGAATGTTAACACCTTGGCAAATCAGGCAAGGCCGTTCAGGATGGGAAGTAAAATTTTAATGAAACCAATAATTCAATTAAAAACACTAAACAACTGAAAGAATGATTACGATATTTACAGTTGGCTAGGACTGAACTATGGTATTTTGATGACTTCATGGATAAAAGCCGACAGATATAACTGCACGTTTCACTTATGCCTAATTTTCTATTAATACTTGCCCAAAGACATGATGCTAATGAAGTAACACAAAAAATTAAAGATTTTGGAGAAAAAAGGGGGAAGCAGAGAGGTGGGGGATGTTAACCCATTCAGTACTGATAAGACACACACTGTAATCACCACATTAACATATTCTTTCCAAGATTAATGGAACATTACACACACTGCAATTTAGTCTCATAACACAGACTTACTTAATGTGCTTATAGCTATTAAAACTTTTCTTTCATGGCATAACATTCTATACTTACTTGAAATACTACATTTTGTAGAGCCTTGCAAGTATTTCATAAGCAATGATACCTCACAATGTAGGACTATCAACACCAATACTATGCAAAGCATTGGGACCCCAACTGTTGTTGGTATAAACAACAGTATAACTACTTCAGCTTTCCTTCCAACACAAAATACTGCATAAAGTTTCTGTACGGACCACCAAGTTTTCAAAGGCACCGAATTTTATCACATCGTAATCAGTATTATGTTTATTAATTACTTTTATCTCACCCCCCTCTGTTAAATAACTTAACCATTTTCTCTTATTTAAGGGCATATTCAATACTTAAAAGAACTTTAGTTTTTAAAAACCCCAGAAAATACAATGATATTAATATACACACAAATATAGAAATACATTAATTGTACTTTTTAATTTCAGTCTATGTACTACACTTCAAAGCAATGCAATACCTTGAAACCTTTAGTAAACATTCTTGTTTGTGTCATCTCACCTGATATGTATATTATGTCCTGTACAACACATGAAACAAATTTGTGTGTGTGTGTGTGTGTGTGTGTGTGTGTGTGTGTGTGTGTGTGTGTGTGCAGTGAAATGAATAAGCTAGATTTTCTGGCTGCAATGATAAATGCCATGATTTAAACATGTATCCGATATTAACATAATTTTTAGACCTAAAGAAAATATCATATACAAGTATTCAATATTTATTCATGTCTGTAAATCAGTCTTTTTATACACACAAATATCGTAAAAAATCTGAAGTTTATAACCAATGCCAAGTCTACTTGCACACAAAAATAAACAATAATACATAAACAAATAAAATTCTGGATATAAAAAATGCGTAAATACAAGCACCTGAGTTGAACCCATTTAAACACTTGCTGACAGGATAAATGTATCAACATACATTTGATGAACTTTAAAAAAATGCACTGCAGTGAAACGCGAATTTAAAGTTTATTACATAGTCATAATGCAACTTTCTTCTTCAGATTTTCTGCCAACTTGTCCATGAATTCGAATGTGTCCAAGTAATCAGATCTCTTGACATTAGCCATACCTTTTATACATATAGCCAAATCCTTTGTCATGAAACCAGATTCAATTGTTTCAATACAGACTTCTTCAAGAGTTTGGGCAAAGTTCTTCAAGGCCTCATTGTTATCTAGTTTGGCACGATGAATGAGACCACGAGTCCACGCAAATATTGATGCAATTGGATTCGTAGAGGTCTCTTTGCCTTGCTGGTAGAAGCGGAAATGTCTTGTTACTGTACCGTGCGCTGCCTCTGCTTCAACAGTTTTCCCATCGGGGCAAATGAGTACAGATGTCATTAGACCCAGAGAACCATAACCCTGAGCTACAGAATCTGACTGCACATCACCGTCATAGTTCTTGCAAGCCCAAACAAATCCACCTTCAGATTTCATTGCATATGCAACCATATCGTCAATAAGTCTATGTTCGTACCAAATACCTTTAGCTTCAAACTTCGATTTGTATTCCTTGTCGTATATTTCCTGGAAAATATCCTTGAATCTTCCATCGTATTTCTTCAGTATAGTATTCTTTGTACTTAAGTACAGAGGGTAACCGCGATCCAAAGCATACTTAAATGAGGAATGAGCGAAAGCTATTATGGATTCATCGGTGTTAAACATTCCTAACGCCACACCAGCGCCTTTAAATTCGTGCACAACATGGGTAATTGTCTTCTCACCTTCTCCGGAACTTGGTACCCACTTCAGCTCCAGTTTTCCCGGTCCTGGGACAACAAAATCCGTTGCTTTATACTGGTCAGCATGGGCATGACGCCCAATAATAATGGGTTTCTCCCATCCAGTGACAAGTCGCGGAATGTTCTTGCAAATTATGGCTTCGCGGAAAACAGTTCCACCCAAAATATTTCGAATCGTTCCATTCGGGGATTTCCACATTTTCTTTAACTTGAATTCTTCCACCCGTTTTTCATCTGGAGTGATGGTAGCACACTTAATACCTACATTGTATTTTTTAATTGCATTAGCACAGTCAATTGTTACTTGGTCTTCCGTCTTGTCACGATTTTCAATGCCAAGATCGTAAGTATGTAGTTCAATATCGAGGAAAGGAAGAATGAGTTTTTCTTTTATAAGGTCCCAAATAATCCTCGTCATTTCATCACCCAAGATGTCAACTACCGGACCGGCTGGTATCTTACCCATTGTCACTGTTACTAAAACACTAACAATTACTCAAACACAACACTTCACACAGCCAACAAACTGACTAAACTTTCCGGGTTTCTGCTACTCAGCAGAACAAGTTCCACATACGTCACCACATGACGTACGTAAAACCAAAGATAGTAGCATCAAATAACCTTGTACAACAGAAATATATATAAATTTACTTAGTAAATTTGACAAACCTGTAGATTTGCAACACGGTAACGTTTATGCAACAATGATATAAAAATTGTGATTTTTCAATATACATTACTCTATCCCCGTAAAATAATGATATTGGTGTTTCAAAGTGCTTCTCAAACAATAACAGTCGACTGTGACCATACAAGAAAACAACAATTTATTTCCTGCGCTGACATTATCATCATTGATTATATTTTAAATGTAATAAAAAAATCAACTAAAAGTTTTTAAAATATTACGGCCCAAGTAGGTCTTACGTTTAAAGCTATTTGTAAAACTTCTTACTGAGCGATTTTGTTCGCTGATGGGTATCTCCTCCACTGGGAACTGAAAGAAATTAGTTCTCACGAGCTTGACAAAAACACTAGTTGAATGAAAAGAGATCTGTAACGCAAAATAACGTTGGCCTTAAAATTCCGTCTTGGTTTCACATGTCTTTATAATTACTTTTTCCCGCACTGTTATTTGTATTTTTAAGTCACGCAAAAATGTTTCACATTCTAGACTCCTATTACTTACAATTATTTACTGAGTCTACTTCACCCTTACAATGAATGTACGACTTTAATCGAGACTCGTGTTTGTCTACGCTAGTGTACTAAAGCTGCTATTATTAGCGTCAGTTACAGATAAATGTTTTATGCAAGAGTCAAATTGCGCAAGAATTTACTTAAATTTTACTTACGGCAGCTGCGGCGCAGTTTGCTACCGTTGGCAACATAAGGTTCACGGCGATAGTTAATTTACTGGCCGAATACATAAAAGAACCTGTCAACATAAGAGCAGGAACAGCATTAATTATTTATTTCATGGTTGAACAAGAAAGATTATTCCCTCCATCCGATTGAGTTTTGAAGGAGCATTCAATGAATGGCCTTTTCCAACATTTTGAGTAGGCATAAAGACATAAGCAGCTATAAGTTCAGGAATACGAAAAATAAATAAATGTGTTACATACCATGAGTAGAGGACGTACCGCGTACTATAAATGGTAGTTACTACCACTACCTGATATCTTCTACAATAGCTATTGTTATTAAGATAATTTCTTTGGTGCTTACAATGGTACTGTTTATCGTTGCTATGGCGCCGTTATGAAACTGTGCGCAGTTTGGTGCTGGACGGTTTGTACATGCGTTAAACCATGGTGAAACATATTGATGATATTTTAACACAGATTGGATGGGCAGAAGGATTTAGAATACCAGGGGCAAATGAAGAGAATAAAGCTCTTGAAGAGGAGGTCAACGTCACAGATTAATAAAATTCATAGAACTAGCGTATTTGTACCCGGTATAGTTGATTTGTGAATTCAGTAATTAATATAACTGATCCCTTGTATTTTTACAGGTTGAAAAGAAGCTAAAGGAAAAAGCTAAACTATCAACAGTCTCAGAGGAACTAAATGACAAAATAAATTCTTTGAGCAAACTGGTTCAAACTCTAAATGACGAGTATAATCAGAATCAGGTATGCTATTACGTAGAGAACAGTGCTCGTAACTAGTCACATAAACGACGGCCAATGTCATTACTGTCATTTGTTGGGGTAGGAAAGTATCTGTTTACCCATAGTTAAGGACATTACTAGTAGTTTAAATGATACTGTAATAATTTTGGTTGACACTACATTAATTGTTAAAGAAACCGCTCAAAAACAATTGTAGCTTACTCTTAGCAATAGACATACATTGTGCAATACACAGTTTGACATGAATGCCATATAAACAAATGATACGAAAATATTGTTAACTAAAAACTACCCAAACAGAAAAATAAAAACGTAAAATTTCTGTGCATCCACACTGCGCATAGACTTACACTGAATATTCGCACAAACATCATCCTAGGTTTGTATAGATGGTTTCACTACCTAACCTTGTTCAGTGAGCTCTTTGATTAGATTAAGTTAGTTGGAAATTCTTTGAACATGTGGATTTGATCGTATGACATGGTTAGTGCAACCACTTCGTATTATTATGGGGAGGCATCAGTTAATTTTGTTATGGTGTTGATGGGAACGCCACTGTTTTGCATCTAATAAAATATAAGTCTGGATTTGAATTCTTGCCCCAAGCAGTTGAACTGAAAGTACCTTCATCTTTTGCGTAAAATGTTTGGTGAAGGTTCAGCCCATTCAGTAAGCATACTTTGTTTTCATGATTGTCAAAGGAGGGGATGTCGGGTAAGTTAACAAAAAGTCTAAGATGAACAATTTTAAATTTCTCCAATAACTTTACAAAAGATGGTATTACTTCCGTAGTGCACTCTGCAGGCCTGTCTGTTGAATGTGGGCTTCTTGGTCATTTTGTTTTGTTGAGAAAGAGACTCGGAAGTGGTTGCTGTTTTTGTACTAACAGTTTTTCCTATGATTTAAATAAGTTTCATGTAAGTGATTCTTCTATACTAGAGAATATTAGTTGATCCCTTTTTAATCTGCCAGGAAGTTTCATATCAGCGCACACTCTGCTGCAGAGTGAAAGTTATATTCTGGAAACATCCCTTAGGCTGTGGCTAAGCCATGTCTCCATCATATCCTTTCTTCCGGGAGTGCTAGTCTTGCATGGTTTGCAGGAGAGCTTCTGTGAAGTTTGGAAAGTAGGAGGCGAGGTACTGGTGGAAGTAAAGTTGTGAGGCTGCATTGTGAGTCGTGTCGGGATAGCACAGTCGGTAGTGCGCTTGCCTGCGAAAGGCAAAGGTCCCAGGTTCGAGTCCCGGTTCTGGCACACAATTTTAATCTGCCAGGAAGTTTCACAACAATACAAATAATTTCAAGATAGCCCAACATTACCTTTCCCTTTAGCGAAGTTGCACCTTTAAATAATGCCATCAAAGTCTTTATTGTGAGGAAAAATGACAGCATCAGTAACAACAGATGATGCAATCAGTAAGATTCCACCCAAAAAGATGTTCTGCCTGGGATATATGCAAACTCAAATGCAAAATTTGATGCACTTTCAGGGCTTTCATCTAATTCTGTAAATGCTTGTTTTATTTCCATTACTCCAGTCAACATCTCTTCCAGGGCTTTCTTATAATCCTATATTCCCCTTACCCCATGCAGGAGTTGATGCATTATCAGTGCCCTTGTCTAACTGTAACTTGACCTCTACCTCTGTTAACCATAGCTACATCTAAGGAATGTTCAAGATAAAGAAGAAACAAGTTATAATTGACTTATGCTACTCGTCTTCAAATCCATCCATTGCAATTAAGTATGCTGACACTAATTCCAGTTAGTTATTCTTCAAAAGCAATAGATTGGCTGGCCAGTACTTACCTTTGTGCTGTACTGCCGATAGTCAAAAGCAATAGATTGGCTGGCCAGTACTTACCTGTCGTGATTTTATAGAGATTTTCCTGTTTACTCTCATATATCAGTAACTGTATACATATATAGGGGCCTATATTGTTTTTTAATATTTATAATGACACACACACACACACACTGACTCAGGCTTTTTATAGTAACATTATATTATTTTACACTATCATCTGTTTTTATTGTATAACTTCCTTCTTGCCACGGGTCTTCAGTAGGGCAGTAAGATATTTCAAACATACTATCATGATACATTTCAGAAATAAAATGATATCTAACATCAATGTGTTTTCTTCTATGGCTGAGTTGACCTGACTTTACTAATTCTATGGTACTCTGATTGTCCACCAATAGAATTATTTTCACGTTTCTTCCTGTCAGTTCATTGAGTAGACTTTTTAAATACTTAAGTTCTTTGCAGCACTCTGCTTCTGATATATATTCAGCTTCAGTTGTGGAGAGTGCTACAATACTCTGTTTCCTTGAGTTCCAGGCTATTGGTGCATTATTGTATAGTATCACATAGCCAGTTGTGCTTTTCCTCGTCTTCAAATCTCCTGCGAAGTCAGCATCGCAGTATGCTTTGAGGATCACTTCTTGCTGTGATTCTTCTTGGTCATATTCGTGGTTGTGCTTGTAAAATATCCCTGCTTTCTTTGTTCCATTTAGGCACTGAGGTGCCTAAATGGAACTTTTTGACGTCAGACTTTTTAGGATTTTCTACGTGTCTGCTTTCATAATTTACACTGAAAGATAGATCTGGTCTTGTTTTCTTGGATAAGTACAGCAAACTTCCAACTGCTTGTCTATAAGGAAAATTCTCATCATCCTCAGAATTGAAAATGTCATTACTCTCAGCAATAGGTGTTGTCATTTTCTTACTGTCTATCATACCATATTTTTTCAGCACTTTCGTAGCATAGTTTTCCTGGTGCAGGAAGAGACCATCTTTGCTTCTTTCAATTTCTATACCCAAATAGGTGTTTAGATTTGCTATGACTGTCATATCAAATTCTCTCTCTAAATTTTCAAGCAGTATATTCATTCTGTTTTCATTATTTCTCATTAGGATTCCATCATCCACGTGAATAGCAAGAAATAGTTCTCCAGTTTCATCTTTGAAAATGCATTGATCTGTCTTCAGCTGCTGCATTCCTTGTTGTCTTAGGAAATGTGTTAATCTCTTATTCCATTTTAAAGGGGCTTGTTTCAATCCATATAAGGATTTCTTCAGAATGCAAATTTCACCTTTATCTTTGTATCCTTCTGGAATATTCATATAGACTGGTTCATCAAGTTCTCCGTACAAAAAGGCAGTTTTTACGTCAGACGTTTTTATAATATAGTTTCTCTCAGCTGCTATCACAAGAATCAATCTAAGGGAATTTGTATCCATCACTGGACTAAAAATTTCTTTGAAATCTATTTCTTGTGACTGTTGACAACCTCTTGCAACAAGTCTTGCTTTATAGCGACCATCTTCTTTAAGTTTCTTTACCCGTTTACTGGTTATAATGTTTTTTCCTTCTGCATCGTCTTTCTTGATTTTTGTCCATGTATTATTCTTTTGCTGGCTTCTCTTCTCCTCTTCTATAGCTGCTTGCCATTTTAGTTTGTCTTCACTTTTCATACACTCTTGATATGTTAAAAGAGCTTCTGTATCTGATTCATTGAGTTCATAATCAACAAATCTTGATAGTTTCTTCAGACGGTTTCTGTTCCTCAGTTCGTATCCATCATGCCGATTTTCTTCTTCTACTTGCTCATTATTTTCTGGGTTATTCTCATCTCTGTAATTGTCTAAGTTATTTTCTTCTTGCTCCTCATCTTCCCATGCCAATAAACTCCTCTGTCTTCTTTCCTGTTCAGGGAATTTACTTGTGAATGTCACATCTCTTGAAATTCTTACATTTTTAGTTACTGGATTCATTATTCTGCATTTCTAGCATATCCCATGAAAATTCCGTTTTGTGCTCTGTCATCTAATTTCTTGAGTTTTCCAAGTTGTTTACTGTACACTTCAGTTCCAAAGATGCCTAAATTTGAAATGTCTGGTTTTCTTCCATACCAGATTTCAGCAGGAGTGGTTTTTACTGCATGAGTGAGTTGGGCTTCTATTTGTGAAATATGCTGCTGTCTCAACACAGTATCCGCACATATCATTTCTGCATTTTGCTGCTTTCAACATAGCTCCTGTTTTGTTCATAAGTGTGAGATTTACTCTTTCAGCTTTGCCATTTAGTTGTGGAGTATGGGGAAGGGTGTAATCCAACACAATTCCTTTTTCTTTACACCAGTCTTTGAACATATTACTTCTAAATTCACCACCTCTGTTACACCTTATTTCTGACACTTTTGAGTTAAACTTAGCTTCCACTTCATTAACATACTCTTTCATATATTCAACAGCTTCATCTTTTGTTCTGAGTAGATACACAGTCTGAAAGTTTGAATAATCATCTAGACAAGTCATGACATAATTTTCACCATTTACAGATTCTAGAGATATTTTTCCACAAAGATCTGTGTGAATTCTTTGTATTATTCTAGTTGCTCATTGTCTTTCTGTAAGGGATGTCTTGTTTTCTTGGCTAACTGACAAGATTCACATATATTTGTCACCTCAGTCTTCTTCAAAATGTCTGGTACACCATGACACAAATCACAAATTTGTTTCATATCAGAAAAATTAAGATGTCCTAGTTTCTCATGCCATATTTTAATGTCATCTTCTTGTTTCTCTGTCAATAGAGCTTATTCTTTCTCTTGCTTCATGTCAATTAAGTACAGACCATTCTCATCTTTATATCATTCCAAAACAACATGAGAATCTTTCATTACTTGCACCTTTTTATCATCAAAACTCACTATTGCACCTTTTTTTTGTTGCTGCATGAACTGAGAAAAAATTTCTTCTCAGCTTGGGAGTATAAAGATCTTCTTCCATAATCACTGTATCTGATTCTACTTTACCCATTTTGTCAGCTATAATGAAACCATTCTCAGTGGCCACATTTATTTGCACATCTTCTATTTTCTTCAGATTTGTCATTGTTCTTTCTTCATGTGACATATGTCCTGTGCATGCACTGTCTGCTGCAAACAAAGTGTCAATATTCTTTTCAGAAAAAATCTGTATGTTTCTTTCTGAAAAATTGGCTTCTGCTGCTAGCATGACTGCTTTTTCCCTTTTTCTTCTTATTTTCTGTAATGTGCTGATTCTTGAATTTGCATCTTTCACTCTGATGATTGTTCTTTTTACAATATATGCAATTTTCTCTGTTTGGTATAGGCTTATACAGACAGTCTTTAACAACATGATTCTCTCTGTTACAATAGTCACATTTCTTCTTCTCTTTATTCCAGTTATTATCTGTTTTGTTTCCTCCGGTAAAAGACTTTTCTTGCATTTTCTTCTTGTAAGTTGTTTTGAATGCCACCGTTTCTTCTTTATTCTTCTCTTTGTGAAATTTTTCTTCTTCTTTCATAAGTCTAGCAATTAAGTTGTCCATGGTTCTTTCATCAGCAGGAGCTAAATCCAATGCTGCTTCACAATACTTGTATTCTTCTGGCAACACTGTCATTATTTTGTTCATGATCATAAAATCAGATGTCTGGTTTGTTGTTTCTATTCTGTTCAATTGAAACACAATATTCTGTAAATCTCCAATATTAGTGACAATATCCTTACCTTTATCAAATCTAAAATTGTAGAAGTCCTGAAGCAATACCTGAGACCTCTGCACAGTATCTCTCTTGAACATCTTTTCCAGTTTTTCATACATTTTTTTAGAGGTGTCATAAGTAATCACTTGCGTCTTGATACTCTTGTCCAAAGTCTTCATGATAATGTACTTTGCTCTTGAGTCTTTAATGTTCCATTTCTTTTTCTTTTCTACATCTACACCACAGCTTTCTAGTGGTTCTTCACCACTTACCACTGACCATAAGTCTTTTGCTCCGAACAAGATTTTTACTTCAGCGTTCCATAGTGGATATGTTGAAGTGTCCTTAAGCACATGTATTCCACTAGTTTCATCCAATTCTCGTTGAAGCATTTTTATTTTATTTAACAATAACTTTCGTAATGTTTTATAAGACTAACCTTCACAGAAAACACAACACCAGATACTATATATAGTCACTAGCACACTTTTTGTTTTAGAGCCCTGGGCCCATAACCTGTCGTAATTTTATAGAGATTTTCCTGTTTACTATCATATATCAGTAACTGTATACATACACTAGCTTAACCCCGCTGCTTTGCATGCGCAGGCTGGTTGGTCTGCACCAGTTGTTTCTTTTTAATCCTGATGAAGAATCCATATCTTAAGTTTCGTAGTTATAGCTTGAAATTTCAGCACTATATTTTTGAAATTCAATTTTTGCATCTCCCCTTATTGGTCGAATTTCCAAAAATACCGAAACACGTATCTTTTAAATTTGAACCCCGAATCCAAATCCGAAAATTTGTAGTTCTAACTTCAAAATTGCCTAAATAGCAACAGATTTTCGAAAAACATCCCCTTTCCAATTTAACCCGCTTGATGGTTGAATTTCCAAAAATACCGAAACACATATTTTTTAAATCATAACGAACAATACAAATACCAATTTTTGCAGCTATAGCTTCAGAATTATCTTGACAACAAAGTGTTTTCGAAAAGAATTTTCCATCTCCTCTTTTACCCTCTTAGTTTTTGAATTTCCAAAAATACCGAAACTCGTGTCTTTTTTAATCCTGATCAAGAGTCCATATCCCAAGTTTCATAGTTATAGATTGAAATTTGAATTAACAGCAACATATTTTTGAAAATCAATTTTTTGCGTTCTCTATTTTACCCCCTTATTGGTTGAATTTCAAAAAATGCTGAAACACGTGTCTTTTAAATCCGAAAATTTGTAGTTCTAACTTCAATATTGCCTAAATAGCAACATATTTCCGAAAACACACCCACTCTCCAATTTAACCCTGTTGATGGTTGAATTTCCAAAAATATCGAAACACACATTTTTTAACGTCTAACCAACTATACAAATATCAATTTTTGCAGCTCTAGCTTCAAAATTGTATCAATAGCAACGTGTTTTCAAAAAGAATTTTTGATACTCTATTTAACCCTCTTATTTGTTGAATTTCCAAAAATACTAAAAATCATGGATTTTTAATCCTGACCAAGATTCCGTATCCGAAGTTTCATAGTTGTAGCTTAAAATTTGAGTTAACAGCAACATATTTTTGAAAATCAATTTTTTGCGTCACCTATTTTACCTCCTTATTTGTCGAATTTCAAAAAAATGCTGAAACACTTGTGTTTTCAATTCGCACCCTGAATTAAACTCTGAAATTTTGTAGCTCTAACTTCAAAATTGCCTAAATAACTACGTATTTTCAAAAAAGTTTCATCCCCTATTTCACCCACTTACAGATGGAATATCGAAAAATCGCTTCTTAAAAGATGTCTAAAGAGTAAGATCAACACCCTCCACAAATTTCAAGTTTCTATCTTCAGTGGTTTGGGCTGGGCGATGATGAGTCAGTCAGTCAGTCAATCGGGACACTTCCTTTTATATATAGAGAAGATAAACACATATACATTATTTTTTTAAATATTTATAATGACATACACACTGATTCAGGCTTTTACTTCTTTATAGTAACGTTATATTATTTTACACTATCAACTGTTTTTATTGTATTACTCTCAGAAACTACTTGCTAGGAAAGTCAAAACACCATATAATGTAATTTTACAACAGTACCTTTATGCTGTACTGCCGATAGTGACACTATTGGCAGTACAGCACAAAGGTAAGTAGTGGTCAGCCAACCTATCGCTTTTGAAAAATAATTTATCATCTTTGAGGAGAATTTCCATCATTAATCACTGATTCCAGGTATGTAGATGAAAGAGACTGCACCCTTTCTAGTAAGGTTGCAGAGACAGAACTATGGTACCAATGTTCCCAATGCCAAGAGTAGGCTCATAATGAGTGTACAAGCCTAAATTACAGGGGAGGAAAAAGAAAGCCTGTGTTTTTGACTTCTGTCTCCAAAGTCATTTCCATGTGAGAAAAGTTGAGAAATGGTGGTAGCACTAACAAAAGTGTGTGTGTATATACAGGGTGTCCCAGCTATCTTGCTCACCCCAAAATATCTTTGGAACAACAACAGCTATTGTAAAACGACTCTCACCGGTATCGGTGTAAGGCTGGAGTTCGTGGAAACCCTATATTATTTCTTCAGCAATCTATTACATGACAAATCACATTAACAATGGCGTTGATTGCATCACAATACATCAATTACATCCCGAGATATTTTGAAGCAAAGTTGATGCTTGGATTATGCAAATCGTGTGGCTAGGGCACGTCCAGAGACTCGGGCAAGAACCCCATGCTGCTCAGGATGTGCGCTAGCCACGTTTTTCGTTTATTTCAAGCGTCAACTTAACTTCGTCTTATCTCGAGATGTAATTGGCGTATTGCAATGCAATCAACACCATTTTTTGTGTGGTTTGTCACGTTATAGATTGCTGAAGAAATAATATAGGGTGCCCATTAAGAAAAAGTTTGTGTTAAAAAACACATATCCTTTCGTTTTAGAATGTTTCAAAATATGTATATTCATGAGCCACAGTCTTACATTGATACCAGTGAAAGTCATTTTACAATAGCTGTTGTTGTTCCAGAGATATTTTGGGTGAGCAAGATAGCTGGGAAACACTATATAAATCGAGATTTTTTAACTTACCAAGCAAAAAAGCACAGGTTCGTAGATAAACACAAAAAAATAAAAATGCACACAAAGCTTAGCTTTCACAATCCTAGGTTGCTTCTTCTGAAAAAGAGCAGGAAAGGGAAAAAGGAAAGGATGCAGGTTTTAAGAGAGTGGACGAGGAGTCATTCCAATTCCAGGAGAGGAAGGACTTACCTTGGGGGAAAAAGGACAGGTAAAAAACATGCACACCCACACATGTATATATGCACACAGCCACCAATGGAAGGTCCAGTAAGGAATGTTAATAATAATAATATCTAGATAGGGCACAACTAACCATAAAGACAAATGTTGAGCTGCGAAGAGACACAAATAAAAGACACACAAACGCACACAATTGTAAATTTTCGACCGCAGCCTTCCTCAGAAAGAGAACACTCATACACACAATCACTCAGGCACACTCATCCACATGTCAGCCATCTCTGGCCACCCAACAAAGTCTGACTACATGGCAAGCGGAAGGGATGGGAGGGGGGGGGGGGAGTGGAGAGAGAAGATCAGGGTGGGGTACAAGTAGAGACAATGTTAGGCGGAAAATGAGATGAAGTATATAAAAGGGGGTGTATATGTACAGGAAGCATACAGTAGGGAAAGGGGCATGAATTGGAATGGATGTAGGATGGATGTGAGGGAGAGGGGGACTTTGGGGCATGGAATGTAGGATGTTATGTTATCTGAGGTTGAAGCCAGGATGGTTGTGGGTCCATAGTTTGTGCTGTAGGTATAACTCCCATCTCCGCAGTTCAGAAAAGCTGGTGGAGGATCCAGATCGCTCGGGTGGTGAAGCAGCTGTGAAAGTCCAAGGTGTTGTGCTTCCCTGCATGCTGCACCACAGGGTAGTCCATATTGCTGTCGGCCACAGTTTGAAAGTGGCCATTCATTCTGATGGAGAGCCGGTTAGTTGTCATTCCAATGTAGAATGCAGAAAAATCAAGGTTCACTGTGTTATTTCTAAGTTGTAACACAGAGATGTTTTATTACCTTTTTCTTTTTGCTACATAAAACATTTGACCACATTTTCAAATATTTTTATGACAATTTTGATAGATTTTATATTCTTCTGGTATTTTTTTTTCCAAGAATAACTTATAATGTATACTGTCAAACAGTCAATATAAAATGAATTGAAGCTATGAAAATATTAGGACCAAATAACAATATGGAAACCACAAAAGTTAGGCACTGAGTCACAGACAGGCACAATGTACAAGGGTCGTCCAGAAATTAGTACCTGTATGAAGTGCTAGTGAGTAGAGTAACAGGAATATGATCCAACACTCTCAATAGTTTGTTTGCTTTCAAAGTATAATATAATAATATTGCTTTCAAAGTGTAACATTATGTGCCATTCACATTGACTGTGTTGTGACAATAATTAATGTTAATGACGTTTAAAAATATAGAGAATGCCACCCTTTCTGAAGTCAGTGCTGTGATCATGTTTCTCAGTGCAAGAAATAATTGAAGAATGTGTATGGAGACAATGTACCTGTATGAACTGCTAGTGAGTAGAGTAACAGGAATATGATCCAACACTCTCAATAGTTTGTTTGCTTTCAAAGTGTAACATTATGTGCCATTCACATTGACTGTGTTGTGACAATAATTAATGTTAATGATGTTTAAAAATATAGAGAATGCCACCCTTTCTGAAGTCAGTGCTGTGATCATGTTTCTCAGTGCAAGAAATAATTGAAGAATGTGTATGGAGACAATGTTATGGATGAGTTATCTATTCAATGATAGTGTTGTTACTTAAAGTTGGGGAGAGAGAAATGACAAGCATTCGGGGCAGCCAACTGTGATTACTGATAAACTGCTTGGTTCAACTGACGAATTCAAGAACAACAATGGGTTTGTTACAATTAATGAACATTTCAGTAATATTTCACAAACACTTACTCATGAAATTGTTAAAGATTGTGTGGCTATGTATCTTAATACACAGGCTTATAAAGGAATCAAATTTCCGGCATGAGTCTGCGATCTTCATTTTCTTCAATAAGAATAAAAAGCACCTAGAGTGCAAAATTTACATTTATTTATTACAATGTTTCGGCATCTGCCATCATCAGATCTAAACTTGCAAGTTCAACGGTTTTTATATCTGATGATGGGAGATGCCAAAATAAATAAATATAATTTTAGTGATCAAGACAGTTTTTTATTCTTATTAATACACTGGTTGGTGGTGGACGAATATGATGATGGGATACAAAACATCATCACACATTATGAAAAATTTTTCAAGTTGCATGGTGACTATGTAAAGAAGTAGTTAAATGAATATTCTTTTCATTAAATCTTAAATATTTACTAATAATTACTAGTTTTTATTTTTATTCCTAAATGGGTAATAGTCCCAGGAGAACCCTTGTAAAAGAGGCTTAAAAATAGAAAAGGGCTTCTGACAGATGCCATTAAGACTCTAAAGTGACTGTCACCCCCTCTCCACACCACACCTCTTCCTTCACATCCCTATCTACCCCAACTAGATTACTAGTCACAACAGTCACAGTCAGGCCTTAGTACAAGAATACACTGGACATGTGTATATAAGTTGTTTTTATTCGGATATATGTGATTTGTTTTTTGTATGATATATGTGAATATTCTACTTCTGGAGCAGGACTCAGATCTAAAGCTGAAATATTTGTTACATTTTCTTTTTCGTTATATATGATTGTGACTCAGTGCCTCGTTTATATGGAAGTATTTTTTAAAATATCTCACACACACACATAAATGCAAGCTTTCGCAACCTAGTTGCTTCTTCAGGCAGAAGGGAAGGAGAGGGAAAAGGAAATGATGAGGGTTTTAAGGAAGTGGGTAAGGAGCCATTCCAATCGTAGGAGAGGAAAGACCTACCTTGGGGGGGCAAAAAGGAAGGCAAACAAATACACACACACAAACACACACACCCAGGCAGACATACTGTAGAAAGCAAAGAAGTTGGACAGAGATACCACTTGAGGCAGAGGTTCTGTCCAGAGAACCACAGCAAAGATGTTAAAGATGGTGGGCGGGAATTTGAATTTAGCGGAGGTTGAGACCAAGTGGGCAACAGGAAGAGAGAATATGCTGAAGGGCAAGTTCCCATCTCTGGAGTTCTGAAAGGTTGGTGTCGGTGGGAAGTATCCAGATAACCCGGACGGTGTAACACTGTGCCAAGATGTGCTGGCCATGCACCAAGGCATGTTTACCCACGGGTGATCCTCATTACCAACAAACACTGTCTGCCTGTGACCGTTCATGCAAATGGACAGTTTGTTTCTGGCCATTCCCACATAGAACGACTCACAGTGCAGGCATGTCAGTTGGTAAATCACGTGGGTACTATCGCAAGTGGCTCTGACCTTGATCGTGTACTCCTTCCGGGTTACGGGACTGGAGTAAGTGGTGGTGGAAGGGTGCATAGGGCAGGTTTTACAATGGGGGCAGTTACAAGGGTAGGAGCCAGAAGGTAGGGAAGGTGGTTTGAGGATTCCATAGGGGTAGATAGGAGGTTATGGAGGTTAGGTGGGCGGCAGAAAGACACACTCGGTGGAGTGGGAAGGATGTCATGAAGAATAGATCTCATTTCGGAGCAGGATTTACGGAAGTTATATCCTTGCTGGAGAGCCACATTCAGAGTCTGCTCCAGTTGCGGAAAGTATCCGATGACAAGAGGGGCTCTTCTGGTGTTCTTCTGCGGAAGGTTCTGAATTTGGGTGGATGAGGAAGTGGCTCTGGCAATTTGCTTCTGTACCAGATCTGGAGGATAGTGTGGGATGTGAAAGCTGTTATTAGGTTATTGGTGTACTGGTTCAGAGATTGGGGTTTGGAGCAGACTCGCTTGCCACGAAGACCTAAACTGTAGGGAAGGGATTGTTTGATGTGGAATGGATGGCAGCTGTCATAATAGAGGTACTGTTGTTTATTGTTTGGTTTGATGTGGACGGGTGTGTGCAGTTGGCTGTTGGACAGATGGAGGTCGACATCGAGGAAAGTAGCATGGGATTTGGAATAGGACCAGGTGAATTTGATGGGACCAAAGGAGTTGAGGTTGGAGAGGAAATCCTGGACTTCTTCTTCACTGTGAGTCCAGATCATGAAGATGTCATCAATGAATATATACCAAACTTTGGGTTGACAGTCTGGGGTATCCAGGAAGGCTTCCTCTAAGCGTCCCATAAATACGTTTGCGTATGAGGGGGCCATCCTGGTTCCCATGGCTGTTCCCTTTAGTTGTTGGTATGTCTGGCCCTCAAAAGTCAAGAAGTTGTAGGTTAGGATAAAGCTGGCTAGGGTATTAAGGAAAGAGGTTTTAGGTAGGTGTGGTCGGTGTGAAGGGAAATACTACTTGCAGCGAGGCCCTGGGCATGTGGGATATTTGTGTTTAAGGAAGTGGCGTCAATGGTTACAAGGATGGTTTCAAGATGTAACAGGCTGGATAAGAATTTCAGGTGGTTGAGGAAGTTGTTGGTGTCTTTGATGAAGAATGGGAGATTGCACATGATGGGTTGAAGGTGTTGGTCTATGTAGGCAGAGATACGTTCTGTGGGGGCTTGGTAACCGGCCACAATGGGGCGGCCGGGATGATTGGGTTTGTGATTCTTGGGAAGTAGACAACAAACTTTAATAACTTTTCCTATTTCCTTTCTTTTTTCATACCTGAATTACTGTTCACATTCATCTCCCTCCCGATATGGAAAAATTTTTATAAAAATTTTTTTATACAAATTTTTATATTTTTTTTATTTGTTCATTGCAGCCTGTTACATAGCCCATATTTCCCACTTTTCCTTCGTCCATATATTATGCCTCCCTCACAACATCCCTACAACAACCCCATCCAGTTTTATTTACATTCCCTCTGTAAACATGCTTTCTCCCTAGCCAGATTACGATCCCACATTCTTTTTACTCAGGCTTGTCTGACATTTGGCATCACTCCCAAGGGCCTCACACTAAAAGTTCCCATCTCTGGCTGTAACCCATTCTTTCATCCCGCCCTGTACCAATTCCAAACTGAAAAATCCATAGCCCTCACCCACCTAATCCTTAACCTACACATAAACTCCGCCAATGAGCACACCTACTATCTCCTATCCCTAATCAAAATCCTCAACCTTTCCTCTCCAAAATCCACACCTGTAGTTCAGAACATCCTCCTTTAGGCCAACTGCAAATTAAAACAACATGCCACCCACTACCTCAAAAAACTATCCAATCTCCTGGTCACCCACCTCTGAAAACGCAATACTCTCTCCCTCAATAACCTCTCCAATAAACCTCAACCTCCTCTTATTGCAGAGAGGGACTTCAGAACTGTATTTGCACCTAAACATTCTTTCAAAACTTTCCATCGATTGTTCGAAGCAGAAAAAAAAGGTGAACAATTTTTGGGCAAACTGGAATTATGTTACTGCTTTAGAAATACATGCACATATGCAGCTGCCTTAACATCTACTAAATTTAGTGAATGTGTGGCACAAGGTACAAAAATATCAAATCCAGATTTGTCTTTTATTCTTGCCTGAAGACCTGAATACTTCACAGCTTTATTTGCTGCTTTATCATAGCTCTGTTCATGACAATCTTTTATTGAAATGTCAAAGCCATCCAAAAACTTCATAACAGTCTTTTCTATACTTTGAGTCCTATTCTCCTCCATAGGCAAAAACTGCAAAAATCTCTCAACAGGCTGGCCATGGTTTTACGTACTGAACGATAAAGTTAGCTGGTCAACATGGGAGAGATTGGCGAGGAATTGAATAGTACTTGGCTGCTTTTAATTTGTTGACAATCATCGTTAACACTTTCTGTCCAATTACATTAATAAATTCATAGCAAATATCTACAGACAAATATGATATGCTTCCTTTGCCATGATTGCCATACTTTTATATATAATCAGCAAGAAACGGGTCAAATTCTCTTAATAATTCTAAGCATCCCAAATAATTTCCATTGTTTTCAGACCCCAAAATGTCATTTTCTCCATTAAACCCTAGTTCCCTTGCTGTAACAATTCCTTTCAATATGTTCTTCCAATAGTTGACCTCAGCATTAAACTGGGAAAGCAATCCAGTATCAACTCATCCAACCATTTTGCTTCTGGCAACATAATTCATCATTGATTCCCTGTGCTGTAACTGTTCTCATGCTCCTTTAATAAATTGTTTATATGCTTCCAATCTTTGTATCCCCTGGAAGAACTCAAATTATTGCCGACAATGTTATAGAAAAAATGGCATCAACAACAGCACACAGATTTCATGGATGGTGAATACAGAAGCCACTTTCTTTCCACACACTCACCATTCGTCAATTTGCGAATGAAAATAGTCCTTGTTAATTTTCTGGTTTTTGTTGTACCACTTACATCAGCAAAATGAGTAGTGGTTTCTGAGAAGCCGCTATTTTTGTTTTGGAAAAGCTCTGGGTCCTTTTGAACCCAAATATCATGGACTTCTTCTGTTAAAATTGCATCACAGTACTTACCAGGGTCGTGAGATATGTTTTCTAACATACTTCTGTCTGGTGAATCCAAGTGGCTTGAGGTGGAAGAAGCATGATGTGATGTGTGTGTGTGTAGCTGTCTTCATAACTGGAACTGATGAACTCTAAACACAAATGTTATCCTCTATGTTAAACATGGGCACCGTTTCTAAGCTTTCAGATTTAGAGATATCTTGAGATGATGAGGTAGATGAATCACTCTTCCTCTTAGTTTCTTCAACAGCGAAAAAATGAAGTAAGTTTAGGTAGTCTGCTGATGGTTTCTTTTTGAATTGGAAGTTTTTTTCTTTTTTCTGAACCATTTAAGAATGTTCTTTTTGACACTGTTGGAAGACACTACTGCCAAGTAAACAGAGTGAATCGAGTAAATCACGTACAATCAAATGGCACTTCGAAGCACCCTGATAACAAACTATCGCTTCATAAGATAGAAACTCCAACAATGCCAAATTCACCAATACTGGATGCATTGGCCGATACGCAGTGCTGTGCTAAGCACCGGGCGAGTCCATTGGTTTCTTCATAGGGAAGGCCTTTGCGCATTGTTGTCCTAAGCGCCGGGCGAGTCCATTACTTTGATCTAAGAGGAGACCGCATCAGTCCTTTGTAACCGCCCCCGTTGTAAAACCTGCCCTATGCACCCTTCCACCACCACTTACTCCAGTCCCGTAACCCGGAGGGTGTACACAATCAGGGGCAGAGCCACTTGCGACAGCACCCACGTGATTTACCAACTGACATGCCTGCACTGTGAAGCGTTCTATGTGGGAATGACCAGCAACAAACTGTCCATTCGCATGAATGGTCACAGGCAGACAGTGTTTGTTGGTAATGAGGATCACCCTGTGACTAAACACGCCTTGGGGCACGACCAGCACATCTTCGCACAGTGTTACACCGTCCGGGTTATCTGGATACTTCTCACCGACACCAATCCTTCAGAACTCTGGAGATGGGAAGTAGCCCTCCAGCATATTCTCTCTTCTCGTTGCCCACCTGGTCTCAACCTCCGCTAAATTCGAATTCCCACCCACCATCTTAACATCTTTGCCTCGGTTCTCTGGACAGAGCCTCTGCCTCAAGTGGCATCTCTTTCTAACTTCTTTGCTTTCTACAGTTCTACAGTATGTCTGCCTAAGTGTACTTGCGTCTGTGTAAATGTTTCGGTGTGTGTGTGTTTGTTTACCCACCTTTTTTCCCTCCCAAGGTAAGTCTTTCCTGTCCCGGGATTGGAATGACTCCTTACCCACTCCCTTAAAACCCTCATCATTTCCTTTTCCCTCTCCTTCCCTTCTGCCTGACGAAGCAGCTAGGCTGCGAAAGCTGAATTTTCGGAAGGGATAAGGATGACTCTTCCTGAGGTGTTTGTTCAAGCTCATGCATGATGACGTCCTCTTGTGTTTCTGGTTTGGTAACCAGTACAGGAACTGTCGGTGGCTGTTTCTGTGCCAGTGAACCATGGAACAAATTGTGCCGCCTCCACCCTGTTGGTGCAGCTCTTGGTGGAGACGGTGTTGGTGCTGCTGTAGAAACTCCTGCCGGAGTCACTCGGGGCCGAAGTTGACCTATGTGGCGCAACACTTCTCCAGCAGCCGTGCAGACTCCATAAAGGCATTTGCTTCGAGGGCTAAGGATCTGACCCTGAATCCATTTTGGTCACTTTCCCCTTCAAAACTTTGTGAATGGAGACTGCCCTGTCCAATGGGGCGAGCTCCGTCATAGACGCCAGCCTTGTACCTTGCTCCAGCTTCTTTGGCCTCCGCCCCATGGGTGATCAGGCCAACCCCGTTGAATGAAGCGCAGCTCACATGAGACACAACAGACGCAGTAGCTGTGGCTAATCTGTCTCCTTCTCCAAAATCCACTGATTTTGCACACCATCCTGATGTCACATGAAGCTCATTTCTAGTTATGTGGTTCAGTGAATAAACAGAATATGTGTTATTGGAGTGATGTAAACCTGCATGAACTGCTCATCAAGCCCTTGCACAGTTCTCATGTCACATTGTTGTGTGGAGTTGCTTCCTTTTGGATTATTGGCCCTTACTTCTTTGAGATTACCAGCGGTTCACCTGTAACTGTCACCAGTGAACGCTACCTTTCCCAATTAGGTTTGGTTGATGTGGAACAATTATGGTTTCAACAAGATGGAGCGACCTCGCATACAGCCAGAATTTGCATGGATTTCTTGTGATAGTTATTTCCCGCTAATTTTCCCATTTTGGTGACATTTCTTGACCACCTCACTCACCTGACCTTTCATGTGCAGAGTTTTTCCTTTGGGGCTACCTTAAGCAAGAAGTGTTCTGAACACATTTTACTGCCATTCCTCTGTTGAAGGATTCAGAACTTACGCCGGCAATGTCCCAGAGAATATATTACACCGAGTTATGGAAAGCTTCCAACACCACCTAAATGAATGTATGGTGCAGAGGAGGTATCATTTACAGGAGTCATTTCATGTTCAGAAATTATAAGAGGTAATAAATAAAAGACATTTACTGCCTGATGGTGTGTTTTTAATATCCTACTATGAACACTTCCGTATCCTGTACATAAACTATGGAGTCTACAACTTATATACTACAACCAAAATACCTCTTGTTATAGAATTTTGTCACATCCTATCTTTCCGTGATCTTCCCTTTGATTTGGAGTAGATTCATGGGCTTAGTCACTCCACATGTTTACCATAGGCCAGCCATTCTCCATATCCCTGGTTAACTCAACATTCACGCCTCTTTCCCTCTCTTCCTGTTGAGTAAAGCACTTAGTTTTCATGATGCACCAATTTTTATTTTTTATTGATCTACTGCAGTTTTATTTTGTCATAAGCACACTGGAACCAGAAATGTTCTGATTCCTTGTTTATTCCAACCACATTCATGCTCATTGCTCTGAACTCTAGGCATCAAACAACTGGAATTTGCTTCTGCACTTGTGAAAAAGAAAGTCCTCTCCACAAATCATTTGTTGGATGCCTTTCCTGGGTCTGTCGGGGACAACAAACCAAACTAATCCCCTCAGGGTGCCCACAGCTCTTTTGTGATTACATGTGTGGCGCGCACGGGGCCCCAAGCTGAAGCGGCCTTTCTTCTGTCCCAGGCCGCTTCCCACTTTCCCCCCCGGTTTGTGCATTTGCCCGGAGATGGGTGTTTTCATTCAGCCAAAGATTTTTTTCTCTTACTCTGAGACTTCTCCTTTTCTTGGTCCTTTTCCTTTTCTATTCTTTCACCTTCCCCTCTTGCTCCTTTCTCCTTATCCTCAACCAACCCTTTTAATTTCCTCCTTGGCATTTGAGATTCTCCCTCCTTCATCCCTTTCTCTCCTTCCTCTCTTCTTTTCTCCATGTGCATGTCTGAAGGTCAATCCACTTTCTGCGTAGCCGGTGACGGGGTAAGGCGTAACTCCCCGCCCCAAGAGACATGTAGGGCATGTATGTACCCCCCGGTAAAGGCTGGGCCTGGGGGGAGGGGGGGGGTGATTACCCGAGCTGGTACCTACCGACCATGCCAATTGGTCCCTCTGTATGTTTTTCTGGAGGTATGACATGAGGTGTGAACAGTCACCTAAGGCAGGTGCGCCCTCAGTAAGGGCCCCCTGAAGGAAGGAGCGCGCCATCGGAGATGCCGTTAATCATGGGGAACACTTCCACTATGAAACCTTCCAAATCTACTCTAACCCTGACCCAAAAACGGAAACATGACGAATCTCAGTCAAAGAAAGTCTTGCCTAACATTCCCAAGTATCTCATACTGATGATCAGAATTTTTCTTCTCTAAATTCTTTTCCCACCCCCATGAACCACAGACATTGCCGAGGTGGGGTGGCTTGCGTGCCTCAACGATACAGATAGCCGTACCGTAGGTGCAACCACAGCGGAGGGGTATCTGTGGAGAGGCCAGACGAATGTGTGGTTCCTGAAGAGGGGCAGCAGCCTTATCAGTAGTTACAGGGGCAACAGTCTGGATGATTGACTGAGCTGGCCTTGTAACATCAGCTAATGTGGCCTTGCCACACAGCTACTGCGAACGGCTGAAAGCAAGGGGAAACTACAGCCATTACCGTTCCCGAGGACATGCAGCTCTACTGTATGAACATATGATGATGGCATCCTCTCGGGTAAAATATTCCGGAGGTAAAATAGTCCCCCATTCGGATCTCCGGGCGGGGACTACTCAGGAGGATGTGATCATCAGGGAAGACAATGCTGGCATTCTACGGGTTGGAGCGTGGAATGTTAGATCTCTTAATTGAGTAGGAAAATTAGAAAATTTAAAAAGGGAAATGGATAGGTTGAAGTGGGGATTAGTGAAGTTCGGTGGCAGGATGAACAGGATTTCTGGTCAGGTGAGTACAGGATTATAAATACAAAATCAGTTGGGGGTATCACAGGAGTAGGATTGATAATGAATAAGAAAATAGGAATGCGGGTAAACTACTATGACCAGCACAGTGATCGAATTATCATTGTCAAGATAGATACGAAGCCAACACCGACAACAGTAGTACAGGCTTCTATGCCAACTAGCTCTGCCGATGATGAGGAAACGAAGAAACATATGAGGAGCTAAAGGAAATTATTCAGACAATTAAGGGAGAGGAAAACTTAATTGTTATGGGAGACTGGAATTCGGTAGTAGGACAAGGAAGGGAAGGGAAGATAGTAGGTGAATATGGTCTGGGCAAAAGGAATGAAAGAGGAAGCCGCCTGGTAGAATTTTGCACAGAACATAATTTAGTTATAACAAACACTTGGTTCAAGAATCACAAAAGAAGGTTGTATACGTGGAAGAGACCAGGAGACACCGGAAGATACCAGATAGATTTTATAATGGTAAGACATAGATATCGGAGTCAGGTTCTACAGTGTAAGACGTACCCAGGGGCAGATATAGACTCTGACCATAACTTGTTGGTTATGAACTGCAGGTTGAAACTAAAGAAACTACAAAAAGGTAGGAAAATAAGAAGATGGGACCTGGATAAATTGAAGGAACCTGAGGTTCTTAAGAATTTCAGAGGGAGCTTTAGCCAACAATTGACAGAAACAGGGGAAAATAAAACAGTAGAGGAGGAATGGGTAAAGTTGAGAGATGAAATAGTGAAGGTAGCAGAGGACAAAATAGGTAGGAAGGAAAGATCTACAAAAAATCCTTGGATATCACAGGAGATACTAAATTTAATCAATGAAAGGAGAAAATATAAAAATGCAGTAAATGAAACAGGCAAAATAAAGTACAGACGACTAAGAAATGAGATTGACAGGAAGTGCAAAATGTCTAAGCAGGTGTGGCTAGAAGGCAAATGCAAGGATGTAGAAGAATGTATAAATAGGGGAAAAATAGATACAGCCTACAGGAAAATAAAAGAAACATTTGGAGATAAGAAAAACAGCTCTATGAATATCAAGGACACGGATGGAAAACCAGTTCTCAGCAAAGAAGGGAAAGCTGAAAGGTGGAAAGAGTATATAGAGGGGCTCTACAAAGGAAATGAACTTCGAGACAATATTGTAGGAAGGGAAGAGGATGTAGATGAAGATGAAATAGGAGATACTGTACTGAGAGAAGAATTTGACAGAGCCCTGAAAGACCTAAGTCGAAACAAGGCCCCTGGAGTAGATGATATTCCCTCAGAGCTACTGAAGTCTCTGGGAGAACCAGCCATGACAAAATTGTTTCAGCTGGTGTGTAAGATGTATGAGACAGGTGAAGTACCCTCAGACTTTAAGAAAAATGTTATAATCCCCATCCCTAAGAAAGGAGGTGCAGGCAGGTGTGAAAACTACAGAACCATCAGTTTAATACGTCATGGCTGCAAAATATTAACACGAATTATATACAGAAGGATGGAAAAGCTGGTAGAAGCCGACCTTGAGGAAGATCAGTTTGGGTTCAGGAGAAAGGTAGGAACACGGGAGGCAATACTCACTTTACGGCTTATCCTAGAAGATAGATTAAGAAAAGGCAAACCTACATATCTAGCTTTTGTAGATTTGGATAAGGCTTTTGACAATGTTGATTGGAATAAACTCTTTCAAGTTCTGAAGCAAGCAGGAGTAAAATATAGGGAACGTAAGGTTATTTACAACTTGTACAAAAACCAGACAGCGGTTGTCAGAGTTGGAGGGCATGAAAGGGATGCAGTGGTTGGAAAGGGAGTAAGACAGGGTTGTAGTCTTTCTCCATTGTTGTTCAATTTGTACATTGAGCTAGCTATAAAGGAAAGCAAGGAGAAATTTGGAGAAGGAATTAAAGTTCTGGGTGAAGAATTAAAAACATTGCGTTTTGCCGACGACTTAGTAATTCTGTCAGATACAGCAAAGGACCTGGAAAAGCAATTGAACGGAATGGACAGTGTGCTGAAAGGTGCATATAAGATGAACATTAACAAGAGCAAAACTAGGGTAATGGAGTGCAGTGTAAGAAAATCAGGTGATGCTGAAGGAATTAGATTGGGAAACGAAGCAATAAAGGAGGTAGATGAGTTTTATTACTTGGGCAGTAAAATAACAAATGATGGTCGCAGTACAGAGGATATAAAATGCAGAATGGCAATGGGTAGAAAAGCGTTCTTGAAAAATAGAAATTTGTTAACATCGAATATTGATTTAAGCCTAAGGAAGTCCTTTCTGAAGGCATTTGTATGGAGTGTTGCCTTGTATGGGAGTGAGACATGGACGATAAACAGTGCGGACAGGAAAAGGATTGAGGCTTTTGAAATTTGGTGCTACAGAAGAATGCTGAAGATTAGGTGGGTGGATCGCGTAACTAATGAGGAGGTACTGAACAGAACTGGGGAGAAAAGGAATTTCTGGCATACCTTAACGAAAAGAAGGGATAGATTGGTAGGACACATTCTTAGACATCAAGGAATTGTGAATTTAGCGTTGGAGGGAAGTGTGTGGGGAAAAAATCGCAGGGGAAGACCAAGAGATGGATACAGTTAGCAGATTCAGACAGATGTAGGTTGTCGTTCTTATGTGGAGATGAAGAGGCTTGCTCAGGATAGGGTATTGTGGAGAGCTGCATCAAACCAGTGTCCGGACTGAAGACCACAACAACAACAAATCCTTTTCTCTTTCAGAAGGGTATCGATGCGATCGCAGGTCCTTTGAAGACCTGCTCAAGACAGCGCAATGGGACCTTGTTGCTTTGAGAATGCCTTTCAGGCACAGAAATTACTCTGGGTTATGCTTGTGCATACTTTTCCTGTGAAAGTGGAGGCTTACCGCACCCTCAACTCCTTGCGGGGTGTAGTCTTCAAAAGATCTCTGGATGGGTTATCGGACGAGGATATACTCAACTATATGTCCAATCAGGGAGTTACGGCTGTTCATCACGTTATGAAAAAAGTTGACAATGATCTCCTGCCGACTCATACTGTCTTCTCGACTTTCGACAGGGTTGACCTATCATATAAGATGAAAGCGGGCTATGAAATCATTTCAGTTCGCCCGTATATACCCACTCCTACAAGCTGCTACCATTGCCAGAGATTTAATCACACTACTAAATCTTGACCTAATGCAGCCAAATGCGTCACCTGTGGCAGGGACGCCAATGAGTGTGACTGTCCACCTCCATCCCCTCACTGCATTAATTGCATGGGTGACCATGCTGCTTCTTCACGGGACTGCCCCGTCTGTAAAGACGACCGGGTCATCCAGGAGATTCCCGTCAAGGAAAAGGTTTCAACCTCTGCCGCTCGGAAGTTATTAGCGAGTAGGAAGCCCGCTGTACTCCAAGCAGGTACTTACAGCCAGGTCCTCACCTCCCCTCGACCAACTAAGGAGGTAGGTACTGAGACCTGCGATTTCACCTTCTGTGACACTGTTGTCAGATCGGCCAGCCCGGAAATTCCTCATTCCACCTCTCCGATCCCTTCTGCTCGTTCTACAGCGCATTCGTCGATCAGTTCCCACACATCCTGGGCACCTAAATCCGATGGCCGGAGTTCTAATAAAGAACCTGTTCGTGACGATTTCCTAAAAACTCCGTCTTCTCAACCTTCATCCGCTTCTTCTACTCGTCATGCCTCTAAGAAGGCTCACAAAAAGAACAGCCCCCCCCCCTTTCCCCGCCGCGGAATGACTCTTCAGTCACGCCATCCAACAGTTGCCGGCCTCGGCCGTCTTCTGTTTCACCAGGACACTCTGTCAACCGGGCACCCGGTCTTTTACCAGTGGTGGAAGCTGCCCCTCCTGATCAACTCAGGAAGGTGGCAGACATGTCAGTCGCACCCATGGAACACGATTCTCTGCCTCTAGATAGTAATAGCGGTGCTCCCTCGAAGTCCGGTCCTGAGCGGCCGTCGAGGTGACCCCCCTTGCTTGTTCCTTTTTTTCTTCTCTCATTTTTTATCATGGCGCTCCTTCAATTGAATATTCACGGCATTCATTCCAATTGGGAGGAATTAAAACTACTCCTTCGATTGCACTGCCCGCTTCTAGTTTGTCTCCAAGAAACTATGTTACGTCCATGTGATCATGCAGACTTCCAACAATACACTTCTGTGCGTTTTGACCTGCACCCTTTGGAAGGTACTCCAGCCCATGGAGGGGTTCCGATGCTCATTCGGGATGACGTCTATTACCATCCCATCTCATTGCATACTCACCTACAGGCAGTTGCCATCCACATCACTCTCTCCACCTTTTCCTTTTCCCTCTGTAATATCTATTTGCCATCGTCATCTGCCCTTACTAGGGTAGATGTGCTACACCTCGTTGACCAGCTCCCTTTACCTTTCGTGTTGGTAGGCGACTTCAATGCCCACCTCCCCCTTTGGGGCTCTCCAGCACCTTGTCAGAGAGGCTCCCTTTTAGTGGATCTTTTCCACCACCTCAATCTTGTCTGCCTCAACACCGGTGCACCGACCTTCCTTTCCGACACAACACATACTTATTCCCACTTAGACCTCACAATATGCACTCATCATCTTGCGCGTCGGTTCTAGTGGTATGCGCTTTCTGACACGTACTCGAGTGATCATTTCCCTTGTGTAATTCACCTCCTGCATCATACCCCATCTCGTTCCACTAGTTGGAACATCTCCAAAGCCGTCTGGGGGCTTTATTCTCCCATGGCTGTTTTTCACGATCAGAATTTTCTCAGCTATGACAGTCAGGTTGAATACCTCACAGAGGTTATTCTCACGCTGCCGAACATTCTATACCTTGTACATCCACTTCTCCATGTCGCGTCCGGTCCCTTGGTGGACTGCAGCCTGCCACGATGCTCTTAGAGCCCGGCGACGTGCTTTACGCACCTTCCACTGCCACCCAACGTTGTTGAATTGTATCAATTATAAACGACTGTGAGCGAAATGTCATTGTGTTATAAAAGACAGCAAAAGAACTTCCTGAACTGCTTTTACCAGTTCTTTTAACTGATTTACTCCCTCCTTGGCTGTCTGGGGTGGCCTATGCCGTTTATCCAGCATCAAGGTCCACTCCCCGATTTCTGGCCTGACCGACGAGAACGCAGTCCTTGTGAACCCCGCTGATGTTTCCAACGCTTTGGGCTGCTCCTTTGCGGAGGTTTTGAGCTCTGTCCATTACCACCCTGACTTCCTCCCTCGCAAACAGGCAGAGGAGGCACAGGCGCCTTCTTTCCACTCTTTTAATCTTGAAAGTTATAATGTCTCCTTCACCATGCAGGAGCTAGACCGTTCTCTCGCTCTGTCCTGATCTTCTGCTCCTGGGCCCGATTCCATTCATATTGAGATGCTGAAGAACCTTTCTTCTGCGGGCAAATGTTTCCTTCTTAGCACCTATAATCGCATATGGACTGAAGGTCAGGTTCCCACAAGTTGGCGTGAAGCCATTTTTGTCCCCATCCCCAAACCAGGGAAGGACAAACATCTTCCTTCTAGTTATCGCCCCATTTCTCTCACGAGCTGTGTCTGTAAGATGATGGAACACATGGTTAACGCTCGATTGGTCTGGCTCCTCGAACCTCGACGCTTCCTGACTAATGTTCAGTGTGGTTTTCGTAGACACCGCTCTGCTGCTGATCACCTCGTTACCTTGTCGACCTTCATTATGAATAACTTTCTAAGGAAGCGTCAAACGGTAGCAGTGTTCTTCAACTTGGAGAAGGCTTACAATACCTGTTGGAGGGCGGGCGGGTACTCTCCACACTTTGCACCACCTCCCTCTCTTTATTCAAGCGTTTTTGGCGGATCACAAGTTCCGGGTATGGGTGGGCTCTGTGAGTCCAGTGCTAGCTGCCACCAGTGCCACATCGTAAACAGCGCTAAGTATCTTAATTTAATTTGTGTCAAATTTAATTTCCCTGTCTAGTTCATTTTTGTTAGTACTTCTGTTTAAGAGGTTTATTCCCTCATACTTGGCAGATTTCGTTTGTACTATTGTTTTAATAGTTTATTCTATTGTATTTGATAAATACCATTGTGTTTAGTATTCGTCTTTCACTGGTGTATTTCAAAACAAGTCAGAGACCGTTACTAAAGCTCGTTATCAGTCAGTCCAGTGCCAACTGCCACCAGTGCCACATCATAAACAGTGTTAAGCTTATATTCTCGCGCGTTTGGTAACAGTGTATTCCACAGATATTCTTGTTTATTTTGAAAACTGCTGGACTCAATTTTTTTGATTTGACAGTGTAGTTACCACTGACCACAGTTCAGTCAGCAGCCAGCCGCCTTTATTAGAGTACTAGGCTACTTAAAAGTTGATTATTTAGTTTTCTACTTTCTACAGTTAATTGTATCGATAGGATGGATAGGATGTGTGCCTGCTGTGTGTGGACACAGGAGGAGTTGGCCGCAGTTCGCGAACAGCTGAGCGTGCTGTTGGTTACGGTAAGCTGTCTTCAGGCTGCTGTCTCGGGGTGCAGCGATGGTGGGAAGTCTGGTGTGTCGAGTGGGACACCTCAGGTGACTCATGCTTTGCTCTCTGTCCCTGCTACCGAGGCACCTTCAGGTGTACCGGACGTCGTCATCTCCGCAAGGGGAGTGGCGGGTTGTACGGCGTTCACGTCACTCGAGGCGGAAGGCCAATGTGGAGGCTGGACGTCCGTCTGCACCCGTTCGTCCTGTGAGTGAACGTGTGGCCACTCCTTCAGCAGGGTTCGAGCAGGTGCACGGGGGGAAGGGGATTGTTAGTTATTGGGAGCTCCAATGTTAGGCGCGTGATGGAGCCCCTTAGGCAGATAGCGTTGAGATCCGGAAAGAATTCCAACATGCACTCGGTGTGGCTGCCGGGGGGCCTCATCCGAGATGTGGAGGCGGCCTTGCCAGCGGCTATGGAGGGTGCAGGGTGCAGTCGACTGCAAGTTGTAGCTGACCTCGGCACCAATGATGCTTGTCGCTTGGGTTCTGAGGACGTCCTCAGGTCCTATGTGCGGCTGGCGGAGTTAATGAAGGCTGCTGCCTTTGCACGCGGGGTGCAAGCAGAGCTGTCGATTTGTAGCATTGTTTCCAGGGTTGATCAGGGTCCTTTGGTTTGGAGCCGAGTGGAGGGTCTGAACCAGAGGCTTCGCCGACTCTGTAACAGTCATGGCTGCAGATTTCTAGATCTGCATTATCAGGTGGGGAATTGTAGGGTGCCCCTAGATAGATCAGGGGTGCACTACACTAAGGAAGCGGCTAGTCGGGTAGCAGAGTACTTGTGGAGTGCACATGGTTTTTTTTTAGCCTAGGCGCTAACTCTGATGAGCACTCGCCTGTCAGCATTCAAACAGCGAATTCAGGCCACGTTCGGAACAAAAATTCGAACATCAAAGTATTAGCTGCGAACTTACACAGTATTAGAAACAAAGTCCCGAATTTGCCGCACTGCATGGAAGTTATTGTGCTCAGATAGTTTTAGGCACCAAAAGCTGGCTAAATCATGATGTGACAAGTTCAGAAATATTTAGCGAAGCGTGGAATGTATATCGGAAAGATAGATCGGATACAACTGGAAGAGGAGTGTTCATCACTTTGGACAAATATATTGTTTCTACTGAAATCAAGGTTGAAAGTAATTGTGAAGTTATCTGGGCACGTATAACAGGTCTAAAAGAAGTAAAGTTAATAGTTGGGTGTTTTTACTGCCCCCCCCCCCCCCCCCTGTGCTGCTGTAGCAGTTTTAGAATCATTCAAAGAAAGTCTACACCAGGTAGTGCATAGGTAGCCGAGCCATGTAATATTAGTCGGAGGAGACTTTAACCTTAGGAGTATAGATTGGGACCTCGCTAGTTACATTTCAGGCGGTACAGACAAGCAGCCTTGTGAGCTACTTTTGGACACATTCTCCGAAAACTGTCTTGAGTAGTTAAATCGGCAACCCACGCGCAATGGAAATATTCTAGACCTTATAGCCACAAACAGGCCTGATCTGATTAACGATGTCTGTGTAGAGACAGGAATTAGCGATCATGATATCGTCATAGCGTCGATGGTGAGCAAAGTTCATAAACCAATCAAGAAGGCTAGGAGCTTGTTTTTGTTGGGAAGAGCCGATAAGCAAATGTTACGATCGCGCTTAGAAAATGAATGGGCATTGTTTAATTCCGGATGTAGAGGAGTTGTGGACTAAATTTAAGTGCATTGTAAATAAAGGGTTAGAGAAATATGTGCCAGTAAAGACAATTTCCGAGAACCCAAAAAAATTCTGGTCCTATGTAAGCGGGTCAAAGTTCACTGTCCAGTCACTCGTTGATCATTCCGGGGCAGTAATAGAAGAAAGCAAATGGAAAGCTGAAGTTCTAAATTTAACCTTTAAGAAATCTTTCACGCAGGAGGACTGCACAAATGTACCATCATTTGATCAACATACTAATTCCGAAAGGGGGGACATAGCAATAGGTATTTCCGGTGTAGAAAAGCAGCTGAGAGAGCTAAATACGAAAAAGTCTGCTGGCCTGGATGGAATACCAATTAGGTTTTACAAAAACTATTCTGTGGCATTGGCCCCATACTTAGCTTGCATTAATTGTGAATCTTTAATTCAGCGCAAAGTTCCTAGTGCTTGGGAAAAAGCGCTGTGACTCGTTTATAAGAAAGGAAAGAGAGCTGACCCATATAATTACAGTCCAATATCGTTGATATCAGTTTTCTGTAGATTTTTTGAGCGTATTTTCATTTCGAATATAGTAAATTTCATTGAGTCGGAAAAGCTTCTTTCTATGAATCAGCACAGATTTAGAAAACATCGTTCATGTGAAACTCAGCTTGCCCTTTTCTCACATTACATTTTGCAAGTCATGGATGAAGGGCAACTGGCGGATAGTATTTTTCTAGACTTCAAAAACACGTTTGACACAGTGCCACACTGCAAACTGCTAACAAAGATACGAGCTTATGGAATAGGTTCACAGATTTATGACTGGCTGGAAGAATTCCTAAGTAATGAATGCAGTACGTTGTTCTCGACAGCGAGTGTTCATCAGAGACGAGTGTATCGTCAGGCGTGCCCCAGGGGAGTGTGATAGGACCGCTATTATTTACTATCTATATTAATGATCTGATGGACAGAGTAAGTTGTAATTTGCGGCTGTTTGCTGATGATGCTGTGGTGTATGGGAGGGTGTCGTCTGTAACTGACTGTAATAGCATACAGGTTGACTTAGACAAAATTTCTAGTTGGTGCGAAGAATGGCAGCTAGCTCTCAATGTAGAAAAATGTAAGGTGATGTGCATGAGTAGGAAAAACAATCCCATAATGTTCGAATACAACATTAGTAGTGAGCTTCTTGATGCTGTCGCGTCGTTCAAATATCTAGGCGTAACATTGCAAAGCGATATGAAATGGAACGAACATGTAAGGACAGTTGTGAGTAAGGCGGACAGCCGACATCGGTTTATTGGGAGAATTTTGGGAAGATGTACTTCACCTGTAAAGGAGACCCGCAGCAGATCAGTTTAAAGGAAGACATAGAGGCAGTTCAGAGGCGAGCAGCTAGATTTGTTACCGGTAGGTTCGACCAATGTGCGAGTGTCATGGAAATGCTCCGGCAACTCAATTGGGGATCGCTGGAAGAAAGACAGACGTTCTTTTCATGAATTTCTGTTGAGTACATTTAGAGGGCCGGAATTTGAAGCTGAGTGTAGTACGATCTTGCTGCCGCCTCTTACATTTCGCGTAAAGATCACAAAGACAAGATAAGAGAAATTAGGGCTCGTACCGAGGTATATAGGCATTCTTTTTTTCCTCATTCCATTTGGGAGTGGAATAGGAAAGGAAATGCCTAGTAGTGGTACAGTGTACCCTCCGCCACGCACCTTACGGTGAATTGCTGATTATGTATGTAGATGTAGATGTCAGATACCTTTCGTCAGGAGAATGGTGTGCCACAGGACTCCGTCGTGTGCGTGGCTCTCTTTGCCATTGCAATCAATCCGATCATGGATTGCCTTTCAGCCCATGTTTCCGGATCCCTTTTTGTAGACGATTTTGCAATTTATTGCAGCGCCCAGCGAACATGTCTCTTGGAGCGTTGTCTTCAACGCTGTCTTGACTGCCTATATTCCTGAAGCATTGCGAACGGCCTCCGCTTCTCCACTGAGAAAACGATGCGTATAAACTTCTGGAGATACAAGAAATTTCTTCCACCATCTCCACGTCTCGGCCATGTTGCTCTCCCATTCGTGGATGCTACAAAGTTCTTGGGGCTAATGTTGGATCGGAAACTTTGCTGGTCCACACACGTGTCCTACCTGGCTGCCCATTGTGCCTGAACCCTTAATGTTCTTCATGTCCTTAGCGGCACATCATAGGGAGCGGATCGAACCGTCCTGCTTTACCTTTACCGGGCCATTGTTCAGTCGAAGTTGGACTACGGAAGCTTTGTATACTCTTCTGCATGGCTGTCCCTTCTCCGCCATCTCAACTCCATTCACCATCAGGGATTATGCCTGGCGACCGGTGCATTTTATACCAGCCCTGTTGAAAGTCTTTATCGGAAGCTGCTGTATTACCCTTGACCTCTCAGCGTGACATACTCTTGTGTCGGTATGCATGCCGACTGCTATAGATGCGCAACCATCCATCTTACCCATTATTCTTTGATGAGTCCCTCAATCGCCAATATCGGTTGCCTGCAATGGCCTTGCTTCCACCTGGAGTTCGGTTTTGCCGCCTGCTTCAGCGACTCAGTTTCACCCTTCCTTCTACCTTTTGGTTGAGTGAGAGCCCATTGCCACCGTGGCAGGAGAGCACTCCAGATTTGTTATATCGCTTGAGGCTTTTCAAACACTGTTCGTGGTGTGATAATGCCATATTTATCTACACTGATGGTTCCAATCGCACCAACGGTGTCGTATCTGCCTTCGTCGTCGGGGATGACCTGTTCCAATACAAGCTCCCTGACTGTTGCTTGAATTTCACGGCTGAGCTTTTTGCCCTTCATCAGGCTGTTCTGTACTTCCGCTGTCGCCATTATCCCTTTTATGCCATCTGCTCTGACTCCCTTAGTGCCCTGCAGAGTCTTAGGGTCCCTTTCTCGACCCATCCTGTGATGTACTCAATCCAATGCTCCTTTCAGTTGCTAGCAGATAACGGCTGTCATGTTTGTTTTCTGTGGGTCCCTGGCCACCTGGGTTTGCCAGGGAATGAGACTGCCGACATTGCGGCCAAGGCCGCAGCTCGTTTGCCTCACATGGCTACCTTTTGTGTCCCATCCGACGATATTCAACGGACTCATTGCCGGTGTATTGTGTCGTCCTGGCTCAGTTCATGGTTCTCACTCCACGACAATAAACTGAAAACCGTAAAACCGATCCCAACCGCTTGGAGAACCTCCTCACGCCCCTCTCGGCGAGAGGAGGTCATCCTGGACCGGTTGCGGATCGGTCACTGCCGATTCAGCCACCTTCATTTGCTAACCACTGAGCCTGCACCGCTGTGCTCCTGTGGTGAATTGCTGACAGTGCGACATGTTTTACTGTCTTGTCTTAATTTCAATCATCTCCGTGTAGCCCTTAATTTGCTGTCTACTCTGGAGGAACTTTTAGCTGATGACACAAGAGCAGCTGCTCGAGTTTTGTGTTTTATCAACATGGCTTATTTATCAAAGGATATTTAACCCTTCTATTTGATATTTTTTATCCTTCTGTTTTAGCTTCCTCTTGATACTCTCCTTTCTGGCAGCTATCAATTTTTTCGAGATCTAGCTAATGTCTGGTCTTATCCGGGCGCTAATGACCTGAGAAGTTGTGCGCCCCAAATACACACACACACACACACACACACACACACACACACACACACACACACACACACACACAAAACCAAACTAAATAATAAAACAGGGACAAGACAGACTGACTTCCCTCAACAATCTCCAAACGTTCTTCTTGTTGATTGTCCTATGACAAGTATATGTTTTGAAAACATTTAAAGGTTTACGGGTGTCCGTTGCATCTTGAATTTCCCTCTTACAAAGTGTGTAGCTTGGTTTGTGTGACCCAACAGTGATAAATGTAATGTTAGCAACCATATTTTCCTGGTTCCAGAAGAGGTTTCATTGAATAATAGTTTTACATTTCTCACTAAAAAGCTAGTTCCTTAGCTGCAGTTTGTGCATGTGAAACATCCTATTTTAACTTGGCAATGATAGTCAACATCTGATTTTCCAGTTTATCTATCTTCTGGTTTGTTTCCACTTTACCCATTTAATTTGTTTTAAGATCCTTCCTTGTTACTTTCAGATTGCTAAAAAGTGTAGCCAACTTGCTATATGTTTTCAGTCAAGTTGTGCTCCTGTCTCCATGCAAACTTGCCAGTGACACACTACCATCTATATTGCATTTTACTTCTCAGTTTGACCATGTGTTCTTTTCAGACTATCCCACCCGAATGCACTCAATTGCTGTCTATTTGAACTAGTTTTTACAGTGCACCTACTATCAAGACTTCTCTCACCATAGTTCAGCAAATTTACTATTGGATGAATCTCACTCTGAATATCCTCTTTAGGCCCTTAATATTGCGAAAGTGCAATTCCCTGCCTGCTATTTATTTATGATGCATACTATCCTCTGCCATTCTTTCACAGCCTGTCTTATGTTTCTGTGCCCTCTCTTCCTTTGCTTTACTGCTGGTGAGTATCAACACCACTTATCAACTAATCCCTAACAATAGCAACAATTAAGATCACAGCAAACACCTCTTGTGTGATGACAGAACCTCCACACATATTTTCTGAGCAATGGTTCCACCATTTGACAACATTACAACAACGCTGTATTCTTGTGAGACCAGAACTTATTCAAACACACAAAACGTACTGAAAATAAATGAATTATATTCTTTACACTAAAAACTTAAGCAAACTAGTACCTCCACACATGCAATATTAGATTACCCATTTGCTCTGGTGTTCTATGAATGCATGATCCAGGCAGGAGGGTCACCATAACGTGGACATCTCTGTGTTCTAAGTGAAACTGTTCACACTGTGATGTGAATGTGGCCTTTCGTACATAGGACAGATGACACGTACAGTCCAGGAAAGATGCAAGGAACACTAGAGACATACCCGTCTCTTACAACACACCATGACGTACGAAAACATCAAAATTTTAGCCTTCACCACTTCATCTTCCTGGAACTCAGTGCTGAAAGAAGCAATTGAAATTCGCTTGGGGATTAATTTAATTAACAGAGACAGTGGCTTCAGCTTAGATAAATCTTGGAATCTGGCACTTTAATAAATTTACAAAGATGCTGCGACAGCACAGATCATAACACATCGATTTCTCCGCAATAATCGACCATGCAGCCACAGGCATAATTTTCACACACATGTACTTTCTTGCTGCCCAGTAACGTCTTTGGTGCCTTGTTGTATCTGTGGCCACATGCGCAGTAGCTCGGTCTATACGTTTATAAGCATGAAGCCTGTGCTGGAGCATCAGTCTTCAACTCTCTCTGAAGATGGCTGAATGGTTCTCAGCCAAAATATTAGAAGAACTCAACTTTATGCGGCTACATGCCCGAAACTTTTTTGTTCACTCTCTACTTGTTGGTTTACATTACAGTTTTACCTAATTTGTTCAATAGAAGGAGTCCTGTCATCTTACTTATCTACTAAGTTAATGTGGAATGGTTTCAAATAATTTGAGAAACAAGGTTGAATAAAATTAACTGTATTTAGTTAAAACAGGATGAACATCAACAGTAGTGGAACTCTGGTAAATCATTGACAATAATTATGATTTGCCCTACCACAGACTTGCTCAACACCTAGTTATTCTATTACTTTTCTGCAGTTGTTCAACATTATCAGTAGTGAGAACAGTAAGCTTCTTAGCTTTATGCTAGCTACCATACATGCTGGTTTAGAGCATGAAGAGCATGATGGATGCAAGCTTGTGGAACAGTACACATTTATGATTACAGTTCCATCCATATCAGCCAACACTATGCACAAATATCACTGACTTCCAGAAGGGTGGTCTCTGATCGGATGTTGATGGTGTATGTACTGCAACTACCAACACATAACTGTTTCCTGACACGGCTCAAAAGCTCTCCTACTCGGTGAACACAGTTTATTGTTCAAATACCCCCAAGTGCAAAGTTATTCAAGTAGTGCTATTGTTCACAAACCAGGCCATTGTACTGCCCAGGAGGAGATGTCAGTCTCCAGTGACAAACATAAATGAGCTCTTCAGAGGGTCAAAAATCCCAAAGTGAAGTATGAATCTGCCACTGTTTTAAGGAGAAACAGATTCACAGTACTTCACACTATGATTCAACCCTTCAAAATTCTGGATGCATCACTAATGACTCATCATGAATGTCCTCTCATTAGTACAGCCCAAACCCAACTGCCTACGATCTCTGCAAAACGTTCTTTTCCCATGAAGCCATGAGGTTCCACAATGGAATCTGTCAATCACAGTGCTAGCTTCCAAAAATCTCCTCGCCAACTCTTACACTACTTCTCAATGTCTGCTTTTGATGCTCAAGCTTGTGGCCAAGCCTTGCGCTCAATGTCATATTGAAAGATAGTAAACATGAAACTATAGCCCCTTAGTACTATGGATGGAAATGGACTTTTTACAAATTGCAGCTAATTTCACTGACTTTTACGAAAGGAAAGGAAACAGCTTTTCATTATGCTCTCCTCTATTGATTCCATCATACATTTTCATAGTTGTATTAAAATTTAGTCCTACTTTTTTTATTACAATTAAGTGCAAGAACAGGATGCAAAATTTTCATTCAAGTTGCCAACCTGGAAGCAGCACAGAGGTATTACTTTCAGTGGGTGGTAATGAATTTACTTTACATATATATTCTAAATCAGCACCACAAACATAAGTTCGCCAAAACATATGTTATAAGCATCAGATTTATCTGTATATCAGATTTAGCCTTCTTAGGACCTGGACTTATTTCACTGGTCCTTTCCTTAGGAGACAGGATGAGTGTTATCGATTTGACTGGTTCAGTTTTACTTATGCCAGTGGAGTAGTAATGTAGTTGGCAACATAATGTTTGTTTTTCAAGGGCAATTACATTACCAACCAGAGAAAAGTAGATACAAGAACCTGCCAATCATAGAGCACACTACACCTCTGCTGCAGTAGGTAAAATTTTACCATTTGTATCAAATTTTGTGAAGGTGAGTGGGTAGATGAGCCTTAAAAATTCCTGAAATATCTCACGTATGTGGGCAATAGGAAAGGGATTGTACAAAACATTGAAGTCCCGCTACTTGTGAACTATTCTTTGACTTTCATTTTATATTATTCCCAGCAGCGTTAAACTTATAATTATAAAATATAAATGTACTTCAACATTTTGATGTTGTTGAATTGCTACAGCAACAGCGAGAGTTATCATCAAGAGAAGAAGCAAGGCTACTTTTAATGATTATGCAGACATTACTTTGATTTGAATAAATAATATAGTGAGGACAGTTTACTACTCACCGCAAAGACGTGGCGACGAGCTGCGACAGGCACATACAAAAGACACACACATACAACACATTCAGCTATCGGCCATGGCCTTCTTCAGAAATAGAGCACTCACGCAATCACACAGGCACACAACACAGTCATACAACCATCACCTCCGACTGCCACACTTCGAAGTGTGGCAGTCGGAGGTGATGGTTGTATGACTGTGTTGTGTGCCTGTGTGATTGCGTGAGTGATTGCGTGAGTGCTCTATTTCTGAAGAAGGCCATGGCCGATAGCTGAATGTGTTGTATGTGTGTGTCTTTTGTATGTGCCTGTCGCAGCTCGTCGCCACGTCTTTGCGGTGAGTAGTAAACTGTCCTCACTATATTATTTATTCCAACCTGGACTTTCCAATTTTATATTTAAATATTGTTGAAATGAGATAGAATGGCTGGCCAGTACTTACCATTGTGCTGTACCGCCGATAGTAACACAAAATGAAAAAACAGAAAAAAAGGGACAAAGGGACAAGCTTTCGGAACAGAGTTCCTTCGTCAGGTGGGAGAGAAGGGAAGATTCTTCCCTTCTCTCCCACCTGACGAAGGAACTCTGTTCCGAAAGCTTGTCCCTTTGTCCCTTTTTTTCTGTTTTTTCATTTTGTGTTACTATCGGCGGTACAGCACAATGGTAAGTACTGGCCAGCCATTCTATCTCATTTCAACAATATTTATTATCTCTGAGGAGAATTTTCATCATTAATCCAATTTTATATTTACTTTGATTTGAAATTGATGACATTTAACTGTTACTAAATATATAGCGATGTTCACTTACCATTCAACATATTTTGGGAAGGTGAAGAAGCTTACATCCTTATTTGTATGAGTATTATTGCGGCAATTAAGTGCTGAACACCATTGGCTGCATTTTTTTAATTTATTTTTTTTTTAATTTTTTTATTTATTTATTTTTTTTTTTTTAATTGCTGCTCATAATAAAAATGGAACAGCTCCAACTGTTGACACATATTTCTATCTTTTCACTGTTCTGCACCAAATACTTATTTTGTTTTATGCAATTCAAGCACTTAAAGTACACAATTAACATAACAAAGGAAACTTATCTAGTCCCATCTCACTTCATAGACTGCGCTTTACCTGGCCACAGAACAGGAAGTGACCATGCATTAACTATCTTTCAAAATTGCCGACTCTGCGCATGCACACTAAATTTTGGAAGACAGACTGCAGCAGGAGTTTCCTTTCTGTATACTCCCTATTCTGTGCCTTGTTTGCCAGCTCCAGAGCCAAGTTGGCCTCTGCCCCTGCTGTTGTCTGCCTGGGGTGCCTACATCACCTCCCTCGCAGAGAAGACTCATTATTCTCTGTGTCCACTGCACTTGCCTGCTTGTTTTCCAGCCAACACAGATCATACAGAAGCAAAGTACAATTTCAACAGTGGTTTCACTGTACCAAATCTATATCTATATATAAAAGGCTTGTGTGTGTACGTGCTGACAGACTTTTCTCCATGACCACATACTGCCGCCCACTCGTAGTTGTGGTGATAGATAGCCCTTAGTCTAATGATGTTAGTAAGGGAGTTTGGTCGCGGTGCATGGCAATGGGTGAGTGTGACAAGCAAAAATTCGCAAAATATGCAATAAATACTCTTAGGAAAAGCTATATGCTCTGTGACTTACGAACTTTATGGTACGAGTCAAAATCTGTTTATTCTTTCAATTGTCAGACAATGCGGTCCTTTCAGACTTTAATAACGACGCAATTTTTTAAATAGATCACATGTTTCCATCAACCACACATTACCGACTATGAACAGAGACACAAAACAAAGATAAAAATCCAGATAGACTCAAAGATAAAAATACTCGTGGAACATTGATCGTTTGACATCTGGGTCAAGAAAAACTATGCGACGTAGTCCTACTCATATCCCGGCGGCCTACTGTGATAATATTGGCAACAGATGTTGAATAACGAGAATCATGTGACATCGTCATAAGCCAATCGCGTGACACGCAAATATTTTGTTGTGAATCAAGCATACAGCAGGAACAGCAGTATTTATCTACACTCTATGTGGTTCGGTCATCTTTGCAATGATTTTATATCGTGTTATTGATGTTGCTAACATAAAAACACGAGGCCGCCAGGATAGAAAGTAAAATTTTACCGAATCAGATACATCCATTGTTGTCACCAGCACTTCCACGCGAAACTCTTTTGTATAGAGTCTCATGATTCACACAGTCTTACAATTCATTCCAAATGCCTATTCAAGAAGTTATTTGTGAAAACTGTTACAAATCAATATTCGCACTCCTTCAATATCGTTTTCAGAAATGTAATTTGTCAGGCACTTTCGGCGCTGCTGTTGCAATGTGTAACGAAATTGAGAATAACGACGCATAATATCAAATATATAAGTTTTCAACTTCTCGGCGCGTTTTCTTCAATCACACTTTACCGACGATCAATAGAGACAAAGATGAAAATGCAGATAGTCTAACAAATGAATAATAGAGCGCTACGCTACAGTCACAGGCATACTTCTATTATTTGGCGTGGGTGATTTAATATTGCGAATATAATGAATGACCGTCAAACAAAAGGGACAGGCGGTCTTTATACCACGAATACCCTTATCATCATCTGGGTTGCAGTTTCCAGTTAAATTAGCATAAATCGACAAAGCTCAGGGGCAAACATTCAAATAATACTGCGGCGTTAATTTAACGGAATTGTGCTTTTCTCACGGACAATTGTACGTCGCGTGCTCACGAGTTGGATCTCCTACACATTTGTTCCTTTACACTCCCAACAAGAAAACTGCAAATATAGTCTATAAGCAAGTATTGTGAAGACAAAATTTATGTTATACTGATGTATATGAAATGAAAAATAAATGCCTTGAGAAATATAGCAACGTCCAATCTCTTCCAGCTTCATTTAAATACTATTATGTTAAAACAATATTACTAAACTTGCATTGGCCCCATATATTTTCACATATACGGAGTTCGTGTATTATTTAGCTTCACATAAGATTATATATTACTCCATATTTCGTGGATTTTATCCCACCACACTCACCCATTAATACACAACGCGGCCAGAATACCTTAAGCACGATAACTACTTCACAATATCGCAATTAAACAGTCTGTATTCATCTCATATTTAGAATAATACTCAAGCTGTCTCTCATGCCACATATTCTAACCCAAGCAACGCTGGGTTTCTCAGCTAGTAGATGAATAAAATATAAGATGGCTATGACTTGTTTTCGTCATATCAATATACCTACACAATGTCTTTTTTTAGCTATTAATGATAGAGTATGCCTTATTAACTACATCTAAGAAGGCTCAAATAACTACCCCCTTGCACATGGATCGTAATTGTGACCTCTTGTTGCGATATGGAAGAAGTTGGATTTAAAACTATAGTATGTCTTCTCAATGCAAAAGTCAGTGAGATCTTTGACACACACGCACACACACAAAACACACCATTCTACTACACATTAAGAAAATCAGGTGTGTACATACATAACAGTACACATAAGTCAGAAAAGTATGAATTTATAATTATGTCCTATTGTAGTTCTATCAAAATGTAGAAGAATTTTTATGAGATAAAATATTTTATGAAATTATTATGCATTGTTCCTCATACATTTTGTTGAAAAATATGTGTTTACTGTTAGAAATTTAATTATTGCAACTATATTTTTGGTTTTCATTCATTTTAGTATATGGTTCTACCATACTAAAATACAACCCATTTTCAGGCTCTTATAACAGCACATCAAAGACAGTTACAGACAGAGGATGATTTGTATAGGGTAGCAAAAGCAGAAGATGAGAGACTGCAACTTTTGATGAAGGACATTAACAAAAACCTCAGGGAATTAGAAGATCGTATAAATTCTATGCAGGTAAGTTTCTTCTTGTCTTCTTTGAGAGGCAGTTTACCTAACAGAAACAGATAGGGTACATTACTCTTGTCATTAATTAAGTGCTCAAATCCTCGAAGTCACCGAGTGGCTGTCCTCCAGAGCGCACTTCACCAGTGGCAGCACATTTTCAGTTATAAAATTTTCAGTTCTAAGCGTAACCAGCTTCTCACCAGAAGCTACATCTTTTGACTTTTCTGTGCACTTTCCATTATGTTCAGTAAATTTACCATATGCTTGCATTTATATTTGATTCACATTAGCATTAAATATCTGATTAGTGTATTTTTCCTCTGTGTAATTGGTGTTGAGACAGTCGTTTACCTCTGCTTTAAAACCGAGTTTCCGTTTCATTACTACCGTCAGTTCACATGTCAGCAGACAGCAGCACTTTCAGCTTTTTCCATTTAAACTGGCCCCTCAATAAAAGCCATTTATTTTGATTTTCTCTGAGTTTTTCTTTTCTTATATTTTTGGTGTCGCAACTATAAATACATTTAGATTCGCGTAAATAAATAGTCTAGTGTACTCTCCCGCTGGTTTATTATTGTTTCAACGGTACTTACGGTTTGTAGTCCTACACTTCAATTGTTCTTTGGGTTTAGTATGGCTAGGGGTGTATCGGGATAATAGGTTGAGGCCCAGATGTCCAGAAAGTGTACTGGAAGGATAACTCCCATGTGCGTAGTTTAGAAAACATGGTGGTGGAGAGGATGAATGGCCTAGGCTGTGAAGCAGCCATTGAAATCAAGCATGTTATGCTCAGTTGCATGTTTTGCTACAGGGATGGCTTTTTTGGCTATTAGTTAGGCTGTGGCTATTCATTCTGATGGATTGTTTTACTTACCTTGAAATGCGAGACATCCCACTTATGATCTCTCCCACCTCTCTTAATGTAATGTTCTGTCACCCACACAATCTCCACACACTCTAGTCCCTCCGTACATCACCACCAATCCCAACCCCATCCCATGCCACAGGGACCATATCCCAATACAATACCTGTCTAAAGCACCCATGCAGCACATCCTATTCCTGTCCCATCACTAGCTTATTCTACCCAATCAGAGGACAGATGACCTGTGGAAGTAGCCATGTGATTTACCAACTCTGCTGCATTTTTGGTAAAGCTTTTTTTCCATTTCACTATCAACCAGCAGTCCATCAATATGAAAGGTCACTTGCCAGACTGTGGCCATAAGCAAGGTTGACCACCATGAAGTACAATAGGCAACTGAACATAACATATTTGATTTCATAACCTATTGTGTCATTGTATGAATGTGCATGTGTGTGTGTGTGTGTGTGTGTGTGTGTGTGTGTGTGTGTGTGTGTGTGAGAGAGAGAGAGAGAGAGTTTGTGTGTTTGTTTTCATTTATGGGGAAGACTGTGGATGAAAGTTAAGCTGTGTGAGTGTGGTTGTCTTTTCTATATGTGTCTGCAACCCAACAATCATCTTTGTATAAGGGCCATTCTCTGCCAAGTGGTCTAATATCGAGAAAAGTTCCCACATGACCCTCATGGATTTTGATGAAATTTTGTATGATCAATCGCACATGTTCTCAATGAACACTGTTAAAGTTTCAGTTTCAGAAATTCAATACTTCCGGAGATACAGTCACTTGTTTAAGACCATAGCACAGCTCCCAATAGTGCGTCCTTGAATTTTCAGCAACTTTGAGATGATATATCTCTGGGAGTATTTGCATGAAAGAAACAAAACTTGGCCATCTTATACAACTTTTAGAGCTCTTTAAAGTAAAATATTAAGAACAGGATTTCTGAGCAATTTTCATATAGATAATATGGGGCAAATTTGGGCAAAAAAATTGCTGGTTAAAAAAAGTGCGAAATTTAGTTTTTTATATCTCCAGAAGTAATTGTGGGATGTACATGAGACTTTGCACACCCAATTTTCTAGCACTCAAATTATACCTGAAATCTTATTATGTCTAATAAATGTTTGTTAATGCCTGGGATAAGTGAAATAAGAAGTCCTGATGAATAGGACATAGCTTAAGTCCTAATATAAAAAGAATAAAAATAGAAACAATGTTATTTCTTAATTGTCCCCCCCCCCTTCCTCCAACTCTCTCTCTCTCTCTCTCTCTCTCTCTCTCTCTCTCTCTCTCTCTCTCTCTCTCTCTCTCTCTCTCTCTCACACACACACACACACACACACACACACACACAAACTGAATTTAATTCCATAATCATTATCTAACTATTAGTAGCCTGTTTAATGAACAACACTAGCTTACTGATGGAAAAGAAGTGTATAAATGAGAAAACCAGCATCCCCATCGCCATAGGGGCAACAACAGCCACGGGTGGGTTCCTTTACCACAGGATATCCCAAGCGTGATAAGCATTTCTTTACACATGTTCCCAAGCCTGATAATAAAATTATTATAGTGCCCTGGGTAAAATTAGAAGCCACTCATAGGTATAATTTTTGATATACTACATTAATTTTCTGATTAATATCAAGAGGAATGGTGTATTGTCAGACAGAGAAATTACTGATGGAGCTGGAATAACTGCATCTTAAAGGCCTTAAATGTCATCTGGAAAACAAAGAGCTTGTTGTCCTAACGGATGTTTTGGAAAATTATTCTTTTATTATTCAGGATGCTGTGCAAGGCTTCCACTGGAAAGCAACAATTCATTCATTTATTATCTACTTTCACCAAAATGAGAAAGTGTAATCTTTAAGTTTCTGCAGTATCAAGTCTTGTTTGCGGCATGATACTGGCACAGTTAACGTTTTTATCAAGGAGCTCATCAAATATATGAAAGCACAATTTGCACAGATATCTCACATTAATAATTTCAGTGATGGCTCCAGTGCTCCAGTGCTCAATCTATATGTTTCATTTCTGCCCTGAAAACATTAATGGAATTAAATTTGTTTTCGTCAGTAAAGATGAAATTGGGGGGCAAAATTGTCACTTGGCACAGATGCATTGTTTGCATGAAACAGAAAGTGCGGCGGGAAACTAGGTACCAATCCAAAACTTGCAATGTTCTATTATGTGTTGTACCCTGCTTCGAGACTTATCATACAAAGAAGTATTACTAATCATTGGGAACTAACTCAGAGAGAATTTGTTGACACTCTGAATGAATTACTAAGAGCAGAATGAAAAAGAACTAAATAAGCAAATAAATAAATAAAAAGAAAAATAAATAAATAAAAAGAAAAATAAATAAACCTCGCCAGTGCTGGTCCAAAGCCCGGATAAAAAAGAAGGATGGAAAATGTATTCAGAAGGTACAAACACAGGTAATATTCAATGATCGTCAAAACAGTACTGACCAAGATATAGTCACTTGTATGATTTGATGGGCAAATTTGAAGTAAATTTACTTGGTATAGGAAAGAGGTACATAAATGAAAGTATCTTATGTTGTTAAGTTACTACACACCAAGTTTCATGTTCATCATACTTCCAGTCCCTTAGACATAAGAATCTGAACTTTGAGATTTTTTCTGGTGCCTATTTTGTTTAGCAACTTTGCTTAACATTTTCTGGCTGAATATGGCTCATAAAATTCTTTTCTTCATTATTCCTAAGAGATCGCTTATAGTTGTACAAAGTGACCAGATTTCATTTATTCTAACAAAAGCTTGCCCAAGATATAACAGCTCAAATTTGCTAGAAATTCACTCTTACTATGTGCAACTTTGCGAATGAAGTCAAGCAAGTGATTACATCTTACCCAGTATTATATCGAGGATAGTGAAACTTCATCTTTGTTTATAGAAGACGTGTACGAATGTTCACATAAAATTTCATTTATATCTGTGTTTTTTGAGTGGGAAAATATTCCAAAATTAGGCAATTTAATGTGGGCTGGCCCATACCGGTAAGCAGTTTAAGTGCACATAAAGCCTGTCCAGTAATACATTAGCAAATTGAAAGCCACATAGAAAGTATGCAAATACATTATGTGTCGGTGATCACATTCAGAAGATGTGACAGACGTGACCGCTGGCTCCAAGAAAATTCAGCACAGAGTGAGGGAGGCCTAGTGGTGGGCTCAGCGCAAGCAGTGGTCAGTGTGGCCCACCCTTTAATGCAGGTAGCGGGATTAGATGGCCTCAAGGGCGCGCTCGACCCGGAAGGCAGGGTGCAAAGCTTTAGCAGTGAAAGGGTTAATAACTCAACCCAATTCAAGAATAATAACAGGATGCATAACTACAATGCTAGGAGAAAGGATTATCTTCATTATTCAAGGTTAATTCTAACTTTGGCTAAGAAGGGGGTGAATTATACTGCCACAAAAGTTTTCGGTCACTTGCCAAATAGCATTAAGAGTCTGACAGATAGACAACTACCATTTAAAAAGAAAGTAAAATTTATTAAACTGACATGATACACATCATAACAAAATGTCATATTTATGGTCTATGAAACAAACACTAATCTAATCTTTACATATTGCTTTGATTTAAATCTTTTGTCACCAATTGTATGTAAGTTTTTATTAATTTCACTATTATGATTTAGACTGTAGAATCATTAAGTGCAAAGGTAAAAACAAAACAGTAAATATCAGACATATCTGACAATGTATCATGATGGAAATATTACAATATCTATGGGGACATATATACCACCTTTGTCATCATAAGATCTGAGTGTAAATTAGAAACAAGAATTATGCGTTATATCACACAAGGCAAATGTTCTGCTCTATTAAATACTGTGCTGTGTTAATGCTGGACAACACAGTGTTGGGTAAGCAATGAAACCTGTCCAAAAACTAACACTGATGTAAATGATGATGTTGTTGTGGTCTTCAGTCTGTCCTGTACAAGCCTCTCCATCTACGAATAAGAATGACAACCAACATCCATTTGAATCTGTTTACTGCATTTGTCCCTCAGTTTCCCTGTATGATTTTTGCCCCACACACTGAGCTCTAATTCTAAATTGATGATTCCTTGATGTCTCAGAATGTGTCCCACCAATCTATCCCTTTTCTTACGCAAGTTAAACCAGAAATTTCTTTTCTACCAAATTCTGTTCAGTACCTCCTCGTTAGTTATATGATTTACCCATCTAATCTTAATTATTCATGTGTAGCACCATATTTCAACAGCTTCAATCATATTTTTGTCTGAACATCTTACCATTCTTGTTTCACTGGTGTAAATATTGAGCCTTAATTACTGTCTTTAATTAACGTGTGTTTATATTCACCTCTCTTGTTCATTAAAATATATGTTAGCAATTTGCAATAGATATTTAATGAAGAGCTGCTGTAATTCTGTATGTTTTAAAATGTAATTTCTTTTTTCCCAGAATGATATTATTCGCCACACAGATAAACTTGAAAAAATCAAATCAAATGTTAAGTGGGATAAAGAATCACTCACTGCATGGGAAGAACATATGGCAAGAAAAGAGGAAGACAATATGATGCTCAGCAGATATACTTTTGAAGATGAGAGTAAAGCAAAGGTATGTTCATAGTGTATTACATAACTCTTGAATGTGTGTTTACTGAATATACACTATTTGCTAAATTTCAGGAAATGGAGTTAAAGCGACAAAATCTGCGAATGGAAGTAGAAGACAAGAAAAAGATGGTAATTTCAGCAGTGAATGATGTTGGATCATTAGAAAAGAGTGTGGAAAGAACAGCTGAATTGTTTCGAAAGTTGCACCAGGAAAGACAAGAACTTATTGACCAGTGGGAAGCTTCTGTCCGCATTCTTCATCAACGCGATCATGACATCAGCAGAGTGATGGAGGTAAACAGTTCAGTAAAACAATCTGATGAATCTTGTATGTTAAATTTCACAAGTTACAGGAAACAAATTTCAAGTTACTGACAGCTGTAGATGACCAATACAATATAAAATTTGATGAATGGTGTTAACAGTAATACTTCAGATCTGTTTCTGCTGATTGAAATGTTTTGGAGGCAATGCCGCTTCATGCACATTTTTCCACATAATTCAGGAAAATGAATTGTGTGTGGTTCAAGTTTAGTTGAAAGTTTGCAATTCACTGTATACAGTATACTTTAGTGTGACTGTGTTCTTGTCTCCTTGAGACGCACTACATAATTTCTTTAGAATTTTTTTAATGTAGTTCCCAGACGATAGTTCATTTATCAGGCTGCCCAATACCTAAACAGAAAAGAGATCTGGGACAGTATTTGACCTCTCACCTGCTATTTATCTTTTGAAACAGGCATTGAAACAGGCAGATATGTAGTGTAAATGGTTACACTACATACCCCCTACCTCAGAGGCAAGATGCCAAAACATACTTAATTCTATTTAATGTACATAAGAATATTATAGAGGAGAAATTCCTAGCAGGAAAAATATATATAAAAAAATAGATGAAGATTACTTACCAGGCGAAGGAGCACAGGAAGTGATAGTAGCACAAATAAATTAATAAATTCACACGCACACACACACACACACACACACACACACACACACACACACACAAACGCTAGCTTTCGCAGCCTAGCTGCTTTTTCAGGCAGAAGGGAAGAAGAGGGAAAAGGAAATGATGAGGTTTTAAGGGAATGGGTAAGGAATCATTTCAATCCTGGGACAGGAAAGACTTACCTTGGGAAAAAAAGGAGGGTAAACAAATACACCCACACATATACACAAACGCAAGCACACCTAGGCAGACATACTGTAGAAAGCAAAGAAGTTGGACAGAGATACCACTTGAGGCAGAGGATCTGTCCAGAGAATCGAGGCAAAGATGTTAAAGATGGTGGGCGGGAATTTGAATTTAGTGGAGGTTGAGACCAGGTGGGCAATGGGAAGAGAGAATATGCTGAAGGGCAAGTACCCATCTCCAGAGTTCTGAAAGACTGGTGTCGGTGGGAAGTATCCAAATAACCCAGACAGTGTAACATTGTGCACCAAGGCGTGTTTAGCCACAGGGTAATCCTCATTACCAACAAACACTGTCTGCCTGTGACCGTTCATTCCTGCCCACCATCTTGAACATCTTTGCCTGGATTCTCTGGACAGAGCATCTGCCTCAAGTGGTATCTCTGTCCAACTTCTTTGCTTTCTGCAGGCGTGCTTGCGTTTGTGTATGTGTGTGGGTGTGTGTGTATTTGTTTACCCTCCTTTTTTTCCCCCAAGGTAAGTCTTTCCTGTCCCGGGATTGGAATGACTCCTTATCCACTTCCTTAAAACCTCATAATTTCCTTTTCCCTCTCCTTTCCTTCTGCCTGAAGAAGCAACTAGGCTGCGAAAGCTAGTGTTTGTGTGTGTGTGAATTTATTAATTTATTTGTTCTACTATCACTTCCTGTGCTCCTTCGCCTGGTAAGTAATCTTCATCTCTCTCTCTCTCTCTCTCTCTCTCTCTCTCTCTCTCTCTCTCTCTCTCTCTCTCTATATATATATATATATATATATATATATATATATATAATCTTCAAATATCATTTGGTTTTGACAGTAATTAAGTAATACTAGGCTTGACTCCCTAAGGGATGTAAACTTCAGACAACTACTTGTCTATTTGGAAGCTCAGGTAAGAAACTCCAATAGGAATTTACTTAACATTATATATGACGAAATTAACAGTAAATCCATTTTTTCCTTCTTACTTTAACCCATCTCATTACTTATTCATTTCGAAGGCTGAACACTGTAGGTATCTGATACTCTTAAAAATTAGAGTGACACATTCTTTCATTAAAGTTAGGGAACTCTGTCCATTACCTACATGAACAAGCCAACTGGGAATCAGGAGAAAACATTATTTCAAGAATGGAAATTTAAGGTAAGGTAAATTCTTTCTCCATCCCCGTGAACCACAGACATTGCCGAGGTGGGGTGGCTTGCGTGCCTCAACGGCGCAGATAGCCGTACCATAGGTGCAACCACAGTGGAGTGGTATCTGTGGAGAGGCCAGACAAACGTGTGGTTGCTGAAGAGGGGCCAGCCTTTTCAGTAGTTACAGGGGCAACAGTCTGGATGATTGACTGAGCTGGCCTTATAACATCAGCTAACATGGTTTTGTCATGCAGTTACTGCGAACGACTGAAAGCAAGGGGAAACTACAGTCATTACTTCTCCCGAGGACATGCAGCTCTACTGCATAACTATATGATGATGGTGTCTTCTTGGGTAAAATATTTCAGAGGTAAAATAGTCCCCCATTCAGATCTCCAGGTGGGGACTACTCAGGTGGAGGTCGTCATCAAGAAAAACAAAACAGGCATTCTACGGGTCAGAGCATGGAATGTTCTAACCCTTAATCACTTAGGTAAGCTAGTAAATTTGAAAAGAGAAATGGATAGGTTAAAGTTAGATATGGTATGGAAGTTCGGTGGCAGGATGAACAGGATTTCTGGTCAGGTGAGTATAGGATTATCAATACAAAATCAGTTGGTGGTAACACAGGAGAAGGTCTGATAATGAATAAGAAAATAGGAATGCGGGTAAGTTACTATGAACAGCATAGTGAACGCATTATCGCAGTAAAGAGAGACACGAAGCCAACACCGACCACAGTAGTGCAAGTTTATATACCAACTAGCACGGCCGATGATGAGGATATCGAAAAAATGTATGAGGAGATAAAAGAAATCATTCACAAAGTTAAGGGAGACGAAAACTTGATTGTGATGGGGGATTGGAACTCGGTAGTAGGAAAGGGAAGAGAAGGAAAGGGTAGGAGATGGAACCTGGACAAATTGAAGGAACCAGAGGTGGTTGAGAGTTTCAGAGGGAGCATTAGGCAAAGATTGGCTGAAACGGGGCAAAGTAATACAGTAGAAGAAGAATGGGTAGCTCTAAGAGATAGGGTAGTGAAGGCTGTAGAGGACCATATAGGCAGAAGGACAAGGCCTAATAGAAATCCCTGGATATCAGAGGATATACTGAACTTAATTGATGAAAGGAGAAAATTTAAAAATTCAGTAAGTGAAACAGGAAAAAGGGAGTACAAACGTCTGAAAAATGAGATTGACAGGAAGTGCAGACTGGCAAAAGCAGGAGTGGCTTGAGGACAAATGCAGAACCATAGAAGAATGCATAACTAGGGGAAAGATAGATACCGCCTACAGGAAAATAAAAGAGATATTTGGAGACAAGAAAAGCAGCTGTATGAAAATCAAGAACTCAGATGGAAAACCAGTACTAAACAAAGAGGGGAAAGCTGAACTGTGGAAGGAATATATACAGGGCCTATACAAAGGAAATAAACTTGGAGACAGTATTCTAGAAATGGAAGACGAAGTGGAGGAAGATGAGATAGGAGATATGATACTGTGAGAAGAATTTGACAGAGTGCTGAAGGACTTGAGTCGAAACAAGGCCCCTGGAGTAGACGATATTCCGTCTGAACTGCTGATGTCATTAGGAGAACCAGTCATGAAAAAATTGTATCACCTGGTATGCAAGATGTACGAGACAGGGGAAATTCCCTCCAACTTCAAAAAGAATATTGTAATTCCAATTACAAAGAAAGCAAGTGCAGACAAGTGTGAAAATTACAGAACTATCAGTTTAATATTAATAAGTCATGGTTGCAAAATACTAACATGAATTATTTACAGACAAATGGAAAAACTTGTGGATTCCGACCTCGGGGGAAGATCAGTTTGGATTTAGGAGAAATGTAGGTACACGGGAGGCAATACTCACATTACGACTTATCTTAGAAGATAGGCTAAGGAAAGTCAAACCTTCATTTTTAGCATTTGTCGATTTGGAGAAAGCTTTTGACAATGTCGACTGAAATACACTCTTCCAAATTCTGAAGGTATCAGGGGTAAAATATAGGGAGCGAAGAGTTATATTCAACCTATACAAAAACCAGTCAGCAGTTGTTAGAGTCAAAGAGCAAGAAAGGGACGCAGAGGTTGGGAAGGGAGTAAGACAGGGTTGTAGCCTTTCCCCAATGTTGTTCAATCTGTACATTGAGCAGGCAGTGAAGGAATGAAAGGAGAAATTTGGAGAGGGCATTAAAGTGCAGGGAGAAGAAATAAAAACATTGCGGTTTGCTGATGACATTGTAATTCTGTCAGAGTCCGCAAAAGATCTGGAAGAGCAATTGAATGGGATGGACAGTGTCTTGAAAGGAAGATATAAGATGAACATTAACAAGAGTAAAACGAAGGTAATGGAATTCAGTGTCAGAAAATCGGGCGATGCTGAAGGAATTAGATTAGGTAATGAGACAATAAAAGTAGTAGATGAATTTTGTTATTTGGGTAGCAAGATAACTTCTGATGGCCGAAGTAAAGAAGATATAAAATGCAGAATGGCTATGGGAAGAAAAGCGTTTCTAAATGAACGAAACTTGTTAACATCCAATATTAATTTAAATGTTAGGAAGTCCTTTCTGAAAGCATTTGTCTGGAGTGTAGCATTGTATGGGAGTGAAATGTGGATGATAAGGAGTTCAGATAAAAATATAGAAGCTTTTGAAATGTGGTGCTACAGACGAATGATGAAAATTAGAGGGTAGATCACGTAACTAATGAGGAGGTGCTCAACCGAATTGGGAGAAAAGGAGTTTCTGGCATATCCTGACTAAGAGAAGGGATAGTTTGGTTGGACACATTCTGAGACATCAAGGAATTGTCAACTTAGCATTAGAAGGAAGCGTGTGGGGTAAAAATCGTAGAGGGAGACCAAGGGACGAATATAATAAGCAGATTCAAAAGGATGTAGGTTGCCGAACATATTCTCAGATGAAGAGACTTGCACAGGACAGGGTAGCGTGGAGAGCTGCATCAAACCAGTCTGCGCACTGAAGACCACAACAACAACAAATTCTTTCTATGCATATCCATTAGAGGGGTCACATAAAAGTTAGGTCCACTTTCTGGACACCTAAACCTGATCACACCCCACTATAGAGGCATCTGACCTACACATAAGGGTGGTAGTCTTTCTCTAGATCTACCTACCCCCACAACCTACATCCAACACCAACCTCTATCCCACTAGGGACAATTCCATTTACCTTCCTCATCCCTTTACCTCTTCCAACTACCTCCTGTCCCAAAGCTTTCATTTACTTAAAATAAAATTTTCAACTCTCTTTTACACAGCTTAAATGCTTTACGAATGTGCAATCATTACTATATACTTTCACTATTCCTCCTTCTCTCCCCCCCCCCCCCCCCGACCCGGAAATGAGTGAACTAATGAGTAAAGCATTTGCTTCACTGCTGTTGTTCCTTAATAACTTTCTTACCACTTGTAATAACTGTGTTTGGTTCTCCTCCCATGCTTCCCATACATATTATCCATGAACATGTATTACGTAAACCTAATACCTCATGTATGTGTTTGTAGCTTATTTGTACTGTTGGAAATGAAGTGTGATGAGGGTTGTAGTCAATAACAAAAACTTGACACGGAAATAAGAAGGGTCTCCACGATAGAGACTAATGCAATATGGAAAGGGGACTAAAAAACGGGTGCTCTGTAAAAGAGTAGTGAGAAAGGAAGAAAAAGATTAGAAATTGGAGCTGAAGAAAGAAAGAAGAAAGTCCAAAAGACAGGTAACCCATCCCTCCCTCCACCCCAGGAACCCCTGATTCATTCATCATGTCATCTAACACACCGGAGGGTGACACGATGGCACGTAAGATGTTCAGGCTCCACTTCAGAGCGGACGTGTTAGACTGCTTTCAGAATCCCTGAAGAAAGCTCCAATTACTACTATTGAAATGATGATGAGTATTCAGTGTTGCGTGTTTGTGCAGTGTATATGTGTGTATCTGTCTATGTGTAACTGTGTGTGTGTGTGTGTGTGTGTGTGTGTGTGTGTGTGTTTTAGTGTATACCTGCCCTCAGTTACAGCACACCTGGCTATAACTGAAGACCACCCCAATCATCAAAAATAAATACAAACCCACCCTGTTTGTATAATAACTCTGTGTTATAAAAGGTAAAAAATATCCCCTAAAAATCTTACGTCACTAACTAAACTTAATGACCATACGAAGAAGAGAATAATATCTCCCTATGGTACTTCATATTACCAGAAAGAGCTAACACCATTCCTAAACATCCATTCAACAACTCGAAAGGATATAGCCATATTTCATGCTTCTGTTCCATGAAGTTCAATCTTTGGCTACAGGTCATCAAACGGTTATCACCAGAGTATATCACTGTATATTTAGAGACATTAAACATTCCAGATATCATCATAAATAAATATGTTGTATGTATATAATCTCTGTGACTCTGATAACCCAGTTACGAATAAGAAAATGATAGTATAAGGACAAATAAGATTATAAGATAGAAAAAGGTAATAAAAATTTGTCCTATAGAAAACATAGAAATAGGACAAATGATTGGCTACCTGGGGATTGTCAAGCCACTAATTAGCATAGAATGCTAATTAGCCTGAGGTATTGTCATAATAAGGTTTAATAATATTTATGTTATATATCCTTTCTCGGCTTTTGTATCAGGTTCTTGCAGATACACAGGCATATCAACAATCTTGTAAGAACCACACCATTTGTGAAAAAACTTGTTTGTTTGTTTTTTCACACTAGAGATAAGCTGAAAGTTTCTTACCAATATGAGATCACCTACTTTATATTCCAGAGTGACGCTCCTTCATTTGGTTTGCAAAGTCGGTTTTGTGCTGCCTTTTCTACAGAAACATTTACTTTCTTTATTAATTGTTGAGCATCGTTTATTGATGTAGGTGGCCATGTAAAATACTACAACAAAGGCTCTCCTACAAACTTTCGATTTAATATTTCCAAAGGTGTCAGACCCATAGATAAAGGTGTTAACTGATTTAGTAATTCTTGGAATTTCTGTATCATGTCAGCCCATGTTGTGTGTTTTTGTGAACAATATGTTCTACAGAGACGTAATATTTCTTTCATAATGCGTTCTGCAGGGTTGGACTGGGCATTATACTTAGAAATAGCCACATGTCTAATTCCATGCCAGTTTAAAAACACCTTGAATTCCTGACTACTGAATTGTGGCCCGTTATCGCTTAAAATTCTCTTGGGAATTCCTATGCCTGTGAAATATTCCTTCAGACAATTTGACTGATTTTGATGTTGGTATCTTTATTGGGTATAATCTTACATATTTGGACCAGCATTCTACAGCTACGAAAATATAATTTACTCGTCCCCTACTTGATGATAATTGTCCGTATTAGTCACAAGCAGTGATATCATTTAAAAATTTCGGGATAATAGGGAATAACAAATACCAAGTATGTCATGTGTTGTCTTTTACTTTCTGACATAGCAAACATGTTCTCAAATTTCTTATCACTTTACGACTGAGATTTTTAAAATAATAAAATTTATTCATGTGCTTAATACGCTTATGTATTCCGAAATGTCCGTAACCTTCATGGATATACCAAATTAGCACTTTCTGTACTGTTTCGGGAATAAATGTTCTCCAGTGTTTTGTATTTGATCTTTTGGCCAAAATAATGCCCCATCTACAGAGGCACCCGTTTTTCGCGAAGCGAAAAATTGCGAAATTTTTGCAATATTTTACCATTTTTGTGGAAAATCACAAAATCGTTGAAATTTACGAAATATCACGAAATAATCCACGAAATTTTGTGAAATCTCATCAGTCATTTAAATGTACTGCCGGAATTTCAAGATATAAATCACAGTTGATTGTACACCGATTCGAAATAAATCGTTTCGAGTCCGGCTATAAGTTAGTTTTGTGAATGGTATACATTCTGGATTCCACCCTTTGTTGCAGTGTTTGCAAACTGATTTTGAACTTTCGTGCGTGAAGTGCTACCTTGTATCCGATCGTGAAGAAGCATACACCACAAAGTTTAAGAGAAAAGTAATTTCTTTCGCGGAAACGACATTTAATCGCACCGATGCACGTATTATATGGGTGAAAACGACGAAATTGCCTGAGAATAGAAGATAATGGATTTTAAAGGAAGTTGCAATGGGATTGTTGCGTGTAGCTCCAAAATATTTTGATCCCTTCACTGCTCCGTATGTAAATATACGCTAATCGTTTCAGTACTCAAGAAGTATATATATGACTTTCTCTCCAAAGATTAAAAAGGAAATGTATTTTTCTCAACAATACTAGATGTTGCGTCTTATTTTTGTCTCAATAATGAGGGACTGCTGCAGTCTTGTGTGTACACACACTCACACACACCATGTGATAAGTACTCGTCTGCAGTATTCCCTAATAATTACGTGCACAATGCAGGCGCCACCAAGAGTAAATTTGCAGGAAAAGGGTTAAAAGATATATTTATTTCTCACGGCTGATGTTGTTTGCGATGTAATAGTAATTTAAGTGTGTAAATCGACAAGGAAAGTCCGCGCTATCAATTTCGATTATCCATATTTTTCGTTTTTAAGTGCGACTTAAAATCGGATTACTTAGTTGTGTGTATGTATTTTTTTTTCCCCCAAATGGAATCAGTATGAGTTGAACAACGTGCCAGTTAGATTGTGGGGCTTCTGAGAAGCAATCATCTTGGTGTTGTTAGAAACACAACTTTTCATAAAACATACACACTTATGTAAATTACTTAAGCTAGTAAAACTTGTATAAATAGCAGAATAAGTTTTTCTCAATTTTTTTTAATGCATCTCCATCAATGTCAATTTTTCATGTTCTGAATAAAATAAATGGTCTTACACTGCAATGAGGGTATAATTGATTTTTACTTTAGTTTTTATTGTTAAAAAGTGAAAATAAAATTTGTGAAATTATTGACGAAATAAAATAAAAGTAGCGAAAGATTTACCGAAATAAGTTTTAAAAAATGACGAAATCGAGCAAAAATGTTCACCACAAACAGGTGCCTCTACCCATCTATTATTTTATAATGGGTCTCATCCCCTTCCCCACTTTCCGTAAATTTTTCTTTAAAGAAACTATCATCTCTAATATCTAAACAGATCCTGTTGGCTAACACTCGTACCTTGTTGTCGGCATAACTAACTTTAAAAAAATTAATCCCACACAATATTCCTTTACTTTTGGTAACTGGTACCTTTTTTAAACCTAAAAGGGAGGCGAGAAAGGCCATCTGGTTCAATGTTTCTCGTTCGTTGTATGTGTACAATTTCTATATGAAAGTTTTGGAGAAAAATCATTCACCTCATTAACCGGCTATGCAATAAACGAGTTTCCATTAAAAAAGAAAGGGCTTGATGGTCAGTACAGATTATAAGTTTGGAATCCCAAATTAAATTTTGAAATTTCTGTACACTCCATATTACGGCTAATAATTCTTTCTCAGTTGTTGTACAGTTCTTTTTGTGTATGTTCAAACACCTACTAGTGAAAGCTATGGTTTTATGTTCGCCTAATTCAGGCTCCCTGGATCCTTGAAAGAGTTCTGCAGCAATGATATGAGGAGGCGTCCATTGCAAGTTTAAAAGGGAGATCCATATTCTGATATTGCGGAATTGAAGAATTGACAAGTGCATCTTTAATTTCCTGAAAAGCTTTTTCTGTGTCCTCATCCCATTCCCATTTCGTGTTTTTCTTTAATAAATTCATTAGACAAGGGTTATTTAGTACTTGCCCTTGGACTTGTCGTCTATAAAACCCTACAATTCCTTTAAAAAACCTTTCAACTGTTTCACTGTACAGGGCACAGGGCAATTTCTTATCGCTTCAGTATGCTCAGGATCTGGTCTGATACCATGTATCCCTACGTAGTAACCTAAAAAACGTAAGTTCTTCCCTACCGAAATGAGACTTATTTAATTTCACAGTAATTTCTTTCTCTAAAAATGTTAATAAAGTTTTTTTCAATTAATATGCAATGTTCTTCCCATGTCTTAGAGATCAATAATATGTCATCTACATAAATTATCAATTGACTCAAAAGATCTCTTCCTATTGCAGCAGCTAAAACTCATATAAATACAGATACTGAAATGTTCAATCCAAAAAATGTTCAATCCAAAAAATACGCTTTACCCTCAAATAAAAAAGCTGTATATTTTCTAGATTTGTATCTGTACTTGATGATAGCCAGAAGTGAGGTCAAGAGAACTAAAATACAAGCATTCTCAAACTTGAAACTTCCTGACAGATTAAAATTGTGTGCCGGAACTAATACTCGAATCTGGGACCTTTGCCTTTCGTGGGCAAGTGCTCTACTGACTGAGCTATCCCGACACGTCCTACAATGTCGCCTACAACTTTAATTCCGCCTATACCTCGCCTCCTACTTTCCAAACTTCGCAATTTTAATCTGGCAGGAAGTTCCATATTAGCGCACACTCCGCTGCAGAGTGAAAGTTTCATTCTGCATTCTCAAACTTAGTTAAAAGGTCTTCAATACTACATGGTCTGTCTCTTTCGTTCTCGATATGCTTGCTCAAAGTTCTAACGTCTAAAACAATTCTAATACTCCCACAGGATTTTTGTACACACAACAGGAGTGGTAGCTCATAGCCCTGTGTAGCTGCACACCACAGTCAGGTGATGTGTTTCAACAGTGCACAGTTAAATTGACAGCCTAAGTCCACAGTGACCTGGCTGGGGGCAAGCTACCCAAGTGTCAATAAAAGTGGTGGTGATGCTCTTGACAATGCCATGGCTGTTGCTTCTGGCCAATCAATGAAACATTCCACCATGGTCAAAATGTACTGCTTGCTTTGGGACAGAGGCAAGGGGCCTACAGTATTGATGTGGCCATGAGTAAAACAATGTGTTGTGATGTGAAAGTTACTGATGGGTGTGTGAATGTGTGTATGAATTTTGGAATGCTGGCAAGTTGTGCACATGCATGCCCACTGATGACAGTGTTTCATTAGTACCAGCACAGCCAAGAGTGACGTACAGCTGTTAACATAATACTGGGTGTGACTGACTGTTGATGTGGCCCTATGTGCTGTACTGGAATTTTCCAGGAAAATAGGCGGTGTGTGTTCATGGGGACGTCACACCAAATCTTGTTGTTTGAGTTGGGAATGGTGGACAAAAGTTCGAAATGAAAGCCATTGGAGGCACTGTGGAAGAAGTCCCTGAACTCTGCGGGTGTGAGATACAAAGGCACATATATGTTACAAACAGTCAGTGATGATATAGGCAATTTTTGAGTCATGGGAAATGAATGTGAAGAACTGCATAGCAGAGTCAACTGCCAGGATTGGCATGGCAAGCACTTGTTGCTAATGAGCTGAAATGCATAGAGATGGGTTTTTGGTCAGTGTAATAACAAAGTGGTGGGCTTCTACAGACGACTGGTAGCAAGGCACAGCCTCATACAACTCATGGCCATTTTATTGATATATATTGAGTGTACAAGCAGCATCACTCCTACAAAGCATCTTGTCAACACGGAGAAGCTGTCATGCATTACATCTGTCCAGATCACTGAAGTCTGTCCTGATGTGTGATTTCCTAGCACTGCAGTAAGTGGTTCCAACACACTTACAGCCTTTGGTAGGTCATGCAGATAAAAACTTAGCATGCTGAAATAGCTGTGTAATTCTCTGTTTGTCAGAGGGGACGGCATGTTGAGGAACATCTGTACCTTCTCAGGAAGTGGTATGCATCTGGCCAAGGAGATTAAGTCCATGCGAAATTTGATCTCTGTGACCCCAAACAATGCTGTAAAGATGTAAATCTGAAGGAGTGGAATTCAAATTTGTGCCACTGCCAGGATTCGAACTGGGGATCTGCTTACTAGTTGGGTGCTACACCACAAAGCCACCGCAACTGCTCAGATTGTCTTAAGGCATGTCTCCCTCCACAACACAAACTTCAATTCTACCTTGTGCTCCCCTATATAAATATGTATCAATGTTGCCAAGGGTCTACAATAGTGTAATAGCATGCCAGCAATGAACATTTATGGGATTGATCCTGCCTTGCATCTCAGGCACAGATGGTATAAATATCAAACAGTAAATCAATGTCCAGGACATATATTGTTCCAATATATAAAAAAAATCTAAATCTAAAGGAGAGGCGTTGAATTAAAATTTGTTCCACAGCCATGGTTTGAGCCTGGGACCTCCTACTTACTAGGCAGGTGCAATACCAATAACCCACCAGGACTTAATGGATACAATGACTGCATGGATTGCCTTAAAGCATGTCTTCCTCCACAACACAAACTTTAATTCTGCCTCATGTTCCCCTATAGAAATACATACCAATGTTGCCTTCCATGTAAAATTGGCCACATCTGACCACCTGCAAGTTTGGCCATGGCCACAGTCGCACTTGTGCGCCATCACACTTAGTGTGCTGTTTTGCATACCTTGACAACTTCCTGGTATTCTTGAAGTTGATATATATCAAGACAAAATGTGTCTGGACATTCATTTATTGTTTGATTTCTGTGCCTTAGATACAAGGTAGGATCATTCCCATAAACATTCATTGTTGGGATGCTATTCTGCTATTGAAGAATCTTGGCTTATGGATACCGAGGCTGTCATTCAGGCTTTTCTTGAGCACAGCAAGCTCTTACATCTTCTATCATGACGTTTTCACCACGTCTTCCACTAGGGTATCTGTGCCGTTGACGTTTCTGCCCCCGTTTCCTCAGTATAATGACTTGGCTGAAGACTGGGACACTTATGGGAACTGGCTTCACCAACATTTTCCCACATCTGGGGTTGCAGATGCTAATGTATGTAAAGCTTTGCTTTTGTCCTGGATTTCTCCTCATGTCTATCATTTGCTCGGCCATTTGACCCCTCTGCGGGACTTGGTGACCCTTTCTTTTGACGAGATGTGCGAGTGGTATCTAATTACTATCAAAAACGCGCACACATTGTCACAGTGTGTGTTGAATTTTACCACTATCAGAAAAAGCTCCTCCAAACTTATCGCACTTGGATCGCGGAACTTCAATGTCTAAGTAAGAGATGTCTGTTTGTTACCAATGCTCACAAGGATTCTGATAGGTCACAGAGTGTGGTGAGGGAAAAGAAACCGCCAATGACCAGATAAGCAAGGAAGAACTGAGCCAAAACATTCAATTCAAATGTGAAATAACACTATAATTTATTTATCTTAAGAAATACACACTTGACGTAATAATATGTTTTCGGTAAGATAAATTGTTATGTGAGCATTGCCTCATGTGTTCCAACATTTTTCCTAAATCGAAAACTGATCTTTCCGAAGGTCAGTTTTGTGTCTCGTCCGCCAGTTGCCCTGGGTGTCGGTGGCCAAGTAGAAAGAGACCGACACAGGAATAAAGGATGCACGCTTGTGCAGGTACGGTGGTGACCAGCCAGTGGGGCAGAAGAAACTAGAAACTCTAGAGTAAATTAGAACAAGATATATATTTCATGGAGTCTTGGTAATACTTAACTTTTACATAGTTCTTGACTGCATAATGCTAATACATAGTTTATATAGAGGCCTGCCTACTGATGAGTCCTAGTGCCTATCCGATAGCTAAATCTTAACTGGTCCTATCTGATTCCCAAATCTTAACTGGTTCCTATCTCAGTCCCAAGTGAACGATGCAGCAGTCGTGGCCACGAGCGAAGTTGCAGCAGAGGGCACTCGTGGCTGTCGTCATAAGAACGCCGTGCCGTGCGGGCATGGCGGCGTGCGGCGAAAGCAGGTGGCGCGCACTTTATACTTGTGCGACACCTCAGACAGAGTCCCCCAAAATCCTTAAACCAAATAATGCTGTATGCTAATTTTGGCTGCTTAGTGTGCTCCTACCAAAAGAATTTCAGCCCTCGGTGGCCAACATCTTCAATCAATTGTTCAAAATCTATCCTTCCATATAAATGATACCAACCACTTCCTTCACCAACTCCCCATCATCCCCACCCCTTACCTCCTGGATCCTTACTTATCTCAGTGGATGCCACCTGTCTATACACAATTCCCACGTACTCATGGCCTTGACACTCTCTAAAACACTACCTCTCCCAATGCCCCTCTGAATTCAGGCTCGATACCTCATTCCTCATAAATCTCACTAACTTTGTCCTAACAAACAACTAATTTCCCTTTGAGATGAAAGTTTACCATCAAATCTGTATAACAGACATGAGCACCTGCATGTCACATTCCTATGCCAACCTGTTTGTGGGCCTCTGAAGGAAACCTTCCTAGCATCCCAAACCTCTCATCTGGACTCAGGGCCAGGATACTATAATAGTATTTTTTTCTACTACACTAGAACCACATTTTGTATATATCACCTTGTTGTTTCTGTTGTTCAGTGGTAGATCTCGTTCTTTGAGTAGCTTGCCTGCCTTTAAATAATTATGAAAACATCAGGACGGCGGATTCTTGGACGTCTTGGAACCAGTAATGTGACATGTTTCATTTATGTATATTTATTTATATTCTTGATGAAACACACAAATAGAAGCTGACACGATATTGACTGACTGTGTTCTACATAATGACAAAAGTAAGACTGCTACTCAGTGACTAACTTGTTACTCTCTCCAAGACTAACTTATTACTGACTGTATTAATATATATTAATACACTGTATTAATATATATTATATTTTTGAGAACATTCTAGAACATGTAAATAGTTAAATACAGTTTTAATAATTTGTTTATGGAACATAAATGAATCTTGCCTAAAGTAAAGATACACAAAATTATGACAAATTTAATAATTTATAAACATTTATAAACATTTCATAACTATAGCATATGACATCAGAAGATCATGAAGGCTATGCAACTAATTTGGTTTAGTATGAAAAATACAGTCAGCTGACAAATCATTTCAAGAATTATCTTAAAATAAAAGTGTCTACTAATGGCTGTTACAAGATTTTTATGACAGTGGCAATACTATCAGAAAATTTTCATATTAGTTAGAAGACTGTATGTGATCTGAGAAATATAATCTTATCCAAAATTTTTCATTACGGACAGTTAAATTTGATTATATCATCAAGATGCTAAAACTAATTTGCACAAAGTACTTTAGAGACAATACTACTATCATACAAACTTTGTTTACTAGATTAAGCAATATACATTCTTATAGTTTTCAGAGATAATATGAAAGCACATTTGGATGCATAGTATGTAGTATGACACATATACCAAGAAACAGAATGCACAGAAAAATATGAAGAAGAGCTTAGCTTACTGAATGATATTGCAGTCAGTTTCATGAAAATATACTTCATTATGTGATTCTTGAGTTTCTCCTGGCGTATTTGATAATCAATATCCACGGGTGTACTACCGGTCTACAGGGCACAATATTTCAGCGATCATTCATGTCACCATCATCAGGTGAACTAAAGGACTTAGCTTCTGGAAACGCGCCGGCATGGAGATCCACAATCTACAGCGGCTCGAAGGGAACTGGGTTCTAGCCCGGCAGCGGGCGATTTAAATACCCTTCGCCCGCGGAGCGCCCCGTCTGTGGTCTGTGCTCCACGCTGCGATGGTGTCTGAGAGGATGTCGATGTGAGGGCTCTGTCCGCTCTGGTCGTCATTACGATACGTTTGCTAGATTTACTCTTACTTAACCCAATCGCTGGTTCCCAAGCTTTGCAAAGATTATAGCCACAGTCATGGTTTATGAGATCGTCACTTGTGCGAATTTCAATGGCCTCTCTAACGACGCAGTCCCAGTATCTGGACTTATTTACCAGAACCTAGTGCGTTCATACTCCAGTGCGTGATTCTCCGACAGACAATGTTCAGCGGACACTGACTTGCTTGGATACATCAGTCGTGAGTGCCTCTGATGATCAAGGCATCAATCTTCGACGGTACGCATCATCTGTCCAATATATGACTTGCCACACTGACATGGAATCTGGTACATACCAGCCTTCGTCAAACTGAGATCATCTATGGTGCTCCCCACTAGTGCACGAATTTTATTCGGTGGACAAAAAGACAGTTCCAACCTGGTGTTTCTTCAAAATGCAGACTACCTTTCCCGAGAGTGTGCCGGTATATGGAATAAATACAGTGCATACCTCCTCCCTTGTGTTTTCATCCGTTTCCACAGGCAGTGGTTGGGCAGAGAGCCCGCTTAATCTGCCACTCTGAGTACCCATTTCTTCAGAATACAGTTCTCAGGTGTTCCAATTCCTGGGGTAGACTCTCTGCCTCGGAGATAGTGCGCATGCTATGTACCAGAGTCATAAGTACCCCAATCCTCTGTGAAGGGTGGTGACAGCTGTCTGCGTGTAAATACAGATCAGTTTTCGTTGTCTTCCGATACACACCATGACCCAGGGTGCCATCAGCTTTTCTGTTGACCAAGACGTCAAGGAACGGCAATTTACCATCCATTTCAGTTCTCCATAGTGAATTTGATGTTGGGGTTTATGGAGTTCAGATGTGTAAGGATGTCAAGGAGTTTATCCATACCATGTGTTGTCCACGTATCGGAAAAAGCAAGTAGGTTTCCATTCAGATGACGCCAGGGCTTTGTCCTCGAAATTCTCCATGTACAAATTTGCGACCACAGGGGAGAGTGGGCTACCCATGGCGACTCCCTTCGTTTGTTCGTAGTATTCACCACTGAAAAGAAAATACGTGAAGATCAAGACATGCCTAAAAGGTTCGGTGGACTTCTCGTCAAACTTCTGACCAATCAAATCTGGTGACTCTTGAAGGGGTACTCTCGTAAACAACGAAACAATGTCAAAACTCACCATGATATCTGACTCATCCAGCCTGAAGCTGTCAAGGCGTTTAACAAAATCCATGGAATTACGGATGTGATCAGGGCATTTACCCACATAAGGACTTAATATTCCCGTCAAGTATTTGGCCAGCAAATATGTAGGGGCTTTGATGTTACTGACAATGGGGCTTAACGGGACCCCATCTTTGTGAACCTTAGGGAGTCCATAAAGTCTTGGCGGTACCAGACCTTGAGGTAGCAGTTGCTTGGCAACACCCTCAGGTAAATCCGCGTCCTTGAGAAGCGCCCTCATTTTGTTCTCCACCTTATTTGTGGGGTCAACACTGATCTTCCGGTAGGAATTGTCATTTAGCAGGCTCTGCATCTTTTCAGTGTAGTCCTTATGGGAGACAACAACTGTAGCATTGCCTTTTTCAACCTGTACGACAACAATTTCAGGGCGCTCCCTCAGGTCACGAATGGCCGCCCTTGAGTCCTTTCTCTAAAACCGAGACCGAATCATCACTCAACTCCATACCACTCAGATTGATGACAGTCTTGCACGGAACCTGCAGAGATGGTTTGTCAAGGAGGTGTGAGAACTTAGCTGTTTGACGTTCCATTGGCTTCTCACGTTTTTTTGGCTGAATGTCATCCATGCTAAAAGTCTAGATTTATTATGTTCTGAATATCTTATTTGACTCAAGTTTTGACCCCAGCCTGCACTAAAGGAACAATTTATAACAATATCTAATAGAAAGAATATTCAGTCATACTCAGATTGTTTTCAACAGACGTATGAAACAGATTTTTCATAAAGAAATAATCCGATTTTTTGAGCATGGGTATTCTCAATAAATGACATAAAACTTTTAAATGAATGTATCAGTGAAACAGCGAAATTCATTATTTGTTTACTTACTGGTCCTACGAATCTGTACCATCAAACAGGGTGATTTCGGACAGTTTTGAGATTATTTTCACTATAACTTTTGTAGGTTTTGTCAGATTTCATTGTTTTTTATGGAAGTGGTAGGATATAGATATAATCAATAAAATATCATAGAAACAGAACGTCCATGTGCATCTGCTTTTGCCTGAGACAGACAAATAAGTGTCCAAAATCACCCCATCAATTGGGGTTATTTCGGACAAGTGTATTTTCAATCTCTGTCCTGGGTTTCGAAGTGTATGGGGTGATTTCAGACACAAATTGACTTTTTTTTATTCTACTTTCTTTCTGTTCACTTTTAGTGACTTTTAACATATTTTAAGGACATCCATCATTAAAATAAGGAATAAGGACTGAGTTAAGGAAATTTATTTATTAAAGGCTGTTCTGTACATTAATTTTCCAAAGTGAATATCTCAAACTGCTTTCTTTAAAATTTCCGGGTCATAATTACACCCATATTGAAGACGTTTCTTAAGTACTTTTATACACTCTTTGCATTGTCCAAAATCACCCCACAAAGTACACAATTTTGGAAAAACCGATACTTTGAAACTTTACACAAAACTCATGACAAACTGGTACAAGACTTATCACAGTGTTGCAGCCTACTGATATTGTTGGCAACTGAAGCTACAATACTTTTCCGCCAGTCACAACAACAGAAAGTTTCTGCTCCATAACACAGCGAGAACTTTTGACAATGAGACTGTCTGACTGATTATTGCGTCGGTAAACAATTGATCCAAACGTGGGAATTACAATCTGGTGCATAAAAAAATCAGCATGCGGAAGTGCAAAGTAGCGCTAATTCGTTGCTATGCAGCAGGAAAGAGAAGATAAACCATATCATCCGAAATCATCCCGTTTGACGGTATTCTAAATTTTTTCATTTTTGCTCCACTGGCTCCCCAAAATACATTATCACATTTCATTGCTGAGTGAGCACAGTCAAAATATATTTAATTCCAAATAATTAATGTATCCATCAACAGCCATAAAATTTATGTTGTCTTATTTATCATATATTATTTATAGCGTTCCTTGCTGGTAAATGATTAAGTTCACATATTTCAGGGAAGATAATTTCAAAAATGAAAAATTTGATCCGCAATTAATGTTCTGAATTTAAAATTTTGCAAAGTAATAATTTTGAATATGACTGCTGTTGGTGGATAGGCTAATTATTTGGAATTGAAACTAGACCAGTTGCAGCCCCAATTCCGTTATAACATGGAACTACATTGATTGGGCAAAATATATGGTCCTTAGATTATCATATCATATGCAGTTCCTTAATGTTCGTACAATGTAACATGTTTCGCTTAGTTTTCTGTTTATATATTCTACTTATGTATTCCATGTTTTCTTTTGACAGATCCATATTCGAAAACAATTTCTACTTTCTTTTTTAATGTTCTGTCTATTTGTTTAAATATGGGGATTAGCTGGTGGCCTTTTCTGTGTGGTGAGTATGTCAGTTACAACAGTTTTCTCCAAATTTATAACCAGACCATTGATATTGAAGTAGGCTTTCTGTGACAGCTGTAATGTTGCTTTCAAAAATTACTTTTGTGCGTCCTGTGATAAGGATCCTGGTGTCATCTGCAAATTGGTACAGTTTTCCTTTTGTGCTGCTTATGTATAAATCATTTACACATAGTAAAAGGAGAATTGGATCCAATATTGAACCTTGAGGAATTCTCTATTTTGCCTCCATTAAATCAGAACGAAAAGTACCGACACTTCCTTTTGTTTTGTGTGTTCTGTCTTCTGTCATGGACGTACGATTTGATCCAGTTATTTGTACCTCACCTGATACCCCAATTATAAATCTTGCTAAGTTATTTATTATGCTGATGTATCAAATGCTTTTGATAGGTCTTGGTATGTGCTTCAGGTAAGTTCCTGCCTATCTAGAGCCTGTAGTGTTTTGTACAGAAAGGAAAAGACTGATGTTTCAGTTGAGTGATTTTTTCTAAAACCATGTAGGGTTTAAGAAATTACACAGTCTTTTATAAATGAGTTTTTCTAGTACTTTTAAAATGCAGAAAACAGAGAAACAGGTCTATAGTTTGACATCTCTTATTGTCTCTAACTTGTTTCAGTTGTTTGGCACTATTATTCTGGCCACAATTGAGTCATCAGAAACATATGCAGAATTACTATCATACTATCCTCATCAAAAATAATTCTTGCACAATATCTTCCTCTTTGTCTTCACCCACACACTCCATTGCTTACTCTCCTTCAGACATCCTTTCGTCTTCCTTCTTGTCTTCTCACTTCAGGTATTCTTCTACTTGACCCTCTCACTCCATTGCATACTCTCCTTCATATATCCTTTCCACTTACTTCTTGTCCTCTCACTTCAGATATTCTTCTACATCATTCTCATTGGACCACAAATTCACTCAATCATTGCTCTTGCATTCCCTGTTTTATTCTATATCACTGTAATTTACACTGTGAATTTTCTCTTGCGAGTTTCCACATAATCTAAAATTTGTGATACGAGAGAGAATTTACAACTCGCGCTATGTGTTTGTCCGTTGGGCGTGCTTGCCTGTGTCTAATTTCAGACAGATATGAAATGAACTCTTAATATTCACAGCTCGAGCCCCCAGCACACTGGATGTGCACTCTAAATAATAATGTTCAACAAACACTGCACCAACAGGGGCAAAGTGAAACAGTCAGAACTTTTAAGTCTAAAGTGGCTATTCGTTATGTCTAGGGGCCAACTGTCCACTTCTCGTTTGAACACCCTGGATTTTATAAAAACACAAATTTTAAATAAGGTTCACTGGCAGTGAAAACATTGGTTTGTAAATAACAGTCACTCACAGGGGTTTGAATGTCACTTATGTAATTGTTTATTTAAGATTTGATTACACACTGAAGTCACAGAAAAATTTAATTGTCCAGTTCAGTTGAAATAAATAGGGCCTCTTGGCTGAACATGCAAAAGTTCAGGAGTTTCGAAATGAAACACCAAGTTTCAAACTCAAATTCCAGCATTCTCACGAAAGAAACAAAGTCTGAAATAATTCTCGGTACAGAATGAAATCTGACTAGTGTGTCTAATTCCCAGACAGTCCCAAGTCCGGTGAGGTCCCGAACTCACACCAAATGTTTTATAAGTTTCAGTCTCTATTGCTAAACATGAAATTCTTCTAACTGTTGGCATGCATCCATACAGCAATATTCTTAAAGTTCAGTTTGCCCAACTCCTACCACATGATTTTGCTAAGTCCCCTCCAACGAAACTGAGCAGACGATCATTTTTTAAACGAAAAATTGGGCTAATTTTCACGGATGTTACGGAACCGAAGGGCACAAGTTCAGCCTCAATGAAGCCCAAACGAAGACTGCCTAAATCAAGATGGCGGCCCTCTATTTATGCCCATTTTCCAAACGGGACAATATTTACAAAACTTTAAATGGGACTTGTTTTATACAAGTAAAATACCAATTTGACATCAAATTTTACCAGCTTTCCAGTGCTGTTTTTTTTTTTTTTTTTTTTGTTAAAATCTCCAACACTCTTACGGTTTCAGCTCCCTTGTACCTCGCTAAGTTTGCGAGTAATTAATTTTCTAATAGTATTTCTCATATTAACGCTAACAGGCTAGCCGCCACAGCACCATCTTCTGGCCACTCGGATTTTGCCAGTCACGTCATTTTCGCCCTCGTGGGCCACGCCACTGCAATGGCCCAAACCCGGCCACGCAATCAAGCCCAAAACGTGCGCGTCAACATGTGTATTCAAAACAGACATTTAAAATCAGGCTGTACCATCATACTATTAACAATAGAATGGTCACTTAGGATCTCACCAGCCGGGGTATATGGGGTGCAGCCAAGACTGGAGGGCATCATCTCTCTAGGAAAACTGGCCTCAGTATTCCAGGCCAAAATCACTGCCATCAGGGCATGTTTGGAGGAGAATTTGCGTAGGTGCTACAAAGACCATAGCATCTATATTGCCACGAGAGACCACGTACACAGACTGCCGGCGTGGCGCAGGGGATAGTTCACGGATTGCGGTGCTGAAGGTCCCCGGTTCAATCCCGGCCCCCTGCAAAAATTTATTTCTTTGTAATTAACAATTCCAGAATGTTCTACATTTTTCTCATGTTCACTTGTAAATTCTACTTGTTTCTTATGTTAACTGTTCATCTAATGTCTGGTAAATTCTGTCTGTGTATAAATAGCAGAGCTCTCTGCCCGAGAGGCAGTCAGTGCTGCATGTATGTTAAGTTTCTAATAAACGTGCTTTCAGTATAAATGCTGTGTTCTGTTGCCTTCGAAGTCAAGCCTGCTCCCATGTCAACGTGACATTGGTTGGTGGAGGTGCCGGGTATCCTGTCTAACAGCTGCATCATCGTGGCTCCAATTAGGCAATGTAAGAGCCATCGCTTACACTGACTACAACCGGAATACAAGGGTTTACCGAGTACATCCTTCCAAAAGTCCGTATCATCAGAAGAACCATGGAAACGAAACCAGCGGTAAGCCAGCTGCACATCAGACACCCGTCGGTGTTCTCTGGAGACGCTGGACAGGACCCCAACATATGGCTAAAAGAGTTCAACCGAGTCACCAAGTACAACAGGTGGAATCATAGGATGTGCTTGGCCAACGTTTACTTCTATCTGGACGGAACAGCCCAGCAATGGTTCAAGAACAACGAAGACAAGTTGAATGACTGGGAGACGTTCCAGGAGGACGTTTGGAGACCGCCAGCGACAAATCCGTTCAGCGGAAGAACAACTGAAGAACCGGGCCCAACGACATGGTGAGCCGACACAATCGTACATACAGAATGTTTTGGTCCTGTGTAACATAGTCAATCCGAATATGATTAAGGCGGAAAAAATCACGCACCTGATGAAGGGTATTGCAGAAGATGTGTACCAAGCTCTTCTGATAAAAGACGTTGCTACGACAGAAGAGTTCATTAAGTGGTGTCAGCGTATTGAACAAAGGAGGGTTGGACGCAAGAAGTATGACAGACTCCCCAATGTAGTCCCTATGGCCGTTGTGGAAGACCAGCATGACTTCGCTTCTCTCATACGACAAATTGTAAGAGAAGAATTACAAGAATTTATGGCAACCGGGACTGTTAGACCGAGCGAGCATCAGATTATGGCCATGGATATAAGCCCTGTAAGACATAAGGGAGCCGACGACGCTGAGGAAGAGGTATTTCAGACATTAGCTCCTGTCTGCCCCGTCAATCGCACCCGACGTGAAGAATGGCGTGGCCCTGATATGACTTATGCTGAAGCCGCCAAACGGCAGCACATGAACCGGCTGGCGCAACCACAATCAACTCCCCCGGTAAGTATGACACCCCGCAGAAGAACAGACGTCTGGAGAACAGAAGACAACACACCACTGTTTTTCCACTGTTTCCTGGACATGTTGTACGCTACTGCAGAGACAGGAGGCGAGTATTCGACGATTATTTTGCCGCAAGACGTCAGCCATCAGAGCAGTTCTATCCCAGGCAATCACCTGCTGATGAGTTCAGTCGACCTATGGGAAGAAGTCCATCGCCATACCCTAGACGAAGTCGCTCCCCGACGCGCTGCAGCCGTTAACCATCGCCGTACAGAGGTACCAGCCGCACCCAGGAAAACTAAGCGAGGCGACCATCTACAGAGGTGAGGCCGTCGCAGATGAAAATCCTCCATGGACAACAGTCGCTAAGATGTCGGGGAAATCTCATCGACGTCATAATCGACGGCCAACCTTTCCGGGAACTTGTTGACTCGGGAGCGTCTTTCTCTGTATTGTCAGCTAAGTAACACAGCACACTAAAGAAGACAATGTTCTGTGATACTGGGGCAACAGTGCTGAAGGTCGCGAATGGAAAGTACGTCCACCCAGCCATTTGAATTTGTTGTGTTAACAGAATGTAGTCACAATGTCATCCTCGGATGGGACTTCCTTCAGGCATCCCAAGCTATCATTGACTGTGGAAGATCTGAGCTGCAAATTGAATAAGTTGTTCCGACGGATACATGTAATACAGAATTTTCTGGGAAGTTATTTGCCATTGACAATGTGACGATCCCGCCGTTGACGATGAGAAGAGTTGCAGTCACAAATACAGATGGGCGATTCAACTGTGAAGTGCTTGTTGATAGTAAAAAGTTTATCAGGCTCACAAAAGAAATTTACATACCAGCGGCTATCATAAGCATTACCAGTGGTCTAGGAGAGATTTCAATTACAAATTGTCACGAGCAGTCACAACTTATCCCCAAGGGAATGTGTATCAGGACAGCTGAACCAATCCAGGACGGTGAGCTCAACGTTGTCAACGAAGACCCATGCCCTGCTGTTAGTACAAACAACACGCTGGAGGAAACAAACGTGGAACTGCCAATAGGGCCTGGACTGAGCAAGGAATAATGCCAGCGGGCGTTACGTGTACTACGCCAATTTTCGGGTGCATTCACACCTCAGCAGGGGTAAAGTCAGACGAAACGGTCCACGATAAAGCACCGTATCAATACCGGGGATCATCCGCCAATTAGCCAGCGTTCGTATAGAGTGTCACCAGCTGAAAGACTGATAATTCGGGAGGAAGTGGAGAAGATGTTGCGAGATGACATTATTCAACCTTCGGAGAGTCCTTGGTCGTCTGCAGTTGTCCTCATAAAGAAGAAGGAATGGCACATGGCGATTCTGTGTCGACTATCGGCGGCTGAACAGAATCACAAAAAAAGATGTCTACCCATTTCCGCGCATTGACGACACCTTAGACTGCTTGAAAGGAGCAACATAATTCTCAACTATGAACATGCAGACAGGTTACTGGCAAATCGAGGTTGATGAAGCTGACAGGGAGAAGATGGCTTTTATTACACCTGACGGCCTCTATGAATTTAAAGTAACGCCATTTGGATTATGTAATGCTCCAGCCACAATCGAACACATGATGGACAACTTGCTTTGACACCTTAAGTGGACGACTTGTCTTTGCTATTTAGATGACATTGTCATTTTCTCGAAAACATTCGAAGAACATCTGAGTCGCCTGTCAACTGTGTTGAAGTGTGTTCAGGCTGCAGGACTCCGCCTCTTCGTCGCCAAAGAGATAAAAATCCTGGGGCACCTAGTCAATGGAGATGGTGTCCGTCCTGATCCAGATAAAGTAAGGGCAGTCACAGAATTTCCAACTCCTCAGCACATTCGTGATGTGAGAAGTTTCCTCGGGCTGTGCTCATACTACCGACATTTTATAAAAGGATTTTGTAACAAGGCAAGTCCATTACAAGAACTTCTGCAAGGAGACGGCAAGTTTTACTGGGACAAGACAAAAGAAAGAGCTTTCCAGGCACTTAAGAAGGCTCTAACTTCTGCACCAGTGCTAGCCTTGTACGACGAGAATGCGGAAACGGAACTTCACATAGACGCCAGTGGTTATGGGATTGGTGCAGTGCTTGTAAAAGTTCAGGAAGGTTCCGAAAAAGTGATAGCCTATGTATCAAGAGTACTCTCAAAGTCCGAGATAAACTACTCCACAACTGAAAAAGAATGTCTCTCAGTTATCTGGGCTATCAACAAGTTCCGGCCATATTCATTCGGCAAACCATTCACAGTCGTGACAGACTACCATTCTTTGTATTGGGTGACTAGCTTGAAGGATCCATCAGGTCGACTAGCAAGATGGGCACTAAGACTCTAAGAGTATGATGTCACAGTGGTATTCAAAAATGGACGCAAACACAAGGATGTCAACTGCCTTTCGAGGAATCCATTAGTGGAACACAACAGCATGAATGAAATTTCAGACCTTACTGAATTAGATGACGTTACAGCTGAACAGAGGGTAGATCCAGCACTATTAAAAACAATAGAGGCCTTGGAGAAAGGAGAACCAACCAGTGGAGAGTTCCAACTTATAAAAGGAACATTGTATAAGAGCAACTACGATCCACTGGGCCCCAAATGGCTAATGGTCGTTCCAGCTCATCTCCAGCCAGCTATTCTCAAATATTTCCACAATGCTCCAATATCCGGTCATCTGGGATTCGTGAAGACCCTAGACAGAATCAGACGCAGGTATTACTGGAAAGGTCTCTACCGATCTGTCAAGCACTATGTGAGTCACTGTAAAGAGTGCCAGCGACGGAAGCATGTGCCGCATTTACCTCCAGGGCATCTCGTACCGATTCCTCCGGCAGCAGCTCCATTCCACCGAGTTGGGATCGATCTTTTAAGGAGGTTCCAGAAGTCAACAACCGGTAACCGATGGATAATAGTCTGCACTGACTACCTCACACGCTACGCTGTCACCAAACCTGTGCTGACTGCAGAAGCTCCAGAGATCACAAAATTCCTTGTAGAAGACATTATTTTGAACACGGAGCACCATGTGTGATGAAATCTGATCGTGGAAAAGTATTCGAGTCAAAACTGGTACCAGAAGTAATGCCATGGTGGGACATTGTCCACAGAATGACAACTGCATACCATCCTCAGACAAATGGTCTTACAGAACATTTTAACAAGACGTTAGCCGATATGCTGTCGATGTATGTCGATGTTTAGCAGAAGGATTGGGATACAATTCTGCCAGTCGTGACATTACAATACCGCAAGACAAGGCACCACAGGCTTCATGCCGTTTTTCCTGCTCCATGTCCGTGAAGCTGAGACGACAATGGATACCCTGTTCCCGTTTCAACCGGACGACACTCAGGATGACTATGTTAAACAGCTCATCACCAGGGTCGAAGAAGCAAGACAGCTGGCTCGCATACGGACACCGCCTGTCATACGTCACATACGAAGTTCAGGATTATGAGCCGTCGTCGAAACAACAAAAGCGAAGAGACATTGTTCACGTCCTGCACATGAAGCCTTTCTATCATCCTGAAGAGCAGGTAGGCGACAATGGCTTCCTGTTCAAGGACACTAAGGACGGTAATGTTACTGATGAAGCCACGACAGGAACATCTGTCGTCGAAAATCGTGGAGAAGGGAAGGATTCCCTTGAACTGCCATACAGAGGACCTTTCACAAGGTCAAGATCTAGGTCATTGCAGCTAGCTCCACAGGGAACGTAACAGCGGAACGCTGTTTCTCTAGGAGAGGGAGCAATGCCGCGAGAGACCACGTACACTGACTCCCAGCGTGGCGCAGGGGATAGCGTCACGGACTGCGGTGCTGAAGGTTGCCGGTTCAATCCCGCCCCCCTGCAAAAATTTATTTCTTTGTAATTAACAATTCCAGAATGTTCTACATCTTTCTTATGTTCACTTGTAAATTCTACTTGTTTCTTATGTTAACTGTTCTTCTAATTTCTGGTAAATTATGTCTGTGTATAAATAGCAGAGCACTATGCCTGAGTGGCAGTCAGTGCTGCGTGTATGTTGAGTACGTAATAAACATGCTTTCAGTATAAGTGCTGTGTTCAGTTGCCTTCAAAGTCAAGACTGCTCCCATTTCAACGTGACAATATCTGATCAGACAGCCAGGCAGCCATGAGATCACTGGCAGCTTATTTATTTATTTGTTTTTCTGTTCCATAGGACCCACTTCAGGAGTAAGACTCCATGGTCATGGAACAAGTCAATACATTAATTGTTACACAATAATGGTAATAGAAAAATTTTAAGTAGTCCTTTGCACACGACAATCTTAAGACAAAGTGAAAAGAATCAATAAAGAAAAAATAAATTAGCTTAATTGTTTAACTTTTCTAGGAGTTCCTCAACAGAATAAAAGGAGTGAGCCACGAGGTAACTCTTCAATTTAGATTTGAAAGCATGTGGATTAGTGCTAAGATTCTTAAGTTCTTGTGGCAGCTTATTGAAAATGGATGCCGCAGAATACTGCACCCCTTTCTGCACAAGTGTTAAGGTGGTGTGGTGCAAATGTAGATTAGACATCTGTCTAGTATTCACCGAGTGAAAGCTACTAACTCGTGGGAATAAGCTGATATTATTAACAACAAACGACATTAAAGAAAAAACGTATTGTGACGCCAGAGTCAAAATTCCCAGACTACTGAAAAGGGGTCGACATGACGTTCGCGAACTTACACCAGATATTGCTCGAACCGCCCGTTTTTGAGCCAGAAATATCCTTTTTGCATCAGGCGAGTTACCCCAAAAAACAATGCCGTACGTCATAAGTGAGTGAAAGTAAGCGAAATAGACTACTTTTCGTGTTGAAAAATCACTTATCTCAGATATTGTTCTAATGGTAAATATAGCAGAATTTAGTTTTGGAACAAGATCCTGAACATGGGCTTTCCATGACAGCTTACTGTCTATATGAACACCTAGAAATTTGAACTGTTCAGTCTCACTTATCACATGCCCATTATGTGTAATCATAATCTCAGATTTCGTCAAATTATGTGTTAGAAATTGTAAAAACTGAGTTTTACTGTGATTTAACATCAACTTGTTTTCTATTAGCCATGAACTTATCTCTTGAACTGCATTATTTGATACTGTCTCAATATTATGAGCAACATCCTTCACTACCAAGCTGGTATCATCAGCAAACAAAAATATTTTACAATCACCTGTTATACTCGAAGGCATATCATTTATATAAATAAGAAACAGCAATGGTCCCAAAACAGACCCCTGGGGCACCCCATACTTAATTGTGCCCCACTGGGATTGCACGTCATAGCCATTTTCTACATTGCGGAGAATTACCTTCTGTTGTCTATTATTAAAGTAAGAGGTGAACCAGTTGTGGGCTACTCCCCGTATCCCATAATGTTCCAACTTCTGCAACAATATTTTGTGATCAACACAATCAAACGCTTTTGTTAAATCAAAGAAGACGCCTAATGTCCGTAGCCTCTTATTTAACCCATCAAGTGCCTCACAGAGAAACGAAAATACAGCGTTTTCGGTCGTTAAACCACTTCTAAAACCAAACTGTACGTTTGACAGGAAATTATGTGAACTGAAATGATCAATTAATCTTGAATATACAGCCTTTTCAATAACTTTGGAAAAAACCGATGGCATAGAAATAGGTCTATAGTTGTCTACATTATCCCTTTCTCCTTTTTTATAAAGCGGTTTCACTACTGAGTACTTTAATCTGTTAGGAAACTGACCATTCTGAAAGGAAAAATTACAAATATGGCTTAGTACTGGGCTAACATATGGAGAACAGTACTTTAGAATTCTGCTAGATACCCCATCATATCCACAAGAGTCCTTAGTCTTTAGTGATTTAATTATTGACTCAATCTCACCTATGGAAGTATCATGAAGGATCATTTCAGGCAACAGCCTCGGAAACGCATTTTCTAAAAACCTTATATGATTACCTGTAGAAACTAGAGTTTTGTTTAGTTCCTCTACTATATTCTGAAAGTGATTATTGAATATTGCACATATATCTAACTTGTCAGTAACAGAAACATTCCTACTACGCACTGACGTTATATCTTCTACCTGCTGCTCCTGACCAGACACTTCCTTCACGACTGACCAGATAGTTTTAATTTTATCCTTAGAGTTTGCTATTCTTTTTGCGTACCACATACTTTTTGCATTCTTAATGACATTTTTCAGAACCTTACAGTACTGTTTGTAATGAGCTACTGCATCTTCATTCTGACTGCTTCTAACATTTTGATACAACTCCCGCTTAGTTCTACATGATACTCTTATCCCCTTTGTCATCCACCCTGGCTGTCTGTTACTGAAAGTACCCTGTTTTGAGCATTCTAGCGGAAAGCAACTTTCAAACAGCATAATAAATGTGTTCAGAAAAGCATTATATTTATCATCTGCATTATCAGCACTATAAACATCCTGCCATTCTTGTTCCTTAATTAGGCTTAAAAAGGTCTCAATTGCAACTGGATTAACTTTTCTGAGTAGTTGATATTTATGTTTAACATTTGTTTGAGAACAAATACTTTTTAGAATTAAAAGTTGGGCATCGTGGCCTGATAGGCCATTTACTATTCTGCTGACAGAGTGCCCCTCTAATAATGAAGAATGAACAAAAATATTGTCAATGGTAGAACTGCTATTTCCTTGCACTCTCGTTGGAAAAAAATACTGTTTGCATCATGTTATAGGAATTAAATAGATCTAACAGCTGACTTTTCCTTGAGCTATCACCTACACAATTAATGTTGAAATCTCCACACACAATTAAATTTTTATACTTCCTATACAGTGAACCCAGAACCAATTCCAGCTTGGGCAGAAACATTTTAAAATCTGAGTCAGGGGATCTATAAATAACAACTATTACTAGTTTAGTTCCATTAACATTAACAACTCCTGCACAACATTCAAATATCTGTTCTGTGCAGTGTTTAGAAAATTCGATTGACTCCGATGAAAAATCGTTTTTTACATACATGGCCACTCCCCCACACCGCAAAGAACTCCTAGAGTAGAAGGCAGCTAACCTGTATCCTGGCAAAGGAAGTCTCTTAATTGTCACACCACTTAAAAAGTGCTCTGAAATTCCAATAATGTCAGAATCAGTATCAATAAGCATTTCATTAACTTTATCTCTGATACCCTGTATATTTTGATGAAAAACAGTAATTCCCTTATTACTTATATTCTTAGACTTTGTCAAAGGTGGTTCATTTCTTAGAGGGACTTCCTTTAAGCAGGAATATCTATCAGCTGTCTTCAGTCTAAAAAAGGTGCAGCCCTAACACCAACTACTACAGGAATTTTTCCATGAGTGAAACCCCCACCCCCTACTACACTGTCACCTATGAGCTTTGCCAACCTCCCCTTCCCATACCTATTGAGGTGCAGACCGTGCCTAGTAAAATCCGACCTTTGGATAGTTTCAACTGGCACCACTGCAATGTGATCCATGCCCTCCGTCATCAGCGCCTTCTCAAGCCCCATGTTAAGACGGCTGACAGCCGTATTAAGACAAGGCCTATCATGACGCTGAAACAGCTGCACGAAATGCACATTCGTGCCACCAGTTTCAGTTGGTATCCTTTCCAGATCACCACCTATATCATATTCCCCGTCCCTATCAAGACTGTTCCCGGCCCCACCCACTATAACTACCTGATCCTCTTTTGAAAAATTCCTACATAAGTCCCCTATGTTACAAGTGACCTGATCTAACCCTGCACTAGGCTTCACTATGCTGGTGACCTGGTACTCACTCCCAAGTACTTCCTGCAACTGTTGGCCAACACCTCTGCCATGAGAACTACCTAGCAGCAGAACCTTCTTCTTCCTAAGAGACCTCTCTACAGATTTCGGCTTACCAAAAGCTGAGGTCTGCTGCGTACTTCCTACACCTACAGCTACAGGAGGTTCATCTCCACTCAACTCTGACAGTTGGTCAAACCTATTTGCAACTTGCAATGTAAAGATATCTGAATACCTTCTCCTAGCTACCTTCTTGCCAACTGCCAGTTCCCATTCCCCAGCCCCCCTTCCCCTCCTCAACCTACCTAGTTCCTCTTCAGCGTTTTTCAACTGCACCTGAAGGGCGCAGATCAAACGCTCCTGCTCCTCTATCAACTTATTCCTGCTGCAAATCCTACAGTTCCAGGAGAGAACCTCACCACAATGCCCACTGTCTTCCCCACTGCACTCCCCCCCATGAAAATACTTACTACAAATCCCACACTGCAGCCCACTACGCACGACCCTATGACAGAGCCCACACTTTTCACTCATGGTAAAATTTTACAATAATTTGTTAAGAAAAACTAGACGTCTACGTCATGAAGTTAAGTTTCTACAAAATAAGTAGGAAGTACCTCTTAACTACAGCAATCAACAAACCTCAGTCTCTACAAATCAAGTAACAACAACTAATAGTATCAGAAAAGAGCAAATAACACTACCACAGAAACTTTACACTGTTGCTTGTATAAACAAGTTCAAATTCAAGCATCACTAATAAAACAACTAAACACTGTGAGAGTACAAGAGTTATCAAATACTGTAACTTAAAGTTTCCCAACCTCAACTACGTTAAAAACAGCAAGTCACCTGTTGAAAAGTACTAAAGTTAATAAACAACTAGCGCGATAACACCTCCTGAAATCTAAAACTTTAATAATTTAACTACAATACACAAACACTTATTAGAACTTAGCTTTCGGAGACCGCTACGGCTGGAATCACTCGCCACCAGATGTAAACAAAGCAGTAAGACGTCGATGCCGGCGCACACGCGAACACAAATAACACCACTTAAAGCAATTACGGCACAACAAACGCTAAAATAACTGACGAACCTTTACTAGAACACTTCTAGATTGAATATTGTCACGAAATAACAATTAAAATAATTATATTAATCCTAAAATTATATAAAAAATCGAGAGCGATGTGCACAGCAGTCCAGCACTCGTGACGTCACGCCAAAGACCCTGTGCTCCTACAACAAGGTCTAAAATTGTTGCAGAATGTCACAGGGTTCTGGTGTAGCTAGGGGAAAGCAATAGAGTAAACCTATTGTGGGTCCCTGGCCACTCGGGGATCAGTGGCAACGAACATGCCGACAGATCAGCCAGGATGTCCAGACAATCACCAAGGCAATGATAAAATTGGAGTTATGTAAATGGCTCAGAAGACAGCACATAGAATATTGGACCAAAGTCTATCATAAAAAACATGGCAAGGTAATGATGCCAAAGCCATGTTTTAAAAGAAGCTCTGCAATCCTGGACCTGAACAGGAGGGAGATTAGACTCATGGTTCGATTGCTGACAGGCCATGGGAATTTCAAAAAACACCTACATACAATGGGAATAACAGAAGAGGACCCTAAATGTAGGATCTATGATGACGGTGATGAAACTGCATCACATCTAATCTTCGAATGCATTGCATTGGAGAGTAAAAGGCACAGAACATTTGGGACAACCAGACCCGAAGAAACTGTGTCTAATAAAGAACTGGTAAAGGGACTCCTTGCACTGTTCAAGGGCATTGGTTGGCTTTACTAGATATACAGGGAGTGATACCGCACAATAAATTTAGTTTCGGTGCGTGCAGTGGCGGGTTGGACCAAGACTGTTTTGGCTTCCCTGAGGAAAATCAAATCAATAGGAACTCACAGGTACTTTTCCCGGACCAGGCAACCCGCATGTCGACAGACCTAAACATTCTATTGTTAATTTTCATAAAATAAATGTTCAGGTGCTAATATTGTAATACCTACATGTTTTTCCCTTGTTTTGTGTATTTATTCAGTGTAGCATCTGAAGTTAATTATAGCTAATGATGCAATGTTACTCCTAATGATGTGACCATTGCAGTGTTAGCAATGCGCTTTGCACTTGGCAAGCATTAACATTCTGTGACCACATACTTTCTGCTCTGTATGAACTATCATGTCCAATTGATGAGTCATAATTGAGTACATTTGGCATACAATTGCTGTTCCTCACATGTTCTATTCGTGTCAGTGCCACTAATGAATCACAAGCTGCTCCGTGAGACTTGCTGCTGAAAGTGAGTCATAAACTTTTTAGATTTATGCTCTAGTAATAAGGACAGTTTACAACTCACCGCAAAGACACGATGACGAGCTGCAACAGGCACATAAAAAAGACACACACATACAACACTTTCAGCTATTGGTCAGAGCCTTCTTCAGAAAATAGAACAATTACGCAGTCAAACAAGCACATAACACAGTCAAACAACCGTCACCAGCTGCTGCATTTCAAAATGTGGCAGCTGGAGATGATGGTTGTATGAGTGTGTTGTTGCCTGTGTGATTGCATGAATGTTCATTTTCTGAAGAAGGCCATCGCCAGAAGCTGAAGGTATTGTATGTGTGTGTCATTTTTATGTGCAGCTCTTCGCCACGTCTTGGCTGTGAGTTGTGTTACTATATTTTTAATTCCAACCTGGACTTTCCATTATTAGATTAATGCTACATTTTTGCTTATATGAACTGATAACTGAAAGTTTTTAAAAGTTATATTATGATAATTGAAACTTCATTTAATATTTATAAAATTGCCTGAATAATGTAGTATATTGTATGCATAGTTACTAATGATCTTAAAAAAACTGGTTGAGTTTGTAGGTATTATTTATACACAGTTACAAGTGATCATTTACAATGGTGTTTAGGTTTGTGATGTTAATTTTTCTTTCTTTTTAAAATCTTCTTATGGAGAGATTGTAATAATACATCATGGAATTAACTACATTGATGTTGAAAATTAGTAGTTATGTATTCAAATATGTTTTTATCTTCAGGAAATCAACCTCATGCGTACAGAAGGAAGAGAAAAGCTATCACTTCTTGAAGAGCAAAAAAATTTTTATGAGAATGAAGTGAGCAATAACAAAGAACTGGAGTACCAAATATCACTTGTTAACCAAAAATTGGCCTTACATAGGGATGACAGTGCAAAGCTCGCACAAGCACTTGAGGATTTGACTGGTGAGGTATGTAATATTACATAAGTTAAACTATGATTATTAATTGAGTATGTCAGATTTTCATATTACACAATAAATAATTATAAGGATACAAGTAAAGATCTGTTAAAGTGAATATTTAATTTGGGTACAATCTACAAATCTCAGACTAATGCAGATATTAAGATACCAAGATAACTTGCGTACTAAATAAACCAATGGACAGTTCTGGTCGTAATATCAATATTATGCGAAGGTATTTGACAAGCAGTGACAGGCACATAAAAAAAGACACACATACCATACTTAAGGTATAGCCCATTAGCGTTCTTCAGAAATGAGAGCATTTACACAGGCACACTTCACAATCTCACAATGGTCATCTCCGGATGTCGCACTGCAGTGAAGGGATGGGAGGAGAGGGAAGGAGAGGGGGCAAACAAAGTTTGCATGGTAGTGGTGGGGGTGGATACAGTAAGGTCTTAAGGAGCATGTATGTACTAAATGGGTGGATTCAGATGTTGCTTAAGAATGGAGTAGGGAGGGGAGGGAAACGAAACAAACACACAGCACACAGAATGGAAGAGGTGTAGTATAGAGGGTGAAGGAACATTTGGATGTGGAGAAAAAGGGGGTTATCATAAGTTGAGATCTGGATAATTTTGGGATTGGAGAATGCACTTTAAGGATAACTCTAATCTGAGTAGTTCAGAAAAGCTGGTGGTGGGTGGGAGGATTCAGATGGCCCAGTTTGTGAAGCAGCCATTGAAGTCAGGAATGTACTCTGCTGCATATTATGCTGCAGGGTTGTCTACCTTGTTTTGACCACAGTTTGGCAGTGCCCATCATCCTAATGGTCAGCTGCTTAGTGATTGCAGCACAGTTGGTAAATTACATAGCTGCTTTCACATGTTGGGTTTCATTGGCTGGCTTTTGTTTGGGTAGGATAAGCATGTGTCGGGACTGGTATAGAAAGTGCTGGGTGGGTGGATTGGACAGGTCTTGCAGTGGGCCCTTCCAAAGGGATATGGTCCATGTGGCAGGGGGCTGGGTTTCGAGGTGGCGATGGAGGACTAGGATATTACGGAGGTTGGGAGGGTGACGGAACACCACTTTAGGAGGGGTGGGGCAGATCTTGGGCTGAATGTCTCTGATTTCTGTCCTCAATCTGAACACTCAGACATAAAATAAAAGTAAATAAAAATCAACAAATCTTTATTATGTACTATTGTTGCATTATCCAAAGTTAACTTACGATATTTTTCGCTGGAAAAAGAAATTAAATTGCAGAGTGTGTAGTATTACTTTTGAGAGCAACTGATCTATTTTCATTAATCATTGTAATCTGCTTTCTGCCTCTTATATAGAAAATGTGTCACATAACACCAGCTAACATTAAAATATGATCTTGTAATTTATATATCACTTCTGTCTATATAAATATCTCTTCTTATATTGCCTTCGAAATGTCATATCACATCTGTCAGAGTTAATGACATATCATCATCATTTTCTTCTTCTTCTTCCTCTTCTTTTAATTTTATTTATTTATTTTGTAGAAGAACAGTAAATACTAATTTTCTACATAGCTTTGGACAGTAGGCTTTGCCCAGCATTTAATCCATACTAATGATCTCATATTTTGAATATTTTACCCACAACTCATCTTCAAGTATAATTGACACTAGTTCTCTTTGTGACAGAGTAGGAAAATGGCTACTCACTCAAAGCAGCAAATGTCATTTAGTAAAAGATAAAGGTAAAGCAGTCAACAATACACAACAGTGCTTCACTGGGCATGTTTTTATTTGAAGATGGTATGCTGTTGCCTTCCTCTAACCTTTGAACAGCCATACCTCTCCAGTTAAAAAGGTACCTAAAATTTAATGTGGATTCCAAACCATACTGCAACTTGGTATTGTTCTCATCAAAAACATTACTGAAGTGAATGAATTCAAAATCCTAGCACTGAGTAGGGATCGACCCTCGATTCATAGTCTAGCACTCTACCACTTTTCTACCAAGCCACACAGTCTTTTAGTATCAACACAGTATACATTATTCAATTTACATTGTTTTATTTCCATTGCTGGCCAATAAACATTTTATCTTCAGTCTCATAATGCACTTAACTGAGTGTGACATTGTAGATTGTGTCTGCTGCTGGTAGTGCTTTTATGGAACTAATTTGAAGCACTGAGTACTATAAGGGCCTAAAGCACACAATTTTGTGATTGTAGTACGATTGCATGCACATGACATCTGTTGATGTTGATCTTTTATCTGTACTATAGGCCCACATTTTATATATGAGAGGCTCGGGGAACAAAATTGTAAGTGCCACTGCTGTCTATTTTGCATTGTAGGGCAGTCAGTACAGACTGTGTGCAGCAGAATATAAAACACATGGAAATAGTTCTTATTTATCTCCTCAGATATCAGTGCCAATCCCTTCCCCTCCCGTCCCCCATTTACTCACCGCAGAGCGTGATTCGAAGTGCGGCATCCGGAGGTGATGATTGTATGACTGTGTTGTGTTTGCCTGTGTGATTGTATGAGTGTTCTATTTTCCTGAAGAAGGCCATGGCCTGTAGCTGAAAGTGTTGTATTGTGTGTCTTTTGTATGTGCCTGTCGGAGCTCATCACCACGCCTTTGCGGTGAATTGTAAACTGTCCTTATTACTATATTATTAATTACAACCTGGACTTACCATTATTATATATAATGTATATTTAACATTTATAGCTGCAGACCATCAGCACCTTAAGTGTTCCTTAAGAACACATGTATCATTGTAAATATGACAGGCTAAAGATGGTGTAATATGCCTCTCCCCGTCGTGGAAATCCCTGCTAAATGCATGCGAGCACGAAGGGAAATAGACGACTGTAACATATGGAAGTTTGGGTCTGGCCGGAGAGCGTGTCCGGGTTGCTTAGTGGTTAAGGCTACCGCATGAAAAGAAGGAAACTTGTTTTTGAGTCCTGAACCAGCACATATTTTCATATGTTACAAAATGATAGACCAACTGAAGAAGAGCAGCTACAGTCGGTAAATCTCGAAAATTGCGAAGTAAAGAATATATATTTACCTGTATATGGTAAATCCATACATCTTGTGGTGGGACAATCTCATAGTGTACAGCTAAATTAGCTGTTACACTACACACTTCAAACATCACCTCCACATGTAAACAGAATGAAATTTTCACTCTGCAGCGGAGTGTGCGCTGATATGAAACTTCCTGGCAGCTTAAAATTGTGTGCCGGAACCGGAACTCAAACCTGAGACCTTTGCCTTTCGTGAGCAAGCGCTCTACTGACTGAACTATCCCGGCACGACTCACGATGCCGCCCCACAACTTTACTTCCGCCAGTACCTCGCCTCCTACTTTCCAAACTTCATAGAGTCTCTCAGTGAAACATGCAAGACTAGCACTCCTGGAAGAAACAATATGATGGAGACATCGCATGCAAGACTAGCACTCCTGGAAGAAACAATATGATGGAGACATCGCTTAGCCACAGCCTAAGGGATGTTTCCTGAATGAAATTTTAACTCTGCAGCGGAGTGTGCGCTGATATGAAACTTCCTGGCAGTTTAAAATTGTGTGCCGGAACTGGGACTCGAACCTTGGACCTTTGCCTTTTGCGGACAGGTGCTCTTCCGACTGAGCTATCCTGACACGACTCACGATGCCGCCCCACAACTTTACTTCCGCCAGTACCTCTCCTCCTATTTTCCAAACTTCACAGAAGCTCTCCTGCGAAACATGCAAGACTAGCATTCCTGGAAGAAAGGATATGGTACAGACATGGCTTAGCCACAGCCTAAGGGATGTATCCAGAATGAAACTTTTCACTCTGCAGCGGAGTGTGCACTGATATGAAACTTCCTGGCTGGTTAAATTGTGTGCCAGAACCGGGACACGAACCTGGGACCTTGAACTTTCGTGCGCAAGCGCTCTAAAGTTGTGGGGCGGCATCGTGATTCGTCTCTGCCACGAAGTTTCATCACTTCCACATGTTTTCCAGCCTACTGATATCATATTGCCACCTTGGAGCACCCTGACCCACAGGGTTCCTCATCATGAATCCAGACCTTGTTTAGCTGACCTCTTGAACCTACCTCATCCCTCAAAACTCCCTACCAACACTCCACAACAAGTCCAAGGGTTAACCTCAACACCTCTGTAGTATCTATTTTATCCAAAGGTCTTACCTCCAGCCCTACACCCTAATTCAATCATGTTGGATTCGTCAAAGACGTACTCTCCTTTTCCCAATCCCTACGATGGAAACACTTCTTTTCCACCAATCCCTTGGATTGTAGCCAACCTATTCACAACATAGAACCTTGCCTATCCCAGTTCATACCACCATCCAATAGAGATCCCCCTGCACTACCACCTAATCACCCCCTGGTTATCCTCCAAGAATTTCTCACCTCCAACTTGGCCTCACCATTTTTCCTCAAGTCTCTTCCTAAAAACTTGAACCTTTCAACAGAAGAAAGGAAAGCCATCCACAACCTCAAATCATCCTTCCTGCAGATAAAGATTACCCCACTGAAGTTATTGATCACAGTGACTACCTGGCAGAAGAACTCCGCCAACTCTTCCGCCTACAAGTTGTGCCGCAATAATTCCATCCCCAGAGTCCAACAAGATCTCCAAACCCTGTTAAAATTCTATGGCCCCTCTCAGAAGCTCTCCCCTGAATCCATCTCCCTCCTCACCCCAACAGCACCTTGCGTACCTACCTCCTATATGCTCCCCAAAATCCACAGAACAAACAATCCTGGATGGCCAGTTGTGGCTGGTTACTGTACTCCTACTGAAAGAATTTCAGCCCTCATTGATCAACACCTTCAACGAAGTTTCCAAAATCTATCTTCCCATATTAAGGATACCAACCACTTCCTTCACTGACTGTCCACCATCCCCACCCGTTTACCTCTTGGATCCCTAGTTGTCACAGTGGATACCTTTTCCCTATACACCAACATGTCACATGCCCATGGCCTTGCCACTCTCGAACACTACCTCCCCACCTCCCCCAACATTCCTCTGAATTCAAGCTCGATACCTCATTCCTCATAAACCTTACCAACTTTATCCTAACTAAGAATACTTTTCCTTTGATGGAAAAGTTTACCATCAAATCTGTGGCACAGCAATGGGCACTCGCATGGCACTCTCCTATGCCAACCTGTTTATGGGCCATCTGGAGGAATCCTTCCTAGCTTCCCAACACCTCATACCTCTGGCCTGGTTCAGGTTTATTGATGATATTTTCATGATCTGGATTCAGGGTCAGGACACTTTATCCCCCTTCCTTCAAAACCTCAACTCCTCCCCCATCCACTAACACTTGGTCTGCCTCAACCCACCATGGCACTTTCCTGGATGTCAACCTCCACCTCACTGATGGCTCCATCCACACTTCCGTCCATATTAAACCTACCAACCACCAACAGAACTTACACACCGACAGTTGCCATACCTTCCACATCAAAAAATCCCTCCCTTACAACCTGGCCACCTGTGGATGGCATATCTGCAGTGACAAGAACTCCTTTTCTGAATATGCTGAGGGTCTCACAAAGGCCTTTGCAGATAAACTACCCCAATGACCTAGTCCGCGGACAGATCTCCCATGCCATATCCCCACACATCTCAAATCCTCCCTTCACCACCAGTAACCATCCGCAAGAGAGCACTCACCTTGTTAACCCTGGTCTTGCCGTCCTTCGCCAAGGTTTTGATTTTCTTTCGTCATCACCAGAAAGGAAAAACGTACTGCCCAAGATCCTTCCCACTCCTCCTAAAGTTGTGTTCAGTTGTCCTCCCAACCTCCATAACATCCTTGTCCATCTCCATGCCACCCCGAAACCCATCCCTGGCAAAGACCCTGTTGCAAGACCTGTCTAATCCACCCACCCAGCCCTTCCTATTCCAGTCCTGTCACAGGCTTACCCTACGATATCAGAGGCTGGGCCACCTGTGAGAGCAGCCATGTAATTTACCAGCTGTGCTGCAATCACTGTGCTGCTTTCTATATTGGCATGACGACTAACCAGCTGTCCATTGGAATGAATGGCCACCGCCAAACTGTGGTCAAAAACAAGGTGGACCACCTGTGGCACAACATGCAGTGGAGCATATGCTTGATTTCAATGGCTCCTTCACAACTCGGGCCATCTGGATCCTCCCACCCACCAACAGCTTTTCTGAACTGTACAGATGGGAGTTATCCCTACCGTACATCTCCAATACCAAAATTATCCAGGTCTCAATTTACGATAACTTCCCTTTTTCTGCACTTTACAGTTCCCACCTCTCTATCCTAAACCTCTATGATTTTGAGTGGTGTTATATATGTGTGTGTGGGGCACGCGTGCAATCATTTTATTTTCCTCCACTCACCCACCTCCCCACTCCATCCCTCCGCTGCATCTTGTCCCCTCCCCCTCCCCCTCCCATCTAATACATACATACTTTGGAAGGCTGTGCTGTATCCATCTCCACCACTGTGACGCCACCTTCCTATCCCCCCTCCTATGTCCACACTGTAGAACATGATTTGAAGTGAGGCAGCCGGATCTGACGGTTGTGTGACTGTGTTGTGTGTCTTTGTGATTGTGTGAATGTTCCTAATTTGAAGAAGGCCATGGCTGATAGCTGAAAGTGTTGTATGTGTGTGTCTTTTTTATGTTCCTGTCGCGGCTCGTCATCACATCTTTGTGGTGAGTTGTAAACTGTCCGATTACTGTACTGGATGTAAAGAAAGACAAATAAATGTTACTATTGGAGTAGTTTGATAAAGCTGTTTCTCAGCTGATGAATAAAACAAATACACCATGCAGCTTTTGTTAATTCAGAGGGGCACTATATTTGCACCTGAACATATACCGTAGTAACATTTGTATATGTACTAATCAAGAATTAGATTAATGTGGTTGATGTATGGTACTGGTGAATTTATGTGAATACTTTATTCTGAAACTATTCATTGAGAAATGGTTTTAAAAATGCAGCTATGATGTAGATTAAGATAAATAGGAAAGACTGGTTTTATTTTCTGATATCGTGACACTTTATAGCTAACAATGAATTTAAATATAAGATGTATAGAATATTAACCTTTGGTGATTTTAACTTAGATGTTCTTCTTAAAAATCCTAAGACAAGACTATTTTTAGACACTCTGAAGTCACACAACTTTTACTGCCTTAACGATAAACCTACCAGACAAAATGCCTGCCTTGATAATGTCATTGCAAACACATGTAAGACTGAGACTCACTTGAATGTCATTAAGCCATTACTATCTGACCATGATGGACTTCTCCTGAGACTGTCTGGAGTTGAAACCAGTCACATACGTGAGGCAGAATCCAGGACAGTGAGATTACTGCATGATTTACGTGTAAGAAATCTCAGAAATGATCTGCAAGGTATTGACTGGAGCACCATTCTCAACAGGTGTCAGTCCTCTGGTGAAGCTTGTGAACACCTATTATGCACTGTAGCAGATACCTTCAATAAATGCTGTCCAAAAATTACAAAGAGGCCATGTTCAGGGAAAAGCAAGAAAAGAAACATAACCAAGTGCTACACACCTTATCTTTCTAAACTGAAAACACTGTTTAAGTTCAAATGTTTGTTAAGCTTAAGGGACTTAACTACAGGGTCATCAGTCCCTAAACTTACAAACTACTTATGAACTACCTACAACTAAGGACGGCACAAATATCCATGCCCGAGGGGGGATTCGAACCCCCGACCGTAGTGGCCGTGCAGACCGTGACTGAAGCGCCTCAGTCTCCTCGGCCACCGCGTCCGGCACTGTTTAAGTCATATTATGAAATTTCATGTAGCAATAGTATATATAAACCTGTCTACTTGAAACTGAAACGATTCTACAGACGGGAAATAAGTAAAGCTAAGAGACAGGCCAATGACAACCTCATAGAGCAGACTACTAACAAATGCAAGGCTTCATGGAAGATAATAAAAGCAGAATCCGGGATCACGTCAAATAAACTGCCCATTCCCATTAGCCCAGATCAACTTAATCACAGCTTCATCCATTCAGGGAAATGCACTGTACATGATGATGAAACAGTAGCCAATGATGTCAGTGAACTGGCCTTACCTATATCATTGAGAGCTGAATTTGAAGGGAATAATAGGGAGTTTGAATGGAAATCTGTTTCCCCTAAGGATATAATAAATGTAGTAGCAAACCTCAGTAATTCATAAACTGAAGACTTTTATGGCCTGTCCAACTTCACTATGAAACAAATTATAGACACAATAAGCCATCCCCTGTGCTACCTTATAAATTGGGTGTTCGAAGAAATTGTTATTCCTGAATGTTTAAAACTAACAGTAATTATACCTGTCCATAAAAAAGGAGATAGGGAATCACCAGCAAATTATAGACCCATTGCCATAGTACCCACAATATCTAAAATCATTGAGGTGATAATGAAAAAGCAATTAAATGAATATTTCGAGAACAATAAACTATTAAATCAGGCCCAGTACAGTTTTCGAGAAGGTCAATCCACAATTAAAGCAGTGCAGGATGTTGTTATATCTGCCCTAAATGGATTCGAACAAAAACAATACACATGTACCACATTGGTTGATCTAACAAAATCCTAATAAATAAACTTAAACATTATGGAGTAACAGATAGAAGACAAGCATTACTTAAATCTTACTTGTCAAATAGGAAACAAATGGTCATAATTGACTCGAATAAAAAAATCAGGCTTTCTTAATGTCATAAAAGGTGTGCCTCAGGGATCGGTGCTTGGACCATTTTTGTTCATTTTCTATGTTAATGATTTGCCAAATCTGCTCCCTTACAAATCAGTAATGTATGCAGATGACACCACGTTTCTCACCTCGCATAATGATGAAAATGTATTAGAGGAAATGTATAAATCAATGATGGAGAAAGCATTATCATGGTTTCAGGCAAATGAATTAACATTAAACACTAGCAAAACTGAGAAAATAGTGTTCTCCCTAAAAGATGCAGCTAATGACACTGTCAAATTACTCGGTATGCACCTTGACACTAAACTGACCTGGAACTCACACACAGAAATCTTATGCACCAAACTATCTCGAGTGTTGTACCTAATAAGAAAATTAAAAACCTGTGTCAGTGAAAATAGCTACTTCTAGCATACTACACTTTTTTCCACTCACACATTAACTACGGTATAATAATGTGGGGTAACTCTGCTGGTGCCAGAAGTGTTTTCCTTTGGCAGAAAAAAGCTATCCGATGCATGTATAGCCTACTAGCCAATACTTCTTGCAAAATGTATTTCATGGAGAACAAAATAATGACTGTCCCAAGTCTATACATATTTAACACACTTATGTATACGAAGATGAACTGGGATAAACATGATACCAGAGCGAATGTTCACTCTCATAAAACCAGGAATAGAAGCACTTTGAATATCCCTAGGACTAGGCTAACAAAAATACAAAAAAACTTTCAGTATGCAGGGAAAGTTTTTATTAACAAATTACCCAGTGCAATAAGGCAGTTGAAAACCAGTAGGTTCAGAAAAGTTATAGAATCCTGGCTGAAAGAAAAGGCCTTCTACTCTGTAGAGGAATTTGAAAATAGTGACGTAAGTGATATAGTAAGCTCACCTGTAATGTAAATTTTGTTAGTTGGGTGAAATGCTGAGAATTTTTTCCTATTTTTATGTCTACTTAAGTTATGCTAGATATTATCTGTAAGCTCACTAATGTAAAGTAGATAGCTTCTCATACAAATATATTGCTCAGTACTGTAGATTGTTCAAGTGCATCAACATGGCTTTATTCTCTAGCCTTGTGAAGCTTTGGACAGCTTTTCAAATCGAAGTGGCTAATAGATTGTTTATGTGAAAGGGAGGAAAATTTATGTCTCTATCTTTAGCATTATATTGAGTTGTTTTTAATGTATCACCATATTTTTACCCACTTGGTTGGGATGTGAATTTATAATTCATATTCTTTGTTATGTTGCTAATGGAAATTCAATCTGTACCATACCTCAACATGAATAACATGTATATACATATAAGTATAGATGAAGCCTTATGCAGCCTGAAAGCTGTCTCGTGGGCTAATAATAAATAAATAAATAAATAATTTTCAGTTACTTATCCTACGAAGGACACTTGCTGCGACAGGAACACAACTGGACAACCAGAGATCAAAGAATACTCAGCTTTGCCTTGAGAAAGAGGCTAAACAAAATCGTATTGAAGAACTGAGACTTGTTACATCACAACTAAAAAATCGATTGGAAAAAGCAAATGATCGCACCACAACTGCAACAGAACACGCTAAGAGTCTGGAGGAAATGATACAGGTAAAATTTTATGTATATATCTGAAGTAAATTTTCTTAATTCTACAATGAAACAATGTGCTTTTTAACAGTAAAACTCTTCCAAAACTATAGATGTGTAGTTATTGTATACACCAGTTTTTAAAGCATTTTGAAGACATGTTATTCGGTATAAATTTACAAATGTTCTTGGCGTGTAATATATAATAAATGGGATTTTGAAGGCATACATCATGTGTTGTAAGACAATTCCCTTGTACCTGATACAGGTAATCAGCAGCTATTGGGGCTTGTTGTGTTATACTAAGAAACATTCTTCCTGCTAAGTACTTCACTGTTTGGAATCAGCTGTGAATACACCATTGTGTCCATCTCTGTCTATATGAACACACAAGTGACTGAAATTTATAGAAGAATTTGTGTTGGATTTTCAAAGGTAGCTGGAGTGTAGCTTGGAACTACATATAGGCTCTATGTCATCAAAACCGCATTGCAGAAATGAAAGATACTCCAGACGAAGCAATGGAACACAACTCTTCACCTGCCGATTCCAGTAGCAGTGATCCCTCGAAGTCAGGCTCTTAGCTGCCATCGAGGTGATCTCCTCTACCTTTTTCCTCTCTTTCTATTTTCACTCACTTTATATATCTCCTTCAATGGAATATTCATAGCATTCGTTCCAACAGAGAAGAATTAAAACTACTCCTTAGATTGCACCATGCATTCGTGGTCGGACTTCAAGAAACGAAGTTACATCCACGCGACAACATAGTTTTTTCACAATATACCTCTGTGCGCTTTGATCTGTCCCCGTGGAAGGTATTGCAGCCCATGGAGGAGTTATGTTGCTCATTATAGAAGACATTTACTACCATCCTATTTCACTGCACACTCAATGACAGGCAGTTGCTGTCTGCATCACTCTCCCCCCTTTTCCTTTTCACTTTCTAACATCTATACCCCATCGTCTTCTGCCTTTATTGGGCAGATGTGCTGACACTCGTTGCTCATCTTCCTTTCCCTATTTTGTTGATTGGTGATTTCAACACCCACCACCCCCTACGGGGTTCTCCAGCCTCTTGCCAGAGAGGCTCCCTTTTAGCAGACATTCTCAACCATCTAGTGTGCCTAAACACAGATGCACCAACCTTTCTTTCAAACGCAATGCATACCAATTCTCACTTGGACCTCTCGATATGTATTGCTCAACTTGCGCGTTGGTTTGAGTGGTATTCTCTCTCTCTGATACATACTTGAGCGACCATTTCCCCTGTATAATTCATCTCCTTCATAATACCCTATCTCTGGGTTCCACCAGTTGGAACATCTCGAAAGCTGACTAGGGACTTTTTTCCTCCATGGCAGTTTTCTACGCTTGAAACTTCCCCAGCTGCGACAGTCAGGCCGAATACCTCACGGAAGTCATTCTCAACGCTGCCGAATATTTCATTGCATGTACTTCCTCTTCTCCATGTCGAGTCCCAGTCCCCTGGTGGACTGCGGCATGTGGTGACGCCATTAGAGCCAGGCGACGTGCTCTACGCACCTTCCAATGTCACCCAACGATGACAAACTGTACCAATTACAAATGTCTATGAGCGCATTGCCATTGAGTCATCAAGGAAAGCAAACAGTCCTGCTGGATTGCTGTCACTAGTTCATTTAACATATTTACTCCTTCTTCGGTTGTCTGGGGGGGGGGGGGGGCTGCGCCGGTTATCTGGCACTAAGGTCCACTCCCTGATGCCTAACTTGACCGTAGCAAATGAGTCTTTGTGGATCCAGCCGATATATCCAACACTTTAGGTCAGTCTTTTGCAGAGGTCTCGAGTTCTGCACATTACCGCCCTGCCTTCCTCCCTCGAAAACAGACAGAAGAGGCACGAACACCTTCGTTCCAGTCTCTCAATTGTGAAAGTTACAATGCCACCTTCACCATGCAGGAGCTCTAATATGCTCTCTCCGTGTCCCAATCTGCTCCAGGGCCCGATGCAATTCATATTCAGATGCTGAAGAACCTTTCTCTTGCAGGTAAATGTTTTCTCCTCCACACTTACAATCGCATATGGACTGAAGGTCACGTCCCCACACTCTGGCGTGAAGCAATTGTTGTTTCCATACCAAAACCATAACTATTATCAGTCATAAATTGTGGATCACATAATGTATTCTTAAATAGCAAACAAGATAGGTCTTTGGTATTGCCAACTATTGCAAGTGAATCTAGAAGTAAAGGTGAAGACTAGAGTTACATAGTTGATAGCTATGTTTTACAACATCTAAAATGATTTGCTTAGTATTCTTTTGGTGTTTAATTATCCTATAATATGAATATAAGATATCTGTGAGCAGAAGTTCCTTGAACTACCAACTGTTCTTCACAAATACATAAGTAAAATTTTACAAAAACAGGGCAGTATAACACTAGAGATGTGACTCTGGTTAAGAGATGGAACCACTAGCAGTTCATTAAGTAACTATAAGCATCACATTTAATCGACCATACTTAGTTGTGTAAAATTAAAAATAAATTAAATTATTCTTATTTGGTGACGTAAAGAAATATTTGACACAAAGGTCTTTAGTTTTTCTAACTCTTATGCTATTTTACCATATACCTAATGTGACGTAATGTAATTATTGATATTAAGTGGTTATACTCGAAATGACGCTAACCAAATGATAATATAAGCGGGAGTGACATCTGTATGGAATTTCAAAAATTTATAGCAATTTTTAAGTGCTGATATGAAGCTTGCTCTTAGACTGTGGATGATTATTGCAGTATTGTGTGCTGTGATATTGTGCAAACAAATCATAAACAAAGAAATACCTAAGAAAGTAGTGTACTACAAATTACCAAGATTGTATTCAAGGATTAGTGATAAATGTTGTACTGTTTTATTTCAAATATCGAGGAAAGTTTGTATGGGTTTTATATTTTGTTGTTATGGTCTTCAGTCCGGAGACTGGTTTGACGCAGCTTCCCACAATACCCTATCCTGAGCAAGCCTCTTCATCTTAAAATGTTACTAGGTTTGAGTAATTACAGTTCAGTCATTCTACCAATTTCAAACATATCAAATTCGATACTCAGCTTTTCAACATTATGATGTATGGGGGTTCTGCTCACTGCGCAAAATTATTCACCTGCGGCGTCGTGGTAGAAATAAATACTCATAGGTACAATTTTTCACTTATTATTTAATTTCCAATCAAACTGCTTCTTATTCCAGCAAAACATTACAACTTCATAACTCGCATATCCAGTTCACCAGAACTTAACTGATAGTACTACCACAGACTGACATAGATTTCAGAGCACTTTACAAATGCCAAAACTCGAACTCCCCCCATGATGCAAGGCAGTGAGGCAAATATATAACATTGACAATAATGACATTACATTATGTATTGTTCATAGCAATTGAATATACTAATTTACAATTAATGAACACACAAGTAAAACATTTCATGTACACAAAAATAATCACAATATAAAATGAAAACTATACATACGATAATTTTTGAAGGCGCATATCTTTTTAAGTCTTAATCTCAGTCCTTTTTGTTTGACAACAAAGAGCAATGTTAAATATCAATTAATTAGTTAATGAGTATGTCATACATGTTCGTAACACAAATTGAACTATCAAATATCATGGTAATTCTCAAAATAGACTCAAAATCTCAGCTCAGTCAATATATACAAAGAATTACAATATTGAAATCTCGACTATTACATTAATTAACACAATTAGCTGGTCAACACAAATTGTTTATGAGCCTAACATATATACAATGCTATTTATCTTCATGTCTTTTAGATTTACATAAAGTTTCTACAATTCGTCTGTCTAGTTCTCGAAATAACGTACAATGTCCAAACTATTGTTTATAGAACTGTCTGGAAAGAAAATGTATGAAACTCTTAATTAATGAAATCTATCACTTGTTAACTAATCACAGTATCACCGAGACACTGTCCTACACTGATTCCTAGGCTGGCTATTTCGTTTGTAACAAATTTCACACACACAACATATATCACTATTAGATCACACGATTCTTGGTCCGACACAGACGGTATCATACGATAACATTGAGATGAGAGGGCCAGCAGTATCATCACAATACCCCCCCCCCCCCCCATCAGCTCAGGGATGCCCTCACAAGTGAAGGTGATGCAAGAGTAAAGCACATACTTTGGATGGCTTGGACCCGGTGGCTGGCTTGGCTGCATCACAGCACAGTCCACACGCGCAGCATCACCAGATCCTGAAAGTTTCAAGTGCAGTAAGTAGGTGATAAGGGCATGGCCTTCCAAGAGCAGAGGGCAGCATCGGAACAGCTGACTCTCAAGAATCTGCCACACTGAACTTGTCTGACCTTTTTAAGCATCAAAACAAAATACACAAGAAACATATGACAAAAAATATCCACATAACTATACTGTAAAATTTACTGTTCTCACATTCTGAAATGAATTCTTTAAAACTTTGAGGACATGAGACTTGGTATCTTACAAAATCATTAGACACTAATATTAATTAACTGATTCTATCATTACTTCTATCAATATCTCAAATACTTTAGCTCTTTAATACTCAGGCAACAATTTGAATTCAAATTTTAACTGTGACATAAATTAATACATTGAAAGGTCTAACTGAACAAACTATATTGAAATCAATATTCTTATTAACATAAAAAAATTACATACACACATTTCATTCCTTAACACTAAAGAAGAAAGAGAGAATGATAGATATGAGATAATTTGAACAGGTTACAGAATGAGTAGGAGATGTGGCGCCAGAAGTATGCTACCACATAGCTAGAAACCCAGTGCTTGCCAACAAACTTAGCACACACAGAATGTGTACTTTCCTGAGGTTTACAAAAGTTTATATCCAACAATTTGACAATACAAGTTTCAAGATATTTCATCAAAGAATTCATATATACAAAACTCTTACAGCTACAATAAATTTTACAAAAATAGCAACTGTACAAAGTCTTATTATTACCTACTAATGTCTGTATGGCTTGAGTTCTTTTATATTCCCCAGTCCAAATGCTTTTCCTGACTTGGGATACTCTATCCTGTAAGCATTAGGATGAGGGTTTCCCCTAACTTTGAAAGGGCCGATATATATATATATATATAAAATGTAAAAAATAGACGAAGATTACTCACCAGGCGAAGGAGCACAGGTGTGACAGCATCACAAATAAATAAATGAATACACACACACACACACACACAATCGCAAGCTTTCGCAACCCAGTTGCGTCTTCAGGCAGTAGGGAAGGAGAGGGAAAAGGAAATGATGAGGGTTTTAAGGAAGGGGGTAAGGAGTCATTCCAATCCCGGGAGAGGAAAGACTTACCTTGGGTGAAAAAATGGAGGGTAAACAAATACACACATGCCCACACACACACATATATATATATATATATATATATATATATATATATATATATATATATCAAAGATTTTTTTGAGTTCATGGTTGATAGCCTTAGATCTTTCTTGGGCTTTGACCAAAACCATTCGTCCAATATCAAATCTGGTAGTTTTCAAACTTCTGTCATGTCTTCTCTTCCTGGCTTTAGCTTGTTCCTTCATAGTCCTACATATGAACTCCTCTCTCTCTTGTTTGCTCAATTCTTTACAAGGTGGATAGTTGAGGAACTCACTGATTAGGTTAGGTAATGAAATTCGTACACATAATCTATCCATGATGCATGATTTTTGTTACAATATGTCCTGAACAATCTGCCAATTTCCCTCATGTATCTTTCTGCCGGATTGCTGGAGGGGTGGTATGCCGAAATCAATATGTGTCTGATGTTTTCATCTTGTATGAATGATTTCCAATGCTTAGAGGTAAACTGAGTTCCATTATCAGGCAAGATTTTCTTAGGTTTGACGACTGTCTGAAAGTAGTCATTCCTGAATTTGTTGATTATGGTTTTGCTGGTGGCTTTCTTCACAGGGTACAATTTAATAAATTTAGAGAACAGATCCACGGCAACAAATATATGGCTGTAACCACCTCTGGTCTTGGGAAGACTTCCATAAAAATCCACAGCTACAGTTTCAAGCAATTCTTGTGGCAAGATGTTCTGCATGAGACCTTTACATGTCTGATTGGACACCTTGACTCGTTGGCATCTGTCGCATGTAGTCACTAATTTCTTAACTCTCTTGGGAATGTTATAAAAATAGATGTTCTCTTGTATTTTCTGTATACACTTTTGAGTACCACAGTGGCCAAAACTTTCGTGAACATACTTTATTAATACATAAACACAGTTCTTGGGCCAACACAACTTCCAATTATCACTGTCGACACTCATACGTCTAAACAACATGCCCTTGTATGTCTTATAGTATTGCCTTACCTTATCTTCCCCTCTTTTGACTAACAAGCTCTTGACTAATCTCCAATTATCATCATGATTTTGGTATCTCCTAATCTTGTCACAATTTTTTTGGATTTCTGCTTCTTCTTTAACACCTTTCAGGTTCATGACTGTGAATTCCTTTTCACAGGCTCCACTGTTATCTTCAAATTCACCCCCCACTGGCAAACGAGAGAGTGAATCAGCAACAAGATTGTCCTTGCCCTTAATGTATTCCACAGAGAAATCAAACTGTTGCAAGAACAGTGCCCATCTGGTAATCTGGTTATGGTGAAGTTTGCACTCCTGAATGTAGGTCAAACCCTTAAAAAGGTAAAGCAGTCAACAATCAGAAGATTGGTTTGAACAGCACAGTGCTTTACTAGGCATGGTCCTGTTTGGAGGTGGTATGCCGTTGCCTTCCTCTGACCTTCAAACTGACTTACCCAGCCAGTTATAGGGGGACCTACAGTTTAACGTGGGTTCCGAACCACGGTGCTACTCGGTATTTTTCACATGAGCAATACTGCCAGAGGTGAAAGAAGTGGAAAGTGACAGATAAAAATCCTAGGACCTGGTGGGGATTGAACCCGGGACCTTTGGATTTGTAGTCTAGCACTCTACCACTGTTCAACCGGTCAAAGCCTTCTGGTCTGTGAATACAACAGTTTTGTGGCCTAACAAGTAGTTTCTGAATTTTGTGAAAGCCCAAAAAAATTCCTTTTCTATAACAGTGTATGCCTTCTCGTGTTTCTGTAATGTCGTGCTTGCAAATGCAATGGTCCGGTGTACTGGCTGGTTATCAATTGTTTTCACTTGAAACAAATGAGCACCAATTCCATAAGCACTACTGTCAGTACTTAAACAAAATGGTAATGACAAGTCCGGTCTGTATAAAATATTGCTGTTACAAAGCTGCTTTTTTATCTCTTCAGAGGCTTGTATGCATTCTTCTGACCAATTCCAAACAGTATTTTTCTTCAGCAGGTTGTTCAAACATGGAGCATTCAAGGCTTGAGTACTTATATACTTGCGGTAAAATCCACACATGTCAAAAAAAGATTTGAGTTGTTTCTTGGTTTTGGACACAGAAAACTTTGTTATGGCTTCAATTTTCTCATTGTCTGGGAGTATACCTTCTTCAGTTACAATGTGACCAAGTAATTTTAACTGTTCTACACCAGATTTACATTTCTCTAGCTTAAGAGACATCCCTCCTGCTCTTAATCTTCTGCACACTTCTTCCAGTAAGCTTGTGTGTTCTTCCCAGGTTTGACCAGTGACAAGGATATCATCCACATACACAGTTAACTTTTCAAAAAGATCTTTGCCTAATACCAAATCCAAAGCTCTGATAAATTCAGCTACAGAAACATTTAATCCGAATGGGACCACGCAGTACTGATAGCTTCTTCCGTTATACAAGAAAACAGTGTACTTCCTTGAGTCTCTGGCAAGTGGCACCCGATGAAAACCAGAAGTCAAGTCCAGGCTTGTCATGTATATTATATGTTCACATTTATACAATAGTTCGTCAATGCTCTCTGGATGGTCAGTTTCCCTTTCTAAAAACTTTTTCAGATGTCTGGAGTCAAGTATAAGTCTCACATCTCCATTCTTCTTGGATATTACGATGATCAGGTTGTTGTATTCATTAGTACTTCTCTCAATTATGTTCCAGTTTTCCATCTTTTCAAGTTCTTTCTCTACAGCTTTCCTTTTTGCAATAGCGACACCGTATGGTTTGATGTAAAATGGTTCGTGTGGTTTGACCCGCAAGGTACACTGGTAGTTTTTCACTCTCCCCAGTCTGTCATTGAATACATCATGATAGTTCCACAAGACTCCTCTCCACTTATTTGTCTAATTTGTTGGCTTCCTCCACCTTGGTATTTACGAGTTCATGATAATTAATATCCTCCATGGCTTCTTCAGGCTCTTCATGCAGGTTTTCTACATCTCTATTATGATCTAATAAATCTAATTCTACACTCTGCTTACTCAGGCTATTCCCATTTTTCAATATAATAGCAGTACAATGTAAAACACCAGTCTTCGGGTCCACAAACATAACTTTTCTTCATCCCCAGTCAAATACAGCATTCACTTTCATGATCCAGTCAGTTCCTACCAAGATATCCTCAGACAGATTAGGTATTACTAGATATCTTTAACATAGATTGACATCATTCACACTAAAGTTCAAAATGGCTTGCCAGTTAACTACCTTGCTGTGTCCACCAGTAGAATCCTTGATCTTCATTCCTACTACAGGCATCTCCATGTAGTCCAGTACATGTTTCACACAATCTCTAAATTGTTCAGAAATTCCACTGATGGACTACCTGTATCAACTTAACGCTTCGTTGCCTTTTCCATCAATAAACACAGTAATATATGGGCATCCAGTGACATCATATTGTATATCTTCCTCTTCTTCATGAGTAATATCTTCATGTTTCATAGTACAGGAATCGTCATTAGCTTGTACGTGATTCAGGGACACATTACTTTCAACAGGTTGACAAGCCATACATTCATTAGCAACACAATTATCATTGCTAACACACTGTTCTAGCCTAGGCACATTATCTTCTAGCTCATGATATTTACACAGTAACTTATCTAGAATATTGGCTTTCTCGTCCTTATCAATGTAGCTCTGTATGACACAATGCAAGATGTCTTTCCCTACCTCTTCTTGTCTGTTTCTGCTTCAACAACTTTCAGTACTGCTTAATTTCACTAGTACGACTTGATTCTCACAAGACTTCACATCATCTACAACACACTCTGTCTCACACTGGCCATCAGATATGGTGCAACCTTCCTTGACTTCAACAAAAATCATCCCATCAAGTTCCTTCTCCAAATCTTCAAACTCCATGACCTCCACATCTTCTTCCCTATCTTCAATACTGTCATCCTCTGACTTCTCTGAACTCACACTATACGAAACATCAAAATCCCCATGATTCTTAGTCTTCACAGTTTCATGAGCAGTATCATTCAGTCTGTCTTCATCATCTTCAACCTTATCACTTAGCAATTTACACAGTCCAAACACATCATGTTCTTCACTTATTTTGGGTTCTTCTACAGCCATATCTTCGCTTGCATTATACATATTGGCTACAGTATCATCATTTAGTACAACCTCTTCTGGTTCTATACACTTGTCCTCTTCTATCCAAGCCTGGTTCTTAATGACTTCCCACAGTTCTTTGTTAAACTTGAGCCGATTTACTCTGTGTGTTACCTTCTGTCCCTGTCTATATTGCTCATTGTCCCATTTGTGTCCAAAACTGATCCTATTCGTGGTAGCCTGATTTCTTTTCCTATTTCTCACCCCAACCTGACAGGCTTCCATAGGGGCAACATTTAGTTTCCCTGCCCCTTTCCGTTAGACTTGTAGTAACCTTGGTTCCTATCATTTCTTCCTTGCCTGTTCCTATAATCCGTACTCCCACATTGCTGTGTACTTCGGTTCTCACGACTATCTTCTTGGTGATTATCTCTTCTCTCTCTTCCATGATGGTCTTCTTGGTAGCGGTTTCTCTCCCTTTCTCTCTCATAACTTCTGTCTAATCTTTCAACAAATCTTAAGAAGTCCTCAACTGAATCGCCAGGTCCACAATCTAACACTTGCTGTATTCTACCTGATAATCTTCTACGTAGGGTGTCCACCAATGTGGTTTCATCTAAAGGTGAGTCAAGATGCACTAATTTTCTGATTTAAGCCTCACAAAAGTCCCTCATATTGCCATAACTTTCCCTGTACTTTCCCCCATGTAAGAAATCACTTCTTACTCTAGCCTGCTTGATTTTGGACCAGAATTTATTCTAAAAGCACCTCTCAAACATGACATGTCCTCTGTATCTAACTGATTGACCCAAGTATAAGCGTCATTGTCCAAAAATCTCTTTACAAATTTAATTTTCATTGCATCAGTCATTTCTACAGTAAAGTTGTCAGAGCAATGATGTAAAAAGTCTTTAGGATGGATTTTCCCTTCCCCAGGGTATGTCTTAATTCCTACATTTGCCCAATTAAAGCCACCACAGATCGACATTTTGCTATTTAGTACACTTTCTTGCAATGAACTGACTGTTTGACTGAGGTTATACACATCCTTCTTAATAACACCTTCAGAATTTGTCACGCTTTCACTAATTTTATTTTTTAATGACACTTTAATTTCCTGAATTTCAGTTTTTCTAATTTTATTTTCCTGATCAAAATACTTTTCTACAGTACTAATTTTGTTTTCAAGGTCAGACTCAACATTACTGATTTTACTCTCTACTACAGTCACACGAGTGTCCAGCTGTTCATGTCCTAACTTCATTGCCCTTTCTAGATCATATGTTTGTTTCCTGACTTCGTCAACTGCCCTGTCTGTTTTGTTCAACTGAGACTTTAAATCTGCTAAACCGTCATCTAACTTTTTGCTCAGATCATCCTTAACTACCTTCGCTTCCTTTTTAACTTCATGATTTCCCTTGTCAATACGTTCAGTTAATTGTTCTGTTAATCGATTTTAACAACTCTATAAGACCTGGTGATGCAAGAATTATTTCTGCACTATTTGATACATTGCTACGAGGTGTACTGGCCATCACATTCTGATCTGACATGTCTACACTGATTTCATATTAGCACCATTCTCAGCAACATTAAAAGATACCTCATTACTGCTATCCATTTGGCACGACAACCCAGACTACAAATACAAAAGAATAAGTGCTGCTGTACTTATCTTGTTTTTCAGTGTCCAAGCATCCAATTTCCAGGTTAAGTGCTCCATTTTTCTTTGCCATATAATTCCAGATTCACGTCCTCCTTGGTTTTTCAAACATTGATTATATACATCCAAACATACTTCTCTTTTCAACACAAACATTCTGTAGACACTGTATATGACACAATCCCAGCTATGCTACAGCAATTAAAACGTTACTAGGTTATTGAGTAATTACAGTTTAGTCATTCTACCAATTTCAAACATATCAAATTCGATAGTCAGTTTTTCAACATTATGATGTATGGGGGTTCTGCTCACTGCAAAATTATTCACCTGCGGCGTCGTGGTAGAAATAAATACTCATAGGTACAATTTTTCACTTATTATTTAATTTCCAATCAAACTGCTTCTTATTCCAGCAAAACATTACAACTTCATAATTCGCATACCCAGTTCACCAGAACTTAACTGATAGTACTTCCACAGACTGACATAGATCCCAGAGCACTTTACAAACACCAAAACTCGAACTCCCCCACCCAAGGCAGTGAGGCAAATATATAACATTGACATTACATTATGTATTGTTCATAACAATTGAATATAATAATTTACAATTAATGAACACACAAGTAAAACATTTCATGTACACAAAAATAATCACAATATAAAATGAAAACTATACATACGATAATTTTTGAAGGCACATATCTTTTTAAGTCTTAATCTCAGTCCTTTTTGTTTGACAACAAAGAGCAATGTTAAATATCAATTAATTAGTTAATGAGTACATCATACATGTTCCTAACACATATTGAACTATCAAATATCTTGGTAATTCTCAAAATAGACTCAAAATCTCAGCTCAGTCAATATATACAAAGAATTACAATATTGAAATCTCGACTATTACATTAATTAACACAATTAGCTGGTCAACACAAATTGTTTATGAGCCTAACATATATACAATGCTATTTATCTTCATGTCTTTTAGATTTACATAAAGTTTCTACAATTCATCTCTCTTGTTCTTGAAATAACGTACAATGTCCAAACTATTGTTTATAGAACTGTCTGGAAAGAAAATATATGAATCTCTTAATTAATGAAATCTATTACTTGTGAACTAATCACAGTATCACCGAGACACTGTCGTACACTGATTCCTAGGCTGGCTATTTCTTTTCTAACTAACTTCACACGCAACATATATCACTATTAGACCACACAATTCTGGGTCCGATGCAGACGGTATCATACGATAACATTGAGATGAGAGCGCCAGCTGTATCATCACAATCTCCACGTAAGAATGGCAACCTACATCTGTCTGAATCTGCTTACTGTATCCATCTCTTGGTCTTTCTCTGCGGATTTTACCCCACACACTTCCCTCCAATGCTAAATTCTCGATTCCTTTATGTCTAAGAATATGTCCTACCAATCGATCCCTTCTTTTAGTCAAGGTATGCCAGAAATTCCTTTTCTCCCCAATTCCAATCAGTACCTCCTTATTAGTTACACAATCCACCCACCTAATCTTCAGCATTCTTCTCTAGCACCACATTTCAAAAGACTATCCTCTTCCTGTCCGCTCTGTTTATCGTCCATGTTTCATTTCCATACAAGGCCACACTCCACTCAAATGCCTTCAGAAAGGACTTCCTTAGGCTTAAATCAATATTCGATGTTAACAAATTTCTCTTTTTCAAAAAGACTTTTCTACCCATTGCCATTCTGCATTTTATAACCTCTGTACTGCGACCATCATTTGTTATTTTACTGGCCAAGTAACAAAACTCATCTACCTCCTTTATTGTTCCATTACCTAATCTAATTCCTTCAGCATCAACTGATTTTCTTAGACTACACTCCATTATCCTAGTTTTGTTCTTGTTAATGGTCATCTTATATGCACCTTTCAGCACACTGTCCATTCCATTCATCTGCTCTTCTACGTCGTTTGCTGTCTCTGACAGAATTACTGTGTCATCGACAAAACACATTGTTTTAATTCTTCACCCTGAACTTTAATTCCTTCTCCAAATTTCTTCTTGCTTTTGTTTATAGCTTGCTCAATGTACATATTGAATAACATTGAAGAAAGGCTACAACCTTGTGTTACTCCCTTCCCAATTACTGCATCCCTTTCATGCCCTTCAACACTGGCAACCACTGTCTGGTTTTTGTACAATTTGTAAATAACCTTGTGCACCCTATATTTTACTCCTACTTGCTTCAGAACTTGAAAAGTTTATTCCAATCAACATTGTCAAAAGCCTTCTCCAAATCTACAAAAGCTAGATATGTAGGTTTGCCTTTTCTTAATCTATCTTCTAGATTAAGCCGGAAAGTGAGTATTGTCTCCCATGTTCCTACATTTCTCCTGAACCCAAACGGATCTTCCCCAAAGTCAGCTTCTAACAGCTTTTCCATCCTTCTGTAAAAAATTAGTGTTAATATTTTGCAACCATGACTTATTAAACTGATGATTCTGTAGTTTTCACACCTGTCTGCGCCTGCTTTCTTTGGAATGGGGATTATAACATTTTTTCTTAAAGTCTGAGGGTACTTCACCTGTCTGATACATCTTACACACCAGGTGAAACAGTTTTGTCATGGCTGGTTCACCCAGAGACTTCAGTAGATCTGAGGGAATGTCATCTACTCAAGGGGCCTTGTTTTGACTTAGGTCTTTCAGTGCTCTGTCAAATTCATTTCTCGGTATAGTACCTTCTAGTTCATCCTCATCTACTTCTTCTCCCCTTCCTACAATATTGCCTCTACGTTCATTTCCTTCGTAGAGCCTCTCTATATGCACATTCCACCTTTCAGCTTTCCCTTCTTTGCTGAGAACTGGTCTTCCATCTGTGTTCTTGATATTCATAGAGCGATTTTTGTTATCTCAGCCTACAATTCAAGACTAATAAGATATGGTCAGAGTCTATATCTGCCCATGAGTATGTCTTACAGTTTAAAACCTGATTCTGAAAACAATGTCTTGCCATTATAAAATATATCTGGTACCTTCCGGTGTCTTCTGGTCTCTTCCACATATACAACCTCCTTCCGTGATTCTTAAACCAATTGTTTGTTATAACATAAATTATGTTCAATGCAATATTCTACCAGGCAGCTTCCTCCTTCATTTCTTTTGCTCCGTTCACCTACCATCTTCCCTTCCCTTTCTTTTCCTACTATCGAATTCCATAAATATTAAGTTTTCCTCTCCCTTAATTGTCTCAATAATTTCCTTTATCTCCTCATACATTTCTTCGGTGTCCTCATCATCTGCAGAGCTAGTTGGCATATAAACCTGTAGTACTGTGGTCAGTGTTGGCTTCGTATTTTTCTTGACTACAATAATGTGATCACTGTGCTGCTCGTAGTAGTTTACTGGCATTTCTATTTTCTTATTCATTATCAGTCCTACTCATGTAATACCCCCAACTGATATTGTATTTATAATCCTTTACTCACCTGACCAGAAATCCCGTTCCTCTTTCCACCGAACTTCACTAATCCCAACTATATCTAACTACAACCTATCCATTTCTCTTTTTAAATTTTCTAGTTTCCCTACCCGATTAAGGGATCTAACATTCCACACTCCGTTCCGTAGAATGCCAGTGCTATCTTTCCTAATCATCACTTCCTCCTGAGTAGACCCCGCCCGGAGATCTGAATGGGGGACTATTTTACCTCCGGAATATTGTACCCAAGAGGATGTCATCATCATATGTTCATACAGAGAGCTGCACGTCCTCGGGTAAAAAGTAACTGCTGAAGTTTCCCCTTGCTTTCAGCCATTCGCAGTAACTGTGTGGCAAAGCCAAATTAGCTAATGTTACAAGGCCAGCTCAGTCAATCATCCAGACTGTTGCCCCTGTAACTACTGAAAAGGCTGCTGCCCCTCTTCAGGAACCGTCTGGCCTCTCCACAGATACCCGTCCGCTGTGGTTGCACCTATGGTATGGCTATCTGTATCTTTGACGCACGCAAGCCACCCCACCTCGGCAATGTCTGTGGTTCATGGGAGTGAGGGTTTTATATAGTTTTGTAAAATTTCGTACATTTTGCAAATAAGTACAAACCAAAGGGTGGGTTTGTATACCTTTTGATTTTCTAGGGTAGATTTTCTTTATTTTGTAATGGAATCGGTTACAAACTTTGTACACAATCACACACATACACGTTTCACACACTGCACAAACAAGAACTGTTAATTACTCACCATAGGCATTCCATAGTAGGAATTGGAGCTTTTCTTCGGTGGGTCCTGAACGTGAAGCTAAGGCATCCATTCTGTAATGGGGCGGGTCACACGTAGCCTGCCATCTTTTGCCCTCCAGTGCCCTAGTGAAGTACGGAAGGGACCAGGGGTTTCCTGGGGTGGGGGTATAGAGGTGTATGTTTTTTGGGCTATTTTCTATTCCTCTTCGGCTCCAATTTCCAACACTTTCTTTTCCTTTCGTACTACTCTGTTACAGAGCATCTGTCTTTAAGCCCCCTATTACAATGCATGCGTCTTTATCACAACTTGATAGCTTTCGCAAGTTATGGCCTTTGTTGGTTAGAGAAACGTATATGTGTGCGCATGCGCGCGCGCGCACACACACACACACACACACACACACACTTGTCTACATACGTACTCTGCAGTCTACCCAAGGGTGCGTGGCGGAGGGTACTCAGTACCAATACTAGTGACTTGCATTCCTGTTCCATTCCCATATACAAGGGGGGAAATGAATGTTTTTATTCATCCATACGCGCCCTAATCTCTCTGATCTTATCTTTGTGGACTCTACTCAAAATGTAGATTGGTGACAGTAGAATCATTCTGCGGTCGGCCTCAAATTCCGGCCCTCTAAATTTCTTCAACAGTGATTCTCGAAAAGAATGTCACCTTCCCTCCAGTGACTCTCATTTGAGTTTCTAAAGCATTCAGTAACACTCACGCATTGATCAAATCTATCAGTTACAAACCTAGTCACCTCCTTCTGAACTGTCTCTATGTCTTCCTTTAAACCAATGTGGTGGGGATTCCAAACACTTGAGCAATACTCAAGACAGGGTCATTCAAGCATTTTATATGTGGTCTTCTTTACCGACAAATCACACCTTCCCAAAATTCTCCCAATAAACCGAAGACAACCATTCGCCTTCCCCATGGCTGCCCATATGCTTGTTCCATTTCAAATTGCTGTGCAGCGGTACTCCTAGATATTTAATTCAAGTGACTCTGTCAAGCATCACATTACTAACACTGTATTTGAACGTTAAGGGATTATTTCTCCTGCTTATATGCATCGCCTTACATTTTTCTACATTTAGCGCCAGTTGCCATTCCTCACACCACCTAGAAATTTGTTCCAAGTCATCCTGCATCCTCTTACAGTCATTCAATGATGACACCTCCTGTACACCACAGAATCATCAGCAAATAGCTGCAGATTGTAACTCACTCTGTCCTTCAGATGATTTATATAGATAGAAAATAATAACGGTTCTATCACACGTCCCTGGGGTACACCTGATGATATCCTAGTCTCTGATGAACGCTCACCATCAACAGTAACATACTGGGTTCTATTACTTAAGTAGTCTTCAAGCCACTCACATATTTGGATACCTATTTCACATACTTGTTCCTTCGTTAGTAGTCTGTTGTGCGGTACTGTCTCAAATGCCTTTCAAAAATCAAGTAATACCATATCTGCACGAATTTAGGCCTCGTGTGAATATAGGCCGCACCTAAAGTTTTGACATGATATTATAGAGGAAAAAAATCTCAAATATTGTCTGCGGGTTTTTAATTTTATTTTTAATTATTGTTTATTTATTTTTGTGTCAAATTGAACTTTATCATAATCAGAAACACATTGTTACTAATCAATCTCCTCTTTTCAACAAATACAAAACCAATGTGGAAAATTGTAAATCAATGAATAAGAAAGCAAGATGACAGGTCGATAGCCATGCAGCACTCTGAGTGAGGGGAGGATGTTACCAAGAATTTCAAGTGCTATATTGCGTATACATGAAATGATTGTGTGTGTGTGTGTGTGTGTGTGTGTGTGTGTGTGTGTGTGTGTCACAATCTTGTGGCTTGTGAATGATAATGGGAATTGGGAAAAGAATGTACAAGCTACACTGCCAAATTTAAGCTTCAGGTTGCCCAGTAACAGTAAGGAACATGAAAAGCAGGAAGCAGGACATAAATTTGACATAAAGGAAACAAATCACACTGATGTGTTTTATTGCTCACTTTAGGTTTTCCTGTAGTTTAATGATTTTTTTGAAAACATTATAGACAAAAATAATGAAAAAGTATGGACAATACAATTATGCCTCTACTATTGTGATGATATCTATGCATTCAACATGTAATGTTCTCTCTGACCACAAAAATTACTTGATATTTGAGTTTAGTTTTGACAAACATACACTTTCTTTTAACTTTTACCTCTTTAATCTATTATTATAACATCTCTCCCATATTTTCATTATCTTTTCCCATTAAAATATTATCACCTCTTTTGCCTTGGTAGTTTGTCCTCTTTTTCAAGATTTTTTTTCTTTGCCTGCATTGGTTTATGTAAACTCAAGTAACAGTGTCAAATGACCGTTTTCCCGATGTAGAAAAAGATTTGCTTGACTTCGTAATTCAAAGCAGGAACTGTGGTTTTGCTTGTTATAACAGAAATGATTCAGTTGCAAGACTGCAAAATAGCCTCGAGTTCCATGTACATCGTTTCTTCAAAATTACCTCCACCGAATGTGAAGGCAGTGAATCTGCTCGTGGTAAAATACATTATTTTAAAATGTTCGATTAATGATGGAAATTCTCCACAGAGATAATAAATTATTTTTCAAAAGAGATATTGGCTGGCCAGTACTTACCTTTGTGCTGCACCTCTGATAGTCACACAAATAAAGAAAAAGGACAAAAAAAGAACAAGCTTTCGGAACAGGATTCCTTCTTCAGGTAGGAGAGAGGGAAAGAAAAAAGTAATGGGAATAGAAGGGGAAGGTAATCATGGCCTAGGTCATGAGCATGGTGTTTGAGGGGTGTGAAAGTCAGAGATACAGTATATTATTTTAAAATATAGCATTTGAACTCTACATCAGTATTAGCTACACAAATCAGCTGTTCTTCCATCTTGATCTCCCATCACCACTCACGGTATGTGTTACCAAATACCAAAATAAACGTCATCAGTAAGAACTCACACAATGCACTCTAGAATTTTATCGTGAAGATTAACGTCATTGACCACATCAGATTAAAATCATTTATGTGCTTAGGAAGTCTGTTTGTTATTTACTGCTTTTGTTTGAGAGTGCACAGACATATTAAAAATACTGTTGTCTACTATTGTTGGTTGCGGCACACAATGAGACCATTCAATTTATATAGAAACATCGACTTCATTAATTGACCCACCATTTCCATGAACGTGTGCAAAAACATAGATGCAATTTTGCAAAACAGTTACCATTTTAAAGACTATCTATTTTGTTGTGTTTCTCAAACCAAAATAAACTTCCAGGTCAGATTTGAAGTCTTGATGGAGGTGTACAGCTATAATTTGCAATTATAGCCTGTTCAAGATAAACTTAGTAGGGTGGAGGTGTGTAAAATCCTGTGTGGGTTGTGTAATAAATTTTATATAGGACAAACTGGATGTGACTTCAAAATTAGGTATCGAGAGCATGGGTATGCGAGTAATGGGAGTGGGTGACCATTTACGTGAATGTCAGCACCATTTGAGAGACATTAACAATGGTTTGACAATTCTGCACGTTAGTAATAAGAGTGTTTCATTGGATACCTTGGAAGAGATTGAGATCTATATTAGCCACCAGAGTTGCCTGGACCTATTAGTTAATGATCAGTTGGTGTGGTATCACAATTGGTTCTTTGATTTTTTTCATAAATGTTTGATGAGTGGCAATGTATAAATTTGCCGGGCGTGAGAATGGACTGGCGCCCCGTTTCCCTTTCTCACTGTATCTGTGAACCTGATTGCCTTTGCAAGTTTTAATACCATGTTTGTAAACTTCTTTCCGCCACTCAGCAGTAGCTGCCCTATGGTGAACGGCTCTCATACACTGTGCCTGTCACATTTATGTTAAGACCTGAGTCAAGGAATTCTTAATTTCGCCCATGTTAATATTCTGTAAATGTCTGTACAAGACTAAATATTTTATTTTCTTTGTATATATGGACTGTTATATTCATATATCTTTATGACGTCTTAGGTGAGGTGCTGCCCTCACGTGGCTTGTATTCGCCCTAACGGCACAGAAAAAATTTGACTTCAGATTACTTTTAGCTTTCGACGAATGTACTAAGTTTTGCACACACATATTAATGTCACCAGTGTTTGATGAGTGGCCAGCTACCAACTACCGTTGGGTAGTGTTATGGTATGTATAAATTCTATCTTGTGTCAATTCTCTTTTTGTATCACATTTACTTTTGTTTGACTGTACATGTATTATCTTAGCTTTTACACTTACCAGGTACTCTGAAGATGGGCTACGCCCGAAATGCATCAGTACAAAAGGAATAAAGATTTATCGTTACCTGCATGGTCTTATTGTCAGCAGCCAATCAGCTTTTTTTAACTTCTTTCTTATTACAAAATAAACTTGAGAATGTAATTTTTGGAACAAATGACATACGGGGGGGGGGGGGGGGGGAGGAATCTTGATTATAGGCTGCACCACAATTTTGCAAGCCAAAATTTGGAAAAGAAGTGTTGTCTATATTTGAGCAAATAAGGTTTGCAGTCAGCATGTCACCCTTCATCCACAGCCCGCAAGGCTAATTGAGTTTCAAGTGATTGATGGTTCCTAGAGTTACACTTGCATGGACAGAAGCTTTTCCATCTCAAAGAAATTTACTATATTAGAACTGAGAATATGGTCAAGAATTCTGCAACAAACTAATGTTAATGATATAGGTCTGTAATTTAGTGGGTCCATTCTTTTGCCTTTCTTACACACTGGAGTTACCTGCACTTCTTTCCAGTTGCTTGGAACTATGCAATGGATCAAAGATTCATGGTAAATGCAGTCTATGTAAGGAGCCAATGCTGCTGAGTACTCTTTGGAAAACCCCATCTGGACCTGGCAACTTGTTTTCAACTCTCTCAGCTGTTCCTCTACACCATCTATGCCTATTATTATGTCCTCCATTTGGGAGTTGGTGTCATCATCAGATGAGGGTATGTTTGCATGGGCCTCCTGCATGAATGATTTCTTAAATGTTAAATTTAAAACTTTGGCCTTCATTTTGCTGTCTGTTATCAGCTCTTCATAATGATCAACTAGTTACTAGATCGAGGCCTTTTACTGCTTACCAATTTTACACAGGACCAGAATTTTTTCAGGTTCTCAGCAAGATTTTTGTTAATGAAGTAGTAAGGTGGTAGTTATTTTTTGCTTTGCACTTCGCTCTCTTTGTAGACACGCAAGTGCTAAATTTTGTCTGATTTGATTCACTTGACCTTTTTTGATCCGAGAGTGCAACTAATTGCCTTTGCTTCCTCGGTATTTTTCAAATATTATTATTAAAGCACCTTGGGTTTATCCTATTCTTAATCCACTTTGTCGATACATACTTCTCCAGCAATTTATTTACAATGCAATTAAATTTTGCCCATAATCCCTCTACATCCACTGTACCAGATCTAAATGATGTCTATTAATTCCTTATGTGGGAGGCTAACAATTGCTTATCTGCTCTTTCTAGCACAGACACTCTTTAGGCTTCGTAACTGATTTATAAACTTTGGTGGCCATTGTTGCTATGACATCATGATCACTAAACCATTTATCTACAACAACATCATTGACAATGTCTGACCTGTTTGTAGCTATAATGTCTAAAATATTTCCATTGTTTGTGAGCTGATGATTTAGCTACTCTAAGCAGGATTTGGAAAAAGTGGTCAACAATACTTCACAAAACCACTTGTCTGTACTCCCTGTAGCGAAAGAATAGGCATTCCAGTTTATACTCAGTGGGTTGAAGTCACCCCCAACTAATAATGCATGGTCTGGTTATCTTTGTGCTATTGGTTGTTAACTTTCTTTGAATGACTCTACCACTGTGACAGTGAAACTGGATGTCTGGTAAAAGTACCCAACATGAAACTGGATGTCTGGTAAAAGTACCCAACAATTAACTTGATTCTACCTATGACTGTTACACTCATTCAGATAACCTCACTGTCACTACTTACTATGACCTCAGTAGAAGAAATATTTTTTTGGCCTGCATTGAAAACACCCCCTCCGATTGTACCTGATCTATCTTTGTAATATACATCCCATTCTTTGCTAAATATTTTGGGACTTCCAACTTTGGTATTCAGCCAACTCCCAGTACCGAGGATTATTTGAGTGTGACAACATTCCTGCAATGCAGTAAATTTGGGAACTTGCTAATATTTTGACAGTTGCAGAGTCCTCTTGAATGCGGCCTGATTTCGATAGTCAAGTGCTCATCAGAACTATTGCTTCACTCACTCGCTCACTCCATGGCACTATGGTCATATGAGAATATTGGGCTCCACAATCACAGATTTCCAGTCATCTTGATCTTCAGCACGCCTGTGCCACCTCCTAACTTCCACTGCTCTCAAGTCGGCTTCCACATCTTCCAGCCATCTCACACGCAGTCATCCTCTCCTTCTTCTACTACCAGGATGTTCCATAATCATCCGCTTCGGGAGCCTTCCTTCTGTCATATGCTGGACATGTCCTAACCATCTCAGTCTTACCATTTTGATTGATGTTAACAAATCAGGTTCTTTGTACAGAGCCCTTATTTCTTCATTAGTCCTAATTCTCCATATCTCACCCTCTTTTACAGGACCAAAAATCTTCCTCAGCACTTTCCTTTCCCATATATTTAGCTTCTTCTCCAAAGCCTCCATCAGTACCCACTGACATATATAAGAACTGGTTTGATCACTGTTTTGTAAAGTGTCAGTGTTAGTTTCCTACTCAGGTTCTTACTTTTGAGCATGGGATATAGTGCTCTATATGATCTGTCAGCATCCTTAATTCAGCTCATTATATCTGCTTCCACTTCATTTTCAGATGTTATTACTGAACCAAGATAAATAAAGCTATCTACTCTTTCAAAGTTGTACCCTTCTAACTGTAGATCATCTGTGTTTCTTCTAACTCTCTCTGTTACCATATACTTAGATTTTGTCTGATTTCTAAACCAAGGTTCTTGGCTGCGGTTTCAAACTCTTTGAAGGCTGATGTGAGTGCCTCCGTACTTCTACCACTCATTACTACATCATATGCATACACAGAGATTTGCAGAAGTCTGTTGTAAATATTGCCTCTTGGGTTTGTGGTTATTGATCTTCCTGCTTTCTTTAATACCCATGGGTCTTCTTGTCTGAAGCCTTCTTCCGTTGGGCACGATCTTGACAGATCCTCGAACTTTAACCTGGATTTTTTCATTTTCCAAGGTCACCTTAGTTAATTTTATTAGCTTCATAGGAAATTTAAATGTCTGCATTGTTTACCACAGTGCTGATCTTTTAACTCTGTCATAGACCTGCTTAAAGTCAATAAAGAAGTGGTCTAATCTTACATTATATTCGTGTCTTCTACAGCATCATATGTACTGTAAAGATTTGGTCAGCTGTAGACCTCCCAGATCTAAAACTTGTCTGGTACACACCTAGAATCTTTCCTTATCTGAACACACCTGCAGTGTAAGAACTACTGAGGAACTATTGTCTACCCTTAAAATAAATAAATAAATAAAAAACCTGTGCACTCCACAAGTACTCTGCTACACAAGTGGCTTCTTCCTTTGTGTAATGTACCACTGATCTATCAAGGGGATCCCTACAATTTCCCATCCGATAACACATCCAGAAATCTGAAGCCATGAGTGTTACAGAGTTGATGAAGCCTTTGGTCGAGACCCTTCACTGAGTTCCAAACTAAAGGACCCCGATCCAGTCTGGCAACAATGCTGCAAATTGAAAGCTCTACTTGCACTCCATGTGAGAGGCCATCAGTCTTCACCAATTCTGCCAGCTGCCGTACGATCTGAGGATGCCCTCAGAACCCAAGTGACAGGAGTTATTATTGCTGACATGAGCAACAACTTGCAGACGTCTGCACCCCATACACTCGATAGCCTTGACAAAGCCATCTCCACATACTGGATGAGGCCCCCAGCAGACGTACTGAGTGTACATTGGAATTCTTTCCAGTCCTGGCCGCTATCTTCCTAAGGGGCTCCATAATGCGTCTAACATTGGAGCTCCCAATGACTGACAGACCCCTCTGCCCGTGTGTCTGCTTGGACCCTACTTAAGGACAGGCCATCAATCCACTTTCAGGATGAACGGACAATGTCACAAGGGCATCTTCCGCATTGGCCTTCCGCCTCGAGCAACATGAACGCCCCACATGCCACTCACTCTGTGATTAGGTTGGAACCCTGTTTGGCACACGTGAATGTGCTGCACAGCACACGGCTAGACGGCGGAGGGCTGACGACAGTCCGGTGCTGTGGGAATCTCAGAGAAGGCTTGCTGGTGTCTGCTATATGTCCCCAGTGCCATCCTATTTAAACTGACATGTCAGGGTACTAGTTGGACCTATTTCCTTGTCACGTGGAATGCAGAGGCACAATAGGTCCCTGTGCAGTGACCCCTGTTAGTGCTGGCGCTACCGCCTGGTGGAAGTCGATGTGTGACTGTTTTCCTGGAAGACCAGGGCAGCTGATCCCTACTAGGTCCGGGGCCCGCCATACGGTCCTGCCATGGTGGTGCCTATGTAACAAGTGCTCGCTAGCCATATTAGTAATGTGTTTTATTTGGCTCCTCCCAGTCTCTAATATTTCACTAAATCATCAGATGTGTTGTCTGTCTTTTCTTTTGCTGAAGGTTATATGAAAATTATCACTGTCAAAACAGTATTTGTCACTGGAGACATAAAATGCAGGAAGTTTAAGAAAAATGTAATATCTAGCCATAAATGCCAGATGCTTTGTTTATTAATAAGCTAGACTAATTCTCTTCGTTATTTTCAGCATATGTAATGTACTTGTAATTTGTGACTTTTTTATATCAATTTCCTAGGTGACTGAAATCAACATCATCCACTAGAGTTTCCAGCCTCTTACAGGGGCTGCTTGGAACCATTCTCCCTATCTTCCCACCACTTTTCCTTTTGCACTTTGTCCCATTCTTCTCTCTTCTGCACCACTTCCTTTACTCCCATGGTCCATCTCTTGGTCTTCCTATTGGCCTCCTGCCTCCTATTTCTATCTCAGGTTTTCTTTGGAATACTATCATCTTCCATTCTCTTGATAAGTCCATACCATCTCAGTCTTGACTGCTCTACAGTCTCTTGTAGAAGTCTTCGCCATTTCTCTCACCTTCTCGTTTATAATTCTATCCATTCTGGTTGCACCAATTCTGCTTCTGTTTAATTTCCTTGCACACACCTGTATTGTGCTCACCTTTCTTTTCTTCATAATCCATGTGTCTGATGCATACGTATTGGAGCATAATACTGTCGGTATATCACCTGCTTACTCTTCTGAGGTATCTCTTTGCTCCACAGCAGACTTCACCTACCTTGTAGGAATTTGTGAGCTTTCTTTCTTCTTTGACTGATCTCCATATCATTCCTCCCACTTTCTTTAATCACGCTTCCCAGATACTTAAAACTGTCTACCCTCTTTACTATTTCCCCTCCAATCTTCGCATCTGCTGCTGTTCTTTCTTTATTCCTTGTTGTCACCACAATTCCACACTTGTTAGCATTAAAATTCATTCCATCCTAAGCCACCACCTCCTCCCATACATTTAGTGTCTCTTGATTACCCCACACCATTATGTCATCTGCAAACACCATCGCTTTCAGACTCCTATTTTTGTTGCAACCCCTGCCATTATTACATCCATTACAATGATGAATAGTGGAGAAGGTAGAGCAGTTCCTTGCTTCAGTCAATTCTTCTGCTTAAAGCAGTACGTCCTCTCCCCTCCTGCTTTTAAACAGCTCACACTTCCTTAGTACATTTTCCTTATTCTCCAAGCAGTTTATCTCCTGACTCCCCTTTGCTCCAGTGCTTCCCATAATTTGCTTCTTTCCACACTATCGTACGCTTTTTCCACATCAAAGAAGGCTATTACAAAATCTTTATCAAACTCATAATGTTTCTCTTTTAGCTGCCTTACACTAAAAATCAGGTCTACTGTGACCTCCCTAGTCTGGACCCATATTGCTCTTCTGTCAACCCTTTTTCAACTCTCTTCTGTACTCTCCTTTCCAATATCTTCTCGTATACCTGGGCCATATAGCAAATCAAAGCCACTCCCCCACCATTTTTAAATAATTTCTTGCATCCTTTCTTAAAAATAGACACAATTATTCCTCTTTTCCAGCCCTGTGGTGTCTTCTTTTCCTTCCATATCGCCCTCATAACCCAGTAGAGCCATTGCACTCCCACAATCCCAGCTGCCCTCACAATTTCCACACTGACTTCAACCAATCTCTTTTCCTCCTTTCATGGACTATAGTGGTTCTTCCACTTTTGTCCATGTTAGGTCTTTCTCTCCCTCCTCTGCCTGTATTTGTTCAACATAATTCTTAATGTCCTCCCCCTTTATATTTCCATTGGGAATCAATGGCTCCTCAAAATATCCTTGAGTTCTTGTAAGCTCACTGCTTCCTTTCCTTCTTTATTAACCATCCTGACATTTTCAGTTATGCCTCTCTTCTTAGCCTGAATCCATTTCTTCTTTTCTTCTGCTACTATTTTCTTTGCTACCTTCACCTTGCCATGTATTCCTACCTTGCTTCCTCTGTTCTTTGTTGGACGCATTTCTGAAACACTGCATTCTTTTTTGTAATTTACTCTTGCACACTAGAATTCCACCATGGAGTTTCCTTCCAACTCTTCGTCTCACGGGTCCTTCCGTACATTTTTTCTGCTGCTTCCACCATAATCTTTTTGAACTTTACCCATTCCCATTCCTCCTTGCTCGACTTCATTTTATCTTATGGTGTATTACTGTTCATTGTTTCTTGGAATTCTTCTTTTATTTTCTCATCTTTGAGCTTCCAAACTCTTGTCCTTCGTTCCTATCTTTCTGTTTCCCTTCTTTCTTTACCCCCTGTTACCATTACCACTAAACTCATAGGTGACTGAAATGAATAATATAAAACAGAATTATCTAGGATGTGAAATTTAAATGATACTAACTTTCTCTGACCATCCAGGCTGAAGAACGGGCATTAATTGGGATGGAACGAGAAAATGCTCGTGCAAGAGACGTTTTGTTTCGTGTGCGGCACAAAATCAATGATCTTGCAGAACGTAAAGAGCTACAGGAATCTGAAATAAAATGTGTACAGTCCTCTAAGGCCCAAATTCACCAAGAGACTATGAATTTGGAGAAGGAAGCTCTTCGGCAGCAGGAAATACTGTATGGTTTGGTAAGTATGTTATATTAAGTATTGCAGAATAATCTTGTAAGTTATTCCAATCTGCATATTTCATTGGGAGATATTTAGATTAATACTAGATGACCTGGTGAACTTCGTATCACTTACCTCTTAATATAAACCATATTAATTTAGAATGAAACTTTCACTCTGCAGCGGAGTGTGCGCTGATATGAAACTTCCTGGCAGATTAAAGTTTCATTCTGGAAACATCCCTTAGGCTGTGGCTAAGCCATGTCTCCACCATATCCTTTATTCCAGGAGTGCTAGTCTTGGTTCGCAGGAGAGCTTCTGTGAAGTTTGGAAAGTAGGAGGTGAGGTACTGGTGGAAGTAAAGTTGTGAGGCGGTATCGTGAGTCGTGTCGGGATAGCACAGACGGTAGTGCCTTTGAGCGCGAAAGGCAAAGGTCCCAGGTTCGAGTCCCGGTTCCGGCACACAATTTTAATCTGCCAGGAAGTTTCATATTAATTTAAATCATATGTATTTTAAACCCAGTAGCTTTATAAAGGCATCATCAGATAGTCTTAAGTATCGGCTCGATAGTGGGCAGAAAGAGTGGGCAGATCATGCACACATGTCCAGGATAATGTTCATGTCACATTCGTGGAAGTTCAGGGAAGGTTTAAAGGGTGATAAATTATGGAAAAATTGTGAGGAAAATTTAGATTTAAAACATGTAAAATAATGACTTAGTTTTTGTGTTATCTAGTCGACCCGGCAATGCTTTGCACTGGCTAATATGTATATACTCTTGCTTTGAACGTCAAAAGTGCAAACTTTTATTGGAATCAGATGAATGATATTGATATCTCATTGAAAAAACCCTTTCAGTATCTCACGAATTTTCAAATTTTTCAGGTAACTTTCCCAAATTTTAGTTCATAAGAACATTCATCTTTCGTTTAATGTCAAATGATCAAAATTTTATTGCAATCGGTTGAATTGTTCTTAACTTATAGTGTTTAGTACATTGACAAACACAATAAAAATGGAAATTGGTCCAAAATTTGCAACTTTCCTTTTTAACTGTCCCTATTTTTTTTACTGAAAACTTTTCCAAGACCATAATGAACAAATAAAAAAAGAATTATAGTGATGAATTTAATCAAAAATACATTGGAAAATGCACTTTCATTTTTTCTCAAATTTTCCAACTTTCTGGAAGATTTTCCAAAAAATGTATTTCATACAAACCTTGTCCTGTCAAGCCATACTCATTTGATGCTCTTACAACCATGTGGGAATTGATTTTCATTCATAGAAAAAAAATTGCTTTCTGTTTTTCCTACTTTCTGGGCGACTTTATCAAATTTTTATTTGATGCGAACCTTCCTCTTGCTTTCAACATGAAATGTACAAAGTTTTATCACAATTTGACGAAAAGTATTGATAACGCACTGGAAAATGCTGTTTCAGTTTTCCCCGAGTTTCCTCTTTTCCGGACAACTTTTCCATATTTTAACACCGTTTATACCTTTCCTGGACTTACAGGAATATTTCAAGACTAAAATTAGTCAAACCGGTTCAGCTGTTCTCGAGTTTTAGCGAGACTAACGAACAGAAATTCATTTATATATATATTCATACAGAACACACACACACACACACACATACACACACACACACACACACACTCTCACACAAACGCTAGCTTTCGCAGCCTAGCTGCTTCGTCAGGCAGAAGGGAAGGAGAGGGAAAAGGAAATGATGTGAGTTTAAAGGAGTGGGTAAGGAGTCATTCCAATCCCGGGACAGGAAAGACTTACCTTGGGGGAAAAAAAGGAGGGTAAACAAAACATTGTGTTTGCGTTTGTGTATATGTGTTGGTGTGTGTGTATTTGTTTACCCTCCTTTTTTTCCCCCAAGGTAAGTCTTTCCACTCCCGGGATTGGAATGGTTCCTTACCCACTCCCTTAAAGCCCTCATCATTTCCTTTTCCCTCTCCTTTCCTTCTGCCTGACGAAGCAGCTACGAAAGCTAGCGTTTGTGTGAGTGTGTGTGTGTGTGTGTGTGTGTGTGTGTGTGTGTGTGTGTGTGTGTTCTATTTATTTGTGCTGCTGTCACACCTGTCTGGTGAGTAATCTTCGTCTATTTTTTATATATAATTTTTCCTGCTAGGAATTTTTCATCTATAATATATATAATTTGGAAAAAAAACCTAATTCATGTTTACTTGCGTATACGTATGCATCTGAACTGAAGTTATCTTAGATTGAGGCCAGGGTGGTTGTGGGACCATAGAATGTGTTGAAGGAACAACTCCCATCTCCATAGTTCAGAAGAGCTGATGGTGGAGGGGAGGATCCAGATGGCTTGGGTAGTAAAGTTACCTTTGAAATCAAGAGTGTTTTGTTCACCTGCATGCTATGCTACAGGGTGGTCCAACTTCCTTTTTGCCACAGTTTGGCAGTTGCCATTCATCTTGATAGACAGCTGGTTTGTTATCATGCCAATATAATGTTATGTAATGATTTCAGCAGAGTTGTTAAATCACATGCCTGCTTTCATTTGTGGCCCAATCTCTGATGAGGTAGGTTAAGCCTTTGACAAGACTGGAATAAGATGTGCTGGGTGGGTGGATTGGGCAGTTTACCATTGGTATAAATTGCAAATAGTGGGCCTTTGCGATCATCTTTTGACAGCTCTAAATTTAAATGAAAATAATGGCTTAACCATTCATCTGACACGAAAATTGAATAACCGAATTTGTAGAGAAGATTCTCTACAACTTTGCTCTCTTATGTTTTTTTCATATCTCGTATCATTTCAGAGATATTTGCAAAAATAACGGCGATTTTGGAATGTCTGTCTGTCTGTCCATAATGTGTTCCCTGTTTTTAAGACGAACTGTTCAACCGATCAGCGCCAAATTTTACAGACATAATTGTAGGCAGCCAGAGACCAGAACCTCCCTTTTTTCAAATTTTTTGGAAAAAAATATGGTAGTAACACCAAAAAAGCCGTTTGTAATATAATTGTAATTGCAAATGAACCATTCATCTGACACAAAAATTGAATAACCTAATGGGTAGAGGGGAAAATTCTCTACAACTTCGCTCTATTATGTTTTTTTTTTTTTTTCTTTTTTTTTTCATATCTTGCATTGTTGCATAGATATTTGCAAAAATAATGGTGAAATGACTATGTCTGTCTGGCTGTAACGTGTTCCCACTTTTTAGGTTGAACCGTTCAACTAATCGGCATCGAATTTTACAGACATAATTGTTGGCTACCAGAGACCAAAACCTCACTTTTTCAAATATTTCGGACAAGAAATACATTAATGATACCAAAAAAGCCGTTTGTAATGTAATTTTAATTACAAATAAACCATTCATCTGACGCAATAATTGAATAAACGAATTTGTAGAGGAAAAAATTCTCTACATCTTTGTTCCCTTATATTTTTTCATACCTTGTATCATTTGAGAGATATTTGCAAAAATAACAGAGTTTTGACACCCTCCATTGTATTAACGAAAACCAGTCGTTCGCAGATGTCACGTGACATTGCTCACCCAGAACTCTTTCTGGCATACGCCATCTTGCGTTGTGTATTTGATGATTTTCTTATTGTAACTTACACGTTGTCATTTCAAAGCAATGGCACACTGAGGAATTAACAAAAACTCGTCGTTCTTTGTATGATAAATGATAATCTACAAATGCCATATTAGCATCAGTTAACAATGGCCAACAACAGTATGAGATTAAAGGATGAAATTCATAACTGTTAGCTGTAGCGTAGTGGACAAGGCGTTGGACTATGACGCTAAAGGTCAGTGTTTCGGAACCCACCACTATCCAATGTTTTTTTTTTTTTTTTTTTTTTTTTTCCCAAAAGGGTTTCAGACACTCTCATTAATTAATTTTTTATTATTTAGATTATTATTTTGGTCCAAAACTTATAAAACTACTAATTTAAAGTGGGCCGTAACACGTCAGTGCGATTTTGTAATGGAATTGATTCTATACCACAACTATTTTGTAAATTTTATTTTAAATTACAATTATAAAACTAGTTTTGAGAACCCAACATTTTCAAGTGGTACATTCAATAAGTAATGCAAGGACATGCAAATAATTTAATATTGCACCATAAAGTTAAGTTAGTAGGAAAACTTGGAAAGAGAGCCTTTATATAATAGTGGACATTTAAACAAGGCAGTTAAAAAACATTTACCTATATTAACATGTATACATTAATTGCAGAGAAATTATTCAGTATGTAATAAAAATGAAAACAAATTAAGAAGTACCCACCTTCATTGACTTTGTTTTTAATCTTTATCTATTGATCTTACTTTAAAAATGCAATATTACATTATCTTTATGTGCTTAATTAATAAGGGCCTGTCCCTTAAAAATGGATGCTTCACTGTAACCAGTCATGGCTTAAAATAAAATTTATAATTCAGTCATTATTTGTCTTCAATACATTAAGATGATCTTCCTCATTGATAGTAACCTTGCTGCTCTAAAAACTAGCAAACTGTATTTACATTCTAGAATATTTGAATAATTTGTGTAATTCAGATGAGGAACTGCATAAATTTGGGTCTTAATTTATTCTTCATTCTTTATTACTGTGTGTAGGACTATGAAGTACAGCGACTAGAATCCCGAATAGCACGCATGAAAGGCAAGACTGACGAAGAGTCCAGAGCTGCTGAGGAAGAAAAACTTAATGAAATGCGCAAGATATTGAATGAGAAGATGGAAAAAGTGAATATGCTGACTGCAGAGGTTAAGAGAGTTGATGTAAGCATGTATAGATAATATAAATAATTTTTTTCTATTTTGTTATAAATTTATACTTTCGCGTTTGTGTTCATACTGCCATTTGACATCTCTCCATGTCTCAGTTCATCCTACATACCTGACTTTGTAGTTAACATCATATATTATTATTTATGAATGACAAGTGAGTGATCTCATCTACCAAATCTAGTAGATTATAAAGAGCATATAATGGTCAATTGTATTATAAAAGACTTTAATGTTTTCAGAAATGTCTCTTCATTACATATACCATGAAGCAAATGATGCGGAAATCAAATGCCTCTCTTACCTAGTTTGTATATTTATTTGGTTTTGGCCTGAAGATTACTCCATTGGAGAGGAATCACCTCTATGTAAATGTGTAATCACCAGATTTGTTTCTTTTTCTTTCTTAACTTTCTTCTTTACACCTCCTTCCCCTAAAGCTCTTCACTCATCATAAGGCAAGCATATTATATTTTGCTTGTTTCTTAACAGATTATGTCAGATGCTAAACATCAGAGTATTTATTTTTTCAGTACATTGTTGTACTGCTCTAAAGGCTTAAAATGGAAAAGTTAAGTGTTTTGTATCAATGGTTACACCAGTTATGGCAAAGGAAACAAAGATGGGTCCAAATTGGTATAAAAATATATTACTGATTTTTCATTCAAATGGAATCATTGTGATACAAATCATTCTTGCAATAGTCTTTGAATGCCCAAGATGTTAGAACCATTTGCACAAGAATAAATATGACTGTGCTTGCAATAATAAAAGTAGATTCATAACTCCCGTGAATAAAACTGAATTTGCTATTGTAATCTAACAATAGCATAACTGAAATTGTTTGACCTACCAGGGTGATGGTTTATTTAAAACTAAGCTGGTATTCAGTATCACTTGTTTATTGGTTTTTAAGTATTTTCATGGAAGAGGCATTCCTTGGGAGGCAGAAGTTGTGCCCCCTGGTTTGGTATAGATTCATAGATGATATCTTTGTGGTCTGGACTCACAATGAAAAAACCTTTCTGAACTTCCTTCACAACCTTAACTCCTTCTACAACCTAAAATTGGCCTTGCCCTTCTCTAAAACTTAAGCCACCTTCCTTGATGTTGACCTTCACATTGCAGAGTCCCACATCCAGACCTTAGTCCATATTAAACCCACAAACAAGCAACAGTACCTCCACTTTGACAGCTGCCATCCCTTCCATATTAAACAATCCCTTCCCTACAGCTTGGGCATCCGTGGGAAACGTATCTGCTCCAGTAACGAATCCCTCACCACCTACAACAACAATCTATCCAATGCTTTCCTCTCCCGCAACTACCCTACAGACCTTGTCCACAAGCAGATCTGAGCTGTCCATTCCTCTCTTTCCAGCAACAATGTTCCTAACCCCAGACCACCAAGAAGCACTCCCTTAGTCATCAAGTACCATCCTGGCATGAAATGCCTCAACAAATTCCTCCAACAGGGCTATGACTATCTCAAGTCATGCCCTGAGATGAGATCATCACTCCAAACTGTTCTTCCTACCTACATCATCCAGAGTAGCCTTCCACCGTCCTCCCAACCTCCGCGTCCAACCTTACAACATTCCAAAACCACCCTCCCTACCTAATGGTTCCAATCCCTGCAACCGATCCCGCTGCAAAACCTGTCCAATGCATCCTCCCACTACCACATACTCCAGCCCCACCACAGGAAAAACCTCCCCAATTTAAGGGAGGGTTACATGTGAGACAACACACGTCATATATCAACTGACATGTGCCCACTGTGCAGCCTTTTATGTTGATATGACTACTAACAAATTGGCTGAGCGGATGAATGGTCACAGACAAACTGTTCGCCTGGGGGACACCCAATATCCTGTGGCAGAACGTGCCCTCCAGCATGACTCCAGGGACCTTGGCTCGTGTTACACCACATGTGCCATTTGGATACTATCAACTAACACCAGTCCTTCAGAGCTACGGAGGTGGGAACTTTCCCTCCAACATATTCTCTCCTCCTGCCACCCCTCTGGCCCAAATCTATGCTAACCCCTCCCCTTCCTCCATCCTCAGCTCACCTATTTATTATTCCTCCCTTACCACCCCTCTCTCTCTCTCTCTCTCTCTCTCTCTCTCTCTCTCTCTCTCTCTCTCTCTCTCTCTCTCTCTCTCTGTGTGTGTGTGTGTGTGTGTGTGTGTGTGTGTTTCTCTCTATAGCTTTCCCTGTGAATCAAATACATTTTAGATACACACACATACACACACACACACACACACACACCCTCCTACACTCCTCAGCATCATTCAGTTCACTCATCTTTTCTTCTCTTTACATTTCTTGATCTTTCCTCGTTGGTTATATATATCCTCTCTGACTTGGCTCAGTACTAATATGCAGTGTCTCTGACTTCCACACTCCTCAAACACAATCTTCATGACTTAGGTCGTGAATTACCTTTCCCTGCCATTCCCATCCTATTTTCTTCCCTTCTTTCCCACCTGAAAAAGGAATGTGTTCTGAAAGCTTCTCCTTTTTCGTCCTTTGTTCTTTTTCTTCATCTGTGTCACTAGTGGCGGTACAGCAGAAGGGTGGGTGCTGGCCAGCCAATCTATCTCTTTTGAAAAATAAAGTCTTACTAGTATGTAAAAATCTCAGCCTCTCTTGTGTGAGTGGTTTTCTTTTAAAAAGCATTGCTCAAAAGGTTGAATCTGTATTTCCTAATTACCCTAGTGAGAGAACTAGATAACATAATGAAAAAGTGACTTAAACTTAAGTTTGCTATCAGAAATTACATAGCTTTTGTTGATAAAATTTTAGATAAACTGCCCAACACAGTTATAAATTAGTCTTGATTGAGTTTACTATCATATTTAGACATATTTCCAATGGAAAATCTGTTAGATTAGATTAATACTTGTTCCATAGATCATGAATATGACACTTCGTAATGATGTGGTTAATAAAAGATGTCTGTACAATATACTACACTTTATATTACACAAAATATTACATGATAAATATTTTTATTTATTTATTTTTAATTTTTTTTAATTTATTTATTGTTATTATTTTAGATTTACTAATTTATATCTATAAATTCATCCAGTGATTAGGAGCTGTCATTCAAAAATTCTTTTAATTTACTTTTAAATGTTAGTTGGCTATCTGTCAGACTTTAATTGTTGTTTGGTAGGTGGTGGCATAAATCACCCCCTTACTGTGCCAAAGTTAATCATCCTGCATAGTGAAGCTCGTCCTTTCTAATGGTATTATAGCTATGCACACTGCTATTACTTTTGAACTGGCTTGGATTATTAACATCAAATTTCATAAGTGAATATATATACTGTATTGTGAGGATACCTGAATACTGAAATAGATGTCTGCGTGATGATCTTGGGTGGGCTCCAGCAATTATTCTGACAACATGCTTTTGTGTAGTGTATACTTTTTACTCAATAATGAATTACCCCATAATTTGATGCCACATGAAAGCAGTGAATGCAAATACGCATAATAAGCTACTGAGATTCTTATTTCCAGAATTTGTGATAACCCTAAAAGCATATGTAGCTGAACTCAAACAATTCAGCAGACCATCAATGTGTTGCTTCCAGTTAAATCTCTCAGCAGTGCATACACCTAAAATTTTTGAAAATTCTACCTTCGCTACGGACTTCTGTTCAGAGTCTGTATTTATTATTGGAGTTGGGCCATTTACTGTACGGAACTGTATGTAATGTGTTTTATCAAAATTTAATGAGAGTCCTTTTGCAGAGAACCATTTCATAATTTTGTGAAAAACATTACTTATGATTACATCACTTAGTTCTCGTTTTTTTGTTGGGATTACTATACTTGTATCACCAACAAAAAGAACTAACTTTGCCCATTCATCAATGTAGAATGGCAAGTCATTAATGTATATCAGGAACAGTAAAGGACCTAATACCGAACCCTGTGGGACACCACTCATGATAGCCCCCCATGAGGAGTCAGCTGATGTTTTGATATTGCTGCAAGACCTTGAGTTAACCAACTGCCGGCGTGGCACAATGGATAATGTCACCGATTGCGATGCTGGAGGTCGCCGCCTGTTCAGTCCCGTCCACCGGCAAAAATTTATTTATTTCTAAATATCATTTCTAGAATGTTCTACATGTTTCTTATGTTCACTTATAATTTCTACATGTTTGTTATGTTAACTATTTTTCGAATTTCTGGTACATTCTGTCTGTATATAAATAGCAGAGCACTCTGCCCAAGAGTCAGTCAGTGCTGTGTGTATGTTTCTGTTCACAATAAACCTGCTTTCAGTATAAGTGCTGTGTTCAGTTAACAACCCTGCCTTCAAAGTCAAGCCTGCTTCCATTTCAATGTGACATTGTTTGAAGGAGGCGCTGGGTATCCTGTGCAACAGCTGCATCACCATGGCTCCGATTAGGCAATGTAAAAGCAGTCACTTACACGGAGTAATGCCGGAATTCAAGGGATATACCAAGTACATCCTTCCAAAAGTCCGCATCATCAGATGACCCATGGATGCAAAACCAGCGGTAAGCCAGCTGCACATCAGACACCCGTCGGTGTTCTCTGGAGACACTGGACAGGACCCTAACAAGTGGTTAAAAAGGGTTCGACCGAGTCACCAAGTATAACAGGTGGGATCATACAATGTGCTTGGCCGATGTTTATTTCTACCTGGACGGAACAGCCCAGTAATGGTTTGAAAACAATGAAGAGAAGATGAATGGCTGAGAAACGTTCCAGACGGAACTTAAGAAGACGTTTGGAGACTGTCGGCGACAAATTCGCTTGACGGAAGAACAACTGAAGAACGGGGCCCAGCGACATTGTGAGCTAACCCAGTCGTACATACAGAATGTTTTGGCCCTATGTAACATAGCTAAGCCAGATATGACTGAGGCCCACAAAATCACACACCTGATGAAGGGTATTGCAGAAGACATGTACCAAGATCTTCTGATAAAAGACATCACTATGACTGAAGAGTTCATCAAGTGGTGCCAGTGGATTGAAAAGATTCAACAAAGGAGGGTTGCAAAAAAGAAATATGACCAACTCCCCAATGTAGTACCTATGGCCGTTGTGGAAGACCAGCATGACTTTGTTTCTCTCATATGAGCAATTGTTAGAGAACAATTAAAACAGTTTATGACATCCAGGGCTATTAGACTGCACAAGCCTCAGATTATGGCCATGGATGTAAGCCCTGTAAGTCACAAGGGAGTCGACGCTGATGAGGAAGAGGTATTTCAGGCATTAGCTCCGGTCTGCACCACCAATCGCACCCAACATGAAGAATGGCATCGCCCTGCTATGACTTATGATGCAGCCACCACCCGGCAGCCTATGAACCAGCCGACGCGGCCACAACCAACTCCCTCGGCAACTATGATGCTCCACAGAAGAACAGACGATAACATGCCATTGAATTTCCACTGTGGGTGCCCTGAACATGTTGTATGCTACTGGAGAGAGAGGAGGCGAGTATTTGATGATTATTTTGGTGCAACATGTCAACCATCAGAGCAGTTCTATCCCAAGCAGTCACCTGCTGATGAGTTCAGTTGACCTATGGGAAGAAGCCCAGCACTGCTGCCGTTCACTGTCACCATACATAGGTACCAGCCACTCGCCAAGCTACAGCGCCCAGGAAAACTAAGTGAGGCGACCATCTACGGAGGTGAGGCTGCCACAGATGAAAATCCTCCATGAATGACAGTCGCTGAAATGTCGGTAAATCTCATCGACGTCACAATCGACGGCTAACCTGTCCAGGCACTTGTTGATTCAGGAGCTTCTTTCTCTATCACTAAAGAAGAAAATGTTCTGTGATACAGGAACAACTGTGCTGAAGGTCACAAATGGGAAGTACGTCCAGCCAGCAGGAAGTTGTGTCACAAGAATAACCATCAACAATAGGTCCCAGACGTTTGAATTTGTCGTTTCAACAGAATGTAGTCATAGTGCCAATCCTCAGATGGAACATCCTTCAAGTATCCCAAGCTATCATTGACTGTGGAAGATCTGAGCTGCAAATTGAGGAAGTCATTCCGACGGGAACACGTAATACACAATTTGCTGGAAGTTATTTGCGGGTGACAATGTGACGATCTTGCCATTGACAATGAGAAGAGTTCCAATCACAAACATGGATGACGGGTTAAACTGTGAAGTGCTTGTCGATAGTAAAAAGTTTATTAGGCTCACACAAGAAGTTTACAATACAGCAGATATCATAAGCATTACCGGTGGTCGTGGAGAGATTTGGATCACTAAATGTCATGAGCAGTCACAACTTATCCCCAAAGGAATGTGTATCGGGGCAGTTGGACAAATCCAGGACGGTGAGCTCAATGTTATCAACTAAGACCCATCCTCTGCTGTTAGTTCAGACAACACACTGGAGGACACCACCGTGGAACTAACAATAGGGCCCAGACTGACCAAGGAACAACGCCAGCAGGTGTTAACTATACTACGCCAATATTTGGTTGCATTCACATTCCAGCAGGAGAAAAGTCAGACGAAATCGCCCATGATAAGGCACCATATCAGTACTGGGGATCATCCACCAATTAGCCACGGTTGTATAGAGTGTTGCCAGCTGAAAGACAGATAATTCATGAGGAAGTGGAGAAGATGTTGCACGATGACATTATTCAACCTTCGGAGAGTCCTTGGTCGTCTGTGGTGGTCCTCATAAAGAAGAAGCATGGCACGTGGAGATTCTGTGTCGACTATCGGCGGCTGAACAAAATCAGAAAGAAAGATGTCTATCCACTGCCGCACATTGACAACATCTTAGACTGCTTGAAAGGAGCTACTAGTTCTCAACTATACACATGCAGACAGGTTACTGGCAAACAGAGGTTGACAAAGCTGACAGGGGAAAGCTGGCTTTTATTACACCTGACAGCCTCTATGAATTCAAAGTAATGCCATTTGGATTATGCAATGCTCCGGCCACATTCGAATGCACGATGGACAACTTGCTTCAACATCTTAAGTGGATGATGTGTCTTTGCTATTTAGATGACATTGTCATTTTCTTCAAAACATTTGATGAACATCTGAGTGGCCTGTCAACTGTGTTGAAGTGTGTTCAGACTGCAGGACTCCACCTCAATCCAAATAAGTGCCTCTTTGTCACCAAAGATATAAAAATCCTGGGGCACCTAGTCAATGGAGAGGGTATCCGTCCTGATCCAGATAAAGTGAGGGCAGTCACTGAATTTCCAACTCCTCAGCACATTTGTGATGTGAGAAGTTTTCTCGGGATGTACTCATACTACCGACGTTTCATAAAAGGATTTTGTAACAAGGCACGACCATTGCAAGGAGATGCCAAGTTTTACTGAGATGAGACAAAAGAAAGGGCTTTCCGAGCACTTAAGGAGGCTCTAACTTCCGCACCAGTTCTAGCCTTGTTCATTGAGAATGCGAAAACTGAACTTCACACAGATGCCAGTGGTTATGGGATTGGTGCAGTGCTTGTACAAGTTCAGGAGGTTGCTGGAAAAGTGATAGCTTACGCATCAAGAGTACTCTCGAAGTCCGAGATAAACTACTCTACAACTGAGAAAGAATGTCTCACAGTTATCTGGGCTATCTAAAGTTCCAGTCGTATTTATTAGGCAAACTATTCACCGTCGTGACAGATCACCATTCTGTTTTTAGCTGACTAGTTTGAAGGATACATCAGGTCAACTAGCAAGATGGGCACTAAGACTCCAGAGTACGATATCACAGTGGTATTCAAGAAGGCGTGCAAACACAAGGATGCCGAGTGCCTTCAAAGGAATCTATTAGTGGAACACAACAGCATGAATGAAACTTCAGCCCTCACTGAATTACGTGATGTTACAGCTGAACAGAGGGTAGATACAGCACTATTAAAAACCATAGAAGTCATGGAGAAAGGAGAACCAACCAATGGAGAGTTCCAACTTATAAACGGAACATTGTATAAGAGCAAGTACAATCCACTGGGCCCCAAATGGCTAGTGGTCATTCCAGCTCATCTCCAGCCAGCTTTTCTCAAGTACTTCCATGATGCTGGGATTCGTGAAGGCCCTAGACAGAATCAGACGCAGGTATTACTGGCAAGGTCTTTACTGATCTGTCAAGCACATTGTGAGTCACTGTAAAGAGTGCCAGCGACGGAAGCATCTCCACAGCATCTTGTACCAATTCCACCTGCAGCATCTCCATTACACCGAATTGGAATCGACCTTTTAGAGACGTTCCCGACGTCGACAACTGGTAACCGATGGATGATAGTCTGCACTGACTACCTCACACGCTACACTGTTATCAAACCTGTGCTGACTGCAGAAGCTCCAGAGATCACAAAATTCCTTGTAGAAGTCATTATTTTGAAGCATGGAGCACAACATGTGATGATATCTGATCGTGGAGAAGTATTCCAGTCAAAGCTAGTAACAGAGGTAATGTCACATTACGCCATTGTCCACAGAATGACAACTGCATACCATCCTCAGCCAAATGGTCTTACAGAAGGTTTTAACAAGATGTTAACAGGTATGCTGTCGATGTACATCAATGTTAAGCAGAAGGATTGGGATAGTATACTGCCAGTCGTGACTTTTGCTTATAATACCACAAGACAAGACACCACAGCTTCACACTGTTTTTCCTGCTCCATGGCCGAGAAGGTGAGACGACAATGGATACGCTATTCCCGTTCCAGCCGGATGACACTCAGGATGACTATGTGAAACAGCTCATCTCCAGGGTCGAAGAAGCAAGACATCTGGCTCGCATAAGGACATTGGACGGCCAGGAGACTGACCATCAGGGGTATAATGACAAGCACCGACTTGTGAACAGCCCAGGAGATCTGTAATGGATTTTTATCCCTGTACGGAAAGTTGGACTATCAGAAAAGTTATTGAAGCGATACTTAGTCCGTATCATGTCATACGCTGCCTGTCAGACGTCACATAGGAAGTTGAGGATTATGAACCATCGTCAAAATGACAAAAATGAAGGGACATTGTTCACATCCACCCCATGAAGCCTTACTACAATCCTGAAGAGCAGATAGGCAAAAATGGCTTCTTGTTCAATGACTCTATGGATGGTAATGATATTGATGAAACCACGACAGGAATATCTGTCGTCAGTAATCGTGCAGAGGGGAAGGATTCTCCAGAACTGCCATACAGAGAACCTATGACAAAATCAAGATCCAGGACATTGCAGCTGGCTCCAAAGGGAACCTAACAGCAGGTCGCTGTTTTTTAAGGAGAGGGAACACTCTGCCTGAGAGTCAGTCAGTGCTGCGTGTATGTTTCAGTTCGCAGTAAACCTGTTTTCAGTATAAGTACTGTGTTCAGTTGACAACCCCGCCTTCAAATTCAAGCCTGCTTCCTTATCAACATGACAATATTACATGAACCACTTATTTCAACTTCCTGGATTCTTCTAGTTAAATATGAATTAAACCATTTGTGCACTGCCCCATTCAAACCATAATAATTAAGCTTATCTAGAAGAATTATATGGTTTACACATTTACAAATAAACATACTAACATTTATTTGTGCAATTGTAAAGCAAATTATGTAGAATTAAATTACATAAGTGTTGTCACTTATTTGCACTGACGGTCTTGCTGTGGATTCTCCTCTTCGTCCTGTACATTTTGAAATGTTCACGGTCGTCTTTGAACAAGTTGTCATACAGGAAGTGTCACAGAGTTGCTGTATTAAGTACTGGAACAAGTATGTTGATGACATGGATGTATAGTGGCACCACTAGTCAATTAGATGCATTGTCACACCATTTGAACTTCCAACATAATAAAGCTCAGTTCACAACTCCTTCCAATATTAAAATCCGTCCAAGCTCCCAAAACCCACAAAGTCACTAATACCCTGCTCTCCATTCCATAGTGCAGCACTTCATATCAGTTTCGTTGTTTAAATTTGCCATTCAAACTGAATTGTTGACTTCCAAACTTACTGTTTTCAGTAGATTAGATTAGATTAATACTTGTTCCAAAGATCATGAATACAACACTCCGTAATGATGCGGAACAGGTCAGGTTAATGAAGGATGACTGACAAGACGTTACATTACACAAAATATTATATGACTTTTTTTTACATTTACCAATTTATATCTAAAAAGTCATCCAATGAGTAGAAGGAGTTGTCATTCAGAAGTTCTTTTAATTTATTTTTAAATGTTAGTTGGCTATATGTCAGGCTTCTGATGCTGCTTGATAGGCGACCAAAGCCTTTTGTGGCAATGCACCTTAGTTCTGTTCAAAGTCTATATTTATTACTGGAGTTGTGCCATTTACTGTACAGAACTGTATATACTGTGTTTTAACAAAATTTAATGTGAGTCCTTTTGCAGAGAACCACTTAATAATTTTGTGAAAAACAATATTTATGATTACATCACTTTTTTTTTTTTTTTTTTTTTTTTTTTTTTTTTTTTTTTTTTTTTTTTTTTTAAATTACTGTATTTGTATCATCAACAAAAAGAACTAACTTTGCATCTTCATCAATGTAGAATGGCACATCATTTATGTAAATCAAGGACAGTGAAGGACCTACGACCAAAACCCTGTGGTACCCCATCCCTGATAGTCCCTCAGTTTTAGGAATCTGGTGATGTTTTGACATTACATGAGTCACTTATTTCAACTTTCTGCATTCTTCCAGTTAAGTATGAATTAAACCATTTGTGCACTGCCCCAGTCAAACCATAATGATTAAGTTTATCTAGAAGAATTCAATGATTTATACAATCAAAGGCCTTTGAAAGATTACAAAAAATACCAATGGTTGATGTCCAATTATTCAGAGCATTTAACATTTGGTCGGTGAAGGCATATACATCATTTTCTGTTGTAAAGCCTTTCTGAAAACCTAACTGAAATTAGTTAACACTTTGTTTTTTCAAATATGGGGGGGCTACTCTTGAGTACATTACTTTCTCAAAAATTTTTGATAAAGCTGCCATAAGAGAGATTGGGCAGTAGTTGTTAACATCTGATGTATTCCCTTTTTTGTGCATCGGTTCGACACTGGCATATTTCACAGGGAAAATACCTAGCTTCAGAGAGCTGTTACATAAGTGGCTGAGAATCCTACTTATCTGTGGGGAACAAGCTGTAAGTACCTGGCTGGAAATGCCATCAATTCCGTAAGAGCTTTTACTTTTCAGTGAGTTTATTATTTCACTGATTTCAAGGGGAGAGGTGGTTGTAATTACAATTGTGTCAAACTGTGTAGGTATGGTCCCTTCTATTAGTAACCTGGCCTCTTCTAAGGAACATGTAGATCCTATTTTCTCCACAACATAAAGAAAATGATTATTGAAAATATTTTCCATTTCTGACTTAATTTTAGTGCACTTATGATTCAGTTTTATGGTGCTGCAACCTGTGCTTTTGGTTGCCCTGTTTCCCTTTCAATAATATTCCAAATAGTTTTAACTTCATTATCAGAAGTACTGATCTCAGACATGATACACATGCTTCTGGACTTTTTAATAACTTTTCTTAGTATTGCAGAATAATATTTATAATACTGAAAAATTTCTGGATCAGTACTTTCTCTTGCCATTAGCTACACTTTCCTTTTATGGTTGCAACATATTCTTATTCTTTTGGTCAGCCATGGTTTTTTATATGTTTTTTAACTACTTTCTCGAGAAAACAATTTTCAAATACCCTTAAAAATGTATAATGAAATAAATTATATTTCATGTTTGCATCGGGTTCATTATACAGCTCATCCCAGTCTAGCTGCTGTAGTCTTTCCCTAAAGTTTGCAATGTTTATATTGTTAATTGAACGGACTACTTTGATTTGATTTACTGCATGGAGCTATGTCATGTACTGTAACAAGCTGAGCACCATGGTCTTAAAGGCCTTTGTCAACAAGATAAGCATTTATGTTCTTAAACTTATCTCTGTCTGTAAAAAAGTTATTTATCGATGTGCTGCTGTTCTTTGTTAGCCAGGTAGGAAAATCAATAATGGAGCTTAAATTGAAATTTCTGAGTAATACTGCAAGGTCATTCTTCCTATTACACTCTCTCAGTGAATCAACATTGAAATCCCCACAAATGATAATTTGCGTCCCCCTGTCTGACAGATAGCACAACAATGCATCCAAGTTTTCTAGAAAAAGCTGAAAATTCCCTGAGGGGGACCTTTACACTGTTACAATTATGAAAGTGCCCTCATTTAGTTTAAGTTCAGTGGCACATGCTTCTATACTAGGTATGGCCAAATACCGCCCTCGCCGTGTCCGCACCGCCGCCCCTGCCCCATGCAATGTGTGCAGCGACGTATGGGGCAGTAGCGACACACATTTGCAGCCAAGGTGGTGAACTACAGTGTATTCCGCCTGCCATGCTGCTCTACACAGTACTTTTTTGTTTCTAAATTTCTCACATTGTGGAAACCTTTGACATATGTGGCAACTCCTCATCTCACCATATTATCTCTACTTACATGTGCAGCTAATTTGTACCCATTGACATTTACCGTTTCCATGTCAGTGACAATGTGATGTTAAGACAGGTATAGTACATCCATTACATTACTAGTTTCTAAATCTTCTAAACAAACCGAAAGCTCACCAACTTTTATTCTTTAACGCCCAAATATTTTGATGAAGATTACTTACCAGGCGAAGGAGCACAGGAAGTGATAGTAGCACAAATAAATTAATAAATTCACACACACACACACACACACACACACACACACAAACGCTAGCGCTAGCTTTCACAGCCTAGCTGCTTCTTCAGGCAGAAGGGAAGGAGAGGGAAAAGGAAATGATGAGGGTTTTAAGGGAGTGTGTAAGGAACCATTCCAATGTGTGTATTTGTTTACCCTCCTTTTTTTCCTCCAAGGTAAGTCTTTCCTGTCCCGGGATTGGAATGGCTCCTTACCCACTCCCTTAAAAACCTCATCACTTCCTTTTCCCTCTTCTTCCCTTCTGCCTGAAAAAGCAGCTAGGCTGCGACAGCTAGCGTTTGTGTGTGTGTGTGTGTGTGTGTGTGTGTGTGTGTGTGTGTGTGAAATTATTAATTTATTTGTGCTACTATCACTTCCTGTGCTCCTTCGCCTGGTAAATAATCTTCATCTATTTTTTATATATATCTTTCCTGCTAGGAATTTCTCCTCTATAATATTCGTATCATAAATATTTTGATGAAATATACAAACATTATTTTTCTATTTACTTTTGTATCTTGAAATTTTTTAACATCTGTAGTACCTGCCTGACTGAGTTTCTCACTGGACACTGATCTTAACCTAAAAAGAGAGTTTCTACCAATAGTTGTAGTTCCTTCCCCCTTTAAATTTCCTGCTATAAGCCCAGCCAATTTACCCTTCCCTTTCCTGTTGAGGTGGAGGCCTTGCCTAGTATAATCCCACCTAGAGAGGTAATCAACAGGAATCACACCAATGTGAGACCCCACACCGGATCCAAGCACTCATTCCAGCTCCAATTAACTCTCCTGACAGAAGAGTTCAAGTGAGGCTAGTCATGGCACTGCAGAACCAACACAAACCCAACACTGATAAGACTCGATGCTGAGGCAATCTCTGCCAGGTCACACTCTATGCTGTACCCCGGATCACTGTCAATACTATTGCCTGGCCAACACACAATAACCACAGTGTTTTCTTTAGCAGAGTCTTTACATACCAAACCTAAATCCTCTGTCATCTGCCTCAGACCAGCACTCTGGTTGAGAAAACTTGTGACCTGGTATTCTGACCTTAATTCATCCTGCAGAAGGTGGCCCACACCTCTTGCATGCAAACTACCTGGCAACAAAACTTTCTTCCTCTTTGCAGTCTTCCGTACATTATTATTGAATTTGCTACTGAAAGTTTGTTGTGCCCTGTCTACATCTACTTCTGTCTGAGGCTCAACAGTTTCTGAGGCAACAGGTCAAACCTATTTTGAACATTAATAACAAAGCTGTCTGAAGAAGTTCTTGGCCTGTTCCTTATGCCGCCCCTTCCCACCTCTGTTTACACTTCTCCCCCGTTAACCTATCCAGTTCACACCTAGCCTCATCTAACTCGGCCTGAAGGGCAGCAATTTTCCCTTCCTGTTCCACAATCTTCCTATCTTGACTACACAGTCTACAAAACCAATGATGATACTCGCTCACAAGCCCAATTCCCACACCACTACATTCACCCTAATGAAAAAAGTTTCTACATCCATCACACCAGATCCTGGATCTAACAGTTCTGCGGCATATCAGGCACTTTACACTCATGAAACAAATCGATTTTAGTGTTACTAAGACAATTAAGTTACCAGGAAACAATGAAAAAACGTATATGAAAATTTAGGCTTACTTGCGACTATGTAAACAGTAGGTGTTGAGAAATTTGTTAGTAGAATTACAGTAATCTACAGATATAAAGGGGCAGAAAATGTTTTAAGACACTAATATGAGTATAGAGTAGTATTAATTGCACTTAAAATTGCGGAATAAAGTTTAATCTGTAAGCTCAAAAGTTCGGCCTAGCAGCAAGTAATTAAACAAAATGAACTTTCTGTGATTACTATGAAACTATGCAAGTAAAACAAAAACCTTTAATAGTAAGCTTGAAGAGCACACTAATACACCTATTAAATTAGTTAAAAGTGTTTAAGACAGTTTATTACTTCTAAATTACTTATCAAATATGAGATCTGTGGCTCCAGGCATCCAGGCAGCAGAGCGCAGGGCTACCAACTCGACCAGCTCTGAACTTATAAATCTATGAAAATGAAAACTGTATAAAATTACAATGTGTTTGTGTGCTGGTCCATGTGAACAAGTCAGTTGTGTTCAGTCAACAAAAAAACCTGTTTGTTTAGAATTTGGCCTAAGTCTGACTTGAGGTATTCTTTGTATGTAGTACCATGGCAATTTGTGCCAACTTTTTTACCAATTTAATGTCAATGTTATGCTATACTGGCAACATACTATAATACAAATCAGACATACTACACACAGCATGCAAAATAAATACCAATTAAACATTATACATGAAAGTATAGCACGTCAACAGAGATCAAAAAACATTAATAATTTTGACTGGAAATGCTAGATGTGTTCCTAAGGAGAGGTTCATTCCATTTAGCAGTTACATTACATTGAAAGTGCGTGGTCATCATTAGTTGCACTAGAGGTTGGTTCCACCATTTGACAAATATTTTCTTTCTTTTCCCATCATGGTAGATACTACTGGCATTTCTGTGATATCTTCTCTTGTCCAGATCAGAAAATGTTGGTGCATGTTGTTTGAAGTGCCTATGAGAACTTTTGTAGTAAGAATTAAAAAAACTATTGTCAGAAGACTCATAAAGTTTTAAAGATCATCAAAATCATTTTAAGGACATTCATTTTATAGAAGTGAAAGAATAGTATTATGTTGGGAAGTAATTGGTTGTAAATAAGAAGTCTAGTAAAATTTTATCATTTATGAGGTTCATATTGGAAATGTTGTGTAGAGGCTGTTACTACAGCTAGTTATCAGTCAGTCCAGTTCCAGCTGCTGTCACTGTCACATCATTCACTGTGCCAAGTAATTTCACACAAATTAAATTATGAATTTAATTTGTGTGAAATTTCGTTGCCAGTCAAAATCTTATTTTTTGTTAGTGCTTCTGTTTTTAAGAAGTTTATTCTCACTTACTTGGCAGACTTCATTTGTGCTACTGTTTTAACAGTTTATTCTCACATATTTTGATAAATACCACTGTATATAGTTTTTCTCTGTGACTTGTGTATTTCAAGTCAGAGACCGTTACAGCAGCTAGTTATCAATCAGTCCAGTTCAAGCTGTTGTCGCTGTGACATAATTCACTGCACTAAGTATCATAATTTGATTTTCATGAAATTTTGTTGCCAGTCAATTTCTTAATTTTTGTTAGTGCTTCTGTTTTTTAAGAGGTCAGTTTACAACTCACTACAAAGACGTGGCGACGAGCTGTGGAAGGCACATACAAAAGACACACAGCTATCGTCCATAGCCTTCTTCAGAAAATAGAACATTCACACAGGCACACAACACAGTCATACAACCATCACCTCTGGCTGCCACACTTCGAATCACGCTCTGCGGCATGTGAATCGGGGAGGGGACAGGAAGGTTGCGTCACGGGGGTGGGGATGGGTACAGCACGGCCTAGATGGGAATAAAGAGCTCCAGCTTAGGAATGGAGTGGGGAGGTGGCAGAGGGGATAAAAATAAAATAAGAAAATGAAATAGACAAAATAAATATAGATATAAATAAAAAATAAAAATAAAATGCGCACACACTGCACGTACAAATGACCGTGTACACACACACATACAAACACACACACACACACACACACACACACACACACACACTCACACATGCGAGAGCATGCACTTGCACATGCAGACACACACTCCTCTTCCACAATAACATTGGAATTACGTAAACTTATGTTACTGTGTCTTGTGTTTTCTTGTCCTAAAGCTCCAGTAAAGTCTTTGTTCTGCATTTCGTCACATGAATTTCTGTACTAACTCATTGTTTTATGTATTTGTACACAATTTTGCAGTTGGCTGCTTGCACATGTGTGAGATCTCGCATTCTGGTGTGTAATATTGTATTCTGGTGCATGATTTTAAGTGTGATTTTGCATTTTTTTTCCGTTGTTTTGTGAGCTTGGGTGTGTATCTGTGTACTTGTGTGGGCAAATTTCTGAACTTTTGCATGCCTGGTGCATATTTGGCGTGTTGAGGAACCTCTCCCCAGGCCTTAAGCTCATCATAATCCACTGTCTCTGCCATCATTTCTCATTTCCATTTTCGCTGCACTATCCCTGCCCCAATGGACCCCTGATCCATCTATCTTCAGGACCCAGTGATGGCTCGAGTACAGACAGTGTCATCGCAGAGGAATACATGTGAACATGTTGTGAGGGCAGAAAGGAAGTGAAAGTTTAGAGCATTACAAGTGGATGTGGTCTACAAAGGATGTGAGGTTAGAGAAGGGGGAAGGAGGAGGTGGGTATACCAGCTCACCAGGGAGGCACAGGGTTTACCCATTGACAAACTCTGCCACTGTTCCTTTGAGGTCCGCTTAGTATGTGGTGCTCAGGCCTAGGAAGACTTTAGGCATCGCCTCTAACCACAGAGTGTTGTGACACATTAAGGCTGCCTTTAGGGTCCGGTGCCAGCGTTCAACTAGTCCATTGCCTTGGGGATGATAAGCTGTTCTGTGAATACATCTGATGCTGAGCACGTTTAAAAGGTTTGAACCGATGAAAGACTCGAATTGTCGGCCAAGGTCGGTTGTTATAACGGCAGGACAGCCAAATCGAGAGATTCAGGAATGCACGAACGCACATGCAACCATTTCTCCCGTGATGTTAAGAAGGGGTGTGGCTCCAACCAGCACTTGGTGCGATCAATGGAAGTGAGTTGATAGCAAAAACTGTTGCCCTGACTAAATCGATATGAAAATGTTGGAAATGGCCAGGTGGGGTGAGGAAAGAGCTGAGATGAGGGGATGTGTGAGTATGAAAGTTTGCTCTTTTGCAGGGAACACAGGCACAAGCTCAGGCCTGGCAATCGTGCTTTATGTCTTTCCAGATGAATTTATACATGACAAACATAGTGGAGACCTTGACTCCCGAATGAGCAAGATTGTGCAACTTGTTAAAGATCTCGTGTTGTAGGCAGCAAGGCATATAGAGCTGGAGAGTTCCTGTGGCTTCATCACACCAAACCTTGCCCTATACACCAAGGAAATTGGTGCAGGTATGTCACAAACAAGTGGAAGAATCTTAAATTAGTTGCATAGTGTCATTATCAGCCGCTTGCCAAGTAGCAAGCTGAGAGAGGTCCAAGAGAGAAGAAATTGGATCAGTGCGCGAAAGGAAATTAGCCATCACATTGTCCATGCCCTTGATGTAGTGGACGTCAGTGGTGAATTGAGAAATGGTCAAAATAGCAGAACGACACAGAGGAGGGTCCGCTGGAGGGATACAAGGTTTATGGTCTGTGAGAACATAGCAAGAAAGGCTGTCCATGGCAGAGCGGAAGTGTTTGATGGCCTCATAGATGGTCAGGAGTTCTCAGTCGAAGGCTGAGTACTTTTTATGAGCATTATTGAGTTTCTTTGAGAAAAATTGCAAAGGAGAAGTGACACCGACGAGTGATTGACTGAGGACTGCTCCGATGGCGGTGTCACTCACATCAATAGTGATGAACAGTTCAGCATGTGGATGCAAGTGATCAGTGGTGACAGCTCGAGCGAGCAGATCTTTGAGGGCCGAGAATGTCGAAGACATAGCATCCATCTAGGAAACAGGCCAATTACCCGAGGTGGGTTTGCCAGCTAGGGCGTCTGTGAGCAGGGCCTGCAGCTCAGCAGCACAAGGCAAATGTTGTCGATAGTAATTAATGGTGCCAAGGAAAGACATAATTCTTTGAAAGTTGTGGGAGGTGGCAAGCTCCTGACATGATCAACCCTGTCAGGAGTGGAGGTTATCCCATCAGCCTAAATGTGAAGCCAAGGAAAAGCACTAAACTCCTGAGAAAAAGGCACCTAAAGTAGGGTAGGTACACAGATGAACAACACAAAGATCATGTAAGGATTTCATTGTTACCAATTGATGTATAGAACCCAATAAATAAATATTGATGACTCTACTTTATCAAAGTGTAAAATACATAGCTAAATAGGCATTCAAATGTAATGTTGGAAGCAGCTAATGGCTTCATATGAAAAATGTCTGAAAAATTGAATACACTTGAGCGTGTGTAGACATTACATTCTCTCTACACCACTTAATATTTATAATTGCTGTTGTCTCTAAGCAAGATAGAAAATGCCAGATTATAATGTTCTGCCCTGCCTTGATACCTGAAGTTAGGGAGTGATGTCAGTTTTATTTTGTGATAATCGTGTGACGTCCACATGAATGATTGCTTGGCAGATGCTACGTGTATTTAGTACATGTTCCAATTTCCCGACAAAAAATGTATATATATGTAATACAAGACTTCTGTTTTACATTTCTCATAGGTGACATTTACTAATTCTATCATTGTCCTTTGCACATATATTCATAACTGTTGGTTGTTAATATAGATTGTAAATTACGCACATAAGAGCAATTCATCTTTGTTTCATAATTTGTATAAAATTTTACAGAAAAGTGTTCATGGACTGACAACTGAGGTTACCAAGCATGCAGCAGAACTGCAAAGGTTACAGGAAAGGAGAAGAGATGCAGCGCATCTTGCAGAAGGTGGTCAGCGGCAGCTGATGGTCTTAAAGGAACATTCCCAGGAACGACAACTGGAAGTAAACATGTTGCAGTTCCGCTTCAGTCAAGCAGAGAAAGCTCTAGCCAATGAAAATAATCATGTATTCTCACTTGAAAGACAACAGCTTGAATTACAAAGGGTAATAATTTAAATATACTATTCTGAAAAATATATGAGACGAGTAGAATGTTTAGTAATTGATTCCCATTGTTCATATTACTTACAGAACTCTTATTCAGTGAAAACTGATTCACCTTTTTTTCGTATTTCTTGAAAACATGAATCATTTTATCACAGTGCTGTTCATTGAAGGACATAGCAAGTGTTCCATTCTTGAAGTGATCACAGATGACTGTGTTTTGTCATTGTCTTCTACCCTTCCTCACTTTAAATGTTTTCACACTACTGTGATTTTAATACTGATAAAATGTCATTTTTAATATAATTATATTAAAATAACATAAAAAGTATTAAATATTTAATATAATGATGAAGATAACAATAACAATAGTAACAAATATACATATACCAGGCGAAAGAGTACAGGAACACAGACAGAAACACAAATAAAGACACACACACAAATGCTAAGCTTTCACAACCCTGGGTTGCTTCTTCAAAAAAAGAGCATGGAAGGAGAGGGAAAAGGAAAGGATGTGTGTTTTAAGGGAGCAGATGAGGAGTCATTCCAATCCTGGGAGAGGAAAGACTCACCTTGGGGGAAAAAGGTTAGGTAAACACACACACACACACACACACACACACACACACACACACACACACACACACTTTGATACACACGCGCGCGCGCGCACACACACACACACACACACACACATACACATACATATACACATCAAGGCAGACATATGTAAAAAGCAAAGAGGTTGGGCAGAGATGCCAGTTGAGGCAGAGGCTCTATCCAGAGATCAGGGGCAAAGATGTTGTTGAATGGTGGGCGGAAATTTGAAATCACCAGAGGTCGACACCTGATGGGCAATGGGAAGAGAGAATATGCTGAAGGGCAAGTTCCAATCTCTGGAGTTCTGAAAGGTTGGGGTCAGTGGGAAATATCCAGATAACCCAAACAGTGTAACACTAAAACCAAGATGTACTGGCTGTGCACCAAGGTACGCTTAGCCACATGGTGGTCCTCATTACCAACAAGCACTGTCTGTCTGTGTCCTTTCATGCAAATGAACAGTTTGTTGCTGGTCACACCCACACAGAACTCTTCACAGTGTAGGTATGTTAGTTGGTAATTCAAGTGGGTGCTATCGCAAGTGGCTCTGAACAGAACCTCTGCCTCAACTGGCATCTCTGCCCAACCTCTTTGCTTGTTACATATGTCTTCCTTGGTGTGTGTGTTTGTTTAACTATCCTTTTTCCCCCACGGTAAGTCTTTCCTCTCCTGGAATTGGAATGACTCCTCACCCCCTCCCTTAAAACGCACATCCTTTTCTTTTCCCACTCCTTCCCTGCTCTTTTTCTTAAGAAGCGACCCAGGGTTGTGAAAGCTCAGCATTTGTGTTATTTGTGTGTGTGTTTTTATTTGTGTTTCTGCCTGCATACCTGTGCTCTTTCGCCTGGTAAGTAAACATCTACTTTTTATATATATTTTCCATGCTGGGAATTTTTTCATGTATAATATTAAAAAAAAGATGGAGCTTACTCACCAAGCGAAGGTGCACCGGTAGTGACAGCAAACATAAATACAGCAAATACAAACACACACACAACTTTCCGTTGGTTTTGATTCCACTATTCCTTCATCAGACTATTGTCAGCCTCAAAATAGTAATCTGCTACCACATAACCAATCCTATTTAGATGTTTTCCTTACATTCTCATGTGGTTTTCTCGTACTTTTTCCAATTGGCTATTATGTTGCTGACAACTTAAGGTGACCACAGAATCAACAACAAACTTTAACAACATTTTTATTTCCTTTCTTTTTTCATACCTGAATTACTGTTCACGTTTAGATCCCTACCGATATGAAAACATTTTTATAAAAAAATTTATATATTTTTTATACATATTTTTATGGTTTTTTTTTTTTGTTTTTAATTTGTTCATTGCAGCCTGTTACATAGCTCATATTTCTCACTTTTCCTTCATCCATATATTATGTCTCCCTCACAACATCCCTAAACAACCCCATCCAGTTTTATTTACATTCCCTGCGTAAACATGCTTTCTCCCTAGCCAGATTCCGCTCCCACTTTGGATTTAATGAGGCTTGTCTGACATTTGGCATCACCCACAAAGGTCTCACACTAAAAGTTTCCATCTCTGGCTGTAACCCATCCTTTCATCCCGTCCTATACCAATTCCAAACTGAACAATCCATTGCCCTCACCCACCTAATCCTTAACCTACACATCAACTCCGCCAATGAACACACCTGTCAACTCCTATCCCTAATCAAAATCCTTAACCTTTCCTCTCCCCCATCCACACCTGCAGTTCAGAACATCCTCCTTCAGGCCAACCGCAAATTAAAACAGCATGCCACCCACCACCTCAAAAAACTATGCAATCTCCTGGTTACCTACCTTTGGAAAGGCAATACTCACTCTCTCAATAACCTCTCCAATAAACCTCAACCTCCTATTATTGCACACAAACTCAGTCTCTCCCATCTACTCAATCTTCCACTCCAAACTCCTCTCCCTCCCTGCCCCCCCCCCCCCCCCAAATCTCAAAATTCCAATCCACACAATCCAGAACTACAACATCCCAATTCATTAGTCAACCTCTCCTCTAAACCCTCCTCCCAGCTGAAATCTCTATCCTTTCCAAAGGCCTCACCCTTAGCACCACTCCCAAATTCAATCAAACAGCCCTTGTTAAAGATTTACTGTCCTATACTCGTAGTCTTTGCTGGAGAAATTATTTTGCTACTAAGAAAAATAATCCTACTCCTAATGATCCAGCTCCTGAAGACATCATTCAAATTGAACCCTGCGTAGAACAGTTCTGTCCTCTGTCACAGTGGGACCCACCCACTCAAAATCACCCTCTTCAAACCTTTCAGGAATTCCTTACTTCCAACATTGTCTCTCAGTCTTTCCTGAGAAACCTTAATCATACTCCCAACATTACCGGAGCTGAATCCCGAGATATCCATGATCTGAAGGCTGACCATTCCATCGTCATTCTCCCAGCCAACAAGGGATCCACGACCATGGTACTTGATCGGCAGGAGTATGTGGCTGAGGGACTGCATCAGCTTCCAGATAGTACCACAAATAAAGTTTGTCAAGGCAATTCCATTCCTGATGTCCAGGCAGAGCTTCAAGGAATCCTCAAAACCTCAGGCCCCCTACAAAACCTTTAACCTGATTCCATTAACCTCATGACCCCACCAATACCCTGCACCCCCACCTTATACCTACTTCCCAAGATTCACAAACCCAATCAGCCCGGCCACCCCATTGTGGCCAGTTACCAAGCCCCTACAGAACGAATCTCTGCCTACATAGACCAACACCCATCATATGCAGTCTCCCATCATTCAACAAAGACACCAACCACTTCCTCGATCGCCTGAAATCCTTACCCAGCCTGTTACCTCCAGAAACCATCCTTGTAACCATTGATTCCACTTCCTTATACACAAATATCCCATATGCCCAGGGCCTCGCTGTGATGAAGTATTTCCTTTCACACCGACAACCCACTTCCCTACCTAAAACCTCTTTCCTTAATACCCTAGCCAGCTTCATCCTAACCCACAACTTCTTCACTTTTGAGGGCCAGACATACCAACAACTAAAGGGAACAGCCATGGGAACCAGGATGGCCCCCTCGTACGCAAACCTATTTATGGGATGCTTAAGAGAAGCCTTCCTGGATAGTCAAGCATGTCAACCAAAAGTTTTGTATAGATTCGTTGATGACGTCTTCATGATCTGGACTCACAGTGAAGAAGAACTCCAAAATTTCCTCTTCAACCTCAACTCCTTTGGTTCCATGAAATTCACCTGGTCCTATTCCAAATCCCATGCCACGATCCTCGATGTCGACCTCTATATGTCCAACGGCCAACTTCACACATCCGTCCACATCACACCTACTAATAAACAGCAGTACTTCCATTATGACAGCTGCCATCCATTCCACATCAAACGTTCCCTTCCCTACAGCTTAGGTTTTCGTAGCAAACGAGTCTGCTCCAGTCCTGAATCTCTGAACCAATACACCAATAACCTAATAATAGCTTTCACATCCTGTAGCTATCCTCCTGATCTGGTACAGAAGTAAATTGCCAGAGCCAGTTCCTCATCCCCCCAAATTCAGAACCTTCCACAGAGGAACCCCAGAAGTGCCCCTCTCGTCACCGGATACTTTCCGGGACTGGAGCGGACTCTGAATGTGGCTCTCCAACAAGGATACAACTTCCTTAAATCCTGCCCTGAAATGAGATCCATCCTTTATGACATCCTCCCCACTCCACCGAGAGTGTCTTTCCGCCACCCACCTAACCTCCTAGTCCATCCCTATGAAATCCCCAAACCACCTTCCCTACCTTCTGGCTCCTACCATTGTAACTGGCCCCGTTGTAAAACCTGCCCTATGCACCCTTCCACCACCATTTAATCCAGTCCCGTAACCCGGAAGGTGTACACAGTCAAGGGCAGAGCCACTTGCGATAGTACCCACATGATTTTCCAACTGACATTCCTGCACTGTGAAGCGTTCTATGTGGGAATGACCAGCAACAAACTGTCCATTTGCATAAACGGTCACAGGCATATAGTGTTTGTTGGTAATGAGAATTACCCTGTGGCTAAACAAGCCTTGGTGCATGGCCAGCACATCTTGGCACAATGTTACACCGCCCGGGTCATCTGGATAGTTCCCACCGACACCAGTCTTTCAGAACTCTGGAGATGGGAACTTGCCCTTCAGCATATTCTCTCTTCCCGTTGCCCACCTGGTCTCAACCTCCGCTAACGGTCACAGGCAGATAGTGTTTGTTGGTAATGAGAATTACCCTGTGGCTAAACAAGCCTTGGTGCATGGCCAGCACATCTTGGCACAATGTTACACCGCCCGGGTCATCTGGATAGTTCCCACTGACACCAGTCTTTCAGAACTCCGGAGATGGGAACTTGCCCTTCAGCATATTCTCTCTTCTCGTTGCCCACCTGGTCTCAACCTCCGCTAAATTCGAATTCCCACCCACCATCTTAACATCTTTGCATTGGTTCTCTGGACAGAGCCTCTGCCTCAAGTGGTATCTCTGTCTAACTTCTTAACTTCTTTGCTTTCTACAGTATGTCTGCCTAGGTGTACTTGTATCTGTGTGAATGTGTGGGTGTGTGTGCAGTTGTTTACCCTCCATTTTTCCCCCAAGGTAAGTCTTTCCTGTCCCGGGATTGGAATGGCTCCTTACCCCCTTCCTTAAAACCCTCATCATTTCCTTTTCCCTCTCCTTCCCTTCTGCCTGAAGAAGCAGCTAGGCTGCGAAAGCTAGCGTTTTTGTGTGTGTGTGTGTGTTTTATTTATTTGTGCTACTATCACTACATGTGCTCCTTCGCCTGGCAAGTTATCTTCATATATATGAATAGAAAACAGATGACTTACCCAAAGGATAGGATGGTTGACAGACACAAAAAATCACACACAAACACACATACAAGCTTTCGCAACCATTGGTCGCTTCGTCAGGAAAAGAGGAAGAAAGGAGAGGAGAAAGGGAAGGATATGGGATCTATTTTATATATATAAAATAGATGAATATTACTCACCAGGCGAAGGAGCACAGGTGTGATAGTAGAACAAATAAATAGAACACACACACATAAAAGCAAGCTTTCGCAATATATGCTTCTTCAGGCAGAAGGGAAGGAGAGGGAAAAGGAAATGATGAGGGTTTTAAGGAAGGGGATAAGGAGCCATTCCAATCCCTGGAGAGAAAAGACTTACCCTGCCCAAGAGGGTGTTATCATCAGATAAGGTATCCATAGAAAAGAGCTGCATACCCCTGGGAAATATAACACCTGTAGTTTTCCCATACTTTCCGCCATTCACAGTATGGTAAGTATATGACAATGCCGCATAATCTGATATTAACAAAGCTACATCAGTAAATTGTCAAGGCCGTTCCCCCTGTACCTACTGAAAAGGCTGCTGCCCCTTTTCATAAACCACAGGGTGTTACAAAAAGGTACGGCCAAACTATCAGGAAACATTCCTCACACACGAAGAAAGAAAATATGTTATGTGGACATGTGTCAAGAAACACTTAATTTCCATGTTAGAGCTCATTTTAGTATTTCTCTTTAAATGTAAATTGAAATAATTCGAGCAGACAGTTGTCAAAATACCCAATTGTTTCGTTAGTATGTACTGTACTTCCTCAATCCACTGCCAGTTGGCCCAATTGAAGGAAGGTAATGTTGACTTCAGTGCTTGTGTTGACTGTGACTCATTGCTCTACAGCACTAGCATCAAGCACATTAGTATGTAGCATCAACTGGTTAGTGTTCATCACGAACGTGGTTTTGCAGTCAGTGCAATGTTTACAAATGCAGAGTTGGCAGATGCCCATTTCATGTATGGATTAGCATGGGGCAATAGCTGTGGCATGGTATGTTTGTCCTCGAGACAGATTTCCAGAATGAAGGTGTCCCGATAGGAAGACGTTTATGGGGGCATTTGAAAGCTCTTGTCTACACAACCCCGGTACCAAATGTTGAGACTCTTCGTGCTCGTATTGTGGACAGCTGTGATACAATATGCCTTTATCCAGGGCTGCATCAGTGCATCAGGGATTCCATGCGACGGAGGGTGGATGCATGTATCCTTGCTAATGGAGGAAATTTTGAACATTTCCTGTAACAAAGTGTTTAAGTCACGTTGGTATATTCTGTTGCTGTGTGTTTCCATTCCATGATTAATGTGATTTGAAGAGAAGTAATAAAATGAGAGAAAGAGAAAAAGAGAAGTAATCAAATGAGCTCTAACATGGAAATTAAGCATTTCTGGACACAAGTCCACATAACATATTTTCTTTCTTTGTGTGAGGAATGTTTCCTGAAAGTTTGGCTGTACCTTTTTGTAACACCCTGTATATGTTTGTGTGGCATCTCCACAGCATACATGGCTATTTGTATTGTTGAGTCACACAAGCCACTCCACTTTGGCAATGCCTGTGATTCATGTAAATTATTGAGATTTCACAGTATATATGTTTCCTTTGAAATTGATGTATCACCAAGTTATGTTAAGATAAAAACATTTCTCATTCTTTGGTATTCTTTCAGGCAATGAGAGACCGACAAGAAGAAATCAACATGCAGCAGGAACTGTTAAAAATTAAGAAGCGAGTTCTGGAAGAAGAGAAGTCTAAGTTAATATTAGAAATTCAAGGACGAAAGCTTAAAACAGGACAGCTTCAATCAAAATATGAAATAGCAATGATGACACTTGGTAGTGCAGAAGAAGGAGAAGAGGTATCAATAGCATCCATAAAGCTCAAGGTATTTATGTTACCATTTTTCATAGCTATTATCTTCCTGAAAAACACACACACACACACACACAGGGTGTGTCAAAGTCTTTGTATCAAAAAATCTAAATTCTATAAATCACATAATAGAGAACAAATGTTTTTAGAGATAAAATGTTTGCTTTTGTGGCAACATTAGGTGTGTTTTTAGTTTAGTGATTCCCCACTCCCTTTAACAGGACTGCCCAGCAATTTCTAATGTAATAATATATATATGATGCTTTCTTCAACAATTTTTATACTAATTTAATATGAAAATCAGTGAGATTTATTGTTGGTGTTAATGACAGTTTCTATATCTGTTTTGCAATTAAACAATATAATAAGAACAGTTTACAACTCACTGCAAAGATGTGCCGACGAGCTGCGACAGGCACATAAAAAAGACACACAACCATTATCTCTGGCTGCTGCACTCCAAATCCAAATTGTAATTAGTTACTCTTAGGCTAAATCATGTATCATGCAAACAGGATATACACAGTGAGCAATAAGCAAATAAGATATGATCTCGCAATCAGAGAAAGAATAAATCAGTGGAAGGTCACTCATATGACACTTTTCACAAGTGGTCGAGGACATGGCTTTGCCATGTTATAATTATGAACAAATGCTATGGCTGTGTAGTTCTGGTATTAACCTGAGTACATTATTATTCACATTGGTTTCTTGTACAGAATGGGTTTTCTACATCACTTTTCAGATTATAAAACTTTGTTCTTGAAAGAGACATTCATATTATTTCAGTGTGTAAAATATTTTACTTAGGCATTTGCCGGCCGCGGTGGCCGAGGTGACTGAGGCGCTCCAGTCACGGTCAGCACGGCCACTACGGTCGGGGGTTCGAATTCCCCCTCGGGCATGGATATTTGTGCCGTCCTAGTTCGTAAGTAGTTCATAAGTAGTTTGTAAGTTTAGGGACTGATGACCCCGTAGTTGGGTCCCATAAGCTTAACAAACATTTGAACATTTTTGAACTTGGGCATTTAAAGTAATTTGGTGACCCACTCTAATATAGCCTGTGACTCACTAGTGAGTTGTGATCCACATTTTTTGATACAATGCTTTAGACGTTTGAAAAAAGCCTGAAAATGCCCTATTTTGTGAAATTTTCTATACTACAGTGAAACTTCTATTTTAGTTAACCGATTTTGCATTTTTTTGTGATTTTATGTCATAAGTTCATAGCCCCCAATGAAAAACCGTTAAGATAAATGATTCAATGATAAGAATCTTATAACTCTGATGCACACAATCACAAATAGTGTGCGCTGCAAAATGTGTGCGCAACCGGCCACCCAAACCATCACAACGCCACCACAGTTCTGCTGCGATTAGGCCCTTGCAACTGGATTCATAGGCCACTTGCATGTTAGCTATCAGACTGTGTACTACCACTTGTACCAAACGGTGCTTGTTCTATTAACTGTGTTGCAAGTTACAAGCCATTTGTATTAGTGATGAGTAGTGTTCGGACTTTCATGTGTATATCATTAGCATAACACAATGTAGTTATCCTTTCCTTGATTGATTGTAACTAGACCACTACATTCAATCTCAGAAGCTGAAGTTTTGTTGGTAAATATTTCTGTATTTCACCTGGTTTCATTCATATTATAAGTTTGCTCCAGCTCTAAATTTTCTTCTGCAATAAACCACTGGAAGCAATTACAAATTTCAGAAGCAGCCATATTATCCCTTTCCACTGTGGATGAAAATCTATTCCGTCCCACACAGGCCTAGAGGACCCAACAGGTAACGACCAGCCGCCGTTTCATCCTAAACTGGATGCAGTATGGAGGGGGTCAGCACTCTCGACCATTGTGTTGGTTTTCCAAACTGCAGCTGCTACTTCTCAGTCACATAGCTCAACTGACCTCACAAGGGCTGAATGCAACCCACTTGCCAACAGCACTTAGCAGTCCCAAACGGTTAGCCAAGCCCAACAGTGCTCAATTTCAGTGATATAATGGAAACTGATGTATCCACTGTGGGACAGCCATTGGCTACCAGATGCCATGTCACTGTTTAAATCTTGTTAACCAAATTGACTTATTTTCTCATTGTTTTTCTAAAAATCAGTCATAGTTTTACCAACATTGTTACTCAATGCCAGATTTGTACCTGAGATTGCTGCTGAATATTACGGGGGTTACCTTTTCTTTAGTGTGTGCTTCTGCTATTCAAAATTACAAACTACAGGTAGTCATTCTTAGATATACATTAGAGATTAAAAATTCTAATTACAGTATAAGAGGGTACATTCATGTTATTTTCCTGTAGTATGATTAATATGGCACTTCCTTTTTTTATGTCTCAAGGCTAATTAAACAAATTAAATATGGTGTAAGAATAATTATTAAAAGTTTTAATTTTCAAAGTAAATGTCATTGCCATATGTCAACAGTAATGTTTAAACTAATATATTTTCATCATTATTTAATCAAATAACTGAACATTATAATACCAGTGCCACATTCAACAGTGTTTCTACAGCAACACTACATAATTCGTTTCTAAAAACACTATTTTATATGCTCAGTAACAAAGTTACTTGAAATGTACAATCATGTGTCTGGCGGCATCTGTCATTGGTATTGTTACTTTAATAACAACACAAAAACAGATAGATGGAATCAAACTCTAGCCACATTGTTGCAATCCAATATCTTTCTGTATGCAAAAAAGTATTCCCCATTGCTCTAACTTGAAATCTGAGAAAACAGAAAAGTATTTAGTAGAGTCATGTGCACCATGTCCATATGGCAATATGTGATGTTAAAGGGTTAATCTAAGCAGAAAGTGTCATTCCCTCTCTTTTGGTCTTCCCAGGATTCTATGAATTTGATTTGTGGTGACGCACAAAAATAAAAGAAAAAGTTCCTTATCGATCTCCACAACATATACACCTCTCCATAGATTCAAACCAGCAGTCCATTGATTGTGGTGCCACGGTACCTTATTCAGGATATACACACAATTTGACTTGGCATCAAGACCCTGACACACTTATTATGACTTCTTTACAGATGGTTGTTTGTGTCTAATAGGGACATAATATTAAAAATTAAAATAGTCCAGATCACAGAGTCTTGTTTTATTTTGTACCTGGTGCTGTGGATTCACAGACATTTTTCATTTGGGGTTCTGCTCCTCCATACGCTGTGCAGGAACATCTTCTGCACGCAGCTTACATGACTGTGTGGTGTTGTTTCACAGTCTCCTTTATTCTAGGTCCATTTTTCTTTGAGGAGACAACACCTTGTGAGCCTGTTAGGTGTGCAATAACAGATCTACATTTTAAAGCCCTCCTGGTGCAACATGTGATTCTGGCTTTGCAAGAATGGAACTGTGTCCACACCAATAGTCTCATGCAAGATGCAACAACACATGTCACTTATCGGGTGAAAGATGCACTTCAAGAAATCTTAGCTAATGGCAGCATCATCTCTTGGCACTTTCAAGATGTATCACCTTTTAGATTCTGTAAATCCATGAGACCTCTAGTTGTGTGGATATTTTAAGCATCATGTCTATTATGGTTGTGTCTGGACTCTTCCTGTTCTGAAAAGTAGCATACAATGACATATTAGCCACATTATACTGGATATGCTGTAGGTAACTGTTAACTTAGCCATGTTACAGATGCAGCATGTTGCCACAATCTAATGTTTACAGTCACGACACTCCTACATATTTTTGTTATGCACTGCGACAGCAGTGCTCCAAGTGGTCGGAAAGCTACATTTCTGAATGCAATACTGGATGTGTACGAATAGAATCGTTTACATTAATTTTAACTTACTTTTTTATGTTAGGGACAGTATGTAGTGCCATAAAAAATACGTAATAACATAATAATAGCTCCACATTTGTGTTTCTTAGGTTTCCTATACTCCCTTACAAGGTACAAAACGGTACATTACAGGGCAGTTTATTTACAATTATCTTGTTACTAAATAATTTCATTTTTATTAAAAATGGCTAAGAAACACAAGAAGATCTGCTCTTTGGCAGAAAGACGTCGCTCTTCTACTGAAGAACGATAACGTTTACTTATTAAAGTTCGAAGAAAATCATTGGGGGGGGGGGACGTAGGAAATGTATATAGAATATGGTAACTAGATACCAATCAGTCACCACAGCTGTAGCTGAAGGAAAAATGTCACAGACGTGGCAATAAAACGGAAAATGCAATGAAAAATAAATAAATATTGTTGAAATGAGATAGAATGGCTGTTTACCATTGTGCTGTACCGCCGATAGTAACACAAAATGAAAAAACAGAAAAAAAGGGACAAAGGGACAAGCTTTCGGAACACAGTTCCTTCGTCAGGTGGGAGAGAAGGGAAGAATAAAGGATGGGAATAGAAGGGAAAGGTGGTTCACGACCTAGGTCATGAAGGTGGTGTTTCGGAATTTTCATCATTAATCGAAAATGCAATGAAACTTTTTTCCAACAAAAAAGGTCCCAATTTCACAATTGTTGCTACAGCTGAAACACAAATGGCAAGAATAATAAAAATGTCTTTTTAAGCCAGTGTAATTATGCTCAAAAGAATATCCCTGTATAAGAAAGACGAGCGAGGTGTCAAAATGTGTGAATTACTAGACTCCACATCGAATTGATATGCGTAAAAAATGGCTTCTCATTGTAAAAACAGACCTTAATATAAATATATGGTTCTCCTATGTTTATATTCTACTTACTTTCAGCAGAATAAGCTGCAAATATTTATTCAAGATGGAGATGTTGTTTATACCACTGAATCAGTTAAATTCAGCTGTTTTTACATTAATTTCCATATTATGCCTGTCTCTTGATGTTTTGCTAATGCCTGTAATGCAAAAAGTATAGTAACTGTTCCGTTAATTATGTACAAAAATAATTATAATCAAACGCTACTACCTCGGTGACTTGCCCACCGCTAGGAGCACTAGTGTCATTGCAACTGTCAGTTGGTGACAACTTTCACAGTAGTGAGTGTCGTGACTGTATATCTTAGACTGTGATGTTGCTGAGTTGGATGACGATATTGAACACATGTTGTAAGTTGTGACCATATCCTAATTAATGTGCCAAAACCATCATTACAATGTATTTGAGTGTTCCTTCCCTATTTCTGCACCCTCGCTGCTTACAGTGCAAAATTTTCATCTGGTAGCAGGAAGAGGAACTAAATGTTTGTCACTCATATTCAGTGAGTGCACTGATTACTGGACATACCCATAAAGCTTCAGCACCTGCAATGTATACAGCTCGCACTGCAGCACCCAGAATACTGCCAGTTTAATTATAACCACCCTGTAGTTGGTTCAAATGTTCAAATGTTTGTGGAGCTTATGGGACTTAACTACGGGGTCATCAGTCCCTAAACTTATGAACTACCTTATAATAAGGACGGCACAAATATCCATGCCCGAGGGAAGATTCGAACCCCTGACCGTAGTGTATGTGCAGACTGTGACTGACGCGCCGCAAAACGCTCAGCCACCACGGCTGGCCTGTGGTTGGTAGTATTTAAATATGAAACAATTACAGCTAAAGAATAGTTACCCATTCTAAAATATTCGAATTTTGTAAGTAGCATGTTATCAGGTATTTAGTCAAGGCTTTACTCACATCAAATAACACCACAGATTTCCTATTTTTAAAAGCAGCTACCGCAAGGTAAAAATTTAAGGGCATGTAGTGGTTGTAGGTTTTTTCTCATTGGAGGCAAAATAACTACAGGAGAGAGAGTAATTATTTTCAAAATAGATGTATGGCATATTGCACATCAGGGATTTAACTATTTTTGAGGAAATTGAGGCTATTGAACTAGGTCAGTCATTATATAGAAGGTGCTGTACCGCTTTTTAGAAACTTCTACAAACTTTGAAATTTTATTTGCCCTTGGAAAAGTCTCAAATTTAATCTCTATATAAACATGTTAGAGAGGGCTTAAAAAACTTTTGAAATTAGTTAAAGGGCCATTCTATGCCAAGTGGTCTAATATCGAGAAAAGTTCCCACATGACCATCACGGATTTTGATGAAATTTTGTATGAACATTCACAGATGTTCTCAATGAACACTGGTAAAGTTTCAGAAATTCAATACTTTCGGAGATACAGTCACTTGTTTAAGACCATAGCACAGCTTCCAATAGTGCATCCTTGAATTTTCAGCAACTTTAAGACAAAAATTCACAGGTTACAACACCTAGGTATTCAAATCTCTGCAATATTGATTGGAAACTTTACACCACTTGATGCATAATTCAAGCAAATCAATACTTTTTTGGGAAAATGTTTTATATAATTGAATCCAAAAATTAGGTCTTCATTTTCCACTTGTAAATATTTCCAATTTTGAGAAGTACAAAAAATATGAAGCTATTATTCATTGAATTCTATATGATCTCTCCCCCCCCCCTCCCCCAATCTCTTTTATGCAGATGAACACTAAAAGGAGCAGGATTACTTCTCATAGTTTTCATGTTTTTCTGACAGTGTCATTGCCTATTTACCAGATCTTTTTATTTCACTTATTCCAGACATTAATAAACATTTATTAGGCATAATAAAAGATTTCAGGTATAATTTGAGTGCCAGAAAAATGTGTTCAAACGTCCAGTGCGCCTCTAAGATGATGCTATTTTTAGGGCCTTATATGCTTGCATTGCAAAACCAAATCCACTTTTCTAGATAGTTTAGAATATGCTCTTTGTAATGACCATAGTTTACAAGAGTTTGGAAAACACGTTTTTGAAAAATTTGACTAAATGTACCCATTTTAGCACTTTTTGAAAAATCATCAATTTTACCCTAGATTTGTGAAATAATAGCAAAAGGAGAATGAAACTTTATATTCTAAGACCTTGTGTTGGTGAGGTATGGTGTGCAAAGTTTCATGTAGATCCCACAATTACTTCCAGAGATATAAGAAACTAAAGATCAGAAATTTTTTTTTTTTTTTTTTTTTTTTTAATCGACAAACAGAATAATCATAAAAACAAATAGTAATCAAACTGTCAGAATAATTTCCAAGGAATAACTCAAATGTACTATGCACTTCATTTAGACGTCTGTGACTCCCATACAACCCCCCACCCCCCGCGCGGTAATGCAGAGCTCCTGGAATGTAAGGATATCTGTATTGTCGGCTCCTCCCCCAGGGCAGTTTGATCTTCATAAGCTGGAGTGTTATCTTCTTGAGTTTTTTTTATATTATGATGAGTGTGCAGTCTTCCTTCAGGCTATGCTACTTCTGTATAATCATTGGAACAATTCATGTGTGTTGGTTTCACTCTGTCCATAGAAACTGTTTGGGGACTTGCCATTGTGATAATTTGTATTGTATGTTCATCTCTTGTACCTATATGGACCAGAGTAGGGAGGGTGCAATGGCGGTCTTACAGCATCTGCCGGAAACCACACATCAGAGCAAGAATTGAGCCCTTTGGGCATGAACGTCTTGCTTTCACCATGACGAGAGCCTTTGACAGGACGGAGTTTTGCTATATGTACTCGCAGCTGATGTAGGAAATATGGCATGTCATCTGTTCCTGTCTCTGGTGAAGCAGCAATACTGCCTTCAGGCGTACATTCTCCCCATAAACCAGCTCTGCAGAAGAAGCCTCTAAATCTGTTTTGTAAGCGGTTCTAAGGCCTAACAACACTAAAGGCAATGCCGAAGTCCAGCTCTCAGTATGACACATTAAGGCAGTCTTCAAAGTCCTCTGCCATCTCTCGACCATACCGTTACTGGCTGGGTGATAGGCCGTCATGTGGTGATGGTGAAATCCACACAGTTTCAAAAACATTCCCCAAGCATACAATTTCAATTGTTGGTAACTTTAACTTACTCTTGATACGTTGGCAAAAATACATGTTTAAAACCGGAGGCAAGCATAAAACATCATCCCAAATCATACTGAACATATTCTCCAAAAATTATCTCGAGTATTTAGTTCATGAATCCACCAGAGTAGTAAATGGAACTGTGAAAATATATTGACCTCTTGGCAACAAATAATCCAGAACTAATGAAGAGTATAAAAACAGACATGGGGATTAGTGAACAAAGAGTTGTTGTAGTGAAAAATAATATTGAATTTCCCAAATCTACCAAAAACAAACAAAATGTATATCTATGCAAAAAAGCATATTAAGATTTGATTAACACTTCCCTCAGTGAGAATCTCCAGTCTTTTGAACCTAACAATGTTAGTGTTGATCAGATGTGGCTTGCATTCAAAGAAATAATATCGACAACTATTGACAGATTTATACGAAACAAATTAACAAAAGAGGGGGCTGACCCACTGTGGTACACAAAAAAGGTTAGATCACTTTTGCAAAAGCCAAGAAAAAATGTGCCAAATTTAAACAGACACAAAATCCTCATGACTGGCAGTCTTTTACACGAGTGACTATGGGCAGACCAAAATTTTCGCACTGGCCAATGAGAACTCGCTAGCTGTCAGCCAATGAGATGTTGCGTGGTTCTTAACCAGAGATTCGTGCGTTACGTGCCCTCATGTACCAAAAAAAATAAATAAAAAATAAACTTTCACTTTAAAAAAGTGATCTGTAACGTAGCCTTAAGAAGTTTATTTTTTAGTATGTGAAGGCGCATAGTGCCTGAATTTCCAGTTAAGGACACGCAGCATCTCCTTGGCTGACAGCTAGCAAGTTCTCATTGGCCGGTGCCAAAAGTGTGGTCTGTCCATAGTCACTCGTGTCTTTTACAGAAACTCAAACTTCAATGCGAGAAGTTTATAACAAATTCCACAACGAAACCCTGTCACATAATTTGGTAGAGAATCCTAAGAAATTCTGGTTATATGTAAAGTACACTAGTGGTAAAACACAATCGATACCTTCACTACATGATAGTAATGGTGATGCTATTGATGACAGTACTGCTAAAGCAGAATTACTTAACACAACCTTCCCAAATTCCTTCACAAAAGAAGACGAAGCAAATACTCCAGAATTCGAATCAAGAACAACTGCCAGCATATGTAATTTAGAAGTTGATACTCCTGGTGTATTAAAGCAACTTAAATTATTGAACAAAAGTATATCTCCTGGTCCTGACTGTATACCAGTTACTTTCCTTTCATAGGATGCTGCTGAAATAGCTCCATACCTAACTATCATATACAACTGCTCACTCAGACAACATTCAGTACCCAAAGACTGGAAAGTTGCACGTTATGCCAATATTCAAAAAATGCAATACAAGTGGGCCACAAAATTACAGGCCTATATCATCGACATTGGTTTACAGCTGGATTTTAGAACATATACTTTTCTAAAACATTATGAACTACCTCAAAGAGAATGACCTATTGACCCATTGTCAACACAGATTCAGAAAGTATCAATCTTGTGAAACACAGCTAGCTCTTTACTCACATGATGTGATGAGTGCCATAGACAAGGGATGTCAAATAGGTTCCGTATTTCTAAATTTCCAGAAGGCTTTCAACACTGTACCTCGCGAGCATTTTTTAATCAAACTGCATGCTTATGGAATATCATCACAATTGTGCGATTGGACCCATGATTTCCTGTCATACAAGACACAGCACATTGTAATTGATGGAAAGTCTTCGAGCAGAACTGAAGTGACATGTGGCGTTCCCCAAGGAAGCATTATAGGGCCCCTGCTGTTCGTTATTTTTATGGACGATTTAAGAGACAATATGAGTAGCTCTCTTAGGTTGTATGCGGATGATGCTGTCACTTTTCAGCAGATCAAAAGCAACTGCAAAATGATTTAGATAACATATCTGCATAGTGCAAAAAATGGCAATTGACCCTTAATAATGATAAGTGTGAAGTCATCCATGTGACCCCTGAAAGAAGCCCGTTAAACTTCATTTACACGATAAATAAGTCAAAACTACAGGCCGTAAATTCAAGTAAATACCTGGAGTAACAATTAAAAACAACTTAAATTGGAAAGAACACATAGAAAATACTTAAAATACTTTAAGGAAAGCGAACCAAAGACTACGTTCTGTTGGCAAACGCTTAGAATCTGCAACATTTCTACTAAAGAAACTGCCTACACTACACATGTGAGTCCTATTTTGGAGTCTTGCTGCACATTGTGGTGTCCCCACCAAGTGGGACTCGCAGACAATTTAGAGAAAGTTCAAAGAAGGGCAGCTCATTTTGTACTATCACAATATAGGGGAGAGAGTGTCACAGAAATGATATACGAGTTTGGGTGGAAATTATTAAAAGAAAGGCATTATTTGTTGTGACAAGATCTAATTGCGAAATTTCTTTCACCAACTTTCTCTTCCTAATGCGAACATATTTTGTTAGCACCTATTTACATAGGAAGAAATGATCATGAAAATAAAAGAAGAGAAATCAGAATGTAAACAGATAGATTTAGGTGTTCCTTTTTCCCACGAGCTATTATATATTGGAGCTGTAGAGGAACATAACAAAAGCAGATCAATGAATCCTTTGCCATACACTTCAGTGTGGCTTGCAGAGTATTTATGTAGATATAAATGTATTTCCTTTTCTCTTTTGTCCCCAGTTTTGTGTCTCAGCCTCGTCGCCGCTTTTGTGTCTTGTTTCCGTCGTAGGTGTCGGTGGCCGAGTGGAATGAGACCGACACAGGAATAAAGATAGCACGCTGGTGCAGGTACGGAGGGGAGCAGCCAGAAACTAGAAACACTAGAGTAAATTAGAACGAGATATATATTGCACAGAATTTATACAATACTTAATTTAACATAGTTCTCTACTGCAGAAGGCTGATACATAGTTGAGCTAGAGGTCTGCCTAGTGCCTGTACGATAGCCAAGTCCTCACTGGTGCCTATCAGATTCCGAAGTGTTAACTGGTTCCTATCTCAGACCCAAGTGAACGATGTCGTTCAGTGGTGGCCACGAGCGGAGTTGCAGCAGAGAGCGCTCATGGCTGTTGTCGTAAGAACGCCGCGCCGTGCGTGCATGGCGGCGCGCGGCGAAAGTAGGTGGCGCGCACTTTGTGCGACACCACACCCCTCCTCCCCAAACCGCCGCGCCGTCGTGGCGTAGGGCTGAGGGCCACGGCGACGGCACTGGGAGGAGGGCCTGGGCGGGGGCGTTACTGGTGGGACGGGCGTCGTAGCTGAGGCTGGGATCGAGACGCCGTCCGCGCCCCGGCATCCGCCTTGCGATCCTCCAGGAAACCCGCCAAAACCTGGGGAAGGGTGCACACCCCCGCCCAGAGGGAGCAGGTCATCTTCTTCTGAGGTGCATGGCCCAAGCTGGGGGGGCCCGCACAGTCCCGGAGTCCCTCTCGGTGACACTGTCATCTGCGGCGGCGACAGCGGCGGCGACGACTGCGTCGGAGGTGCGTCGACGTCCATAGGGATCTCGTAGTCCGGGGACGAACGATGTGGCTGTGCTCCCTGGTGGTGAACTGGGTCTGGAATCAAGAAACCCGAGACAGGATTGCGCGGCCTGTGCAGGCGCAATTGATTTGCGTGGCACCGCAGCTCCGACCCTGTGGAAGAACGTACAAGATACATATTGCGACCGAGCACGCGCTGAATGATGCCTGGCAACCATGTCTTCTTGTTGCCAGCAATGGCCCTGTACAGCACCGGCGTCGAAACCTGAAAACGCGTAGCGCCATACGAACCGAACGAAATTTGAAGAGCTTGCTGCCTGTAGTGCTGACCTTTCATCTTTTCCATGTGACACTTGAATGTTCGAACGAAACGTTCTGCTTCACCATTGGACTGAGGTTGAAAAGGTGCGGTGGTGATATGCTGAATGCCATTCACATGACAAAACTGTTGAAATTCCGCACTAACAAACTGAGGTCCATTGTCACTGACGATAGTTTCAGGCAAACCTTCGATGCAAGCATCTACAACGATTAACCAGCGCATATTCCAGAAAGGTCCGGCAAAATCAATATGTAAACGTTGCCATGGTCCCTTGGGGCATGGCCAGTCTGAGAAACGTTGCGGGGGAGCCGCCTGATGCTCCGCACAAACAGTACACTGTGACGTCATGTTCTCTATCTGAGCGTCCATACCAACCCAGGTACAATGACGTCTGGCCAATTGCTTTGTCCTAACAATACCCCAATGTCCTTGATGGAGGAGGCGTAACACTTCACGTTGCAGGGAACAAGGAACAATCACTCTTGTTTGGTCATTGTCGGTATGTAACAACAGAACACCCTGACTTAATGACAATGCATGACGTTGTGCAAAATAACGTCGAACCAGAGGCCGATCAATGTCTTTGGCTCTGGCAGGCCAACCAAAGCGAACAAAACGTGCTACCACACTTAGGTCTGCATCCGCAGCTGTTTCTGTGCAACCCGACTAGAGTTTAAAGGAAAGTCTGCGACAGCGGAAGCATCTCTGGAGTCTATCTGACAACATGCCATTTCTGAAGAATCAAACGACACATCCTGGCCAACCGGAAGTCGGGAAAGTGTGTCCGCATTGGCATGTTGAGTGGTAGGTCGGTACAAAATCTCATACTGATAATTAGACAATATCAAGGACCATCTCTGAAGCTTTTGTGCCGTTCGTGGCGGAATTGGCTTTGTGGGTGAGAACAACGATGTGAGAGGCTTTGTGGTCTGTCAACAAATAGAATTTTCTGCCATAAAGATGAAGATGAAACTTTGTAACTCCGTAAATGATTGCTAAGGCCTCCTTTTCTATCTGACTGTAATTCTGTTGCGTTGGCGTCAGTAACTTGGATGCAAAGGCAATAGGTCGATCGTGAGATCCAGTACGATGAGACAGAACTGCACCCAGACCGTACGACGAGGCATCGACTGCTAGCACTACAGGCTTCTTCGGGTCAAAGGGAATCAAACATGCATCACTGAGTAGTGCAGACTTTAATTTGTCAAAGGCAACTTGGCAATCTTTAGACCATACAAAAGGAACATTCTTCCTACGTAAGTGATGCAGTGGAGCTGCAATCTGAGAGACATTGGGAATAAACCTGAAATAATAGTTAAGCTTTCCCATTACTGCTTGCAATTCCTGCACATTCTTAGGAGGAGGCAAATCTTTGATTGCTCGAAGATGTGACTGTAAAGGATGGATTCCTTGGGATTAATCACATGGCCTAGATACTCTATTTCAGTTTGGAAAAGCGAACACTTTGCTTTATTGCAACGTAGACCTGCTGCAGTCAAAACTTTGAAAAGGCACTCCAGGTTTGCTAAATGTTCTTCAACTGTATGTCCGGATACCACAATATCATCTAAGTAGTTCGAGCAACACGGTACAGAAACTGTCAGCTGTTCCAAAAAGCGCTGAAAAATAGCGGGGGCGGAAGAACTGCCAAAGGGTAAGCGTTGAAATTGAAAAAGACCCATGTGAGTATTAATGACGAAAAACTTTTTTGACTCGTCATCAAGCGGAATTTGTAAGTATGCCTCTGCTAAATCAATCTTAGAAAAGAAGCGAGACTGTCCTAATTTGTCCATCAGTTCCTCAGGTCTGGGCAGGGGATAAGTGTCCACAATTGTTTGACTGTTCACTGTTGATTTAAAGTCCGCACTGAGTCGAAGTTTTCCTGATGGCTTGGGTATAATTACTATAGGCGAGGCCCACTGACTCGCAGAAACAGGAGAAATCACACCACTATCTTGCCAACGTTTAAGTTCATCGGCAACTGTATCACGCATTGCGATAGGCACTGGTCTAGCTTTACGAAATTTTGGAACTGCAGATTCTTTTAAAGTTACATGTGCCACGAAGTCTTTAGCACAACCTAGTTCCTGCGAAAACAAGTCACTATATTTGTCACACAATGCATTGATTTTATCCCGAGGCACTATTGACGAAATATGAAGCACATCTCTTTGAATTGATAAACCAAACAAGTCAAATGCATCTAGTCCAAAAATGTTCAGCATAGATTTGGCCTGAAGAACTACAAAAGGAACTGTTTTTGTTACACCTTGAAAAGAGGCAGGCAGGCTACACGTTCCTAGCACGGGAATATTTTGACCTGTATATGCTGTTAGCACTTGTTGAGACGGCGACAATTTTGGCGAACCCAGCAGTTCATAATTGTCTTTATTCATTAAAGTAACAGCGGAACCAGTATCAAGCTGAAATTGCACAGACTTATTTTCAATGGAAAGATTCACAAAAAGTTTTTGCTTGCGGCGCTCGACAGGTGCGCGAATGTGGGCAACGTCTAATACAGCTTGTTTGCTGCGGATGCGCGGGCCGCGTAGTGAAGTAAGCGGCGCAGGATTGGCACACTGATTAATATCACTGTCACTAGATGGCACTACCGCCAGATCGGCGTCCGCGCAAGCATGCGAAGCTATGCCCGATGCACTAACTACTGCACTAAACTTTTGAGTATCTACATCAAATCTACTGTCACTAGCTACACAGTACTGGGCACTTTTGCCAGGAGAAGATGTAGAAGGCACTAGGTTCACTACAGGATTGCACTGTACATAGTCATTTTGCTTGTCCCGAACCCTTTTCCGTGGCACAGTTTTACGCGCTCGTCGGCGCTTGCTACGTGGCTCACTACAAAGTTTTGCAGTAGGCGCAGAAGAACTTTCTTGCATGTGAGACTCAACAGAAGCACCGTCCAAGTTCACAGCATGTATAACATTTACAGAATAAACTGTTCTCGCACTCTGTGAAGCAATGTTCCGAAAGGGACCGTTCTTGCAATTTTTATTTTGCATACACACTGTTTGTACGTGTCCTGATTTGCCACACTGATAACAGGTTGCGTTGCGACTAGGACTATGCGCACGTTTGTGGCGAGATACACACTGGGGGGCAAGACTTACGAACATTTTTCTGAAAAGAGAGTTGGCGCCTGTTATTCAAATTACTGTTTCGAACACGACGGGGTGACCTTTGTGTCGCACTTTTACACTGGCTACTGTTCACTGACTGTTCAGCACGGCCGGTAGAATTTAAATAATCACTAGGGCTAAAACGAGAACTACGGCTAGGAAAGCGTCCGTTACGGCGCACTGAATTAACACTGTGGCTTTGCATTTCTACGTCTGCTAAGTCAAAAGTATCATGCGCTTCAATAAGCTGCAGTACATTGTCTAATGAAGGGTCAGACTGTTTCAGAATTGCTGCTCTAATTCTGGGGTCCTGAATGTTCTGCGTAATCGCATCCCTCAACATCACGTCACTATACGAAAGTCCACAAGAGCAAGTAAATTTACATTTGCGGGTTAAGCCCTTCAATTCCGTAATCCACTCTTGGTGTGACTGCTGCGGTAATTTTTTCAGTCTGAAAAATCGATACCGTGCTGCAGCTATGAGAACTTTTCTCTCATAATGAGCATTCAGTGCATCTACTATTTGTTCAAAGGCTACATCACGAGGAGATGCTTGTGGGAAAAGTTTTTGCAGTAACACGAAAGTCTTGGTGCCAACTACGGCGAGAAAGAAATGTTTAACTGTCTGACCTGTTATTTGATGAGCCGCGACGAGTTCTTGAAACTGTGCGAAATAGTCACTCCATTCTTCCTCACGTTCGTTGTACTGGCAAAACGTAGGAAGCGTTGCGGCGGCAGGTGTGGGCTGCTGAAGTGGCGGCTGTTGTTGTTGGTTAGCTGCTTGCGCTGTGAGCTGGGCCACCGCTTGCAGGAGTTGTGTGATTTGAGCCGTCTGTAACTGAATAATTTCCATTAAGTTTGAGTTCGGGGTAGTGGCCATGCTGACCGATTAGGCGCCGCGCATACAAGTAAATTATAACAAAACACAAATGCAATAGAAAAGAGGGCGCTCTGTAACAAAAAAAAAGTCCACAAAACACGTAACAGAATGTTCCCCCAAAATTCTTAAAATAAGTGTGGGTGGGCAGGAGCAATTTCTACGTGCTCCAACTGCTGCTGTCTGGCTGCTGGTCCAAGGTTCGTCTCACTCCTCGTCGCCACTTTTGTATCCCATCCTCGTCGCCACTTTTGTGTCCCAGCCTCGTCGCCGCTTTTGTGTCTCGTTTCCGTCGTAGGTGTCGGTGGCCGAGTGGAATGAGACCAACACAGGAATAAAGATAGCACGCTGGTGCAGGTACGGAGGGGAGCAGCCAGAAACTAGAAACACTAGAGTAAATTAGAACGAGATATATATTGCACAGAATTTATACAAGCCTAGCGGCAGTATCATGAATTACACGTCATTTCGTAACTATTTGTTTTTCCAAGCTCTGCTGGTACTGCTGTAGAGATCCCAGTGGGATACCTAATGTGAGTTGTAAATTGTGAAAGAAACAATGGTAACACATTTCGTGCCCACCCTGTAAGTTGGCAAGTAAATGTGTTTTTAAAAGCTTTTAATAACAATGTTTTGAAGAATGAAATCTAAGGTGGAATTCTAAAGTGAATATTTAAAAATGTGTATTTCTCTGGCTTGTTGTATTATTGCATTTTCAGTTGTAGGTGGTGGTTCCAATATCGGTGGTGAAGCTATGTAATTTTACTTACAGCTTCAGTCAATAACCTTCGACCAATATCAATAAACTGTCTCCACAAAATATCTCTGGTTTGCACACATATATGAGAGAAATTTATTTTGGGTTTGAGATGAATAACCTTTAACACTGAATAGTAAGCTCAGAACAAACTTCAACATGTGTATCACCACCTGAATTATACTTTCAGTAATGGTTCCACACCTGTACAAAAGCTTTATTTCTGATACTACTATTAAATAAGCCCTGGGATCGCCACTCCCATATAATGATGTATGCAAAGACCAGGATGGTAATACAACGGTATGTAAAAGGTTAATATTGTTTGTCATTTCGGTAATCTGACTGCGTTATTATTGAAAACGAAGATCCTCATTCAATAATACTGTTGAATGTCCAGGATTTATAATTAACACAAACACAAATTCATAAGTGAGGTAAATAATCTTCATCCACACCAAGGATTTGAATAAATCAGCTGTTCTTTGCCTCTGTCAAAAATATCTCGTAGTAGTCGCAATCGATTGCGCCGACTATCGAAGCACAAAATGAATATTTCAAACCCGATTGCTATCGATAACTGTCTTATCGGTAACAACCGTAAATGTTATTTACCAGTATCTACAGACAGAACACGTAGAAAATTAAGTTTAATCTTTTTTTTTATTGTCTTGATTTTTTAAAGATTTTTTTTTATGTAAACAATCTCAATGATTTTACAATCTCTTAAAGTGGACGAACTCTTCCTACGGATTAATAAAACTACACCCCTCTAAATTTTGACACCGTCCAAAAGAAAAAATAAATTCTACGTTGTTTCCACCACTTGGCAGTCGCCTCTTAATATTGGAATAATCAATTAAAAATAAAATAGCAATTAATGAGGCCGTATTCAGGTGTAAACTTCGACACTGAAAAGAAAATATCTTTCACTCGTACCCCCTGTTCGTCTAAGAGTCTCGCCACTTATTTTTACTTCCAGTAGCCTCGGGAAAGTTTGAAAAGAGGCCCAAATTTTCCATGGTTTTGCAATGCGTCACTCTCCATACTATAAAAATGTTTCATAAATAAAGTTTTGCTTTTTAGCTAAGCACACAGTATTGTAATAATTTTCTTTATAATGTAATCTGTCATGAAGGTTTATTAATAATTCACCATAATGTTGGATTCAATAGACTCCATTAATATTCCATTAACGCAACATAGGCCAGTCACCATAAAATAAGGAGCAGAATCCAGTCTCACTCCCAGATAAATCAGATCCCACGCGTGGTCCGACTGTATCCATAAACAATTTACTAAAATAGACCGTCTGTTACAACATCAAATACCCACATCCTTTACTCTTTCATAAATAAATTACGTAACAACGTAATTCCCCAGAATGAACTATGAATCCACAGTTACGATTCTAAAATGCGACAACTTTAGTGTCCACAAAATCCCCTTCATGAACAGACTATCACTACTTCAATTACATCACGAGAAATATCTCGTAAACTCATAATTAACAAAGTAGTTAATTCTTTAATAAAAATCCAATTAATCTTTACTGTGTGCCGCTATAAGCCAAATACTCACTCATTGCAGTATTTACCGCTCGACATTTCACCTCTTTTAATCGTAATATTTGCCGAGTAGTTCATATATCGAAAGCAAACCAGGAGAAGCCACATAAGTAAGTATGCAAAACCCAGAAAATTTTGTTCTCCTTTCAAAGCAAAAACCCGTAACAATGAATCTAATTATTTCTTCTTTGGCATGTGCGGCACAGGCAACGTCTTAGGATCATAATTTTTCCTTGGTTCTCCGCGCTGATATACTGACGAAGAACTTAAATGCCATCTGGTGACGACCACCGGTAACTTCACCGATATCACCGTCGCAAGGTTTACCATGAAATATAAACACACGCGTCTAAGACAAAGACATCCAAAAACATATTTATTCCATTGTCCCTATACTATTCAAACGATAACAAATTGAATTAATATTTTTTTTTAAAATCATTTTCTCCCAAAATTAAATGTAATATGTTTCAATCAAGATGATGCAATACTCTAGGGAAGTCATGAAGCAACACCATATGGTTTTGTTCCGCTTCACAGTATGATTTTGCATGTACTTGCAGATTCGAAGATGGCATTTAAACTGCCGAAACCGATTACCTTAATAAAAAAAAAAATAAAAATTGATCTTGGCTTTTGTCTTCAATAAAATGAGTGTAGTGTTTTTATATTTCATTACAGCAGTAGAGCGTATTACCATTTCAAATTTTGATACTTTTCAAATATATTTGATTTAAACTACATCTGTTTGTCTCTTTAATTCTGTGCTTGTACATCAATCTTTTCTGTAATATTTATATTTGTATATTACTCTGTAACTGTTTCCTGTACAGATAACTGAAGAATGGCAATAATTGTCTGAATCTATTAGTAAACACATCTACAACCCTGCAACTGGTAATCTATAAACCACAGTTGCTGTAGTGGATAAAATATTCATTTAGATTATATTTGTTCTGTCTTATCTACTTCCTGATCATACACTGTTGTTTTTTACTTTTTCCTTGTATTAATTTAATTTTAGTTTTATTATTTTTTATTTCACTCTTAAAAGGAACGTGTACACTTTCTGTAATTTGGATATTGTCTACTGTACAATAATCATGTCTCTGAAATCTGATCTGCTGATACAGGTTTATCACCACTGTTCAAGAACAGGAAGGAACAAAATAAATGTAGACTTTTTAATGTTGATACAACAGATCCATAATAGTTCCTGGGCAATACATTTCTGGTGCCCCCTCAGGGGCTCAGCGTTCATTTGCTGAGTACGGGCTTGGAGAACCCAGGGTCCTGAGCTGTTTGCTGTGTCGCACCAACAGTCTGCTCCACCGTAAGCTCTGTGTGTGCTTCAACGACCATCATTCGGTGGAACATTGTACGTTTCAGAGCCCGGGGATCTTGGCTTAATCGTCCGGGTCACGAGGATGGTACAAACCTCCATAAAAATATTTTTAAAAAAACCTCAATCTCAAGGTGTACTACGTGCCGAGGAGATGCATGGCTGTTAAGGTTGAACGGTCGCTAGCGAGCAATCTCTGAGGAACCTGCCGCACCTTAGTTGTATAAGGCTTACCCAGGCAAGTGGGTGGACCTTTATTTCCCTAGCTATTCGTGGGAACACCATGAAAAGACTCCAGAGTAACACTGGTGGACATTTAACCACCGTTTCTAAGAGAGGAAAGTTAGGTTATAATGCAGCGAAATACGACCCCCCATCGTTCCCTTTCCTGGCCACGCTGTGGGAGGAACGCAGGGCTCGAAATCAAAGACAAGAATATGCCCCAAGGTATTTAGTGTGTACCCGAGCAGATGGAGAATCTGTTGTTAACACGAAGCTCCTCTTCTTCGTGGAGAACTTGAAAGACAAGTTCGGAGAAGTTGATGGCATGTCGATGATGCGAGCAGGATCAGCACTCATTATGACGTCATCCCCATCGCAGTCGTGAGCTTTGCTTGCCTGTGACAAGCTGGGTGATGTTCCCATAATGACCAACCCGCACATGAGCCTCTACATGACCCAGGTAATTATATTCCATAGAGATCTTCTGTTGCAGTCAGATGAGGAACTCCGCAAGAACTTGGAGTGGTAAGGAGTGAACTTTATTTGGTGAGTTCATAGGGGTCGGAAGGACAAAAGGGTCGCCACCAGTGCCTTCATGAACTGAAGGATCAGCGAGACAGGAAAAAGAGCAAAAATACAGAATCGCAGGTGGCTACCGTGCCACATGCCCTGAAGACTTAGCCATTGCTGAGAATTCAGAATCTATGGATGTAGAGGCTCTGCCTCTGCCGTCAGTGACAGCAGATAATTCTGTGAACCCCACTGCACCTCCATCATCATGTCTCAGCGATCAGGAGTACTATGATTCTGCAGTGGAACTGTGGCGTTTTTTCCTCCATTTATCAGAGCTGTGGCAACTGTTGTGCCGCTTTCCAGCCCTTTGTGTAGCCCTACAGGAAATGTGGTTTCCTGCACAGTGGACCCCCTACCCTTCGTGGCTATCGGGGCTACTATAAAAACCGTGTTGACTACGACAGAGTATCTAGTGGTGTATGTGTTTACGTCCTTGCCACGTCCCCCAGTGCCCCTCCGCACAGCCCTAGAGGGAGTGGCTGTCAGAATCTGGGCAATGCAAGAACTTACAATCTGTTCACTCTATCTCTCCCCAGATGAGGTTCTCTCTCCTACTGACGGGTCGTGGTCGGGTTTTTGAAGGGACTAAACAACGACGGTTATCAGTCTCTCTCCTACTGAACTGGCTGCCTTGGTTGCTCAACTTCTCCCACCATTCCTCCTTTTGGGGGACTTTAATGCTAACCACTCATTTTGTGGTGGAACGCAGACAACCCACCATGGTAGGGATGTTGTAACCTTATTATCACAGCAAAATGTTTGTCTCCTTAACACGGGTGTCCCTACACACTTTAGCAAGGCACATGTAATGTTTTCCACCATTAGCCTGTCTGTCTGTAGCCTGAGCCTTCTTCCACATCTAGCTTCGAGGGTCCACACCGACCTGTGTGGCAGCGACCATTTCCCTATCTTTGTGTCGCTCCCACAGTGTCCACCTGCTGACTGCCTGCCTCAGTGGTACCTCCATAGGGCTGACTGGCCAATTTACACAGCTGCTGTGATTTCCACTCCACTTCTGTCTCACGTGATATCGCCATTCAACAGGTCACTGCTGCCATCTTTCTGCTGCTGAGACTGCTGTTTTCACCAACTCTGGTTCATCTCGGCCTTGATGGATGCCAGACATTGCTGCAGCCATCCAGGATCGTCGGCGGGCGCTCCAGCACTATTGGCGCCTCCCCACCATAGAAAACCTGTTAGCCTTCAAACGGCTCTGGGCCCGAGCTCGACAGCTCATTCGGCAGAGAAATCAGGACAGCTGAGAAAGGTATGTCACCAGCATCGGCTCTCACACTTTGCCATCTAAGGTGTGGTCTAGGTTAAACACCTTTTTAGGTACCGTTCAGCAGTAGCAATCCCCAGGTTACAGATCCAGGGTACTGTATGTCCATATGCAACTGCTATTGCTGAGCATATGGCGGATAATTATGCTTGCAACTCCGAAACTGCAGCATAAATGCAGACTTCTGTGCACTCAAAGAGCATGTTGAATGGTGCCGGCTGTCCTTCCATAGTGCCGGGATTTAACACACAATTCCCCATTCAGTGAATAATAATAATTTCGTGTGGCTCATTGGCCTGGTTCAAGTCTTTCAATTGGACGCCACTTCGGCCACTTGCGCGTCCCTAGCCTACCCCAGTTATCCAACCGGGGACCTATAGCTTAACATGGAATCCGAACCATGTGTCATTTTTGGTGACTCCTTACATCGTTGAGAGGTGAAGGATTGCTTAATGTGCAGACTGAAAAATTCCGATGTCTGACCGGGTTTTGAACCTGTGACCCTTCAGTTCCCATTCGAGCATTTTACCCGAAGACCACTGGGCCTGATGTTTATTGAATGGGAATTCCAAACTGCCTTCGCTCCGATACCTTTCCGGGACCAAACAGGATCCACAGCCATTTCTTCCGGCACCTTCCAGCAGAGGGGCTTTCCCGCCACAATGGTGGAAAAGCATCATTATCCCGGTGATTAAACCTAGTGCTGATCCACATGCGGCTGATAGTTACCGCCCAATCAGCCTCACCAATGTTCTTTGCTAGCTCTTAGAATGTATGGTGAGTCAGCGGCTCATGTGGATACTTGAACATCAGGGTCTATTGTACCTTGACAGAGGGGTTTCCACCAAGGCTGCTCCACTGTAGATAACCTGGAGGCTCTGGAGTCTGCCATCCGTATGGCATTTAGCAGGTGTGAGCACCTTGTTGCCATCTTTTTTTACCTCAGGAAGGCATAAGACACACCTGGCACCACCACATTCTGGCTACACTACATGGTTCGGGCTTGAGGGATCCACTTCCACTTTTTATTCAAAACTTTCTTTCCTTCTGCTCTTTTCAGGTTCAGGTTGGTACCTCCCCCAGCTCCCCCCGAGTTCAGGAGAATGGAGTCCCGTAGGGGTCCATCCTTAATGTCCCTATCATTTTAATTGCAATCAATGGTCTTGCAGAGGCAGTGGGGTCATGGGTTTCTTTTTCCTTGTTAGCCGATGAGTTTTGTTTATACTTCAACTCAGCTAGCATTGGTGTAGCTGAAAGACGTCTACAGGGAACCATCCAAAAGGCGCAGTCATGGGCCTCAACCCATGGGTTCCAATTCTATCCATCAAAAACCCGGGTTTTGCACTGCTGCTGCAGTCGAGCTGTCCATTTGGACCCAGAGCTTTATTTGTACAATGAAGTGCTTTGTGTCAAAGAGACTCACCAATTTCTCGGCATGCTCTTCAACAACCGGCTCACTTGAGTTCCACACCTTCGTCAGCTCAAGCAGAAGTGCTGGTTGTACTTAAATATTTTACGATGCCTCAGGTACACTGGTTGGGGAGCCACCTGTCCAAGTCTGTTGCAGTTCTGTAAGGCACTCATTCAATCACTGACGAATTGCTTGCCATCTTTTGGGCACTTGAACATCTCAGACCCTGCCCTGGGAAGTCTATGGTTATCTGTTCTGACTCCCTGAGTGGCTTGCAACCCCTAGGCAAGTGCTTTCCAAAACACCGTTTGGTGCAATCAACTCAGGAGTCTGTTTCCAGTCTTGTTCGGTCTGGTCGCTCTGTGGTCTTCATTTGAACCCCGGGCCACATCAACATTCATAGCAATAAACGTGTGGATTAGCTGGCTAAGCAGGCTACTACCTCCAGTCCGTTGGAAATTGATCTTCCGGAGAGGAATCTCCGATTAGAGTTCCATCGGAAAATACTTGGCCTTTGGAATTCCAAGTGAGCTAACTCGGCTCAACCAAACAAGCTCCATGCGGTGAAGGTATCTATGGCCACATGGAAGTCCTCACTGCAGTCATCTCATAGGGAATCTGTCGCCTGTGAATTGGGCACACTTAGCTGACACATGGCCACCTTCTTCGGCGGGAGGACGCGCCACAGTGTGGCTTTTGTGCCTCCTTGACAGTGGTCCACATTCTGATGGACTGTCCACTTTTAGTTGCCTTGCGACAATCTTTTAATCTGCCAGATCTGCACTTTCTTTTATGCCAGGAGACAATGCTGCTATGGTTGACCATGTTTTAGGTTTTATTCGCACATCTGGGTTTTATCGTGTTATTTAATGGTGGGTACCTAAGCCTGATCTTTCAAGCACTCACTATTCAAATGGTTTTAATCTGTTGTCACTTTTGCCATGTCAGTCCTATCTTTGACTGGCAGTTCTAGTATGTGCAGAATGGGTGGCTAATCCATTATTATCCTTGTGATCAGCCAGCCACAATCTTCTGCTGTGCTATTTTAGTGCTGTTGTCTATTTGGTCCACTACTTCAGTGGTTTTCCTTTAAATGTTGTCGTTTTAGCACTCATTGTTACCTTGACCATCTCGTGTGCTAGATGTGGAGTACATGCTCATTAAATAATGTGCTCTCTTACCTGGGAACAGGGGACTGATAACCTAACCGTTTAGCCCCCTTTAAAAACCTAACATCAACAACAATTTCTGGTGCCATACCCTATTGAACTGCTGTGGAAGTTGTAACTTCTTATGTATTCTATCACTTCCAAAACCATCTATAAAACTATTTATCTCTTTAACTTGAAAATGAGATGCATGAATTCTTATCAGATGTGAAAATCATCTGATTGGTAAAGAGACTGACTGTACAGTACTTACTTCACTTCAGTACCGCCAATAGTCACACAGAAAAGAAGAGAATGTCACTGCTCACACCATCCCTACCCCACAGTCTAAGTTGTAAGTAACCCTTCCCACCCATCCCCTTTCTTTTCCCTCCTCTCCCCCACTTGTCAAAGGAAATACTTTCCAAAAGCTTGTCTCTGTGTTTATTTTTGTCTTTTTTTGTTTGGCTATCAGCGGTATTGAGCTGAGGTAAATACTGGCCAGCTACTGTATCTCTTTTGTATAATATTTTCACATCTCGGTGGAGAATTTCTAGAAGATTAATGAAATGCTGTGCATAAGTCATTTAAACTATAGTTTTGGTGAGAGCTTTCAGTTACTCCTAGCTTATTTTCCATCAAACTGTCCACATGTGTATAGCTGATACAGCAGAACACCCATGGACTGTCCAATTTAAGTGGTATTTACAATACAGTAAATACGTTTCATGCCACTCAACTCTGCTCTCACAAAAAATTTTCAATTTTTAAAATTGACTCTGACTCATTCATGAATATAGTGAAGTGTAAAACAAAAATTCTTTGTTACATTGATATGTACAGTATATTACAGGTATCTTAATGAAAGCGGCACTTCCTGAATTAAGTAAACTAATTGTGAAACATAATTTAGTAACACATTAATAATATACAACCTCTGACAATAAAGTTCAGTGAGTCATCCTGTAACATTAACATAGATGAATTGTGGACTACACTTTCACACCCTTTTTTTGCCAGGAACTGTTTGAAGATTTTGGCTGTGTGTGAGTAAGCATTGGTAAGGTTGACAGTATTAAATTCCTGGGATTACAGCTTGATAATAAATTTAGTTGGGAGGAGCACACCACAGAACTGCAGAAACGACTCAACAAATCTTTATTTTCAATATGAGTGTTATCCGACATAGGAGACATAAAAATAACAAAGCTTGCATACTTTGCTTACTTTCATTCCTTAATGTCATATGGTATAATATTTTGGGGTAACTCTTCAAGTCAGTCAAAAGTCTTCAGAGTCCAAAAACGTGTAATACGTATTATTTGTGGAGTAAATTCACGGACGTCATGTAGAAGCCTCTTCAAAGAACTTGGTATATTAACTACTGCCTCTCAGTATATTTATTCCTTAATGAAATTTATCATAAATAATATATCCCTTTTCCCAACAAACAGCTCAGTTCATACATACAATACTAGAAATAAAAATGATCTACACAAGGATTTAAAAGCACTTTCTTTAGTTCAAAAAGGGGTCCACTACTCAGGAACACACATTTTCAATAATTTACCATCAAGTATAAAAAATTTAGCTACAAATAAATATCAGTTTAAGAGGAACCTAAAAGACTTTCTAGTGGCCAACTCCTGCTACTCCATTAGTGAATTTTTAAATTGTACCAAATGATGCATGCACGCATACTATATTAGTATTATTATATTATCAGCAAAAAAAAAAAAAAAAAAAAAAAAAAAAAAAAAAAAAAAAAAAAAAAAACTAACTTAAAAATTTAAGTATCTGTATTTATATTATTAGTACTATCTGTTATTCAACTTGTAAATTTTGTTTCTTGACATGTTCCACATCCACGAGGATCCCCTCAATATGGATCTACGGAACAAATAACTAATCTAATCTAATGATCCCTGAGGCAGTGAGCTGAGTTTTGGGGTGGCATAAGGGTGAACTAGGATGTTGTGAAGGTTGGGAGGGCGACGGAACACCACTTTAGGAGGGGTGGGAAGGATCTTGGGCAGGATGTCTCTCATTTTTGTGCACGAGGATAGAAAATCAAAACCTTGGCGAAGGATGGAATTTAGTTGTTCGAGACCAGGGTAGTACTGGGTGACAAGGGGAGCGCTCTTTTGTGGATGGTTACTGGTGTTAGGAAGAGGATTTGGGGTGTGTGAGGATATGGCACGGGAGATTTGTTTGCGGACTAGGTCTGTGGGGTAGTTTCTGTTTGTGAAGGCCTTTGTGAGACCTTCAGCATATTCAGAAAGAGAATTCTTGTCACTGCAGATATGCCATCCATGGGTGGCCAGGCTGTAAGGGAGGGATTTTTTGACGTGGAAGGGATGGCAACTGTCAAAATGCAGGTACTGTTGGTGGTTGGTAGGTTTAATATGGACGGAAGTGTGGATGGAGCCATCAGTGAGGTGGAGGTTGACATCCAGGAATGTGGCATGGTTGGTTGAGGAAGACCAGGTGAAGTGGATGGGAGAGAAGGAATTGAGGTTCTGAAGAAAGGAGGATAGGGTGTCCTAGCTTTGAGTCCAGATCATGAAAATATAATCAATGAACCTGAACCAGGCCAGAGGTTTGAGGTTTTGGGATGCTAGGAAGGATTCCTCCAGACGGCCCATGAACAGGTTGGCATAGGAGGGTGCCATGCGGGTGCCCATGGCTGTGCCTTGGATTTGATGGTAAACTTTCCCCTCAAGGGAAAAGTAGTTGTTAAGTAGGATGAAATTGGTAAGGGTTATGAGGTATCAGGCTTGCATTCAGAGGGACGTTGGGAAAGGTAGTGTTCCAGAGTGGCAAGGCCATGGGCATGTGGGATGTTGGTGTATAGGGAGGTGGCATCCACAGTAACAAGTAAAGATCCAGGAGGCAAAGGGGTGGGAATGGTGGAGAGTCGGTGAAGGAAGTGGTTGGTATCCTTGATGTGGGAAGATAGATTTTGGACAATAGGTTGGAGGTGTTGGTCAACTAGGGTAGGAGCACAGTAACCAGCCACAATGGGGCGTCCAGGATTATTAGGTTTGTGGATTTTGGGGAGCATGTAAAAGGTGGGTGTGTGGGGTGCTGCTGGGGTGAGGAGGGAGATGGATTCAGGGGAGAGTTTCTGGGAGGGGCCATAGGAATTTAGTAGGGATTGGAGATCTTGTTGGACTTTGGGGATGGGGTCAATCTGGCACAACTTGTAGGTGTAGGAGTCAGATAGTTGGCCGAGCCCTTCTGACAGGTAGTCACTGTGATCCACAACTACAGTGGTGGAACCTTTATCAGCAGGGAGGATGATTATGTCAGGATTAGTTTTAAGGTTTTGGATGGCTCTTCTTTCTTCTGTTGAAAGGTTTGAGTTCTTGGGAAGGGACTTGGGAAAGGATGGTGAGGACAAGTTGGAGGTGAGAAACTCTTGGAGGGTAACCAGAGGGTGGTTAGGTGGGAGTGGAGGGGGGGATCTTTGTTGGATGGTGGTATGAATTGGGACAGGCAGGGTTCAATATTGGGGTTAGGTAGATTGTGGTCAAAGGGATTGGTGGCAAAATAGTGTTACCATCGTAGGGATCGGGAAAAGGAGAGTAGGTCTTTGACAAGACCAACATGATTGAACTGGGGTGTAGGACTAAAGGTAAGACCTTTGCATAAAACGGAAACTTCAGTGGGGTTTAGGTTTTTTGTGGACAGGTTGACCACAGTGTTCTGGGGTTGTTTTGGTGTTGGATGTTGTGGAGTGGTGGTAGGGAGTTTGGAGGGATGAGGTACGTTCAAGAGGTCAGCTAAGCATGGTCTGGGAGCTCTGGGGGGTTCACGAGGAGGAACACTGTGGTTCGGATAGGGATTGGATATGGGTGGTCCAAGGCGGCAATATGATGCGAGCAGGCTGGACAGTTTGTGGAGGTGGTGTTTGGAATGCTCCTCCAGTTGCTGGAGAGCAAAGGATTCGATCTGGGATATGGGATGTAGGTAGTTTTGGTACCACAATAGTAATATCTTACGGAGGGAGAGAAGGTAGCTAAGGGATTTATGAGCCATGGAGAGGTGATTTTGTAGGACTAGGTTCATGAGGGATAAGGATTGGTGGAATCTGAAAAGGTGCAGGTCATTGTGGAAGGAGGGGTGGGATCCAGACAATGGAATTTTTATGGTTAGACCATTGGGAGGGATACCATGACTTAGGCAGCATTTTAGGAATAGGATATGGGATTGGGTTTTGGCCAGGGAAAGGGATAGTTTCCTGAACTGGTACAGATAGAAGGAGCAGGGGTCCATTGGGACAGGGATGGTGCAGGGAAAGTGGAAAGTGAGGAATGATGGGAGAGACAGTGGATTATGATGAACCTAAGGCCTGAGAAGAGGTTCCTCAACACGCAAAATACGCACCAGGCACGCAAAAGTTCGTAAATTCGCGCACATAACTACACAGATACACACCCTAGCACACAGATTCGTGCCCAGGCGCACTAAATGACGAAAAAAAGAACTGCAAAATCACGTATAAAATCATGCACCAGAACGCAATATCATGCACTAAAACGGGAGATCTCACACATGAGCAAGCAGCCCACCGCAAAAATGCGTACAAAAACCCAAACAACGTGTAAGTACAGAAATTCGTGCGAAGAAAGACTATAATGGAGCTTCTAGAACAGAAAACTCAAGAATGAGTATGTAGCTGTTCCAGTATTTGCTGACCACCGAACTCCTTCCTATGACATGGCGACTTTTGCCACAGACTGGACGGTGTACCACCATCCAGCTGCGACTGGCCGCTGACGATTACAACATATGGCATAGCCTGGGCAGCTTATTATTGCCCAGCTGTGACTGATACATGAGAAGGTGGCAGGCACTCTTTGAAGTACATCACTCCCATACTGAATTCGGTGATGGAACCTTCCAGATCAGGTCAGTGCCTCAGGGTTGATGTCCACATGCTACTTCCTCACGTATCCAAACCTTCTAGCTTAGGTCGATGCCTTCTGGGTCAGTGACAGTGCACAGTTTCGTCACGCGGCCAAAGCTTCCGTCAATGTAGGCCACTGACACTGTTAGGCAACTGACAGGTTTCTGTCAACTGCTTTCGTCGTGACACTGTGCCAGGTACGGGAACAGCTACATACTCATTCTTTTACGTTAAATTCTAATTTACACTACTATTTACATTACTATTTACTCCAAAATCCTCTTACCAAACAATAATGTCAATAGCGGGAATTCAGTAAAACAACAAATCTCTGAAGTTGCTGCAGTTAGAAAAAGATCCCACTAGAAAGAGACCAGTGATGACTGAAGAGAATCATTCGACCTGACAGAAGTGCAACCCTTCTGCAAATTACTGCAGATTTCAGTGCTGGCCCATCAACAAGTCTCATTGTGTGAACCATTCAATGAAAACATCATCGATATGGACTTTCAGAGATGAAATGCCACTTATGTACCCATGCTTGACTGCATAATATAGTGCTTTACTCCTCGCCGCGGCCTGCAATTACTGACACTGGACTGTTGATCATTGGAAATGTGTGTCCGTTCTGATGAGTCTCATTCTCAATTGTATCGAACATTTAAACATGTGCGGTATGGAGACAACCTCTTGAATCTATGGACCCTGCTTGCCAGCAGGGAACTGTTAAAACTGCTGAGGCTCTGTGATGGTGTGGGGCATGTGCAGTAGAGTGATATAGGACGTGTGATACATCTAGATATGACTGATAGGTGACACACATGTAAGCATCCTGGCAGATCTGCATCCATTCATGTCCATTGTGCAATCTGATATACTTGAGCTATTCCAGCAGGACAATGTGACACCAATAAGTCAAGAATTGCTACAGAGTGTCTCCAGAAACACTCTTCTGAATTTAAACACCTCCACTGGTCACCATACTCCCCAGACATGAACATGTGGTCACTTCTTAGCATTATATTAAAAATAACGACTTGTACTTCATGCATTTTGCTCACATTAATACTCGGCAAACAAAGATAGAAGAACAATAAACAATAGAAATTCCATCATTATCAAAGAACAATTAAAGTTCAACATTAATGATAATCTTTGCACTGTATGTCATTCAGCTTCACAGTAATCTTGTTGTTCCCACACAGCCCCCTTCCAGTAGAGTGGAGCTCCAGGTATTCATGGAAATTTGTAATGAATTTGCCGTACTGTTCTTGTATACTGCACTGTTTGATTTCCTTCACTATGAATCCCATGTTCTGATTGTTGTGTTCTATTTGTTGCTTTGGGCATCTTCAACGTTGGCAGCCCTGCGGTAGGCCAGACGCGGCAGCTTCGTCCTCTCGTAAAAGATAAGTAATTTAGATTGTAATAAGACTTAGTTTTACACCGATAAGTAATTAAATACATTTATTAGAGTCCTGTCCTAGCTTACAATTAAAGGTTTCACTTTCCCTTGCGTAGTTTTTCATTTATCGCGAAAAGTCCATACAGCAGTGTTACAGCCGTAGGTTTCGTTTACGTTCTTGCACAGCAAATCTAAATAAACTGGTTTATTAGTTCTTTTGCTTTTATTACAAGTTAAGTACATCTTATCCCTTCATTGTTTCTCACTTATTATTCACGTAGAGTTGATTAAGATTTTATTTGCTGTCCCAGAAACTTCGCATTTCCTGTGTTTACATTCGGAGACTAGGCCTAATTTTTCAGAGTACACAGATTTAGCGTTAACACGTAGTAGAAGTTGTTTTTACGTCACTGTACGACTAAGTATTTACATATATTAGTGCCCTATTCAACTTTAGTGCTCCTTTATATCTGTATCTAATTTAATTAATCTAGCTTAATACAGGAAACAACCATGAGTGCTAAGTGTTTGAGCTGCCGTAGGAAAGTTAGTTCAGGGGTTCTATGCAGCTGTTGTGACAGTTGGTTTCACTGGGGAGAATGTAGTGGCGTGGGTATTGGGGAAGCAAAGGAGACTCTTCCTTTCTTGTGCAGGGTTTGTTCAAGGGATAAGAAAATAGCGGAACAAGAGGGGAAAATCAGAGCCCTTCAGGCTGAATTAGTGTTAGAGAAGAACTGTCAAGGTTAAGGGGGGAGGAGGGTAACCAGAGGTGGGAAGTGGTAGCAGGGAACAGTGGCCTCAGTAAGAGTACAGTGTGTGACAGTTTTATCATTGGCACAAACAATAGGTTTGCCTTGCTGCCACAGTCTAACGAGGAAGAGCCTCCAGTAGATGTAGGTGTAATTAAGGAGCAACAGAATTTCATTAGGAAACCAAAGGTTTCAAAAAAAGTAGAACGTAGGAGGAAAGTTCTGTTGCTAGGTAGCAGCCACGGGAGAGGTGTGGGCCAAATTGTGCAGGAAAAATTAGGTGACAGGTACCAGGTCACAAACTTTTTTAAGCCCAGTGCAAGTCTGAGCCAGGTGGTAGAGGATTTAGATTCATTGTGCAAAGGGTTTACTAAGGAGGATCATGTGGTGATAGTGGGTGGTGTGGGAAACAGTATTGATAGGGATCAGGGCTACAATATTGAGTGTGACCTGGTGAAAATAGCTACTGCAGCAAACCATACTAATGTTCGGATGGTGCCTGCCTTCATGCGGTATGATCAGCCTCGGTTGAATAGCTCTGTAAGGAGGGTCAACATGGAGTTAGATCAGCTGCGCAGGGCGGACACTCTGTCGGACATTAGTTTGGTACCTGTTGATGCTATTGATAGGTGGGACTTTACTAGGCATGGCCTGCACCTCAATAGGAAAGGGAAGGGAAAACTGGCTGGGTTGATAGGAAAATCTATAAGGGGGGACACTGCAACTCTTGGGAGTACCTCTTTTTTAGGATAAGTTCAGTGTCCAATGAGAAGCCCAGACAGGCAGGTAATAAAGCTGTTAAAATATCACAAGATTCTAACAATAGTAAATTAAAAAATAATGTTTGTATTTTTCATCAAAATATTGGGGGTTTAAAGAATAAAGTAGATGAGCTCCTGATTTGTTTAGAAACTATAGAAGCTGACAATGTAATAGATATACTATGCCTGTCTGAGCATCACATTATCACTGATATGAATAAAGTAAATATTAGTGGGTATAAACTAGCAGCACATGCAAGTAGAGAAAAGAAGGTGTGGGGAGGAGTTGCCATTTATGTCAAAAATTGTCACAGTGTAAAAAATTTAGAAACAAAAAAATTTTGTATAGAGCAACACATAGAAGCATGTGCCTGTGAGCTTAAACTGAAGGGTGGTTCTTTTATAATTGTCACAGTGTATAGGCCTCCCTCAGGAAACTTTCATTTATTCCTGGAATACTTGGATGCCTTGTTGTGCTATCTGTCAGATAGGGGGAAGCAAATTATTGTATGTGGGGATTTCAATGTTGATTCACTGCAAGAGTGTAATAAGAAGACTGACCTGGAAGTCTTACTCTGTTCTTTCAATTTGACATCTGTTATTGATTTTCCTACTCGGGTGGTAAAGAACAGCATCACACTGATAGACAATTTTTTTATAGACCAAGATAGGTTTAACAACATTAGTGCATGTCCTGTTGAGAATGGTCTTTCTGATCATGGTGCACAGCTAGTTACATTATATGATATATCTCCTTTCTGTAATTTGAATCAGTCCTCCAAAGTTGTTCGTACAATTAATGAATCGACAATTAGAAATTTCACGGAAAGTCTTCAGCAGTTAGATTGGGATGAAGTCTACAAGGAACCTGATGCTAATTTAAAATACAATTTATTTCATGATACTTTTGTAAGGGTATTTGATAACTGTTTCCCCAAGAAATTAGTCAAATTTAATTGTAAGGAACCAAGCAAAAAACCATGGCTTACCAAAGGTATAAAAATATCTTGTAACCGGAAAAGGGAACTGTATCTGACAGCAAGAGAGAGTAGTGACCCAGTAATACTCAACTATTATAAAAACTACTGTTCTGTATTAAGGAAAGTTATTAAAAAATCCAAAAGCATGTGCATCATGTCTGAGATTAGTACATCAAATAATAAAATTAAAACAATCTGGAATATTATAACAAGGGAGACAGGGCAACCAAGAACACAGGAAGACAGCATTACCATCAAAGTGAATGAAAAAATTACAAACAAAAAGTCAGAAGTCGAAAACACTTTTAATAATTATTTTTTAAATGTTGTGGAGAATATAGGATCCAAATGTTCATTAGAAGAAGCTAGGCAGTTAATGGAACAGGGCGTACCTAGACAGTTTGATGCAATGGAAATCCCACCCACCTCTCAATCTGAAATTAGGAAATTAATAAACTCCCTCAAGAGTAAAAGCTCTCATGGCATTGATGGCATATCCAGCAGGGTATTAAAAGCTTGTTCCCAAGAAATATGTAGGATTCTTAGCCACATTTGTAATAGCTCACTGGAGCAGGGTATTTTCCCTGATAGACTGAAATATGCTATTGTCAAACCACTTCATAAAAAAGGTGATACATTGGATGTCAACAACTACCGCCCAATCTCACTTCTGACTGCTCTATCAAAAATTCTTGAAAAAGTAATGTATTCCAGAGTAACTTCATATATTAATAAAAATAAAGTTCTAACTAAATGTCAGTTTGGTTTCCAGAAAGGCTTTTCAACAGAAAATGCAATACACAATTTCACTAATGAAATATTAAATGCTTTGGATAACCGTAAATCACCCGTTGGGATTTTTTTGTGATCTATCAAAGGCCTTTGATTGTGTTAACCATGGAATTCTTCTAGATAAGCTTAACTACTGTGGTATGGGTGGAAAAGTGCACAAATGGTTTAAATCATACCTAACTGGAAGAGTTCAGAAAGTTGATATAAGTAATTCACATAATATACAAAAAACTGCCAAGTCCTCAAACTGGGGAACTATCAAGCATGGGGTGCCACAGGGTTCGGTACTGGGACCTTTGCTATTCTTAATATATATTAATGATTTGCCTTTCTATATTCATAAAGATGCCAAGCTAGTTCTCTTTGCTGATGATACAAGTATCGCTATCACACCCGAATCACAGGAATTAACTGATGAAATTGTCAATGAAGTATTTCAGAGAATTATTAGATGGTTCTCTGTAAATGGACTCTCTTTAAATTTTGAAAAAACACAGTATATTCAGTTTCACACAATAAATGGCATCACACCATTAATTAATATTGACTTCAACCAGAAATCTATAGCTAAGGTAGAATATTCAAAATTTTTAGGTTTATGCATTGATGAGGGGTTGAATTGGAAGAAACACATTTAAGATCTGCTGAAACGTTTGAGCTCAGCTACTTATGCTATTAGGGTGATTGCAAACTTTGGTGATATACAACTCAGTAAACTAGCATACTATGCCTATTTTCATTCTCTGCTTTCTTATGGCATCATATTCTGGGGCAATTCATCATTTAGTAAGAAAGTATTCATTGCCCAAAAGCGGGTCATCAGAATAATTGCTGGAGCCCACCCAAGATCATCCTGCAGACATTTGTTTAAGGATCTAGGAATCTTCACAGTAGCTTCACAATATATATATTCACTTATGAAATTTGTTATTAACAATCCAACTGAATTCAAATGTAACAGCAGTGTGCATAGCTACAACACTAGGAGAAAGGGTGACATACACTATTCAAGGTTAAATTTAGCTCTGTCACAAAAAGGGGTTAAATTTTCTGCCACAAAAGTCTTTGGTCACTTACCTAGTAGTATCAAAATTCTGACAGATAGCCAACTAGCATTTAAAAATGAATTAAGAGAATTTCTGAATGGCAATTCCTTCTACACATTAGATGAATTTCTAGATAAAAGTTAGTACTTTAGGAAAAACTTAAAAAAAAAAAAAAATAAAAAAAAAAAATAAATAAAAAAAAAAAAATGCAAATATTGAGTGTCATGTAATATTATGTATAGACACACTTCATTTAACTGACACATTCCACATCATTACGAAGTGTCGTATTCATGATCTATGGAACAAGTATTAATCTAATCTAATCTAATCTTCTGACTATGTTGTCCAACTGAAGGTTGTTGATTGCCTTGTGTCTTTTCTTTTGACATTTCTTCTTTTAGAAGGTGAGCAGGTTTCACCCTGTCAATGGACACCGTAACTTGTTTATTTTGTATTTGCAGTTTTATTGTACCGGTATGCTGATTGTGCTTGTATGGTCCTGTATATGGTGGCTGTAATGGGGCTCTCACTGCATCAGTTCTTAGCATTACAAGCAAACATTCATTCAAATCACGGTGTAAGAATGTATTGTCATTTCTAGGTTTATCTGGTGACTGGGACCTTAGTTGTGCTAATTGAGTTCTTAGTCTTTTTAATAAGTAGGCTAGGTCAGTCCACTGTTTTCGTTCTTCAAAAAATTCACTAGGGAGTCGCAAGGTTTCCCCGTATACCAGTTCAGCAGTAGACGCCCCTAAGTCTGGCTTAAAAGCTGTGCGAAGGCCCAATAATACTAGCGGCAAGGTTGTTGACCAACTTTCTTTGTGGCATATCAAGCCACTTTTCAAAGTCTGGTGCTATTGTTCCACCATTCCATTACTTTCCGGGTGGTAGCTAGTTGTACGATGTCGCCGGAACTCACAAATGTTTGCCAGTTCAAGGAACAATTCTGACTCAAATTGTCTGCCTTGGTCAGTGGTGACACGTACCGGGCACCCAAATCGTGCTATCCATGATGACAAAAAATTTCGACTAAATGTTTCTGCTGAAATATGTTGCTGTGGAATTGCCTCTGCCCACATTGTACATCGATCAATTACTGTAAGGAGATAACGATAACCTTCAGAGGTGGGTAGCGGACCAACTAAATCGATGTGCACATGTTCAAAACGACCAGATGGTCCTTCAAAATGTCCCAATGGTTTCTTTGTATGACGTCCGACCTTACAACGCTGACAAACAAGGCACGTCTGTGTCCACTTTCTACAATCTCTTTTGATTTGCGGCCAAACGAAACAATAAGTCAGCAATTTGATACCTGCATTTTGTCCTAGATGAGCCAGATTATGTATACTGTCAAAAACTTCTCTCCTTAAACTCTCGGGTATAAAAGGCCTAGGTTTACCTTGAGAAACGTCACGCCAAATTGTAATTTTTTCACCTTCAGGTTGTACTTCTTGCAGTTTCAAGACTGTGGAGGGGTTCTGCCAAAAAGTATGAAGTTGTGCATCTTGCATTTGTTCTCTTGCTAATCTGTGATAATCTACAGTAGTTGTTATCATGGCGATTCGTAAAAAATAGTTGGCGACAACATTTGTTGCTCCTTTAATATGACATATGTTGGTCGTGAACTGACTTATGTACTCCAGCTGATGAAATTGTCTAGGTGACAAAGCATCCGTATGCTGATGATGTTTTTTGACAGTCAATAACACTGAAGAAATTCATGCCTGCTAGTACATTCGTAAAATTATGAATATTTGGTATCGGGTATCGACTGGGAATTGTTCGTACATTTAATTCTCTATAATCTCCACAAGGCCTCCAACTGCCATCTTTCTTTTTAACCATGTGTAAAGGTGAAGCCCAAGGGCTGTCTGATCTCCTTATCACCCCTGTGTCTAACATACGATTGAACTCAGCTTTAGCATCCATGAACTTATCTGGTTATTTATGTTGATCTGGTTTAATCATTTGAATAGGTTTATATACTTCAGCATGTGATGATACTGCCGGCCCTCTCATCTCAATGTTATCGTACGATACCGTCTGCGTCGGACCCGGAATCTTGTGGCTCAATAGTGATACATGTTGCGTGTGAAGTTAGTTAAAATGAAATAGCCAGCCTAGGAATCAGTGTAGGACAGTGTATCGGTGATACTGTGATTAAAACAAGTGACGGATTTCATTAATTAAGAGATTCATTTAGATGCTTTCCAGACAGTTCCATAAACAATAGTTTTGCCATTGTACATTATTTCAAGAACTAGATAGACGAATTTTAGAAACTTTATTTAAATGAAAATAAATAGCCAAACAAGTTGTGTTGACCAGCTAATTGTGTTAATTAATGTAATAGTCGAGATTTGAATATTGTTATTCTTTGTATATATTGACTGACGTAAGATTTGGAGTATATTTTGAGAATGGACAAGATATTTGATAGTTCAATATATGTTAGGAACATGTATGATGTACTCATTAACAAATTAATTGACATTTATCATCACACTTTGTTGTCAAACAGCAAGTACCGAGATTAAGACTTAAAATGATTTACTCTATCTAAAATTATTGTATGTATAGTTTTCATTCTATATTGTGATTATTTTTGTGTACATGAAATGTTTTACTGTTGTGTTTGGTAATTGTAAATTACTATATCCAATTGTTATGAACAATGGATAATGTAATGTCATTATTATCGATGTTATATATTTGCCTCACCGCCTCGCGTGGGGGAATTCTAGTTTTGCCGGTTGCAAAGTGCTTTAGAACCTATGTCAGCCTGTGTTGTTGTGGTGTATTGTGTACGCAAATAAAGTTATAATGTTTTCTAATTTTTTATTAAAGAGTTTTATAGTGGGGGTTAGTGGATGTTTATCTTGTATGGTATGGAGATGTATTGTTACTGTTTTCTCGATATTAATAACAAGATTGTTAGTGGTGAACCATTCTTCAATGTGTGAAGTGCAATTCTGTATTTCATGTTGTAGTTTTGCAGCCGTTTTACCTTTTATTAGTATATTTGTATCATCTGCAAATTTATATATTTCTGGGAGCTGCTGGATGTCTCTAGGTCATTAATAAAGATCAGAAACAGCACTGGTCCCAAGATAGAACCTTGAGGCACACCATATTTTATGTCTTTTCTTTCAGATTGGCAGGTATAAATATTACTTCCTTCCTGATGTGCAATTTCTACTATTTGCGCTCGGTTTTTAAGGTACGATGTTACCCATTTATGTGTCAAACCCCTGATGCCAACGAATTCGAATTTTTAAGTAGTAAGTTGTGATCTATCATATCAAAAATAATGCTGATACGTGTTCTTTCTGGTCTATTGTAGACAAAGCTTCATTTACAAAATCAAAAATGGCTGTTTCTGTTGACTTTGGTTTTCTAAAACCATGTTGAGTATTTGATAAAAAATTATTTTCCTGTATGAAACTAATGAGTCTCCTGTAAAAAACTTTTTCTACTATTTTAGATAACCCAGGCAGCAAGGATATTGGTCTGGATTTTTTTTTCTCCCTTTTTAAACAGAGGTTATACTTTAGCCAATTTTAGTTTTTCAGGCACCAATTTCTTTGGCTCTTCTGTGTAGTAGTAAGCAGCAATAAATAAAAAACTGCTATTATTTTTAAAATGTGTTGTAACTCTCTTATATTTCAGCAAGCCCAAGAGAAATATGAGTTGCAAGAGCAAGGTGATGAACTAGATGCCAAAATCCGCAAAGCAGAAAAAGAAATTCTTGCAATGGAAAACACATTAAAATTGGTTAATGCTTCAAATGACACTTACAAGAAAAGTTTATCATCTATTGACACAGAAAGTAAGCAAGCTATAACTATAATTCAGTAGTTACCACTGATTTACTGCTTCCACTGCAACCCATTATTGCATGATATTGCTTGCTTTGTGTGTGTGTGTGTGTGTGTGTGTGTGTGTGTTTAATGCTATACTTTAAAGTTGAGTGTCTGGTATTTTAAGACATAATTTAATATGATTTGTTTCGTTCTCTACAACAAGGCAAAACAGAAAATATTACTGAGCAAACTAACTCTTTCTTCTAACAGTGTGAAATCCAAGTTGGGATATCAATAATAGATGATAGATAGCAACGTACCATAAACACAATTGCTGAGCTGCAAACAGTCGCGTAAAATAGGCAATCATATTCACGTAACTTAATTTCTGTCATGGCCTTCTTCAGAAAAAGATACACAAGATGGTGGTTGTGCTTGAGTTATGTTTCAGTAATTGTATGAATATATGTATATCTTTCTCTGATTAAAGCCATGGCCAAAAATTTAAGATGTGTAAACAAGATTGTCTATTTTACATGTCTGTCTGCTGCTCAACAGTAGTCTTTAAAGTGAGTTGCTCTCTATCCTCTATTATTAACTTTTCCTTCTGTGTTTTTCAATCTGAAGATTGATTTCTCCTGTGTCTTTCTTCTTCCTCTACTTCTTAGTGTCATTCTTTGCAATTTAGGTGAAGTATTGAGAACCGAGTCTCTTGACAATTATTTCATTTTAAGTCTCATTTACGTTTTCTACACGTGCAGTACCATCATCGTAGACTGTCACAGACCACTGTGCTAATGTTGAACCATCCAGTGTGCAGGACTTAAGATAACAGTGCAATACTTAAGACTAGAGATGGGCAATCTGCTCCTGAACTGATTCAAAGAGCCAGATCCTTTTAAGGAGTGAGTGATGAATGAATCCAAAAAAAATAGTGGTAGTTCATCCGACCCGAAAAGTCCCTCTGGTGACAGCAATGAGCAGCATAAGCACCCCTTGCCACATGCTTCAGAAATTTCCTAAACCCCTTGCCACATGCTTCAGAAGTTTCCTAAGCTACAAAATAAATGTGGTATAGACCATGTGCAAGTATAAAACTGCAAAAAATGTGCGCCTAAACACGTGTAGCACCTCTGCGCTGTGAGTTGAGAATCGGTGAGTCGGCAAGTCTCGCAAGCAGCATGGTTCAGTGAGCGCGTGGCTCCCAACTCCCACTGGCTCGCTGCTCTGCACGACTCTGGCGATCGAGGTGATCCGACCGCCAACTGAGTTCGTTAGTTAGCTGGTTCACCAGTTCACCTCTCCCCGCCATTCTCGTGACTCCGCTCGCTTGCCGAGCCGCCCGTGTGGCGCGCTGCTCAAGGTTCCCCCCACTCCTCTGGCTAACCGCATGGCGCCGAACAAAGCGACTCTGTGCATCACTCTGTTCTCTCAACTCCTGTGTTCCAATAAAGCCTGCAGCTCGCTTACAGAAACGATCATCTGAAGCAACAGAAACCGTTTATAGGCAAATGTACTATTCCAAATACTATTCGAGAAGAAACATATTTATTTAATGTTATATGTTTTTTCTTAATAACAGGAAATCTGCAGTCTGTAGCAAAAACGTGTTACAGTACAAAATTAAACTATGTGAAATTTCCGCGAAAAAGACTCTACTCCATTTTTCTCGAAGACTTGTAGTTTGCATGAAGGTAGCTAGAGAGATAGTCCTGTGCAATGTGCATTCTCTGTTGTTTAGATAGATTTTGTAAGCCCATATCACACAGCATCCTGACTTGATAGACCAGTGTCCTGTATCAAATTACGCCTCTTTTATGCATCTACACTAGTTTGGCATGTTGAAAACAATGACTATATAATCGAATAAGAAAGAAAATTATAATGTGCATTAATGTTTTCTATCTCTGAAACCATTCAGTTTTGGGTATGTGTGCATTTGAAATTTTTGTTGTTGGCGTCAAATCGTTGACAGTAACAACAAACTTGTTTCCCAAGAGAGAGATAACACTAGGATGTCAAATGAGACGTGTCTAAAATTAATTTTCTGAGTAAAATATCTTGCTATAATGTTTCATTATGAATTTAATGTGTTTGGTACAGCGGGATGTTTGTGTTTGCATTTAAATATAAAATATATTAGGAAGCACTTAAAAAAATAATTTGACGTACTCTGTATAGAGAAAATATAAAACTTTGCACAAATAACAGGTGAAAGGGTTGTAGTTACAGGAATTAAAATATAAGATGGAATGGAAATCGTACCAGCAACTGCAAAACCTAGAATATAGGAGCCCAGAACGTTACCCATGTATTACGCCGACTGTAAGAGTATCACAACAGTTATTTACCTAATTATTTCTTTCAGTAAGACTCTCTTCAATCATAGTTGAAAGTATCTGTACTCATCATCGTATTTTCGAAGAATTTGGTTGGAGATCTTCAGTCTTTTTTTCGTATTTGAAGTTATGAATGAAATGGTCCACGAACATTTCTCGTTTTGTAAATTTAATGGACTTTACTCTTTTGACGCCTTATTTCCTATACATTTCATTCCATTCCATGATAAAACTTTATTGCTTACTCTGGAGCTATCATTATTTTACTGTTTATGGGTGCCAGACTTTAGTTTTTAAAAACAAGCGATCGGTTCTAGCGGCCACCTTATAGCGAGAAGCTGTCACGTCACGTAAGACACCCGGCTGTGTCGCCGAATGTTGCTGCTTGTAGCTGCCGTGTCGCGTCGCTGAATATTGCACGCTGTTGCTCGCTTTTGTCGCTCACACAGTAAGCGGCCTTAGTGCGCATGGCTGTTTCGCCGCGGCAGTTGCCACGTCCTGCATGGACCTCCCGTGCTATCATGTTTCAGTCAACTCGCTCAAACTTGCAAACTACTCGGTATAAATATGGAACTAGTATCATTTTATTCTGCACAATATTGTATTTTTTGACTGAAAGTATAAAAATATAAAAATAAAAATTTTTCTTTTTCCAATTATTTCATCTGCAAAAATATTTAAATTCTTTTATAACATTTTTAATTTTTAATGTAGGTGTAACGAACAAATTTTAATTCTCGAAACTACTAAGGACTGACAATAAAATTATTACTCTTCTTTCGCAATATGGCCAAATCAGATAAATGTATAGTGACAAAAAAGCAATGTGACATCGTTTTACATTTTTTATCAGTTGGTGAGTCGGTGAGCCATGAAAAAGAACTAGTTCATCCCAGTGAGTGACTATTTCTGATGCGATCTCTGAAAACATCAGTTTTGCCCATCTCTATTTAAGACACTGAGCTCAGTTTTTTGAGAAGGCCATCCTATGTTCATATGATATCAACAGATCACTTTATTTTTACAACAAGATGTTTGATTGTAAAAAAAAAACATGGCTGTTTTGTTCCAACCTTTTGTAACATAAACATATGTTCCATATCTAAGAACTACACATTAATAAGACTTCAACATCTAATAATTTTTATCCCTTTCCTTTCAGTATGTAGAGAATGTAAAAATACTTACAGCATAGGAAGTGAATGCTCTTGCTTATTTAGATGTGTGAACTGCTTACTGTGGATGATAGTACCCACAGTCATCTTCTGTCCTTAGAATTAATATTATGGACATAGTTCATTGTTCAACCTCTAGTGAAAACATCCTATAGAGGTCAGGTACATAGGCTAGCGTAATTCTCTCAGAGATCCCAACAAATGCCTGACATACTGTAGCCATTAACCCTTTGTGTCACATTTCCGAGCAGCAGCTTCATATTTGATATGTGACAGTGCAGTAGGAAATGACAACAAAAACATACTAAATGTTACTGTGTAGACTTTCCTGACACAAGATTTCATGAAGGTCTTCACGGTTTCTTGCTGGATAATGACATCATCTTGACACAATATTTCAGCAGTTGATCTGGCTGCGATCTTGAGACAAATTTGCTGCTTGACCAACTTACCCGAACTCAGTGCAATTTGCAAGCAGGGCCCCTATATATCCCGCAGAAGGACACAAACATCTGTGAGAAGAATCAATGGTTCCGCCCTGTTCCATACAGTGCTCCAAGTTGGCGCAAATGATTAAATCGCTATTCAGTGCTGTTATCTGCGAGACAAATGAAAGGTCTGTCACTTTCCACTTCTTTCACCTCTGTCAGTGTTTCTAATGTGCAATTGTCGAGTAGCACCGTGGTTCAGAACCCACGTTAAATTGTAGGTCCCCCTATAACTGGCTGGGTAAGTCAGTTCGAAGGTCAGAGGAAGGCAACGGAATACCACCTCCAAACAGGACCATGCCTAGTAAAACACTGTGGTGTTCAAACCAACCTTCGGATTGTTGACTGCTTTACCTTTTACCTTTTAGTATTGTCAGAAAGATGAATTTCATTGTCTTCTTTTAAAACACAATCCCAATAGCAAGACACAGAGGCTGCCATTTTTGTCTCATCGTACACCATTCTATGACCCTCGGTAAGACAGTGCTCGGCCACTGCAGATTTCTCTGGCTGAAGCAATCGTGTATGCTGATAGTGTTCAGTGCATCAATTATGAATGGTTCTTATTGTTTGGCCAATCTAAACTTTTCCGCACTGACAAAGTATATTGTACACACTGGGCTTCCTCAATCCTAAATCATCCTTTACCAATCACAAGAGCAGACTAATCATACTTGGTGGTCAAAAAATACAATTAATTTCATATCTTTTTAAAAGTCTGCCTATTTTTGAAAATATATTTCCAGAAAAAGGAAGGAAATCCAATGATTTGCAGGTGTCTTCTTGTGGTTCCCATGAAGATCCTTACTGGAAGGCACGATAGATCTGTTTGTCAGAATACCCAATTTGCTTGAACACAGCTGTAAGGTGGTCCAGTTCTTTTGTCAAGCTATCTGCATTTGAAATGGCAAAGACTCTTCTCTCCAACGTTGAAAGAACACCGATGAATTGATGGAGGATTACAGCTTGTTGCATGCAGATAGTGGTCCGTTTGTGTGTGCGTGTGTGTGTGTGTGTGTGTGTGTGTGTGTGTGTGTGTGGGCTTCCTATAAACACTGCCTTTATAGAACCTGAAAATTGTGGCCAGATGGACCCCTGAAATATTGGTCAAGAAGACATCAGTATCCAGCAAAAAGCCAGTGAAGAGTATCACACTAAATGTTGAATGTGAAAATTTGTCTCCATTAATGAACAGAAAATCTATTATTAATAAATTTACTGCAATGCTTATAGAGCCCCAAACAACATTTTCTAACATAAATTTCTGATTTGAAGCACTGCTGCCCAATAAAACTTCAAGACCACGATGACAACATGCAATAAATATCAGATTAGTGTGAAGTGTGCTACATAGTTGGGTGGGAATTGAATTAAGAATTTAATGCAGGAGAGCCATATTGCACATCATTCAGGATATGCAATGATACACACCTAGAGTGATGAAATGAGGTTATTTGTTGAAGACAAGGATCAGCATATACAGTGTGTTAACTTTCAGGGCAACACGGATTGTCAGTGGGGTGAAAATTGTTTTGTTTTTCCAGTCACAGGTTTTGCTTGGGAAGCAAGCAGGCAACAATTTTTGGATGATTCAGTGTTGCAGGTTATTGTGAAATACACAAATCATTTCACTGAACATCAGCATACAAAATACCAGTGAGGAAGAGATGTCTTTTTTTTTTACAGACGGGACAGAGAACAAGGCGCTAATCAGGTTGTTGTATCTCAGCAGATGACTTAGAGCACACTGCCTCAACATCCTAGATTTATTGGAAATCAAACTCCTTTGTGTTGAGATTTTCAGGATGGTGATGACCAGAAAGTGCTTACTGTTTCTACTGACATGTTTATGATTTGACGAGTGATTGACAAGAGAGAAGAGACAAAAAATTATTGTCTGCCACATTTATGATCTTTTCCAAAATTTCACCAGCTGACGTAACATTGATGAAATACTGGAAGGTTCGCTTATATGAAACTTCCTTTCAGATTGAAATTGTGTACTTCAAGCAGGATTTGAACCTCGATCTTTCTGGGGAATATGTTCCTATGAATGACATATACCATCAAAACCTTGTAAGTATTGACAAAAAATTAATGTATTGCTGGACAGTGATGTATTCTATACATATAATTTGGAAATTTATGCTTGCAAAACGAGAAGGGTTGCCATTTGATGTCTGCAACTCATCTATTGATGTGGTTAGAAGACTTTCTGTACATTTACACAGCACAGGTTGCAATATAATAATGGGTAATTGGTATTCTGATGTGGCACTGGCAGAGGAAATGATGGACAAGAGGGAGGGGGGGAGTATGACTTCCTGTAGTTTTCTAGCCTATAAAAGCCACTTTGGTTTTGGATGTACCAAAACTGAATGGGGGAAAATTGATTCTCATTTCTACCAAGCATAGTGGATGATGTGATTGAGACTGATAGAGGTGAAAACAAAAACTGTGTCAACAGGAATCTACATCTACAGGCATACTCCGCAATCCACCGTAAGGTGCGTGGCGGAAGGTACACTGTACCACTACTAGGCATTTCCTTTCCTATTCCACTCCCAAATAGAATGAGGAAAAAAAGAATGCCTATATGCCTCTGTATGAGCCCTAATTTCTCTTATTTTGTCTTTGTGATCACTACGCGAAATGTAAGTAGGCGGCAGCAACATCGTGCTACACTCAGCTTCAAATTCCGGCCCTCTAAATTTCCTCAACAGAATTTCACAAAAAGAACATTGTCTTTCCTCCAACGATCCCCAATTGAGATGCCGGAGCATTTCCATGACACTCACACATTGGTCGAACCTACCAGTCAGCATTCAAACAGCGAATTCAGGCCACGTTCGGAACAAAAATTCGAACATAAAAATATTAGCCGCGAACTTACAGAGTATTAGAAACAAAGTTCCCGAATTTGCAGCGCTGCATGAAAGTTATTGCGCTCAGATAGTTTTAGGCACCGAAAGCTGGCTAAATGATGATGTGGCAAGTTCAGAAATATTTAGCGAAGCGTGGAATGTATATCGGAAAGATAGATCTGATACAACTGGGGGAGGAGTGTTCATCGCTGTGGACAAAGATATTGTTTCTACTGAGATCGAGGTTGAAAGTAACTGTGAAGTTATCTGGGCACGCATAACAGGTCTAAAAGAAGTAAAGTTAATAGTTGGGTGTTTTTACCGGCCCCCCAGTGCTGCTGTAGCAGTTTTAGAATCATTCAAGGAAAGTCTACACCAGGTAGTGCATAGGTATCCGGGCCATGCAATATTAGTCGGAGGTGACTTCAACCTTAAGAGTATAGATTGGGACCTCGCTAGTTACATTTCAGGCGGTACAGACAAGCAGTCTTGCGAGCTACTTTTGGACACATTCTCCGAAAACTGTCTTGAGCAATTAAACCGGCAACCCACGCGCAATGGAAATATTCTAGACCTTATAGCCACAAACAGGCCTGACCTTATTAACGATGTCTGTGTAGAGACAGGAATTAGTGATCATGATATCGTCATAGCGTCGATGGTGACCAAAGTACATAAACCAGTCAAGAAGGCTAGGAGCGTGTTTTTGTTGGGAAAAGCCGAGAAGCAAATGTTACGATCGCACTTAGAAAATGAATGGGCATCGTTTAATTCTGGGACTATGGATGTAGAGGAATTGTGGACTAAATTTAAATGCATTGTTCATGAAGGGTTAGAGAAATATGTGCCAGTAAAGACGATTAAGGATGGAAAAGATCCACCGTGGTATAATAATAATGTTAGAAAGCTGCTGAGAAAGCAAAGGCTGTTGCTCTCTCGGTTCAAAAAAGAACACGAAAATGATGACAGGCAAAAGTTAGTAGAGATTCGTGCGTCTATAAAAAGATCGATGCGTGAAGCATACAATAATTATCACAGCCATACCTTAGCAAAAGATCTTTCCGAGAATCCGAAAAAATTCTGGTCCTATGTAAAATCGATAAGCGGGTCAAAGCCCACTGTCCAGTCACTAGTTGATCTTTCCGGGGCAGTAATAGAAGAAAGCAAACGGAAAGCTGAAGTTCTAAATTTAACCTTTAAGAAATCTTTCACGCAGGAGGACCGCACAAATATACCATCATTTGATCAACGTACTAATTCCGAAATGGGGGACATAGCAATAGGTATTTCCGGTGTAGAGAAGCAGCTGAGAGAGCTAAATACGAAAAAGTCTGCTGGTCCAGATGGTATACCAGTTCGGTTTTACAAAGACTATTCTGCGGCATTGGCCCCCTACTTAGCTTGCATTTATAGCGAATCTTTAATTCAGCGCAAAGTTCCTAGTGATTGGAAAAAAGCGCAGGTGACTCCCGTGTATAAGAAAGGAAAGAGAGCTGACCCATACAATTACAGGCCAATATCGTTGACATCGGTTTCATGTAGAATTTTTGAGCATATTCTCAGTTCGAATATAGTAAATTTCCTTGAAACGGAAAAGCTTCTTTCCATGAATCAGCACGGGTTTAGGAAACATCGTTCATGTGAAACTCAGCTTGCCCTTTTCTCACATGACATCTTGCGAGCCATGGACGAAGGGCAACAGGCGGATTGTGTTTTTCTCGACTTCAAAAAGGCGTTCGACATGGTGCCACACTGCAGACTGCTAACGAAGATACGAGCTTATGGAATAGGTTCACAGATTTGTGACTGGCTGGAAGACTTCCTAAGTAATAGAACGCAGTACGTTGTTCTCGACGGCGAGTGTTCATCAGAGACGAGTGTATCGTCAAGTGTGCCCCAGGGGAGTGTGATAGGACCGCTATTATTTTCTATCTACATAAATGATCTGATGGACAGAGTAAGTTGTAATTTGCGGCTGTTTGCTGATGATGCTGTGGTGTATGGGAGGGTGTCGTCTGTAATTGACTGTAATAGCATACAGGTTGACTTAGACAAAATTTCTAGTTGGTGCGAAGAATGGCAGCTAGCTCTCAATGTAGAAAAATGTAAGGTGATGCGCATGAGTAGAAAAAACAATCCTATAATGTTCGAATACAGCATCAGTAGTGAGCTTCTTGATGCGGTCGCGTTGTTCAAATATCTAGGCGTAACATTGCAGAGCTATATGAAATGGAACGAGCATGTAAGGACAATTGTGAGTAAGGCAGACAGCCGACTTCGGTTTATTGGGAGAATTTTGGGAAGATGTACTTCACCTGTAAAGGAGACCGCGTATAAAACGCTTGTACGACCACGTCTTGAGTATTGCTCAAGTATTTGGGACCCGCAGCAGATCGGTTTGAAGGAAGACATAGAGGCGGTACAGAGGCGAGCAGCTAGATTATTTACCGGTAGGTTCGACCAATGCGCGAGTGTCACGGAAATGCTCCGGCAACTCAATTGGGGATCGCTGGAAGAAAGACGATGTTCTTTTTGTGAATTTCTGTTAAGTAAATTTAGAGGGCCGGAATTTGAAGCTGAGTGTAGTACGATCTTGCTGCCGCCTACTTACATTTCACGTAAAGATCACAAAGACAAGATAAGAGAAATTAGGGCTCGTACGGAGGCATATAGGCATTCTTTTTTTCCTCGTTCAATTTGGGAGTGGAATAGGAAAGGAAATGCCTAGTAGTGGTACAGTGTACCCTCCGCCACGCACCTTACGGTGAATTGCGGAGTATGTATGTAGATGTAGATGTAGAACCTAGCTGCTCGCCTCTGAACTGCTTCTATGTCTTCCTTTAAAACTGATCTGCTGCGGGTCCCAAACACTTGAGCAATACTCAAGACGTGGTCGTACAAGCGTTTTATCTGCTGTCTCCTTTACAGATAAAGTACATGTTCCAAAAATTCTCCCAATAATCCGAAGTCGGCTGTCCGCCTTACTCACAACTGTTCTTACATGTTCGTTCCATTTCATATCGCTCTGCAATGTTACGCCTAGATATTTGAACGAGGCGACAACATCAAGAAACATCAAGAAGCTCACTACTAATGCTGTATTCGAACATTATGGGATTGTTCTTCCTACTCATGCACATCACCTTACATTTTTCTACATTGAGAGCCAGCTGCCATTCCTCGCACCAACCAGAAACTTTTTCTAAGTTATCTTGTATGCTATTACAGTCAGTTAAAGACGATACCCTCCCATACACCACAGCATCATCAGCAAACAGCCACAAATTACAACTTACTCTGTCCATCAGATCATTTATATAGATAGAAAATAATAGCAGTCCTATCACACTCCTCTGGGGCATGCCTGACGATACACTCGTCTCTGATGAACACTCGCCGTCGAGAACAACATACTGTGTTCGATTACTTAGGAAGTCTTCCAGCCAGTCAGAAATCTGTGAACCTATTCCATAAGCTCGTATCTTCGTTAGCAGTCTGCAGTGTGGCACCGCGTCGAATGCCTTTTTGAAGTCGAGAAAAACACAATCCGCCTGTTGTCCTTCATCCATGGCTTGCAAGATGTCATGTGAGAAAAGAGCAAGAGTTTCACATGAACGATGTTTCCTAAACCCGTGCTGATTCACAGAAAGAAGCTTTTCTGTTTCAAGGAAAGTTACTATATTCGAACTGAGAATATGCTCAAAAATTCTACATGAAACTAATGTCAACGATATTGGCCTGTTATTGTGTGAGTCAGTTCTCTTGCCTTTCTTATAAACGGGAGTCACCTGCCCTTTTTTCCAATCACTAGGAACTTTGCGCTGAATTAAAGATTCACAATAAATGCAAGCTAAGTAGGGGGCCAATGCTGCAGAATAGTCTTTGTAAAACCGAACTGGTATTCCATCCGGACCAGCAGACTTTTTCGTATTTAGCTCTCTCAGCTGCTTCTCTACACCGGAAATACCTATTACTGTGTCCTCCATGTACATTTGTGCAGTCCTCCTGCGTGAAAGATTTCTTAAAGGTTAAATTTAGAACTTCAGCTTTCCATTTGCTTTCTTCTATTACTGCCCTGAAATGATCAACGAGTGACTGGGCAGTGGGCTTTGACCCACTTATCGATTTTACATAGGACCAGAATTTTTTCAGGGATACTAGAAGATAGCCAGTGGTCGTTTTTTAAACAAAGCTGTGTATGGCTGGAATCAATTCACAGATCATACTTACTGGAAATATCATAAAACTTGGGAGAAGGTGGCTTTTTGGCAGAATATTGGTGAGAAGTTGGTGAAAGACTAGCTACATAGAAATGCAGCAAATTTGAGAGGTATTCCTTTTCTCCTTTAGCAAAACATAAGGTGTCTTTCAATGAAACAATAACAGGAAGTGAAGGTGCGGAGACCGACATCACCAATGAACCTCTAATAGTTACAACTGAATCTGCTCCAAGTAGCTCAAAAACCAGCCAAAAAACCAAGGAATTTGCAGAAACATTTGATAGAAAGCAAGACACAGAAGATACTGTGGATGTAATAGGAGAAATCAAAGCCAAGCCAAGCCATGCAGATGCTTCAACAGGATCTAGTCGGCAAGAACAGTATGTGTGACCAACAACTGGGAAGGGAGCTGAGACTTCAAATTCTGTAATTTATAGAAGAAAACAGAAAAAATGCATCCCATGCAAGCTTACAAAAAAGGATAAGCCAACTAGATTTAGTGCAAATTTTGTGGCACCTATTCATGCCTTGAACAATTGTGAAACTTGTGCTAAAAATATGTAACTCTGATTTGTTGCCAAAATTTTCTACTTTCTTTAATGAACTTATGATTTATGTTTACAATGATTATCTCTCCTTTCAAGATGTTAAAAGGGTAATTCACAATACAACAACAGGAAATAATTGTGTTTTGTCTGACAGGAAATTTAACTTTTCTAAAGACTTAATATGTATGAAAATAGGCAATTTTTTATAATTTTTTGTTATAGAGATATATATTTAATTCATAAATCTTAACGAACTGCAGCTTACTAAAAAATAAACTCTGACATGACAACCTGCACAAAAAACCTATCAGGTCTTGGCATTATCATGTAATTTTCGAATTCTGAGTTCCGGAGGGTTAAATGATAACTTTGTGGTTTCACTTTCATTGTTGCAGTATCAACATGAGGTTCCACATCTGTTCTGCACATTGCCATCCCATTCTAAAGTCTGCTGTATATTCACGTTTCAAATATTCTCTCTGTTGCTCCAATATGGTCAGCAGAGCAGGTGAGAAAACCTTTTACGCATTTCTAGAAGTGAAGTACACTGATTTTTTTATATCTGCCTTGTCCCTGTTTTGTGAATTGGGTGGGTCAAAGCATTTTTCCAGTAATTTGATCAGCATTTTCCAGTATTTTGATCAGCCTTTCAGAGAGGAGGGGGATTTAAGAATCATTTTTTGTTGTTGTATTTATATCAGTAATAGTAATACCACCAGCAGTAGCCGTTTTGATATGTTATTTACATAAAACATAACAGTTTTCTCTGTTTTTCCCTTAAAAAAAGACAATAAGAAAAAGTGTTGTACCTGTTTAATATGATTAATGATGGAAAATTCTGGTTGGAATGTCAATAATATGTTTCCAGAATGCTATTTTCACTATGCAGTGAAGTGTGTGCTGATGTGAAATTTCCGGCAGATTAAGACTGTGTATCGGATCAAGGATTTGAACTTGGGACCTTTCCCTTTCACAGGCAAGTACTAATACACTACCAGTTACGCTATCCTGGCATTTCTGTGAAGTTTGGAAAGTAGAAGGTGGGGTACTGAGGGAAGTAAAGCTGTGAGGATGGACCGTGAAGCGTGCCAGGACAGCTCAGTTGCTTGCCCGTGAAAGCCAAAGGTGCCTGGTTCGAATCCTGGTTCCAGCCCACAGTTTTAATCTACCAGGAAGTTCCCATTAAGTTTGATTATTTGGACTTATTACACGGATTTTCTGAAGGTTTCTGGCTATGTCTAGTCTTCCAGTTGTGTATACAGGAATGTAGAGCTATGTCTTATTTGAGGTCAACCATCGATGGTGGCTGAAAAAGTATTCATGCTGATTTGATATAGTATCAAGAAGTTTGTTCAAACTTAGTGTGTCATGCTGTAGTGGTTGTGCAAACTTCTCAGCATGTTCTTTTAAATATTGTTGTGTTGAAATGGAAGCAGGCTTGACTTCGATGGCAGGATTGTCAACTGAACACAGCACTTATACTGAAAGCAGGTTTATTCCGAACTGAAACATACACTCAGCACTGACTGTCTCTCAGGCAGAGCGCTCTGCTATTTATACATAGACAGAATGTACCAGAAATTAGAAGAATAGTTAACATAAGGAACAAAAATTATAGAGGGAAACTTTCCCGGTCGGATAAACAAAAATAAAAATAGAAAAGAGATGACTTACCAAAAGGACCGGCTCGTCGAGAGAAACAAATAAAATCACACACAAACACACATACAAGCTTTCGCCACCACTGGCAGCTTCTTCAGGAAAAAGAGAAAAAAAGGGCAGGAAAAGGGAAGGATATGGGTTTTAAGAAAGTGGAAAAGGAGTCATTCCAATCCCAGGAGTGGAAGGACTTACCTTAGGGGAAAAAAAGGAAGGTAAACAAATACACACACACTCAGACATATCGAAACGCAAACACACCTAGACAGACATTTGTGAAAAGCAAAGAAGTTGGACAGAGATACCAATTGAGGCAGAGGCTCTGTCCACAGAACCAAGGCAAAGATGCTAAAGATAGTGTGCAGGAATTTTGAGTTAGCGGAGATTGAGACCAGGTGGGCAATGGGAGGAGAGAATAAGCTGAAGGGCAAGTTCCTATCTCCGGAGTTCTGAAAGGTTGGTGTCAGTGGGAAGTATCCAGATAACCCGGACGGTGTAACACTGCGCCAAGATGTGCTGGCCGAGCACCAAGGCATGTTTACCCACAGGGTGATCCTCATTACCAACAAACACTGTCTGCCTGTGACCGTTCATGCGAATGGACAGTTTGTTGCTGGTCATTCCCACATAGAACGCTTCACAGTTCAGGCATGGTAGTTGGTAAATCACGTGGGTGCTATCGCAAGTGGCTCTGCCCTTGATCGTGTACACCTTCCGGGTTGCTGGACTGGAGTAAGTGGTGGTGGAAGGGTGCATAGGGCAGGTTTTGCAACGGGGGCGGTTGCATGGGTAGGAGCCAGAGGGTAGAGAAGGTGGTTTGGGGGTTTCATAGGGATGGACTAGGAGGTTACGGAGGTTAGGTTGGCGGCGGAAAGACACTCTCGGAGGAGTGGGGAGGATGTCATTAAGGATGGATCTCATTTCGGGGCAGGATTTAAGGAAGTCGTATCCCTGCTGGAGAGCCACATTCAGAGTCCGCTCCAGTCCCGGAAAGTATCCGGTGACAAAAGGGGCACTTCTGGGATTCTTCGGTGGAAGGTTCTGTATTTGGAGGAATGAGGAGGTGGCTCTGGTAATTTGCTTCTGAACCAGATCAGGAGGATAGCTGCGGGATGTGAAAGCTGTTATTAGGTTATTGGTGTACTGGTTCAGGGATTCGGGACTGGAGCAGACTTTTGCCACGAAGACCTAAGCTGTAGGGAAGGGAACGTTTGATATGGAATGGATGGCAGCTGTCTTAATGGAGGTACTGTTGTTTGTTGGTAGGTTTGATGTGGACGGATGTGTGAAGTTGGCCGTTGGACAGATGGAGGTCGACATCAAGGAAAGTGGCATGGGATTTGGAGTAGGACCAGGCGAATTTGATGGGACCAAAGGAGTTGAGGTTGGAGAGAAAATTCTGGAGTTCTTCTTCACTGTTGGTCCAGATCATGAAGATGTCATCAATGAATCTGTACCAAACTTTGGGTTGACAGGCTTGGGTTTCCAGGAAGGCTTCCTCTAAGCGTCCCATAAATAAGTTTGCATACGAGGGGGCCATCCTGGTTCCCATGGCTGTTCCCTTTAGTTGTTGGTATGTCCGGCCCTCAAAGGTGAAGAAGTTGTGGGTTAGGATGAAGCTGGCTAGGGTATTAGGGAAAGAGGTTTTAGGTAGGGAAGTGGGTGGTCGGCGTGAAAGGAAATACTCCATCGCAGCGAGGCCCTGGGCATGTGGGATATTTGTGTATAAGGAGGTGGCATCAATGGTTACAAGGATGGTTTCAGGAGGTAACAGGCTGGGTAAGGATTTCAGGTGATCGAGGAAGTGGTTGGTGTCTTTGATGAAGGATGGGAGACTGCACATAATGGGTTGAAGGTGTTGGTCTATGTAGGCAGAGATTCGTTCTGTGGGGGCTTGGTAACCGGCCACAATTGGCCGGCCTGGATGATTAGGTTTGTGAATCTTAGGAAGTAGGTAGAAGGTAGGGGTGCGAGGTGTCAGTGGGGTCATGAGTTTGATGGACTCGGGTGAAAGGTTTTGTAGGGGGCCTAAGGATCTGAGAATTCCCTGAATCTCTGCCTGGACATCAGGAATGGGGTCTTCTTGACAGACTTTGTAGGTAGTATTGTCTGAAAGCTGGCGCAGTCCCTCAGCCACATACTCCCGCCGATCAAGTACCATGGTCGTGGATCCCTTGTCGGCAGGGAGAATGACGATGGAATGGTCAGCCTTCAGATCACGGATAGCTCGGGATTCAGCTGCGGTAATGTTGGGAGTAGGTTAAGGTTTTTCAGGAAGGACTGAGAGGCAAGGTTGGAAGTAAGGAATTCCTGGAAGGTTTGAAGGGGGTGATTTTGAGGGAGAGCGGGTGGGTCTCGCTGTGATGGAGGACGGAACTGTTCCAGGCAGGGTTCAATTTGAGTGTTGTCTTGGGGAACTGGATCATCAGGAGTAGGATTATTTTTCTTCGTGGCAAAGTGATATCTCCAGCCAAGGCTACGAGTATAGGATAGTAGGTCTTTGACAAGGGCTGTTTGGTTGAATTTGGGGGTGGGACTAAAGGTGAGGCCTTTGGATAGGACGGGGGTTTCAGATTGGGAGAGAGGTTTAGAGGAGAGGTTGACTACTGAATTGGGATGTTGTGGTTCAGGATTGTGTGGATTCGGATTGTGAGGTTTGGGGGGGAGTGGAGCTGGAATTGGGAGATTGAGCAGATGGGAGAGACTGGGTTTCTGTGCAATCAGAGGAGCTTGTGGTTTATTGGAGAGGTTGTTGAGGGAGAGAGTATTGCCTTTCTGGAGGTGGGTGACCAGGAGTTTGGATAGTTTTTTGAGGTGGAGGCTGGCATGCTGTTCCAATTTGCGGTTGGCCTGTAAAAGGATGTTCTGAACTCTAGGTGTGGATGTGGGAGTGGAAAGGTTTAGGATTTTGATCAGGGATAGGAGTTGACAGGTGTGTTCATTGGTGGAGTTGAGGTATAGGTTAAGGATCAGGCGGGTGAGGGCTGTGGATTGTTCTGTTTGGAATTGGTATAAGGCAGGATGAAAGGATGGGTTACAGCCAGAGATGGGAACTTTCAGTGTGATGCCCTTGGGGGTGATGCCAAATGTTAAGCAAGCCTGAATGAATAAAATGTGTGACCTCAATCTGGCTAGGGCAAAGGCATGCTGGCGGAGGGAATGTAGATAAAATTTGATGGGGTCAATGTAGGGTGACATGAATAGTATGGAGGAAAAAAAACTGTTGGTAGAATAAAGTTGAAGGATGAAAATAATCTACCGAATGAATAGAAGTGAAAACGTGTAGAAAAAAGATCGGAAAAGTCGGAAAAACAGACGGAAATATCGAAAAACGGGAATGGAAATAATCGGAAAGTTGCTACGAAATTCCGAAAATTGTTATGAAATGAAAACGTGTAGAAAAAAAGATCGGAAATGTCGGAAGAACAAACGGAAATATCGAAAAACAGAATGGAAATAATCGCGAAGTTGCTATGAAATGCCGAAAATTGATATGAAAAGCCGAAAATTGTTATGAAGTGCCAATTAAAGGTTATAGTAAATGAAGTTCTGAGAAGGAACATGTAGAAATTACAAGTGAACACAAGAAACATGTAGAACATTCTGGAAATGATAATTACAAAGAAATAATTTTTTGCCGGTGGACTGGATTGAAGCGATTACCTTCAGTACTGCAATCGGTGATGCTATCCATTGCGCCACCCTGGCAGTTGGCTGACTTGGAGTCTATATGTGGGAGTTTAGAATTTTTTACACCTCTTCCTATTTGGTAGGAAATAGATTTTTATCTATGAGAAGTGTCAATTGGACTTCACAAAACTCGTACACACACTCACATTTATAATCTTTCAAGAGAATTTTCTGGTTATCACCTCATGAACCATTTGATATTCACCTAGGTGGTCTATTGGTAATTTCTAAGTTTTCATGTTGCATGATTGCTTCTTAAAATGCATGGGTATTACTTGGAGGTTCACCAGTCTATGTATGCTGATCAAACAATGTTCATTAGCATTTATCTTTTTTGTGCCAAGATATTCCAATGATCTGCCTGTGCTTCCATTCTCTGCTAGTATGTGAACTTGAATCTCCAAGGAGGACCTTGACGTGATATTGCCATGAGTCTTCCGATGGAACGCGTTGTGCAGTAATTAGCATTGCAGATCACCATGCTTGCGGTTCCCAATTCAAATCCCACCATGGACAGAAAAAAATTATTTCTTTGTATTTACTATTTGTAGAATGTTCTACATATTTCTTATGTTTGATGTACTTGTAAGTTCCAGAAAATTCTTTCTATGTATAAATAGTGGAGCACTCGAAGCAGGAGGCAGTCTGTACTCAGTATACACTCGTGTTAGCAATAAACCTGCTCTGAGTGTAAAGTGTGTTCCTCTATTAATGACCAGCCTTCGAATTCTGGACCAACTGCAGTTTTCAGTGTGACACTTTCTGGTTGAGGCACCAGGTATCCTGCAATACATCTGCATCACTGTGGCTCTGATTAGGCAGCATAAGAGCCGACACCTACAGGGACAAAAACCGAATACAAAGGGTATACTGACTACCTCCGTCCAAATGTCTGTGTTACCAAAAGACCCATGGATACGAAAACAGCAGTTAGCCTGCTGCTCATCAGACACCTGTCGGTGTTCTCTGGAGACGCTGGACAGCACCCAAAGAAATGGTTGTAAGGATTCGACCGAGTTGCCAAGTATAATAGCTGGGACCACATTATGTGTTTGGCAAATGTATGTTTCTACTGAGATTGGATGGCCCATCATTGGTTTGAAAATAATAGCTGTAAAAAATTCCAAACAGAACTTAAGAAGGTGTTTGGAAACCACCAGAACCAAGTCCGTTTATTGGAAGGGCAATTGAAGAACAATGCCCAACAACATGGTGAGTCAATGCAGTCATATATACAGAGTGTTTTGGCACTATGTCACGTACTTAACCTGGATATGACTGACCACGATAAAATTTCACACCTGGTGAAGGGCATTGCAGGAGACACATATTGAGCTCTTCTGTTAAAAGATGTTTCAATGACACAAGAGTTTATCCACTGGTGTCAGAAAATTGTAGAGATGAAAGAGAGGAGGGTTAGACAAAAGAAGTATGGCAGACTCCCAATGTAGTCCCTATGGCCATGATTTTGCTTCTCTCATTTGACCAATTGTGAGCGAAGAATTAAGACAGTATATGGCAGCTGGGACTGAACCAAGTGAGCACCAGATTATGGCCATGGATGTTGGTCCTGTATGTCATTAGCGAGCTGTCACTGCTGAAGAAGAGGTATTTTAGGCATTACCGCCTTTCAGCCCCACCAGTCACACCCAAAGTGAAGAATGGCCTCGCCATGCTAGGTCTTATGCCCTAGAGGCCACCACATAGGTAAGGCCATCGCAGATGAAAATCCTCTACATACGACAGTCGCTAAGATGTTGGGAAATCTCGTTTACGACATCATCGATGGCCAATCTGTCTGGGCATTAGTCAATTCATTCTCTGTATTGTTGAATGACTACCACCGCAATCTAAGATAATCTTCTGTGATACAAGAGCAACTGTGCTGAAGATCGCAAATGGAAAATATGTCCAGCCGGCAGAAACATGTGTCGCAAGAATAAGTATCAACAACAGGATGCAGCCATTTGAATTTGTCGTTTTAACAGAATGTAGCCATAATGCCATCCTCGGATGGGACTATCTTCAGGCATCACAGACTGTCCTTGACTGTGGAAGATCTGAGCTACAAATTGAGGAAGACTTTACATCGAATACACGTAACACGAACTCCCCTGGGATGTTTGCTGTTGAGAATGTTGCGAGCCTGCTGTTAACAACGAGAAGATTTCCAGTAAGCAGCCGAGATGATCAGCTGAACTGTTAAGTGCTTGTCGATCGCAAATAGCTAATCAGTATAACAAATGAAATTTACATACCAGCGACTATCATAAGCATTACAGGTGGTCGAGGAGAACTTTGGATCACTAATTTTCACGAGCAGTCACAACTCATTCCTAGAGAAATGTGTATTGGAACAGCTAAACCAGTCCAGGACAGTGAGGTCAATGTCATCAACCAAGCCTCATGCCCTGCTGTTACTGCCGACAGCACACTAGAGGAAACTACTATGGAATTGCATATAGGGCCCAGTCTGATGCAGGAACAAATTTCAGCTGGTGTTGACCATACTACACCAATTTTCAGGTGTAATCCGAGCCAAGTAGGAGAAGAGCCAGATAAAATGGCCCATGATAAAACACCGTATCAATACTGGGGATCATCCACCAATTTGCCAGCGTTCATACAGTGTTGCCAGGTGAAAGGTGGATAATTTGGGAAGAAGTGGAGAAGATGTTGCATGATAACATTATTTAATGTTCAGAGTGTTCCTGGCCATCTCTGGTGGTCCTTGTGAAGAAGAAGGATGGCATGTGGCATTTCTGTGTTGACTATTGGAGGCTGAACAAAATCACTAAGAAAGATGCCTACCCATTGCAGCGCATTCACAACACCTTAGACTGTTTGAAAGGAGCTACATACTTTTCAACTATGGACATTCAGACCAGGTTACTGGCAAATCGAGGTTGATGAAGCTGACAGGGAGAAGATGGCTTTTATTACACCTGACGGCCTCAATGAATTCGAAGTAATGCTGTTTGCACTATGTAATGCCCCAGCCACATTCGAATACATGATGGACAACTTGCTTCGGCGCCTTAAATGGATGACATGTCTTTGTTATCTAGTTGACATTGTCGTTTTATCAAGGACATTTTCGGAAAATCTAAGCCACCTGTCAACTGTGTTGAAGTGTGTTCAGACCACAGGATGCCCCAACACAGTCTTTATTGGGCGGCCAGAGATGGCTGACATGTATGGATGCATGTGCCTGAGTGATTGTGTGGATGATTGTTCTCATTCTGAGGAAGGCCGCGGCTGAACATTTAGAATTGTCTTTCTTTTATTTGTATCTGTCGGCGGTTCAATGTTCGTCTTTATGGTGAGTTGTTCCCTATCTATACATTATTATTAACATTCCTTACTGGACCTTCCATTGTTGGTTTGCTTATGTTTTATGTACTTGTAAGTTCCAGAAAATTCTTTCTGTGTATAAACAGTGGAGCACTACAAGCAGAAGGCAGTCTGTACTGAGCGTTCACTTGTGTTAGCAATAAACATGCTCTAAGTGTAAAGTGTGGTGTTCTATTAATGACCACCCTTCGAATCCTGGACCACCTGCAGTTTTCAACATGGCGTGAGAAATTTTGGTTAGTGCTCTATCCAAGCTTCTACAACGAATAAACAAAATTGTAAGTAATGTAAAATAAATAAATAATCCACTCTGTCCGGCATTGGGTATTCAGATTATACACCACAAAATAGTCAGATACTTCTTTCTGTTGACTTGAGCCCCCAGTGCTATAGCATGAAATAATAAAATAAACAACAGATACCTCACCCATCGCAGCCTGCATTTCTTTGGGGTTCCATGAAATGTGGCTGTATGCCCTATTTACTACATAAACTGGCTGTGTTCTGTCTAGTGTGCCAGCCACATTTGCTGCAATGTCCCCAAAATGTTTTACTGAAAATCAGTGCAGGTAGGACCTAATCTTGATACAAATGATACTTTCATTTTTACAAGACGGATGTTTATTTATATCTAGAATTACCAATTTGTTTGACCTGACTTGAGAGCAAGACCAATTTCGTTAAGACACCAAGAAATGTAAACAGTAGTGCTTCAAAGTTAAATTTCAGCAACTAGCCTGAATTAGTCAATGTCCCACAACTTCTGGTGAAAGTTAAAGTTTTCGTAGCATCGCCGAAACTATTCTAAGTAACAACTCGATCACTTTGCCGAAAATATTCTGTCTTCACATGACTCTCCAGTTGTCCATTGAAACACACAGTTCTTGCCTCTATGAATAACTCTCACCGACTCCCTTATGCTTCAAGATGGCTGCCTTAAATAGTCTCGGATATTATACTCTCAAGTCAATTGAGTGTTTTTTCTTCACAAAAGTATCTTTTTTGTATATAATATAAATGTAATAAGTGCATGTGATGATTGTACTTGACGGAACTTTTACGATGAAACAGAATATGGCACCAGACTCCTTGTATAAACTTTTACATTACTGTTTTTCGATATTTAAAACATAGATTATTCACTGCACTGCATATGTTATGATTCCGCTATTTTCTTAAGTCTACTTTACTGTACTGATGCTAATACTGTAGTTGTTATTGCTTATTTATTTATTTAAAATCCAGCTTTCATACATAGATACCACATGCCGTACCCTTATTCAAATTTACTGAATTTGAGTAAAAAATCATATTTACATCTTACAATGGAAATTCCAGGAAGGGTTTAACAATATTTTGAGAAGGATAGGTTGTTTACTCACCACAGAGATCCCAATGAGCTGCAGAAAGGCACGAATAATGGAATACAACATTGGAGCTTTTGACCATTGAGGCATTAATTGGTTAGAGAGACACTATCATACACACATTCACATAGACATGATCGCTGTCCGGCCACTGTGGCCACAGCAGCCGGAGATGGCAGACATGTCTGTGTGAGTGCGTGTATGTTTGTGTCTCTCTAACCGACAAAGGTCTTAACAGCCGAAAGCTCCAGTGTTATATTTGTGCCTTTCTGTGGCTCATCGGATGTGTCTGTGGTGAATAAACAATCTGTTGTTGTTATGGTCTTCAGTCCGTAAACTGGTTTGATGCAGCTGCACAATACCCTATCCTGAGCAAGCCTTTTCATCTCCTCATAAGAACGACAACCCACATCCACTTGAATCTGTTTACTATACGCGTCTCTTGGTCTCCCTCTGTGATTTTTACCCCACACACTTCCCTCCAATGCTAAATTTATGATTCCTCTATGTCTAAGAATGTGTCCTACCAAGTGATTCATTCTTTTAGTCAGGGTATGCCAAAAATTCCTTTTCTCACCAATTCTGTTCAGTACCTCTTCATTAGTTATGCGATCTACCCACCTAATCTTCAGCATTCTTCTGTAGCACCACATTTCAAAAGCCTCAATCCTCTTCCTGTCTGCACTGTTTATCGTCCATGTTTCACTCCCATACAAGGCTACACTCCACACAAATGCCTTCAGAAAAGACTTTCTTACACTTAAATTAATATTCGATGTTAGCAAATTTCTCTTTTTCAAAAATGCTTTCCTTCCCATTGCCATTCTGCATTTTATATCCTCTGTACTGCGACCATCATTTGTTATTTTACTGCCCAAAACTCATCAACCTCCTTTATTGCTTTGTTACCTAATCTAATTCCATCAGCATCACCTGATTTTCTTAGGCTGCACTCCATTACCCTAGTTTTGCTCTTGTTAATGTTCATCTTATAAGCACATTTCAGCACACTGTCCATTCCGTTCAATTGCTCTTCCAGGTCCATTTAACAACCTATCTTTCTCAAAATATCTACATCTTAATGACCTATCTTTTGACATATTATAAGTAAAATTGGGTTCATAATATAAAGGACAGTTTACAACTCACGGCAAAGATGTGGTGACAAGCTGCAACAGGTACATACAAAAGACACACACAGACAACACTTTCAACTATCAGCCTTGGCCTTCTTCAGAAGATAGAACATTCACACAGGCACACAACACAGTTATATATCCGTCACCTCCAACTGCCGCACTTCGAAGTGAAGCTGAAAGTGTTGTATGCGTATGTTTTTTGTATGTGCCTATCACAGTTCCTCGCCATGTCTTTGCGGTGGAATTACTATATTATTAATTCCAACCTGGACTTTCCATTATAACATTCGGTTCAGCTATTTTCAAGATTTACAAAATTTTTACTTTATTGCTAATTTTAATTTACTATAATTCAAAAACTATTAGAGAAACAGGAAGCACATTTATATCAGCACCACCATCTAATCGTCAGCTTTAAAATGAGCCTCTGAGCTCCTTTGTACCATCTATGGATCAATAGTTATTAATTTTTAAGTATTTTATTCCATAATGCTCCAGGTCTGAATGTGCCTTCAGCCGTTGTCTGTCATTGAGCACATAACCGCATGGTTTTTCACAAGCATGTGACCATACACTAGTGACCAGCCAGTTGCCAGTCTGACAGATGAGAGGTGCTGTTATCTATTGACCACCCCCTGTACTATGACAGCTCAGCTGCTGTCAAAACAGTCCCCAGAGCATTAGGAGGCTATTTGTAAATATACTCTCACGATTTCCATGTGTGTACACATTTTGACACTGAGTTGCAGACGTTTGTGTCCATACAAAGCTGTCCCCTTACACAGTTCAAGTTGTGACCAGAAATTCCCAACTTTTCCTTTTCAGGGTCATTGTTAACTTGGGCATGTACCTTTAATAAGTATATGATTTGTTGGCAAAGTATGGAGATGTGTTCCAAGAGTTATATGAAATGTCACAGAATTCATGATATCATTGTTCACTAGAAAAGGATTTCTGAAATGTGTAATTTACTAGTTATAGTGTGGTTGAACATTTTATTTGTAGATAAATTTCTTAACTTCTTTGCTTTCTACAGTATGTCTGCCTAAGTGTACTTGCGTCTGTGTAAATGTGTGGGTGTGTGTGTATTTGTTTACCCTCCTTTTTTCCCCCCGAGGTAAGTCTTTCCTGTCCCGGGATTGGAATGACTCCTTACCCACTCCCTTAAAACCCTCATCATTTCCTTTTCCCCTCTCCTTTCCTTCTGCCTGGCGAAGCAGCTAGGCTGCGAAAGCTAGCGTTTGTGTGTGTGTGTGTGTGTGTGTGTGTGTGTTTTTATTTGTTACTATCACTGCCTGTGCTCCTTCACCTGGTTAGTAGACTTCATCTATTTTTCACATTTATTTGTAGATATGATATCCATGATAAAGTTAAGTTATCAGAGTTACAAAAACATGTTTCTTGTACAGCAACTTTTTAGGTCTGTGAATCTGTCATACTTATTCATCGGCATCTGTAGTTTCCTTGCTTTGGTTAGCATAGTTTCCTTATGTTGGTCAGTATCTGTACATTGAAAGTACTATTATATTCTTTCTTCTGGGTTTGAGGAGTTTTTGGTATCTTCCCAGCATGATGTCTGGGTCTCTCAGAATACAAATGACCAGGTTTGCCTTCATTCTTCTATGCTTAAGCCTGGGGTAGTCAAATTGTCACTGCTGTTGTCCATCATGCTAAGTTCGTGGATTATTTTAGCTGGTGACTTTAATCCCAAGAAAGGGAGTCATTGATTAGATTTAAATCAGTTTCATAATATGGGTAGTTAGTACATGCAGCAAATTATGTTTCATTATGGTTGGTAAAAGCTCTTGGTCTTCTGGGCTTTAAGCACCTGAGTACATTTGCCACATAGGTGAGAGTCCTTAAACCACAAAACACACCATTATTCACCTTGTGCCAGAAAAATTGTACTAGTGTTTGTACCCAGTTTTTGCAATCAATATATTTCACTAACTAGTTTTACTCATTTATTATAACTTTTTTTTTAACAAAGAATAACATTTGGGTCATGATTTAGGTCCAGAGTATCAAGAGAGAAGGGAGTTAGAGGCTCAATTTTATGCTGCCCTTGATCGCCTTAGAGGAAAACAAGCCGAGATCTCAGAGATAAACAAGGATATAGAGGTAAAAATATATACGTGTTCTCATATTAAGATTCTTGAGCAAAATTGTGACTTTCCATAGTGATAAAGACCACATCAAAATGACCTAAATTGGCTGTTTAATATAAAACTAATATATTGTATCTGTAGAATTTAAATAATGTTAGTTATTCTTTATACTGTAGTGTCCACAGTATTTTCTATTATTAATAGTTTAAAATGTGGGAACATTCAATTTTTTTATACATTAGTTTTCAACAAATAACCTTATGTCTCATCGTTGCGAAGTTAGTAATTTTGATTTATTAGGAATGAGCAGACATTTATGGTTTATAGTGTCCTGTAGATGTATGTTGATTAGGGCCCCTAAAAACAGCATAATATCTAAGCATTTTTTACTTAAAACTTGTATAAATCTAGCCTTTAAAAATGATATGTGTCCTTATATAAGATTATCAAAAAGAATTCTTGTTGATTTATTATGCACATATCATACAAATTCACTTCTAAACAAATTGTTAGTATAGTACATATTACTTTATTACTGGATCTACATCGTTTACCACTCATGACTGGACAGACTGCATCAAGATTAATTACATATATACATTTAAAAATATTCACAGAATTAAGACATTTGTACTTAATATAAACAATATTAGTTTGTCCATTCACTTTGGTCAATATTTAAAAAATCACCAGTGGAGTACAATGGATGTTCTTTCAGGTCCTGTGCTACTCCCCTTTTGAATACTGTTAGTGGCAGGGATTGCATTTCTTGAGGCAGTGAATTGAACATCTTTAGGGCAACCACTGGAAAACTGTCTTGCGTTCCTGTCAGTCGACACCTGGATATTTCGGTGCTTCTCTTGCTACGGGTATCATGAATGTGTATATCTTGCCTCATGTTGAAGACTCTTTGGTTTTCTTTCACACTGATGAGACATATACACACATACTTGCTGAAGATTGTCATAATTCCTAACTGCTTGAATATATGTCTGCAGTGCTCCTGTCTTTTGCTTGATGTCATTATTCTGAGAGCTTTCTTCTGTACAATTAACACATCCTTACAGCCTGCAGAATGTCCCCATAACAGTAGCCCATAACTAATGTGTCTATGAAACAGAGCATAATCCACTGTTATAAGGTATTGGTCACTTAATATACCTTTTAACCTCCTCAGAAGGTATATTACATCAGAGAGCTTGGAGCACACATACATTGTGTGTTCGTTCATTGTTAGTTTGCTGTCTACCGTGAAACCCAGCAATTTGATAGCCTCCATGTTCTCGTGGAATCCAATGTTGCTAAGGGTGCATATCAATTTTCTTCATTCAATTTCATTTTATTTTTTATGAACCATTCTTTAATGTTTTGGAAGAGTACACCTGTTGCTTGGAGTGATTCTGCATTAGTTCTTCCTTTGGCAAAAAGAGTAGTGTCATCAGAAAACTGTAATGTATTGTTGTTACAACCCACATCATTCACATAAATACGGAACAGGAGAGGTCCTATGAAGGACCCTTGTGGTACTCCATATTCCAGCTTTTGTTTTTGTGATGTTGCTCCATTAATTGATACAACCAGTCTCCGGTTTTCCAAATAAGATTGAAGAGTTGCCAGAACAACACCTCCGACACCATAACACTTCAATTTATTGAGCAGTATCTTGTGGGAAATGCAGTTAAATGCCTTGCTGAGATCACAGGAGTGTCAGTGACACACTTTCTCTGCCTTCAAATCTTTGCTTTATCTTTCCAGTTAAGTACAGTGCTGCTGTAACCATTGACTTTCCCTTGCGAAAACCATGCTGTGTGTCCTGGAAGAGCTTATTTACTTCAAAATAATTCTGTAACTGATTTTTCATAACATACTCCATAACTTAAGCTTGAATGGGGATGATAGATATTGGTCTGAAGCTGGACACTTCACATGGGTCACCTTTTTTGTAGACTGGAACTGTCCGTGCTAGATTCAGGAATTCTGGAAAGACACCAGAAGATAAGCAGTTGTTAATTGCTATGGACAGTGGCTGAGAAAGCTCTGGAATAATTTTCTTCAGCATTATGCAAGACATGACATAGATATCTTCACTCTCTTTGAGTGTTTGTATGACTTAACTATTTTTACGATATCCTTAGGATGCACTTCCTTCCAGTTTTCAATAGTTCTATGGGTTCTGTTTCTCATATGACTTGTGGGGACTAAGCCTGAGTCAGATGTTTCATTCGTGGTATCTTCCACTATCCTAACAAAGTACTGATTGAAGGCATCGGGGCTACCAGAATATAAGGCTGAGGTGGGCTTCTTTCTGCACTCGTTTACCAGATTCCAAGCTGCTTTGCATGGATTGTGAGCCTCTTAATGAACCTATCATTGTATTTCTTTGTCGCCTCCTCCACTTCTTTCCTGTAATTCTTTTAGCTCTTACATAGTTACGATGAAGCAGGTCTTTAGGTGGGAGATCTCAAGTTGCTTTCATACAGTCCCTGAAAATTATCATAATGCATTTCAATTTGTTTAGCTCAGGGGTATACCACTTCTTCTCTGTAGTAGGTTTGTCCCTTCCTTTAGGTTTGCCTGTAGGGTACTTCTCGATTTCTGGAAATAAGTCATCAGATTTTGCTATTAATAATTGGAACAGACATTCAAATGAGACACTGGCCCCCATTCCTGCAATTTTTTGCTTCCGGTTACACCTGATAGAACTGTTTTAAGGTCATTTAGTCTTTCTTCTTTTATAATCCTTTTAGTAAATGTGTAACTGGAGTGCCGTGAGCCTGGTTGCAATTGAATCATGCATTTCATACTGATTTCCATTACTAATGCACTATGATCTGCAATCATTGGTTCAATGACACTGATACCTGTTATAATCCCAGACATTAAGGTTTGTGATAACTGTATCTAGACAGAAATCACCTCTTGTTGGCAGTCGGTTTGCAACAAACAGTCCACAGCTATTTATCAAGGTCATGAAGACTCTCTCTCTTTAGTACTTCCATCACCTATATGTATATTGAAATCTCTACATAATGCAATTTTAGCAGTATTTGAAACTAAATAACACTCTGCATTTTTTCTTAGAAGAAACAATAACACCTAGCAAACAATAAAACCATGTTCATACTACTGCACGCCACCTGTTTAAATTATTCCAAATTAGTTAACATATTCTATCAATCTTCAGATTCTGGAGGATTCTGTTGGGTCATTAGGAGCATTTTCAGGTCTTCCATTTTCAAAGATACATAGTTGTTGCTGAGGGTGGCTTTGTACCTGGAATGGATCCTCACACTAACAAGATTTTGGCTCAAGGAGTTAAAAGAGTTTTTTAGAATTTTTAAATTGGTTGGATAATTTCTTATTTGAGAATTTTTTTTTTTTTTTTTTTTTTTTTTTTTTTTTTTTTTTTTTTTTTTTTTTTTTTCATTTAGAGACTAGAAAACAACTAATCATAAAGATTATCACTGTGCTGCAGACAGGCATATAAAATAGACAATTGCCTTTGCGTAACTTAAATTTTCTGCCATGGTCTTAATCATAAAAAGAGACACATACATTAACACAATCACTCAGACCATCATCTCTGGCTGCTCCAGTGCAACAAGCATGTTGACAGTGAGTGAGAGGCAGAGGGAAGTGGAAGAGGAAGGATGCCGGGTAAATGTGGGGATGGAATGTTCTGGACTGCATGATGGATTCTACTGGCTCTGATACGCAGGAATGTGAGATGGCGCATGGAATGCAGTAAAGGAAAGGGGTAGGAGATCAAAAAAAGGGGAGCTTTAGACGTGCATGTGGAGAGGTGTGGGGAATGTAAAATGACAAAAATTATAAAAAATAATAATAAATAGAATAAAAATAATTAATGGGATATTAAAATATTAAAGAAAGATAAATAAATAAAATAAAGTACAAGAAAAGGAATGTCATACAGCTGGAAGAAAAACCTGAATTGTAGGAAAATTCATGATAATGAGTGGGGGGGGGGGGGGGGGAGGGTATTTGGCATGAGTCCAGGGTAGTTGCAGGACTGTAGAATATGTTGTAGGGACTACACCGCGGTGCATCACATTTATCTCTTTTGGTAACCAGTTTTGGCCTGTTTACAAGGTCACCTTCAGACCATGCTGGTAGAGGCGACACTGGAAGTGTGATGATCAACTGTACATGGAATGGCTCCTTACCATATCAAAATTTTGGCTCTAGGAATTACAAGATTTTTCATTATTTTAATTTTTTTTATTTTTTTTTATTTATTTATTTCCTTTTTTAGTTTCTTGCTTGGCATTATAATTTTCCATTAAGAGAATTGGAAAGGAGTTGATAGTAGCACTTCCAGTGTCACCTTCCCCAGCAAGATCTGAAGATTACCTTGTAAATAAATCAAAACCATTTACAAAGAAAGAAATGTGATCTAGATTAATTTTAAACTTTTTTAAATTATTGATCTTGATCACTGTTCTCCAATAATGCTTTCAAAAAGGAAATCAAGGCTTTTTGCCACAAACTGTGTATATTTTTAGATTTAACTAATTGATATGGTAAACCACAAAACACTTGTAATAAAGATTGAATACTATTGTATTGAAGGATTATAACATCACTGACCAAAAGCAAACAAAACATGTGTTAGATATGTATATGATAAAACACACACAGTCTCAGGACACCTGTCAAATGAGCATTGTAGTGGAACAGCTAATGTAGCTGTACACACACACACACACACACACACACACACACACATAGACGCAAGCTTTTGCAACCCAGTTGCTTCTTCAGGCAGAAGGAAAGGAGAGGGAAAAGGAAAAAATGAGGGTTTTAAGGGAGTGGGTAAGAAGCCATTCCAATCCCAAGGTAAGTCTTTCCTCTCCCGGGATTGGAATGGCTCCTTACGCACTCCCTTAAAAACTTAATCGTCTCCTTTTCCAGGAAACTCTCCTGGTGGGATAAACAAATATAAAAAATTGAAAACGGATGACTTACCCAAAGGACCGGCTCGTCGATAGGCACAAGTCCTTCCACTCCTGGGATTGGAATGACTCCTTTTCCACTTTCTTAAAACCCATAGCCTTCCCTTTCTCCTCTCCTTTCTTCCTCTTTTCCTGACAAAGTGACCAACGGTTGCGAAAGCTTGTATGTGTGTTTGTGTGTGATTTTATTTGTGGCTATCGACGAGCCGGTCCGTTGGGTAAGTCATCAGTTTTCTAGAGGAAAAAAATCCTAACAGGAAAAATATATGTAAAAAATAGATGAAGTCTACTTACCAGGCGAAGGAGCACAGACAGTGACAGTAACAAATAAACACACACACACACACACAAACGCTAGCTTTCGCAGCCTAGCTGCTTCGTCAGGCAGAAGAGAAGGAGAGGGTAAAGGAAATGATGAGGGTTTTAAGGGAGTGGGTAAGGAGTCATTCCAATGCCGGGACAGGAAAGACTTACTTTGGGGGAAAAAAGGAGGGTAAACAAATGCACACACACCCACACATTTACACAGTACACCTAGCAGACATAATGTAGAAAGCAAAGACGTTAAGAAGTTCACTAACTTCTGCCCGCACCATAACTAAGTTTATTGTGCAGTATCGCTCCCTGTACATCTAATAAAGCCAACCAATGCCCTTGAACAGTGCAAGGAGTCCCTTTACCAGTTCTTTATTAGACACAATTTCTTCGGGTCTGGTTGTCCCAAATGTTCTGTGCTTTTTACTATCCAATGCTATGCATTTGAAGATTAGATGTGATGCAGTTTCATCACCGTCATCACAGATCCTACATTTAGGGTCCTCTTCTGTTATTCCCATTGTATGTAGGTGTTTTTTGAAATTCCCATGGCCTGTCAGCAATCCAACCATGAGTCTAATCTCTCTCCTGTTCAGGCCCAGGATTGCAGAGCTTCTTTTAAAACATGGCTTTGGCATCATTACCTTGCCATGTTTTTATTGATAGACTTTGGTCCAATATTCTACGTGCTGTCTTCTGAGCCAGTTATGTAGCTCCAATTTGATCATTGCCTTGGTGATTGTCAGGACAGGTTCCAGTCCAATAAATGGAGTCTCTGCCCCCATCCTGACTAATCTGTTGGCATATTCGTTGCCACTGATCCCCGAGTGGCCAGAGACCCACAAAAGGTTTACTCTATTGCTTTTCCCTAGCTCCACCAGAACCCTGTGACATTCTGCAACAATTTTAGATCTTGTTGCAGGAGCTGCCAGTGATCTCAGGGGTGCCTGGCTGTCTGAATAGATATAGATGCTATGGTCTTTGTAGCACCTGCGCTAATTCTCATGTCTTTCTTTATGGCATAAAAATTTCATCCTGTAACTGATCACAAACCACAGATTTCCCTTTTTCATTCTTCAGCATCACTACCCAACAAGGCCGGCCGCTGTCTTCAACACTGGGTGCTATTCTTACCTCACTATAACTATGCAATACACTTCTGCTCTAAATCCAAACTTGCAAATGCAGATGCACTCTTCCGCCTTCCGGCTGGTCCAGACTCAGACTTTGATTAGGAAGAGTTGCTTTGTCTCCATGTGGACATCGCTGATCAACAAACTGTGGATGGTTTTCCAATCACAGGTTCCAAGTTGGCAAAGGATAGTGCCGCAGACCCGGTCCTCCACAAGGTGATCCATTTTGTACAACACGGCTGGCCTAAGACCCTTACCAACACGGTCATCTAACCCCCTCAGGAACTACTATGCATTGAGACACCCTTTTCTGTTGTGGATGGCTTGATTTTTCTTGATACTGTGAGGATACAGGGTTTTAGGTTAGTAACCTCTTTTGGTCGAACGATAGTGATCATTGATGTGCAGCGAGAGCTGCTGGCAACAATGCTTCGGTTGGAATGATCTTTGTTTGTTGGCCGGTGTGCGGCAGTCTCCCGCCGACCGCAGAGCGAGGCGGTAGCATTTCGGCAGTGAGTTCGTAACCTGCGTTTAATGGTGGCTAAAGTTTTTGCCATTCCGTCTTATCGCATATGGGTTGCAGTTATATATTGAAATGTTTCAGTGTGGACTTTTAGCCATTCATCGTAGTGGCACGCGGTTATTAAATCAGTGTGTTTAAAGGTAAGAGTTTTTAACATTTGTCATTCCATAATAAAGGAAGTTAACAAAGTTTACTGTTATGGATCAACCTAGTAATTGTCCGCATCCCATACCGTCAAATCATTGGAACAATTATTAAATGATTAAGCATAAAATAGAATGTAACGGCAACTTCGCCCATCGAGGATTAGGTGGACGCAGCGGTGACGTTACAATCCTGAAGAGGCCTCTCCTAGGGTTGTTGTTTCATCAGCCCTCCACCCAGAGCTGCTCCACTCCGATCATTGGGGGAGGGGGGGGGGGGGAGTGTATCTCATACTAAGGCATTGGCGATGTCTCATATGGTTACCTCTTTCTCGCTTTGTGCATATCAAGCCTCCCCTCAAGCGAAGTTTGCCCCTTGGCCTCAACCATTGCAGGCCTAGGATCGCCTACACATTGATTTTGCCAACCCCTTCCTTAATGTCTATTGGTTACTGATGCCTTCTCTAGATTACCGTACATTGTCCGTTGTCTATCAACCTCTGCCAAGGCCACTATTGCAACTCTGTCACGCATCTTCTCTATTGAAGACCTCCGCACCACTGTGGTGTTAGACAAAGGTCTTTAGTTTGTTGTCACGCAAGTTTGCCGCCTCCTGCAATTCTAGGGATATCAGCCATGTCCTCGGCCCCCTTTTCCATCCACAGTCGAATGGGGAGACTGAAAGATTTTGTGCTGTAACAAGTTGCACTACATTCCTATATCCCGATATAAGATGGCCAAATACATTTATTTTGGGGATTAAGGTGAGAGAAAATGTATTGCCTCAAGTTTTCATCTGCCTAGGTGGACGGTCGAGGAATACACCTGTGGTTCCTCCAAGGAGCAAATGAGATAATGGAATAAGTCAGCAGTTGGGACTTCTTGGAATTGGTTCCTCAAAACAATGTGTTATATTCTTTTGTTTTGTTGGTATTGTACAAGAGGATTCTACATTCTGACGTGATCGAAAAAACATGTATTTAGATTGATGTGCCATGTGGTTCTCAAATTGTATCTACAGATGCAATAAAGTGTTAATTAATTGCTAAAATACTTTGTGTTGAAGACATTATTGTGTGTGAATTGCATGTTTTCTCTTACTCTGATCTTCGTCCTAAGAGTAATCTACGGAGAGTAAGAAGTTGGGGTATTAGCAAGAAAATGTTCAAACTACAGGAGGAACAGACTAGCTGGTCCTCCAACTACATTTACAACTGAAATAGAGAAGATGGAACCACACAAGGAGAATTATACATGCTACAAAAAGAGAAAGGAGGAACCTATAGTAGTGTTTGCGAGTTCATTAAGAAGCAGCACATTGTCCACAAGACGCAGTTGAAGAAGTATGTGGCTCAGTACCCTTCGGACGTTGGTCTCGATCAATTTCTCTCATCCTTTCAGTTCACGCCATTCGGCAACAAGTGTCCCGCGGATCTCATCCACAGCCGGCAGTCCTGGACTCTACTCCATCTCCTACATCCGAGCAAGGGACATCTGCCCATGCTCCCATCCCCTCGCTTCCAACCAGAAATGGCTGTCTGGGCATGAGAGATTGGGCGTTGGCCGAAATGGATCCCTGCCATCATCACCAGATGCTGCGTCCACCGTCTCTGTGACATATGCTCATAAGATGGCATCTGTTCACGTCATTACAAACAGATGCACCTGCGTGTGGAAGATCGGGAGACCCCCATCACCCGGCAGATGCTCCTGCACCAGTCTGCTCCACTAACAGTCCACTACCTGCAAGTTGTCCGCCTCAGCCAGGGGATGAACAAGGTTCCTCCTGCGGGGACCTGTACTGTCACGGGTACAGTCACCACCCACACTGGATCCATCTCCTCCTGCCTCCTGCTACCCTACTAGCTTCTGGGCTCCTGTCACCAGGTCCTGCACCTGAGATGGAGATGGAGCCTGAGCCACAATCACTGGTCCTGGCATATGAGTTGTGGGGGGAAGGAGGATGCCGACATTGCCTGTGCTCCAAGTACTTCAGGCCCTACACAGCGGTGCCAGCCCGCCACCTCAGTCAGAGCCCGGCATAAGATGACGCCATGGACATCTGTCTTCCCCAATGCACAGAGGCAAGTGAAGCCAAGCGATTAAGTTGAGCGTCGACCGCAAGAGTGCACCGTGGGAAACTGGCAAAATGCCACGTGCAAGCAATTGATATAAACAGTGACGAGTGTACGCTCGTGCTCCATGCATTGTATACTAGGTATGAGCTTACCTCGTGGGTGCACAGCCAGTGCACGCCCTGTGCTAAGTGTAGTTTTTGTATGTGTCAATGAATATAACTCTAATTATTACTCTCTAATGACAAACAAAATGGTTTCAACATATCAAGTGTATAAAGAATTTTACTGTTACACAACTGTTGTTTAATTTCTCAAATACATCTTGACAGTCAGCTGTCCAATCCCAAAAAGGCATTACTTTCCAAAAGGTTGCTTAGACACGGTGCATTAAGTGCCTGACTAATTACCGTTTATCCTAAAAGGACTGTTTAGAAACAATGTTAATATAACCAAGATTTGTATATCAGTTTACTCATTACTATTTACACTACCTTTTACTATAGCCAGTTGTATGTAATTGTTAATTTTTCCATTATTATTAATTTAATGTTCTCAACTAACAATACATAATTTTCAGAGTCATTGTTAAACTATTATAAATAGGATGCTTTCACACCATGTAATTGAGTCTTGGGATGTATCTGAGGCACAATCCATGTCACTCAGAACTCTAATTTGAACAGTTTCTTCAGTGTTAGTAGTGTGGAAAGTTTTTTACCATTGTTATGAATTGGTTATTAATATTCGTGCCACAATAATTGTACACCTCGGACTTTTGTATTCCACACATGAACTGTGTAAATTTGTATTATTGATGTGTGGAATGTGTATACTGGGTTTTAGTGACTGTTATTAATGACACTTGTACACTGGCCATAAATGGGGACAATTGGGCACTAATAATTCATTAAAGTGTCAATGGACTGCAATTATACGTGTCACCTACATTATTTGTAGTAGACTAGTTTTGCCCCATGTTATTTCAGCCAGCCATTACTGAAAGCGCCAACCAATGAGAACTTAAAGAGGCAACGAACTACACACACCTAACATTGAAGCTATCCATCACTAACAGACCCCTCGTGTCTTGTGCTTGCTTTGATTCTGCTGAAGGCCCAACCACACGTGTAGTCACAGGATGAATGGGCATTGCAGTCGCCAGCCTTCACATTGACCTTCCGTCTTGAGCAACACGAACACACTACCCACCCCTTACCCTGTGGTGAGGGAGATCAACTGCATCTGGTAGACATGAAGTTGCTGCAGCAACAAAGATTGTGGGCAACCTATGTGACAGCTGAGGTGGTCCATGGGACACACTAGACTCTCTGCCGCCACCACACCCTTAGGCAGCTGACATTGGCCAAAAGCATGTTCAGCTGTCCGAGTACAGTGGCCAATTCCTGCATCTGCACACACACACGCACACACACACACACACACACACACACACACACACTATCCATCATACCACTGCTACTGAAAATCCTAAACAGTGAAAGCAAATAAAGTAGCATAACAAGTAAATTTTCTACTACACTAGTGCTTCGCTAATGGTGACTTCTAGCTGATTGAGCTGTGATAAGATACTTTATTGTCACATAACATGTTTTTATGCAATCGTTTGATTGAGAACATTGGTGACTCATCAAGTCTTTAACCTAAATTGTTACATTGATTTATGCATTAAAGGAAATATGTAGTGTATACATTATGAATTATAGGAAACATACCAAATTTCATTATAAATGTTACACATGCCATCATCATTTAACAATAAAGCTTCACACACCTATATGAAGTACAGATATACAGGGATATGCATACTGCCATTCAGACAATAAGCTTAGGGCTAATATATAAACACGAATATACAGTAAAAGTTTAACTATTTATATGACTTAGAAAGTATATGGTACCTTTTGTACTTGTATCATTACTATTCCCATTTATAAATTCTTTTGGACTACAATAACATTTGATTTTAATCATTTAAAAATTCTTCTAGACTGTAATAACACTTGCTTTTAAGGTAAGTACCAATGGTCTCCGGTGTGGATTCCCCAAATTTTGACCTCATTTTATTTCTGATTTTGAGAGCCATGTAATATGGAGTATTTTCATATAATAGTCCCCCACTATTCAAACCAACTGACTAAAGATTACAGAACAATATATAACATTACACTAGAATAAAAGTATTAGTTTTTTTCTCCCAGATGAAAACACAATCGAAATTTAAGAACTGACACTAAGAAAATATACAGACAAGTTTAATTACTTAACTTAGTGCACTTGAGTTTTCACACAGCAGGCAGAAGACTGGCACTAGATATAAGGGATACCAATGTATGCTTCACTCTGGAAAACATATTGTGTGGAAGAGATCTGCAAGGCAACTGCATATTTGGTCATTTTGTGAGCTCAAGGACATCCGCAATACCTTCATCAAGCTCTGCAGAAACACAGATGGCAGTGCAAAACCTTCGGTCAGTGGCAGCCAAAGGGTTATGAGAAGACCAACGAAGAAAAGTCGGCAAAGAAAAGTCAAGTCAAATTCAGAAAGTTTACAAATTGCCACACAACTTGTCAGTTTCTGTATTCATGAGCATTAAAGAGAACTGAAATCTCTATTCCAGTTTTATATGAAGGGTCATGAACACTTAGAATCATCGGATGAACACTTTGTTTGATGTGTGTATTTTCAGGTAGATTATCTGTATATACTTCATTAAGTTTGAAGCTGAATTCCAGACAGGCTTTAAAAAAATTTATTTCTCTGGCAGAGTTTATATATGACACTTATATTTTCCTTGCTTTGTACACCATTTAATTTGAAATAATTTCTTAAGTACTAAATGAAAACACTCTTAGCTCAGCTTCACTGCTTCCTACTTCAATGGCCTTGCTCCACATGCCCAGTAAACCAAATACAGAAAGGAAGAGAAACAAAGAACAAAACAACTCATCTTCACTCAAAGCACTCAATATCAAGAATTAACCTTTGACCCTAGATACTGAAATGGTCAAAGAGAATAATGAATGGAGATTGTGCCAAAGTATATCGATGTGACAGATCTTTCACCACCTGCAGAATAAGTACAAAAGAGAACAACTTACTACGAAGTTACAATTCCAGTGTTGTAATAATTACTGTTTTATTTGAAAAAGTAAATAACATTTTCTGAATGTATAGATTACAAGGAAACATAATATGAAATGTAATCATTATATGTAATTCAATTACTTTTACTTAATTACTCACCATCGCTGATTACCTCATAACCCAGATTGTGATTAACATATATCCACTTTGGCTTGTTTCCCCTCCCCTCTGATGAAAGAACTTCTGAATCCTAGGTTTAGTATTTATTTTTGCTGTGTTGTTTGTGTGTGTGTCTGACAATTGGTTTTACTGGGTTAAGATAATTACTGCCTAGCTCTTTTAGTTAAAAATATATGCCACATTTCTGTATCAGACTTTCCTTTTAATGTGTTATTGATCATGTGGCGTATTTGATTATAATATATTTTAGCTTTGATAGTACTAATGGTAGATGGGACAAATATCTGATTGCACTTTTCATTGTTTTATCTGAAACTAGCTGCAGTACCCGGCTTCACTTTGGGACTTGATATAAAGTTTTGTCATACTTGGTATAAAAGGATAAACAGTATAATAATCGAGAAATAAAATATTGACAATATATTTTAAATATTTATTGCACTACTTCTCTACAAACAACACTTTACATTTTATTATTAGGAGTGTATATATACAAAATTTTAGGATTCCCTACCCTAGAGCAAGCGATATGCAGTTGACCATGCAAGAAGCAAGAGTCTTTAAGACAGATGCCGCAATATTTTAATGTTTGCCCTTGTACTTTATTAATAGTAAAACTATATGCTAATTTTAGCCTTTGAAATGTGTTGCTACAGACGAATGATGAAAATTAGATGGGTAGATCACGTAACTAATGAGGAGGTGGTTAACCAAATCGGAGAGAAAAGGAGTTTCTGGCATATCCTGACTAAGAGAAAGGGTAGATTGGTTGGACATATTCTGAGACTTCAAGGAATTGTCAGCTTAGCATTAGAAGGATGTGTGTGGGGTAAAAATCATAGAGGGAGACCAAGGGACGAATATAGTAAGCAGATTCAATAGGATGTAGGTTGCCGAACGTATTCTCAGACAGGGTAGCCTGGAGAGCTGCATCAAACCAGTCTGCGGACTGAAGACCACAACAACAACAACATGCTAATTTTATGAAAAAACTGCAGTCTTTTAAACTGGATTGGCAGTTTAGTAGAGATCAATGGTATCTTAGAGATAAATACTGTTTGTCCCTTTTCTTTTCCAGTCATAAGCTCAGCTTCGTTGATGTTATTTGACAGCTATTTGACAATCATCCTTGTTCCATTACATAGTTTTGGTGAGTTAAGAGTTTGTAGTAGTATAATCAGAGATCCAGTTTTAAGTGCAAGGCAGTGTAACGGCATATCTGGTACTCATAGAGAGTTTAGAAATTCAGTAGGTAAGTTTACACTTTCTTCAACGTCCACCATCCTATCAACTGATTTATATATTCTCTCTTCACCAAGAAATTTCTTTTGAATGTTGAAGTTGATATCGTTGACATATTATTTTTAGTTACCATAATCGGCCTTCCAAATAGCCAGTTTGAATTGGTGTAGTTATGAACAATGTTGGGATAAATGTGGTCAATGAGCTCTTTTTCAGAGGTGGCTATATTGCAGAAATGACTATCGAGATTGATGAGGCCAGTCGTCTGCTCAGTAGGCTATGTATCTTCGACGCCTACTTGTAAAAGTATGTCGGAAAAGTGTGCTACTGCTTCGTCTTTCGATAGTTCAGCTCTCATATTCTTTGATAGTTTAACTATTTGTATGCATGGCCACAGACATGATTTCAGGTTCAATTTCTTTAATATTAAAATAATATTTCCTAAGGTACACCCTGTATGCAATATTTTAAGGTAGAATATATAAGGGATAAGTACTACATATCCTTTTATGTATGTGAGAGGAATGTCAGCTGTAATATTACGTTTGTTTGAAAAACGAGAAATTTACCTCGCCAGTTTCTGACTAACTTTACTGCGCATCTGCAACCTCTGCCAGGTGCAACTGAAAATGTCAACTCGAATGTCTATTTTTCTTGTTTCATGTTTTGGCCACCTGTAGCACTAGTTGACTCATTAGCTCTCTCAGCTGCGTTGCTGACTACCTCAACTGCGCATGCGCGGTCTCCACCAGCTGCAACTGCAAACGCAAAATCGAACACCAATTCCCAATTCAAAATTATATTTCCGAAGGTACTCCCTGTATGCCTGTTAGGTAAAAACAAACATAATCTTGATCAAGAGGAGATAAAGGGCTATTGTCCCGTATAAGTCATACTTTCATTTGGTTTTTAGTTTTTGCGGCGCGCACATTGTACACTTACTTTTATAATATATAATGATGACTAATAAATATTTCAGTTGATGGAGCAAACGATGCGGGAATTGTTACGGGCTGAAGATGAGATACGTTACACGTGGCGAGAGAAAGACCATGAAGCAGCTGAATTAGACAAGGAATTATGTGACCAGCAAGCTAAATTGATACGTGCAGAAGAACAGTTGCATCGACAACAGAGACTAATACGTGGATCGACAAGGCGTTCCATTGAGGAGGTAAACAGTGTCACTTAATATCTATTATGTTCATCTTACAATTAAAACACTTTTTGAAGCAATTATCAAACGCTTTATTTGGATTGTGCACTAACTTTTCTCAATTGATGCTAAAGTGATTCCATGAAGCTTGGCAATGACTTTGCTTACTTGTTTTATGGTGTAAAAAGTACGAAAACTTATCTGCTTTACATTTAAGGGACAACCCAATGAAATTTCTTAGACAGCCATCGCAGTTTAAAATTTAATCTATTTTCCATATTAGAGGTGAGTGTTGAGGAGGTATTCAACAATATCAGTTCTGATCAGGTGTCATATTCCAAATGTGCACACTGCTAAAACGCTATTACATCAACAAAACAATTACATGTACCATATATTTATTGCAAAAACTGTGTTTAAGGTAGTAGGAATGTTTCATAGATGTGTATGTTTCACAAATGGCCTTTGCTGTTTGTATGAAATAGATTGACATAGAATTTAAACAATAACATCAGTGCCAATGTCTTTGTGTTTGTTTGCATGATGTAATTACTCCAATGAACAGAAGGCTGTCCTGATTATTATTACAAGTATCTTTTCTGTATATGTATTTGCAGAAAGACATAGCAACACGAGAATTACAGGAGCAGAATATGAGTGCACTGCAGCAACTAGCTGAACTTGTAGCACGGCATGTGGAAGCTGGCCCTGTTGTCAGTCGTTATCTGGTTGAGAAAGGTCTTCAGTTACCTATTACAGCACGTACACAGTCTTCTTATTCTCGCTCCCTTGCAGCGACGTCTGTCTCGTCTGGTGATGAAAAAAGTGACAAGTGTGACGTTTCAACACCTAGCAGTGACCGTTCTTCACGCACTCCCACAAGTCCGTCTGTTGTCACTCTTGACCTACCAGGTACAGTATTAATATTTATAATGTACTACCCTATTTTTTTTTTTAAACAACGTAAACACATCAAAAAAGTTTTCTGTCACCCACCAAAGAAAGGTTCTATGGTATTCTATATTATAGTGAATTGGTATTGTAAAGTTATCATATTTGCTCGAATATAGGCAGCACTCTTTTCCAAATTTTGGCGTACAAAATTGTGGTGCGGCCTATAATCGCGATTCAATCCTCCTCCCTCTCCCTTACCCTCCCAACCGCTCCTTTTCCCAAAGTCATTAGTTTCAAAAATTGCATGCTCACTTTTTTTTTTTTTTTTTTTTTTTTGAGAAATGTAATAAACTAGATAGTCTTTAAAAATGTTACAGTAACAGTTTCGCAGAACTGCATCTACTTTTTTGTACATGTTTACGGAAATGGCGCGGGAATTCGTGGAAGTCGATATTTCGATATAAATCAAATGGTGTCATTCTGTACCGCAACCAACAAAAGCTGACGACTGTCTTTTAACATGTCCACGTGGCCTTAAACAAAAATAGCACATAACAAACACTTCCTAAGCACACAAATGATTTGAATTTGATGTAGTCAATGAAGCTAATCTTCACAATGAGAGTTTAGTGTATGTCGTGAGATTTTACTGTGACATTTATGTTGCGGTATGGTAATGCCTACCGCGAGCGGTGATGGGAGGTTAAGGTAGCAGAACAACTGATTTGTGTAGCTAATGCCGATGTTGAGTTCCAATGCTACTTTTTAAAATAACGTATTTTACTACGACCAGATTCACTGGTTTCACATTCGTTGGGGGTTATTTCCATTAAACGATTTACATGGAACTCGAATCTATTTTGCAGCCTTGCAACTGAATCATTTCTGTTGTAACAGCAAAACCACAGTTCCTGTTTTGAATTACGAAGTCAAGCAAACATGGGGATATTTACATTTTAGCCCTTGAAATGCACAACGACTCTTTGAACATTTCAATTGTTTGTCCTCTCTTGCACATTAGCATCAAACTTTTTTTCGTCAGCGTCAAATTTACGTCGAACTTCCTGTTTTCCATGTCCGTTACTGTGACTGGGCAACCTGAAACTTACATTCGGCGGTTTAACTCGTATGCTTGTTTCCCACTACCACTTACAAGCCAAAACATAGTCTCATACACACACACACACACACACACACACACACACACACACACACCGGACAAACTTATTTCTCAGCACACGCCAACACTATACAACACTTGAAATGCCCGGTAACTCCTTGGTTCGGCGTCCCCTCACTTGGGGCGCCCGGATTGGCCTGTCATCTCGCTTTCTTATTTGTTGAGATTTACTGTTTTGCATATATGTTTTGAGTTTATTGAAATGAAAACATTATTTCGTTAACATTGTGTTTCTGAAAAGTTAGATTATACAAAACAGTAAATAAAAAATAAATAAACTAAAAATTAAAAAACCTGTGGCCTATACTCGAGAATTTTTTTCCCCCTATAATCCCGTGTTAAAAGTTTAGGTGCGGCCTATATTCTCGCAAATACGGTATACATCTTCAGATTTATTGACGACAAACAAATGCACAAACTTAACTCACTTTCTTGAGGCAACCATTTTGTAGCAACCTCATTCAGTCATGATAGGAATATCAATAATGGAGGATAGGGAACAACTCAACCGTAAAGAGACTCGCTGAGCTTCTGACAGACACGAAAATAGATAGTCACATTCACATAACTTAAATTTTCGGCCATGGCCTTCGTCATGTCTGGCCACTCCAGCAACACAAGCTAGACTGTGTGTGAGGTGGGGAATGAAGGGGGAAGGATGCTGGGTAAAAGTGGGGATGGAAAGTTTTGCCATTGCATGATGGAATTTAAAGGTTCTGATAGGCGGGAATTTGAATTGCGGCAATGAATACAGTGAAGGGAAGGGGTTGGGAAGGATAAAAGGGTGGTGTAGAGGAGTATGGGGAGAGAGGGGGATTTTGAAATGATAAGAATAATAAGGAAGAATAAAAATAGGGGAAAAATAGAAAAAAAGGAAAAATAAAGTCCCCCCCTTTTTTTCCTATTTTGATTCCTCCCCCCCATTCCTTATTATTCTTATCATTTCAAATCCCTCCCTCCCTCTCTTCCCACACTTCGCTACACCTCCCCTTTATACTTTCCCGTCCCTTCCCTACACTGTATTCATTGCCACAATTCAAATTCCCACCTATCAGAGCCTTCAAATTCCATTATGCAATGTGGAACTTTCCATCCACACCTTTACCCAGCATCCTTCTCTTTCCATTCCCCACCTCACTCACAGTCTAGCTTGTGTTGCTGGGGTGGCCGGACATGATTGTTGTGTGTGTATAATTAACTGAGTGATTGTGTGATTGTATGTTTCTTTTTCTGACAAAGGCCATGGCCGAAAATTTAAGCTGTGGGAATACGATTATTTATTTTATTTTCATGTCTGTCACCAGTTCAGCGAGCCTCTTTACTGTTACCTATCCTCCATTATTGATATTCCTATTGGATTTCCATTGTTAAAATTTATTCCATCATGAGTTGCCAGAATGCAAGCCTAGGCCTAGGTGTGTTTGCATGTGAATATGTGAGAGTGTGTGTGTATTTGTTTACCTTCCTTTTTGTCCCCTAAGGTAAGTCCTTCCACTCCTGGGATTGGAATGGCTCCTTTTCCACTTCCTTAAAACCCATATCCTTCCCTTTCTCCTCTCCTTCCTTCCTCTTTTTCCCGAAGAAGCTGCCAGTGGTGGCGAAAGCTTGAATGTTTGTGTGTTTCTGTGTGTGTTTTATGTTTCTGTCGATGAGCTTGTACTTTAGGTAAGTCAAAAATCTTTATTTTATATACGAATATTGTAGACGAAAAATTCCTAGCAGGAAAGAAAAAAAAAAATATATATATATATATATATATATATATATATATATATATATATATATATATATATATATATATATATATATATATATATAAAAATAAAAATAGAAAAGAGATGACTTACCAAAAGGACCGGCTCGTCGAGAGAAACAAATAAAATCACACACAAACACACATACAAGCTTTCGCCACCACTGGCAGCTTCTTCAGGAAAAAGAGGAAAAAAGGGGAGGAAAAGGAAGGATATGGGTTTTAAGGAAGCTTTTCACAAATGTCTGTCTAGGTGTGCTTGCGTTTCGATATGTCTGAGTGTGTGTGTATTTGTTTACCTTCCTTTTTTTCCCCTAAGGTAAGTCCTTCCACTCCTGGGATTGGAATGACTCCTTTTCCACTTCCTTAAAACCCATATCCTTCCCTTTTCCTCCCCTTTTTTCCTCTTTTTCCTGAAGAAGCTGCCAGTGGTGGCGAAAGCTTGTATGTGTATTTGTGTGTGATTTTATTTGTTTCTCTCGACGAGCCGGTCCTTTTGGTAAGTCATCTCTTTTCTATTTTTATTTTTATTTATCCCACCGGGAAAGTTTCCCATATATATAACCCTAGCCAGCTTCATCCTAACCCACAACTTCTTCACTTTTGAGGGCCAGACATACCAACAACTAAAGGGAACAGCCGATGGCCCCCTCGTACGCAAACTTATTTATGGGACGCTTAGAGGAAGCCTTCCTGGATACCCCAGACTGTCAACCCAAAGTTTGGTATATATTCATTGATGACATCTTCATGATCTGGACTCACAGTGAAGAAGAAGTCCAGGATTTCCTCTCCAACCTCAACTCCTTTGGTCCCATCAAATTCACCTGGTCCTATTCCAAATCCCATGCCACTTTCCTCGATGTCGACCTCCATCTATCCAACGGCCAACTACACACATCCGTCCACATCAAACCTACCAATAAACAACAGTACCTGCATTATGACAGCTGCCATCCTTTCCACATCAAACGTTCCCTTCCCTACAGCTTAGGTCTTCGTGGCAAACGAGTCTGCTCCAGTCCTGAATCCCTGAACCAATACACCAATAACCTGATAACAGCCTTCACAGCCCGCAGCTATCCTCCTGATCTGGTACAGAAGCAAATTGCCAGAGCCACTTCCTCATCCCCCCAAATTCAGAACCTTCAACGGAACCCCAGAAGTGTCCCTCTTGTCACCGGATACTTTCCGGGACTGGAGCGGACTCTGAATGTGGCTCTCCAGCAAGGATACGACTTCCTTAAATCCTGCCCCGAAATGAGATCCATCCTTCATGACATCCTTCCCACTCCACCGAGAGTGTCTTTCCGCCGCCCACCTAACCTCCGTAACCTCCTAGTCCATCCATATGAAATCCCCAAACCACCTTCCCTACCCTCTGGCTCCTACCCTTGTAACCGCCCCCGTTGTAAAACCTGCCCTATGCACCCTTCCACCACCACTTACTCCAGTCCCGTAACCCGGAAGGTGTACACGATCAAGGGCAGAGCCACTTGCGATAGCACCCACGTGATTTACCAATTGACATGCCTGCACTGTGAAGCGTTCTATGTGGGAATGACCAGCAACAAACTGTCCATTCGCATGAACGGTCACAGGCAGACAGTGTTTGTTGGTAATGAGGATCACCCTGTGGCTAAACTCGCCTTGGTGCACGACCAGCACATCTTGGCACAGTGCTAAACCGTCCGGGTTATCTGGATACTTCCCACTGACACCAATCCTTCAGAACTCCGGAGATGGGAACTTGCCCTTCAGCATATTCTCTCTTCCCGTTGCCCACCTGGTCTCAACCTCCGCTAAATTCGAATTCCCACCCACCATCTTAACATCTTTGCATCGGTTCTCCTGGCAGTAGCAGTAGACACAGTATGGCAGCAGGTGACAGCAGAATCAGAGAACTGCAATGTGTTCGAAAAACAGTGTAACATTTCGACCTGGTTGCCAGAATAAGACCGAAGTGGAGTAGCAAGTGCTGACACCCACTGATGATGCCTTAAGAGAAAGGCGAAACGCGTATGGGTGATTTAAAAATATAAAAATAAAACCATTCGCAGTAGCAAAAGGCGTTTATTTTTAAAACCTTACAGTGAAATACAATTCAGCTGCTGCTCAAAATGGCCACTGCAAGCAACGTATTAGACTAGATTAGTGTATCGTAGAGACCATGAAGTAAATAAATAATGCTTTTCCTGCTCTATGATACTTTTATGTACCCTTGTCCGGTCAGTAAAAGTAACTGCACTCGTAAATCAAAGGTTTCACGACAAAATATTTGCGCTGTCACGCGATTGGCTAATGGCGACGTCTTATGATTCTCGCTATTCAGCATCTATTGCCAACATAATCACAGGAAGCCGCCGGGATAGTTAGTAAAATTTAACCCAGTAAAGCACGCAGTTAAGGGAGTAATTTTATTTAAATACTTTAATACTGGTGCAAAGTGAAACATCAAAACCTGTAAAATACAGCAAAAATGCCTTTTGTATAGTTATACAATATATCTATAGTCTAAAACAGGGACAGCGGGTTGCGTCGGCGGTGTTTTCATATCGCTAGTAGTTTGGCAACGAACATTTCGCGTAGCCAAAGGCATGTCTCTTTCACGTAAACATTGCGAGCGAGACACGATGGAATAAATTTATAGCGCTGAAATTTTGTGACTGAATGTTTGCGATTGTGTGTAAACTTTCTGCCATCCATATCAGTATTTTCGTTACATATTCAAGCCGCGGTGGAGTAGCCAAGCGGTCTAAAGCATCTTGGGGCGGAGCGCGCGGTTGCTCGCCGTGGAGGTGCGAATCCTCCCTGGGGCATGGGTGTGTGTGTTTGTCCTTAGGATAGTTTACCTAGGTTTAAGTAGTTTGTAAGCTACGGACTGATGACCACGCAGTTTGGTCCGATAGATTTACAAACATTTAAATTTAACATTTACATAAGCAAGATTTGGTTTGATATGAATGTGTCACTACTTTTGACACTACAAACTAATCCATTTACATTTACTCGTCCACATACGAAGCCACGAACAGAAATACACACATTAAGTAGCCGCCATTTCATCTGGATCTCTTCGCGCCAATGTCAACCACTTTCATTTTTTCTGGAGTCTTGACAGATGTATTGGTACAGTGCGGAACTAAGCAATATTTGTAGGTCATTATGCAAACGTTAACGCCCAAACACGAGGCCTCGGCCCAAATAATATATAGGTATTTATTTATCTTACGAGAGCAGCAGCAGCAGCGTGTTGTATGACGTCACAGGCATCACGTGACTCAAATGTAGCGTTTCAGCGGGCTTTCAAATTATTTGAATTTCATTTCTTTATTTTAACCACGAACCACAGACATTGCCGAGGTGGGGTGGCTTGCATGCCTCAACGATGCAGATAGCCGTACCGTAGATGCAACCACAGCGGAGGGGTATCTGTGGAGAGGCCAGACAAACGTGTGGTTCCTGAAGAGGGGCAGCAGCCTTTTCAGTAGTTACAGGGGCAACAGTCTGGATGATTGACTGAGCTGGCCTTGTAACATCAGCTAATGTGGCCTTGCCATGCAGTTACTGCGAACGGCTGAAAGCAAGGGGAAACTACAGCCGTTACTTTTCCCGAGGACATGCAGCTCTACTGTATGAAAATATGATGATGGCATCCTCTCGGGTAAAATATTCCGGAGGTAAAATAGTCGCCCATTCGGATCTCCGGGCGGGGACTACTCATAAGGATGTTGTCATCAGGAAAGACAATACTGGCATTCTACGGATCTGAGCGTGGAATGTTAGATCCCTTAATCTGGTAGGAAAATTAGAAAATTTAAAAAGGGAAATGGATAGGTTGAAGTTAGATATAGTGGGGATTAGTGAAGTTCGATGGCAGGAGGAACAGGATTTCTGGTCAGGTGAGTACAGGATAATAAATACAAAATCCGTTGGGGGTATCACAGGAGTAGGACTGATAATGAATAAGAAAATAGGAATGCGGGTAAACTACTATGAGCAGCACAGTGATCGGATTATCATTGTCAAGATAGATACGAAGCCAACACCGACAACAGTAGTACAGGTTTATATGCCAACTAGCTCTGCCGATGATGAGGAGATCGAAGAAATATATGAGGAGCTAAAGGAAATTATTCAGACAGTTAAGGGAGAGGAAAACTTAATTGTGATGGGAGACTGGAATTCGGTAGTAGGAAAAGGAAGAGAAGGAAAAATAGTAGGTGAATATGGACTGGGCAGAAGGAATGAAAGAGGAAGTCGCATGGTAGAATTTTGCACGGAACATGATTTAATCGTAACAAACACATGGTTTAAGAATCACAAAAGAAGGTTGTATACTTGGAAGAGACCAGGAGACACCGGAAGGTATCAGATAGATTTTATAATGGTAAAACATAGATTCCGGAACCAGGTGATAAACTGTAAAACGTACCCAGGTGCAGATATAGACTCTGACCATAACTTGTTAGTCATGAACTGTAGGCTGAAACTGAAAAAACTGCAGAAAGGTAGGAAAATAAGGAAATGGGACTTAGATAAATTGAAGGAAAGTGAAGTTCTGGAGAATTTCAGAGGGAGATTTAGGCATCAATGGACAGAAACAGGGGGAAATAAAACAGTAGAAGAGGAGTGGGTAGCATTGAGAGATGAAATAGTGAAGGCAGCAGAGGACAAAATAGGTAGAAAGGCAAGACCTACAAAAAATCCTTGGATATCACAGGAAATACTAAATTTAATTGATGATAGGAGAAAATATAAAAATGCAGTAAATGAAACAGGCAAAATGGAGTACAGACGACTAAAAAATTAGATTGACAGGAAGTGCAAAATGGCTAAGCAGGAGTGGCTAGAAGCCAAATGCAAATCTGTAGAAGAATGTATGAATAGGGGAAAAATAAATACAGCCTACAGAAAAATAAAAGAAACATTTGGAGATAAGAAAAACAGCTCTATGAATATAAAGGACTCTGATGGAAAACCAGTTCTCAGCAAAGAAGGGAAAGCTGAAAGGTGGAAAGAGTACATAGAGCAGCTCTACAAAGGAAATGAACTTAGAGACGATGATGTAGGAAGGGAAGAGGAAGTAGATCAAGATGACATAGGAGATACTATACTGAGAGATGAATTTGACAGAGCCCTGAAAGACCTAGGTCGGAACAAGGCTCCAGGAGTAGATGACATACCCTCAGAGCTACTAAAGTCTCTGGGAGAGCCAGCCATGACAAAACTATTTGAACTGGTGTGTAGGATGTATGAGACAGGCGAAATACCCTCAGACTTTAAGAAAAATGTAATAATCCCCATTCCAAAGAAATCAGGCGCAGACAGGTGTGAAAATCACAGAACCATCAGTTTGATAAGTCATGGCTGCAAAATTTTAACACGAATTTTCTACAGGAGAATGGAAAAGCTGGTAGAAGCTGACCTCGGGGAAGATCAGTTTGGATTCAGGAAGAACGTAGGAACCCGGGAGGCAATGCTCACTTTACGTCTTATCTTAGAAGATAGATTAAGGAAAGGCAAACCTACATTTTTAGCTTTTGTAGATTTAGAGAAAGCTTTTGACAATGTTGACTGGAATACACTCTTTCAAATTCTGAAGTCAGCAGGGGTAAAATACAGGGAAAGGAGAGTTATTTACAACTTGTACAAAAGCCAGACCGCAGTTATTAGACTTGAATGGCATGAAAGGGAAGCATCAGTTGGGAAGGGAGTAAGACAGGGTTGCAGCCTTTCTCCGATGTTATTCAATTTGTACATCGAGCAGGTGGTGAAGGAAAGCAAGGAAAAATTTGGAATAGGGATTAAAGTTCAGGGGGAAGAAATAAAAACATTGCGTTTTGCTGATGACATTGTAATTCTGTCCGAGACAGCAAAGGACCTGGAAGAGCAGTTGAGTGGATTGGACAGTGTGCTGAAGAGAGCGTATAATATGAACATTAACAAGAGCAAAACAAAAGTAATGGAATGCGGTCTTAGAAAATCAGGTGATGCTGAAGGAATTAGATTAGGTAACGAAACAATGAAGGTGGTAGATGAGTTTTGTTACTTGGGTAGTAAAATAACATGCGATGGTCGCAGTACAGAGGATATAAAGTGCAGAATGGCAATGGGAAGAAAAGCATTTTTGAAAAAGAGAAATTTGCTAACATCGAATATTAATTTAAGTGTAAGGAAGTCTTTTCTGAAGGCATTTGTGTGGAGTGTTGCCTTGTACGGGAGTGAAACATGGACGATAAGCAGTGCAGACAGGAAAAGGATAGAGGCTTTTGAAATCTGGTGCTACAGAAGAATGCTGAAGATTAGGTGGGTAGATCGCATAACTAATGAAGAGGTACTTAACAGAATGGGCGAGAAAAGTAATTTTTGGCATACCCTGACTAAAAGAAGGGATCGCTTGGTAGGACACATTCTTAGACATCGAGGAATCGTAAATTTAGCATTGGAGGGAAGTGTGTGGGGTAAAAATCGCAGAGGGAGACCAAGAGACGGGTATAGTAATCAGATTCAAGTGGATGTGGGTTGTCGTTCTTATGAGGAGATGAAAAGGCTTGCTCAGGATAGAGTAGGGTGGAGAGCTGCATCAAACCAGTCTCCGGACTTAAGACCATGGTAATATATATATATTTTAAAAAAAGTACTGAAATCCATGAGGTAAAAAAACATGTTCGGACCATAATATGACATAATTAACAATTTAAAACGATTTCCAAAAAACAGTCAAATACCCTATTGCTGAAGCATCTGCTTGACATTATTCAGAACAATTAAAAAGGTAACCTGTCACTTAGCAGAGTGATGAATATCACACTGCAATAAGGACAATATGTGCGGCTCTGCATAGGTTCAAGTTTTAGTCAGCTGCAGAGAACCTCGCAGTCTTTTGCATGGCAAAGGCAAAAGCAATCAAATTACACGAGAGTGCAAGAAGAGATCATAGTCATTAATCATTCCACAAAATGTACTGAAGTATGGTAGATCATCAGGAGGATATCTGTGAGAGGAGTAAGGTGCCCAGTGTCTGCCTATAATGGGGAATGCCACTCTCTAAACCAGCCCATGAGACTATGGTAGCCCCGACTATGGTAGCCTACTTCATCACTGTCTCTACAACTGTCAGTCATATGATGCTTTCCAATGCCACAGGTTTACCATGGATAGGTACAATTTGAACTTCAGGTCCACCACTGTTGAAAGGTACAACTACTGTCCCTTTTCCATATGGCAGCTAGATTTTGATGAGTTAAATTGCGATACATCTCAACAGGTACTCTATCCTATCATATTGCTTCTATTTGATTATGTAAACACCAGTCTAAAGCTCCACAGACTGCTGGAGTTGGGAACACTGGCACTGTTGAACTGGGTCATGTACAATGCTCTGTCTTTGGATTCTAAATTATTCAGGCCAGGCAATCTTTTTGTATGTCATTGTAGAGTGATGTTTCCAAAGATGTTATGATTCACCTCCCGAGTTACTATTTTTCCCAGCAGTGCTTCACATTATCTTGAGGTCACTGGAACAGATACGGTATGTTCATATCAAATGTTTCCACATTTGCTCCAATTCCTTTAGTGTGCTACAATCTTTACAGAACCTATATCCAGCTGAGAAGTTCTCACATTAGATACATAATGAACTGTACTTCCTCCAATGGTGGGGGAAGCAGGTATAATTCTGCTAGCTGCCAGGGCATACGGAACTCAGGGCAATTCAGAAACTGATTGGTCTGTCAAGAAGGCCTGCAGAGAACATGATGTGACACAGTGGCCTATTCCCTTCAGGATGTCATTTCTGTGTTGTGGAATGATTGGCAGTGATGGATAAGAAGTTGGCGCCGTGCAGCTAACTACCTGACCATATAATCCTCTGTTGGTCTCTCCGGCCTTCACATCACTATCTACAGTAAAACCCCATTTTTACATTCGCGGATTTTACGTTTTCCCGCCATTAACCCATTTTTTGTCAATCCCATCAAATTTCCTATGTCCACAATGTTAATTCGCCCCATTTTTGCATTAACATATTTACACTTTTCCCGCATTTTACGCTTTTTGAAACTTCATTTGTGAAGAAAAAAAATGAGGTAATTGACATAAATTGACACTGCCATGGCTGTCACCTTAAAGTATAGTGTTAATAAACTTTATGCAGCCAAGTTTCATGACACTTTGCATTTATTCAAATGTATATTTTGCGTGTCGCTTTTGTTTGCAGTACGCGCCTAGTTGACTTACAACACAGTGGCTGATGGGAATATAGTATTCCATTAGCCACCATGCCGATTATCAGCTATTAACCTTTACCTTACCATCAGAGAGAAGCTACAAATCACATTTTAAACACAAAATATTAATCTATAATCTGTTCTGTTTGTAAACAAACTGGTGTCTTTAACTCGGCCACCTTATAATTAACATGCCTCTTCGTTGAGGATAATCACCAAAAGTACTACACAAACTTTCATGTGTTTCCACAGGGAAATTGAGAATAGTTTGGAGAGTAACCTAGGCTTCATAAAATCAAAATCTGATCAGGGCAAGGAAAGATATCATAATTTGTAGTTTCTGGTGTATGCTATGCTTGAATTGCAGCATAGTATAGCAGAGATCCGATAGAGGCACTGTTACATCATAGTATACCAAATAACTAATAGATGGTGATGCTACGTTTTTTATCTTCATAACTAAGATTTAATACACTAAAACAAGGGCTACAATATTCCTTATGGTAGTGGTGTAGTGTATTGATGTTGGCAACGGCCGTTGAATTCTTTTCGAAAAATCAGTAACCAGTGAGGGGAATAATTCTTTGTGTTGATAATGAAATAAATAACTAAAGTGGTTCTGATCAGTAAATTAATGGTTCCCCTAAAGCAATTATTTTGTTGCCAACGTTAATATACTAAACCGTTGCCACTGCAAGTAAAATTTAACCCAGGTACGACACAATTTTTTTTTTTTTTTTTTTTTTTTTTTTTTTTTTTTTTTTTTTTACTACCTAGAGAGAGGCTTTAGTGCACCAAAGATCTAATAGACACCACTGCAGTATAATAAGTACAGCGTAGTACCGCAAGGAACCATACATCTGTCACAGAATTAAGCTCCGCAATCTTATCTCTACGAATTCCAACAAACATTGAACAGAGAGTTACTGATGTCACTTTGTGTATTAAAAACTTAACATTTATTTGATTCTTTCAGTAGGTTTCATTTATGTTTAAGACATAATGACATTCCTTCCTTCATGATTCAAAATGTTCAAATGTTTGTAAATCTATCGGACCAAACTACATGATCATCAGTCCGTAGCTTACAAACTACTTAAACCTAGATAAACTAACCTAAGGACAACACACACACACCTATGTCCCAGGGAGGATTCAAACCTCCATGGCGAGCAACCGCGTACCCCGCAGAGAGACGCTTTAGACCGCTCGGCTACTCTACCGCGACCCTTCATGATTATTGATCGTTTTCATTTATATAAGAATTCTTTGCAAAGACAATGCAATGTGTATAATTTGCTTCGACCATAGATACTGGTAGACGGGGCATGGCATTGTTTTTATGGCACCAACATCTCTGCAGCTAAACCATTGCTTTGCCAACAGTCACTTGGTAGTAAACAGCTGTGATACAGCTTTGCCTACAATAATGAAGGGCTTTTTGTGAAGGCAAGTAACATTAAATTTCAAGTGGAAGTATTATTAGTTAAAAATGATGGATGTTTTGAAAAATGTGGAGTTGTTAATTATATCTGGCTAAATTTTGCCAACAGTCATGTGTTCCTATGTTTGAACCACGCCATGTGTATAGCCGCTCTGCTGTTTGTCCGGTCTGTTACTATCTGTGGTCAAAGGTAATTTGTTTTGTGATTTTGGTGAGTTTAGGTACCATACATTTAGAAATGCCTAGAAAACATTTGAGTCTTTCTAAAATGGCACAGGTGGCTAAAAAGCAAAGGATTGGGCATGCACATTGCAGTTCTATGGTCAGAGACCAGAGTTATACAACCAGGTTATATAGAGGTCACTGTCACAATAGAGTAGAAATATCTATGGAGTAGGCATTGCATTCTGAACATCTTCTCAACATTAAGCTGGAATTACCACTTGATATTGAGACAAATCCATTCTTTCCACAAATTTATTTTCTCTTACGATTAGTTTGTACTACATTGTGTACAGCACTTAATTTTTATCCTACGGATGATAGGAAAATTATACAACCCATCCCAGTGCTGCATAAATAAAATGGGTTGGAAGCATTGTCAGGATGGAAGGCGGAGCGGTGAAGGTTTGTGGGTGCCCTAGGAAAGGGTGGCTGACTGGCAAATAAAAGATAGAGTTGAAGTTAATATTTGTTATATTCTGAAATACGGGATACATGGCGGGACTCGCCCTGGGAACGGATGCAATGAATGACTGCCAGTCTAAGCTAGCGGCTTTAAAAACGGAAAAGGTTATGGTAATGGTAATGGTTCACACAGTTGGTGGCTGATGCCGAACAGCCGTTAGCCGGGAGTGGACGGCATGTGGCCGTTCGCCCCGCACAGACGCTGAGCCTCTGGAGTGCTTCTGTTCTGTATGAGAATTCAAATTGAAGACAGCAAAGGAACTGATTCTAACACCTCTGAGTCCTGCAGTAGCACACGTGATCAAACATGGGTGTCTGCTATTGGCTCCACGGTAGCATGGAAACGTCAGTAGTTTCAGCGCGGACGCCAGAAGGGTGGCGTGATTTTAAAATCAGCATTCAATACTGGTTCTGTCCGGCTCTGTCCTGCAAAGTCGAAAGCCTTAGTCACGTTGTCAAGGCGTATGTCGCTGTGGAAGAACACTTGTGAAACTTAGGCGAAGTTTTGAAATGACATTTTTGAATTTTTTCCCTAACCTGTTTTAGACTGGCTGGTCATCCTGTACAGTTGGCTGCAAAGAAGCCCCACCTCCTTTTCGCAGAGCAGCCACATAACATGAAATACTATCTAAATAAATGTGTGACAGAAACAACAAGAAAATTGAAGCGTCGCTAAAAGGGCCATTTACACATAGTCATCCGTCTTAACCAAACGAAAATGGGCCAAGATAAAATCAGCGATTAGTAGATTCACGTAAATTTCCATCTTAATGTTGAGGACACAAAATCTATTCTGCGCATCTGAATGCTCACTCCAGAGATATTTCTGCTCTGTACCCACCACTAGAGATAATATACACACGCAACTGACAAACTCAACAGAAACCTCTCTGCTTTCATAATTGTTCGGTAGAATATTGTGATTAGAATTTGTAATTACTTACCTTTGGAGCAGACTACATTAAGATAGAGAAAGACATCTTCTTTTGCAGAAACAATTGTACTTAGAGTTATAATCCAACTTCTGAATATATAGTTCTATTACAATTTAAACATTGTGCTTTACAAAGTAATCACTGCAGGACATGTGGTAGCTGAAAGAGTGGCCGATTCTGTGCTTTACAAAGTAATCACTGCAGGATATGTATTAGCTGAAAGAGTGGCCGATTCTGCTAACACAGTCAAGACAGAAATACTATAAGGAATGTTCTATACAGACAATCCACTGACATCATTCCTTCAACGATTACCCAGACTTACTTTATCGCACATTGACGCCACCATGATGTCTTATTTAAACAGACATGAACTGCTCTGTTGATTAAATTACCAGACTTTCATCATTTGTCGAGTTTTTGATAATAGGAGAGATAAACAGTTTAGTATTACACCATAGAACCAATACATGGCGCTGTTATTATTATTATTATTATTATTACTATTTCTCATCTCAATAATATAGTGAGGACAGTTTACAACTCACCGCAAAGACGTGGCGACGAGCTGTGACAGGCACATACAAAAGACACACACATACAAAACATTCAGCTATCGGCCATGGCTTTCTTCAGAAAATAGAGCACTCACGCAATCACACAGGCACACAACACAGTCATACAACCATCACCTCCGACTGCCGCACTCGGAGGTGATGGTTGTATGACTGTGTTGTTTGCCTGTGTGATTGCGTGAGTGCTCTATTTTCTGAAGAAGGCCATGGCCGATAGCTGAATGTTTTGTATGTGTGTGTCTTTTGTATGTGCCTGTCACAGCTCGTCGCCACGTCTTTGCGGTGAGTTGTAAACTGTCCTCACTATATTATTAATTCCAACCTGGACTTTCCATTATTTCTCATCTCAACTATAGAAGTGTTTTCAGAAGTTTGTGCCAAACAGATGATTACACACCGCAGTCTTAACTTTATGAACACAATCTGATATTGAATTTACATTGTTCCAGAGTACGGACTTAAATTAATTTCAATTTTTTTAAGTATGAAAAACTTGATGAACATTCATCATTTTTGACAATGACATCTACTTAATTTTGACATCTTGGTTAGGAGAACTGAGTTTATTGACAGAGCAATCCAACAAGGATTCTGTTTTTGCTGATCTAGGTCCGGAACCCTAAAAAACTATGATATAGACAGGTCCCTCTTTAACAATCGTTGTGAAGCACAGGCATATAAGCTAATAATCAACAAATTATACTTCAAAAGAGATAGACTGGTTGGCGAGTACTTACCTTTGTGCTGTACTGCCCATAGTCATACATGGAAAGAAAAATATGACGAAAAATGGAAGAACAAACTTTCAGAACAGGGTTCCTTCATAAGGTGGAATAAAAAAGGAATGGGAACAGAAGGGGAAGGTAATTCATGACATAGGTCATGGATTTGAAGTTTTGGAAAAATATCCTAAGGCTCTGTCAAATGCACTGCTGTGTTCATGTAATGAATCTGGTACTTCAACAATCATTAGAACTTTCGTAAACTGCATTTATTTTAGGCACTAAAGATAACATTCAGTAGTGAAGTAACAGCTCTTCTTTTTTAATAAATAAATAATAATACAACATGAATAACTGAATTCGAAGAAAATACAAAGAATAGTCTAAAAAAAAAAAAAAAAAGAGTAAACAAGATTGTTCATACACTTGTCACCACAAAATAACATTGCCCCCCCCCCTACCCCCACCAGTTGAGCAAAGCTCCAGGAATGTAGGGATATTTATATTTCACTCATCAACCAGCTGTTGTGTGTACTGAGGGCATTGCCAGAACCTTTCCAGTCTCCAGAGCAGCCTTCCTATTATGGTGTGATATGGTATCATCTGTGTCCAGTAGTGTGGAAGGTGACACTTCATGTTCAGCGTGTACCTCTTCATTAGTAGATCACACATGTGCACATTTGATCCACTCCAACAATACCTCTTGGCCTTTGCCATTTTGATCTCTATGCATGGTATGCTCATCCAGGGAGAGGACTCTGTAGGGCCCAGAATATGGGGCTTGCAGTGGTAACTTGACAGTGTCTGTCTGTAGCATCATTTGTGCACATGACCACAGATCTTTGTGCATGGACATTGTTACTGCCCCATGTCGAGACAGCAGCTGGGTAAAGTCTGGCCATATGGTCGTGCAACATCTGTACTATATATGGCAATTCAATCTGTCATGGCCCTCTTTGATCGGCAAAAAATCTGAAGGCAGTTGATCATGGTAAACCAATTCTGTGGTGGATGCCCCTATATCCTCTTTTAATGTTGTACAAAGACCCACAAAACCATTGAGCATGGCACATTAATACAGCTTTTAACATTGGTTGCCACCATTCCACCATTCTGTTGCTTGCTGGGTGGTATGCTGTTGTATGGTAATGATGGAAACCACAGAGGTTGGCCATTTCTGAGAACAATGTCGATTCAATTTGATGCCCTTGGTCAGTGGTGATGTATAAAGGGTAGCCAAAATGTGTGATTCATACTAAAAGGAATATTCTTACCCCATTCCTGCAGAAATGTCTGATAATGGAATCGCCTTTACCCATATGGTGAAGCAATACACTGCATTCAGAAGGTAATTAATGATATTCTTTTTGACAAGGAAAGTCCCACAATGTCCAGATGCACATGCATAAAATGTTGTGTCGTAAGTGGGAAGTCTCCTACCACTTTATACTCATGTCATCCAACCTTGTCCGCTGGACAGTCTAAGCATCCTTTTTCCCTGCTTCTGCAGCCCTAATTTTGTTTTACATTGTGCCCACACAAGTCTGTTTGTCATCAGTCTGAAGGTAGTGTTTATTTCTGGGTGAGCTAACCTCAAGTAATTGCCATCATAATATCTCCACTATTAAAGATCTTGGTTTTTCTTGTGATACATCTCTTCACACTCAGAGGGAATGTTCATCAGAAGGTTGCATTTGTTGCAGATGCAGCCCAGATTTACTTTCACAATGAAATTCGGTGAGTAGTTAGTCTGTCTCTTGTGCAGCAGCTACCTCCTTATAGCCAGTTGCCTGAGACAGGCAAGAAAGCTAATCTGCCATGATGTTCTCAGCTCCTTTTATATGCAGTAGGTGTGTCATGAAGTGGGTTATGAATTTATGTTGCCTAAACTGGCGTGGTGAACAGCTGTCTTCATTACTAGTGAAAGCAAAAGTAATTGGCTTGCGATCTGTGAAAAGATGTAGATGTAGAAGTGTAAATGGTCTGGCTTCTACTTGAGGGTAGAAATCTCATAGAGCTTTCTAAATGGGCAGTAATTCTTTATCTTAATAGCTCCATTTAACTTATGATAATATAAGTTTGAGAGAAGCAGCCCAGGGACTGCCAGTGCCCATTGACATCCTGGTGTTGATCTGTGCCTAAGGTTTGTTGGCTAAGAATTGCCAGTGACTTGAAGAACTCTTAAGAAAAGTGCTTAGGCTCGAACAAACGGAAATACACCAAAATTGTATGATAGATAATGTAATGGTCCCTTATTGCACAAGTGATACTCCCGCATCTGCAAAACTCTGCAGTCACCTATTAGAGGCCTCTGCGTGTGCCATGCCGCATTGCATGGTGTAGTGTGCCTCTGACGTTGCGCTTTGTGACGTTATTTGTGTAGTGAAGCATCAGATGGGTCGGCGATTGGTAATCAATCCTGATAATGTATTGCAATTGGTTGAGATGAAATTCTGAAGAGCCCTTCTTGGTGAATACGGTGTTGGTGTAGAAGAAGAATCATTCACATGTTTTCTGGTATCTATTATAGTGCAGAAATATGAGCATAGATTAGAAACACTATAATAGGTAACATGCAAATGATTCATCTTCTACACCAATACCATCTACACAGAGAAGGTTTCTTCGTAACTTCACGTCAACCAGTCAGACTATATTAGCAGTATTGATTACCAATCGCCGACCCATTCGACACTTCACCACACAAATAATGTCACAAAACAGAATTTCAGAGGCACACTGCACCGTCACTACTTGCGTACCGGCAGGTCAAAGTGCAATGCGGCATGGCACACACAGAGGCCTCTAATGGGCGACTGCAAAGTTTTGCAGATGCGGGAGTATCACTAGTGCAATAAGAGACCTTTACATTATCTATCATACGAGTTTGGTGTATTTCTGTTTGTTCAAGCCTAAGTACTTTCCTTGTCAGTGTGCCATCATGATTGCCTGATGCAAACATGCTGTGATCTTTCTTTAATTGATAAAATTATGTTTAAAGCGCATGATAGGTCTAAGCATAAATAAAAGAAGCAACAATGTAACACAGACATTAGCTCTTTTTTCTGCCATCAACATGTCTGTTGTCCACTGTAAAGATCATTTCCCCACTGCACCCTTGCCGGCTAGTGCTGATGTCAAAGTTGCTTGTATTGCCACCACATTACTTAGATGTTTTCTATAGAAATTAACTTCTCAAAGAAACCAGCATAGCTGATGATAATCGATGGAGTGAGTCATCACTGTGATAAGGTTAATCTTACCTAGCAGTAGCCTAATCCCATTGGCTGTCAGTGAATAGCCCAAGAACACCACTTGACATCATGGAAGTACACGCTTTGTTTCATTTATTGAAATGCCACCTACATCAATGTGTTGGTAAACATTCTTCAAATGCAATTCATGTAATTCCTCTGACATGGAAAACACCAGGATGTCATCAAGGTGTGCGATATAGTATGGTAAACCTTATAGTAGTTCATTGATAAACCACTACCAAGTGTGTGCCACATTTTGGCCCACTTTAGATTATGGTGGTAACACTAAAAGTGAGCCTTTGCTGTCGCCTTTTGACATCTAGAAATTTAAATGAAAATAACTACTTAACCATTCATCTGTCATGGAACTTGAATACATGAATTTGTAGAGGAGAAAATTCTCTACAACTTTGCTGTCATTTATTTTTATTATTATTATTATCATATCTCGCATTGTTACAGAGCTATTTGTAAAAATAACGGCGATTTTAAGATGTCTGTCCTTAACATGTTTCCACTTTTTAAACAATTTTAACCAATCAGCACCAAATTTTACAGACATAATTGTTGGCCACCAGAGACCAGAACCTTCTATTTTCAAATACTGTGGACAAAAAATACATTAGTAACACTAAAAAAAGCCATTTGTAATGTAATTGTAATCAAACCGTTCATCTCATACAGAAACTGAATAGCCAAATTTGTAGAGGTGAAAATTCTCAACAACTTTCCTCTCTTATGCTTTTTTCACAACTCTCGCCATTACAGAGGTATTTGTAAAAATAATGGCAATTTGACACCCCTCTTGATTTTATGTAAGCGAGGCATTAGGAACTGTCATGTGACATTCCTCACCCAGAACTCTCTCTGACATATGCCATCTTGCTTCCTATAAAATGATTTCCAGTCCATGGTGTACAGCACTCAGTGAGAATAAATATTCCTTGCTTCCTGTATTTTATGCTTTTCTTATTATAACTTACATGTTGTCATTTCAAAGCAAGGCACACTGAAGAATTGACAAAAACACGTCGTTCTTCGTACGATAAATGGTAATCTAGTGACAAAAATGCCATATTAGCATTGGTTAACAACTGCCATCAACTTTAATAGAAATAAGGCACTTTTTCTTGTTTATTTGCCGTCCTGTAGTGCGCAGCACTTTAGTTCGTAAATGCAATACTTGTGGTTGGTGGTTTGAAAGCCGCCACTACCAATTTTTCGCATTTTTTAATGAAAGAGTTTTGGGCACTCTTCTTAATTAAATAGAGCTATGTTCTGCAATATTTAGAGTTGTGCATATGTTAGAATGCTCCTTCTAAAATGCTTGTTTGTTCTATTTCGTGAACATACTGTGAAATACGTAACAATGAATTGAATAATGGTCTTCTGAAACATATGCACGTAAACTGGGAGGATACTGTAATAATGAATATTCTGAACAACGTGCTGATACTAGTTGTTTCATATACAAAAGAAGTCCTAGATTTCTGTAGCAACTGTCATTCCTTAATGAAATGGAAGGAAGTATACATTGCAACAAATTACATTGTTCATTTTTTTTTCTCTAAGCAGTTATTCACTATTTAAGGAATATATTGAAAGTTATTAATTAGAATTAATGCATCTACTAAGATGTTTATCTTTGACATGGTTGCTATGGACGCTTTTAACGTAGATTGTATTACCTTTTCTGTAGTTCAGATATGACTTTGTTCGTGTTACTCTGTTCTGCGCTAAAATAAAGAGCAAATATTCTGTTTCAAACTGTGATTACATTTTCTTTTACAGCTAAAATAACAAACAAAATAAGTGTGGTAATACTGAAATATACATATAAATCTAGTACTTATTCTATATACAAAGTTACTACTATCATTACGTCATTTACAACAGTCATTATAACAGTATCTCCCCAGTTTATGTACATGTTATAAAAGGTTTCGACCAACTTCTTTGCTTTTTGCGAGTGTCTGTCTAGGTGTGTTTGCGTTTCGATATGTCTGAGTATGTGTGTGTATTTGTTTACCTTCCTTTTTTTCCCCCTAAGGTAAGTCCTTCCACTCCTGGGATTGGAATGACTCCTTTTCCACTTCCTTGAAACCCATATCCTTCCCTTTCTCCTCCCCTTTTTTCCTCTTTTTCCTGAAGAAGCTGCCAGTAGTGGCGAAAGCTTGTATGTGTGTTTGTGTGTGATTTTATTTTTTCTATCGACGAGCCGGTCCTTTTGGTAAGTCATCTCTTTTCTATTTTTTATTTTTATAAAAGGTTTATGTTTACAATTTGTTCGTAAGTATTTCATTGCATGTTCTCGAAACAGAACAAATGCACTCTTCAGAGAAAGTGCTGTTACCTTTGAACAACTCGGAATCTTGAAGAATACAGTTGTGTTCAGTTAACAAGAATGTGCCAGAACCTTTTAGGAAGCAACAGGGGAATAAAATTGTCAGTGATTTTTTGTTTTTTTTTCCTCGGTTGTTTGTTCATGTTTGTTGAGAATTTTGCTCCGTTTTTTTATTATAGATGGTGTCGAACCCTTTTTTTTTTTTTTTTTTTTTTTTCGGTTTGATTAGTACTTTGTGGGCATTGGTTTGTTTTGTCCTATTTTGATCATTTCATCGTTATCTCAGTTTTTTCGTTACAGAGGGCACTGAGCTAACATGCCGGCAACCCTCTGACCTAGCGCACTGAGACACCGCGCCCTATCAAGTTTCGAATCACTGTCTTACATGTTCATACATCACAAACTAATTTGTCACCCATTCGCTACGGCGAACAGCTGCGAGAGTAATCCGTAATTCTCGTACCATCTATGGCAGGTGTTAACTACTAACATGGCATTTTTAGATATTAGATTATAATTTATTGTCCTAAGAATGACGTGTTTCTAATAATTTGCAGTGTGCTATTGCTTTGAAATGACAAGGCTTTATCTATAATAAGAAAAGCATCAAATACAGAAAGCAAGATGGCGTATGCAAAAGAGAGCTTCAGGTGAGGGATGTGACATGACTGATTTCTGAACGCCAAATGTACATTGTGTTCCATCCAGTCTATGGTCATTCGTCCGAACGCCAAATGTTCGCTATGTTCTTTCCAGCAGTCTATAGTCATTTATAACTAGTACTGGCAAAGAAAATGAACATTGATCAAACTTCCAATGTGGCAGAATTATTAAAAAATAGTTTAAATAGGAAAAAGTTTAAAAAAGAGTATGTTTGTCAAAGCTAAAGTCAAATATCAAATAATTTTGGCCGTTTGTTAAAATACAGTCAAAAAGAATATTACATGTTGGGTGCATAGATAGTCAATAGTAGAGTCTTGATTAGGGTTGTGTCCAAGTGGTTCGGACGAATCTATTCTTCGTCGAATCTAGCACCACTGGCTTCGGATTTGAGATTCCGTGCATAATTGGCCAAATACTACCAAATCCTGAATCCAAAGTATTATCTGCAAACCTTTAGTTATGAATGTTGTAGTTTCTTTTGCATAACTGTGCACTTTCGTTTGCGTTATTTTTTTATTTTCCATAGATCCGCTGAAATACAATGTAAAATGTAATGACCTCACTTTGAATAGTTCTGATAAATAGTGCTAGGAGCCGCCACAAGTGACTTTTCCTGTCTGGCGCTAAAACTTTTGCATTCGTAAAAATAAAAAAAAAGAAGGCGAGTCTAATTTCCTTTTTATTTTCGACTAATGAATTTTAATACAGCATCCAATGAAGGAAATAGAACTTTAGTATTGCTCAACTTCAAATGTAGCAGCCTTTCAATATAAGTAGCAACAAAAATAAATTTCCTCACATAAATACCAACAATACATAAGGGTTTAGCATTCTTACAAGAGTTGCCTCATTCTGATTTCACATATTGTTTCTTCAAATTTTGTGAAGTGCTAGGGTTTGTGAACTGTAATGAAGCACTAGGATTCCAAGAAGAAAGTTATTTATTTTGTGGAGAAAAAAAAGGTCTAATTGTGTGCCATCCAGGCGGGATGATGTCCATTCAGCAACCACTTGACATCTGTTTCAATAAAATGTGTAAGGTAAAGCTTAAACACATGAACACCTACTGCCTTTCGAAAAGTGACAGACAGCTGACACCAACAGAGTGTGTAAAACGTGGAAGTGTGCCACTGGAATGATGATACATGGCATTGGGTTCCAAATCAGATTGCGTAACAGTCATTTAAAATTGTTCAATGACGAATGCATTAGATTGTATGAGGGATGATGCTCTGTAGTACGAAGGTATTGTGACTGAGAATTATCGTACCAGTATCTAATTGCTATTATAAACATTTCGTAAAATTTGTATTATAAGTCTAATAAAATTGTTTTATATTACTGCATTTAGTTTCATACAATAACCATACACTTGAAGTTTTATCTTAAAGCTACTATGTAAAGCCGACTGTCAAGCCTGTGTTGTGTCAATGTGCCTGATGCTACAACCACTGCCTTCATGACTGCCATTTAAGTGTCTTTCTATTAGAGGCAAGGGATTGTTTCTGTGAATCATAATTCGTAAATTCCACACTCTCTTCACCATAAGAATAATACAAATGTAAACACTACGCCATGTAATCTTTCGTGTTAGCTGTTACCACATTTAAATTCCGTCTGCCTAACAAACCCAAAAAACAAGGGAGAATATACGTATCACATTAATGTTTACATTTGTATTATTCTTATGCTGAACAGGAATAGTTAGAAATGAAGCATGGCAACTGACTTCTAATACTGATTTTCAAATCTTCTACGAATAAAAATTCTGTGCAGACAAGTTACGTGATCTTAACTGTTTGAAGGAATAAAAAAATTTACAAAATATCCTTGCTTAACCCTCCGGAATGCGCAATCAGCACATTAAGTACTTTTCACAGTTCTAAAATGTCTTCGTGGCCATAAAAAGTACACATACGTCAAATAAATGTGGATTTCTCTGTGTCTGAATGTCCTGTCTGTCACTCATGGTGGAATGCCTGATATGTCAGTAGAAGTGCAGCAGTCGGAGGTGATAGTTGTATGACTGTGTTGTGTGATTGCGTGAGTGTTCTATTTTCTGAAGAAGGCCATGGCCAATATCTGAATGTGTTGTATGTGTGTGTTTTTTGTATGTGCCTGTCGCAGCTCGTTGCCACGTCTTTGTGGTGAGTTGTAAACTGTCCTCACTGTATTATCAATATTATTTAACATTTACACATCCTTTTTTTTTTTTTTTTTAAGAATCTATTTTTTTTTAACTTCCAAAATACAGTAGCTACTCATCTTTTCAGGTTTTATTTATTATTTAGGACTCTTCACCTCTGAAAAAAGAAAAAATATGTAATCCGTCCATTCTAGGACTTCATTCTACAATTATTTTTTATTTCATTAAAATGAAACAGTTTGTAATAGAGTGAAGAAAGTTTCTTATTACCTTTTAGAGCATCTAAACAACATATATATCAAAATTTTATCTGCAAATTGCTCTTAATGGTAGGAGGTATTAAAAAATCCGTAAGATTTAAAATAAAAATGTAAATGAAATTTAAATTTCTTAAACTTTACTGTTAATATTGTTATTTGGGATCCACTCCAGAAGGCTCTATCTTCATCGCTGGCTGTGATAGAGTAGTAATTCTTTTCAAATACATGTAATTGAGTTGACAGATTGTTTGGGTTCAAGATTCGGAAGATTCTATTGGGGTGCGGGATTTGGCTCATGTTTTATTTAAGATTCGATATTCGGATTCGATTCGGTAATATTGGGGTTCATTCCATCCCTAGTTAAGATCATCTTGCCCATAATGTTTAATTACTTTCATTTTTATTATTTTTGTCCAAAAGGTTTCCAAAAAATCATAAAACTATAAGCAAATCTAAAGTGGGCCATAAAACACATCTGTGCTATTTTTTCAGATCAAACAGCATACAAATAAACTGAATAGTGATGTGACAGCCGTCTTTGAGATAATAGCCGGTGTGCAGGTATCTGGTGATATGCCTTCCAACAATCAATTACAATAAAAATTATTGTGAACGCCAGTGCATTCATAAAATCCTTAATAATTAGCAGTGGATAATGGTCAAGAGTGGTACAGGTATTGAGTGCCTGGTAGTATCTACATGGTCTGCAGTTCCTATCTTTCTTTCTTACTAGATGGACTAGCAAGATCCATGGGCTGTCAGATCTACAGATGACTCCCAAGAGTAATAGCTCTTCGAATTCTGCCTTTGCTGCAGCGAAATAATCAGGAGCTAAACATTGTGGGTGCTGAAAATTGGTTGACCGGATGTAGTCCTGATGTGATGGACCATGTTGTGCTTCACTGTCTGCTGCACACACAGCATGGATTCAAACGTAAGCTGAGAACCTCATCCTAGGGCGCCTTTAATACACTGTGTACCCCAGCGCATGCTCAACTAGCCAATAGCTACTTCAAATGCGTAATTAAACGACAAAATTGCACCCAAGATTCCATACAACATCTCAGCAATCACTAATGTCCATGGTAAATATTCTGGTTTGTTCCTGTGAGCTTAGATTGAGATGGAGAACGCTTTACATCACAATTTCTGATAGGCAATGCTCAGATGTCTGAACCTGAATCTATTAGGTAAATGCAGCTGGATTTAATATCTGTGACAAAAAGCTGGTGCTTGAACTCATGAATGGTGATGCCTATTGCTGGCCACTGTTGCCATTTGGCTGATAGCAGGATGATATGCATTGCGTCACCTTGTCTCACAGTGGTATGATCAGGTATGCTCTCTAGTAGGGATGGGTCGACCCCAACTTTACCGAATAAAATCCAAATACCGAATCTTAAATAAAACGTGTCGAATTCTGAACCCAAATTGAATCTTCTGAATCTTGAACCAAAATAATATGTCAACTCAAGTACATGTATTTAAAAAATACTCAACGTACTACTCTATCCAGCCAGTGATGAAGATAAAGCCTTCTGGGATGGATCCCAAATGAAAATATTACACTAAAATTTCATTTAGATTTTTATTCGAATTCTTAAGGACATTTTAATACCTCCCTCCCCTTAAAAGAAATTTGTATGAAACATTTTGAGATATATGTTGTTTGGATGCTCCAAAAGATAATAAGAAACTTTCTTCACTCTGTTACGAACTATTTCACATTTTGATGAAATAAAAAATAATTGTATAATGAAGTTCTAGAAAGGAAAGAGAATGTGACTCAAATTTCAAGGAGGAAGACGTTGTAGGCCGCACTTCAAAATCTAAACAAAGTTGGTTCATTCTAACATGAGATACAAATCAGATACAATGGATGAAGATAGTACAGTTCCTGCCATAATCTTAGCAGTCAAGCTTAATTCACGGAAACTCATGTCCTGTGAGGTCTTTTGTTTTCTCTTTAAATTGTTGTCCTTCTGCCAATGCCTTCTGCAGGTTCTATAACGACTTTCTTTCCCAAGTTCCGCATTTATTCAACGTGTGTGTACTTGTTATTGCCACAAAAACATTCTGGAGGGTTAATCAAGGGCATTTTGTAGATTTATTTATTCTTTCATTATTTTCCAAAAGAGATAGATTGACTGGCCAGTACTTACCCTTTTCCTGTACCGCCGATAGTTACACACACAGAAAAGGAGGAAAATAACAAGCTTTCGAAACTGTGTCCCTTCTTCAGGCGGAGAGAAGGGAGAAACAGAAGAAAAAAGTAATGGGAAAGGAATGGAAAGGTAATTCACGACCTAGATCATGAGGATGGTGTTACAGGATTCAATCCTCTCAAAAATTAGGTCACACATTGAAAACCATACTTCAGGTTTACCACAAATAAATTGTAGTAGGCATACTTTCATCTTACTACTGTTATACACAAAACAGTTGTTGCTTGATGCCACAGAAAAAATTCGGTGCAGCATTTTCATTGTACTCAACACAGCCTAATTTTCACTCATAGTACTCTGTGTTTCGCACAGGGGTGTTGATTTTGCAGTAGATTATACTGAGCTGTGTTTCATTAGCTCGTCTACAACTGAATTCAAAATTTGGAGCCACCACTTTAGCAAATTGCAGCTTATTTCAACCACTAAAGATCAAATGTAGTAGTGAGGTAATAGCTTCTTATTTTCTTAGCTTCAAACAACACAAATGATGCAATTCTAAAAAAAAAAAAAAAATTACAAAGAATAGTCTAAATAAAACAAAGAGTAAATAAGATTTTGCGTATGCTTGTCATCACAGAATAACATTGCTCTTCAGTATGCATTTACAGATGTTCTTCTGGTGACTCCCTCAGAATGTAAAAAGCCTCATAGTTTAGACACACACACACACACACACACTGTCTTATTCTTCTAATTGATTACAAGATCTTTCAACATTCAATTCAAATACCTGATGGAATTTTTCCTCTGGACTTCTTCATATAGTCTGTGAGAACAAAGAATCATTCATAATCTTCTTTGTGTACATTCAAGAAAGTTGAAACTTCAATCATGTTTTGCAGACTGCATATGGGTTTTGTAGCTTCCTGAAAGATTTCCAGAACAAATTTCTAATAAAGCTTTTACCCGACTTACATTCCCATTGCTATATTTCGTTTCGCATACTTCAGCCCAAAAACATTGTAATTTTGTATTTCAGTATATATATAAAAATAATAATAATAATACAGAATTTCAAAAGCAGCTGCTAAAGAAAACAGAGAATTTCAAAGTAATAAAGCAATGTGGTCTTCTGTACATGGTACTGTCAAAAACAAAGAGGTGATGCAAAACAGAAGAAGAAGATTAAGAAAATAGGAACATTGAAGCCAAATTATTTCAGGCAAATTTATTATGAAATTATTGATAACATCAGCAATCAGTTAACAATTACATTTGCAGCATTTTAATTTGATAAAATTGCTCCTTTTTTAAGAGAGAAGTTTCTTATGTACAGAATAACTCTACGGATGGTTGGGACAAAACAACTGTTCAGATTGTACATTATCTACTGGAAATGAATGGAATTGATAGATTTATAGAAAGATACAAATTATCCTTGTTGGTCCCAACAATTCCTTCCAATTTGGCATCTGTTGATAGGTCATTGTCATCGCTTAAGAGAATAATACCACTCTACTCAAACACAGAACCAGATGCCTAAAGCCAACACTAACCACAGAGATTGACACACTCACAATACTAAAGTAGATGCACTGCCTTGGAGCACATGAAAAATGTTCATTTATGTCAAATTATTGTCTTTACAAATTCAGCAACGGTCCTTGTATTGAAAAGTTGGGTTACAGCTTAATATGGAAGCCAAGTGCCCAGCTGCTCTTCATTATAATCATTTCTCTTAGCTGTCACTGTGGGGAAGAATACAACATGGAGCAGTGGCCACGTGCATGTTCATTACCTACGCCTTATTGCACCCATGACAAAGCTGCTGGAGTTTCCTCGCCTTGCAGTCTTCAAATGAACTAGGTGAAAACAATATCTCATAAGTAGGCTTGTTAATAGAGCCAAGAATACACATGTTCGAAACAGCTTCAGAGCTATGTCATCATTTCATATAAATAAGTCTGTATGTTTCTTATAGTCATCTTTTTATAAATAATAATTTTTTCACCTATTTACAATTCTCATTTAACCCTAGCATTACCAACTTATTTTTTGTTACATGTAATACCAACGGTAGGCCTCAAAGGCCCATAAAGAATATAACAATTTATTTTATCATAAATCAGATTTATTTACTTCTGATACCTCTAACAAAATCAAAAATGCTTAGACATTATTTTTGTGTACTGGATAATAAAAGATCTAATTATAATAGAAATAAAATGAACAAATCATGAAATTCAGTTTGTATACTTTTTTCCCCAGTAACGTTCAAAATAGTGTTATCTTATAAAAATAGAAAATAAATAAATAAACTTTTTTAATTAAATACACTACATGTAGTAAACTGAATTTACTGTCTCATTCTGATACACATTTTTCACGCAGCACTGTCCTCTTGCAGTGTTTTCCACAGACGTGTTTGTGGTATTGAGAGCCGGTAAGTAACAGTTGATTGTCCCAGCTTGTTGTACTTGATCTTTATTAGATGCAGCTTCTTGGCAGCAAAGGTGGAACCAATGGTGTAACTATGGGGTGGGGGGATGAGGGAGATGAACCTTCCTACCCAGAAACCTAAAAGAAAAAATTTGTATAACAGCAATCTGGTAAAGGTAAAGATTGGAAACTTGGGGTGTTTAACATAAGCTTTCATTGGATGGGAGTGAATTAGTTTCTTCAACGGGAGTGGTAGATGGTAGTCTGTCTGGAAACTGGTGACCGAGCAAACACGTCCCCACTGTTCCCACCGAGACACGGTGACAGTTCCTGTGCACTGCCTGGGGCGGATTCCTGGAGAGGCCCACTTCCTCCACCAAGTGTCCTGCTCGGTCTCCAGTTTACAGACAGACTATAACCAGAGTGTGATGCGAGGCGTACGGCGTACGGCGCGCAGCAAACAGCCGAGTGCAGTGGGGCGGGGAGTGGGCAGATCACTCAATGACTTCAGAAGGCGTGACGACTGTGGCCAGCTGACAATGAAACATGTAGCGTTCAGCACCGATCAAACAATGGAGTCAGACACATTGTTTCTTGAAAGGACATGACTCACCTCCCGCTCGAGAAACACAGACATGTTTGCGGTGTCCGTGTACGCTCCGCTCTACGCTACTACCGCCCGCTGCAAGCGCCGCTCCAAACGCCTGCCGCCAGGACACCTCCGTAGCGTCAAATGGGTTTGTGTTGCAAGCTGCACGCCCAGCTGCACTCACGCCACATTGTCACTGTTAGCTCACCCAATAACAAAACATCAAACATAGAAACTTACTATAGATTAAATGTTTTTATCCCATTTTTTGATTTTTTTTATCAACCAGCTGAATGAGAGATTTGCAAAACATGAGTTTGTGTTTCAGGGTTTTCACTGTTTATTTGAGTCTGTTAGTTGCAAAGAGAAGTTGTACAATTTAATCAGGTTCTACTGTGAGGACATGGTGTCACCACCAGGCGACATATTTATCGAACTAAAGTTATGGCACAATGAAGTTCAGAGACAAGGGTTGGCGCTGACAAAGGTTTTCAAGTCCGCAACTAAGGCACTTGACTGTTGCGATATAACATTGTATCCAAATATTTACAGACTGTTAAATATACTATGCACTTTCCCTGTAACTACATGCACTCCAGAATGAACATTTTCAACTTTAAAAATAGTCAAGACATACCTCATACATACAACTGGCCGGTTAGAAACAGTCAGTCAAATAAGTTGTACACACTTAATACTGCCAGTAAAAAGAACCAACCTATTTTATCTGTGTTGTTACACTGTTACAGGCTAGATTAAATGGGCTGGCTTTACTGAGTGTTCATCGAGAAGTCGACATTTCTGCGGATGAAGTTATCGATTACATGGCCAAAAAGCCAAGTTTGTCCTGTAACTTGTTATGGTACATCACCTTCATTTTCATACAAATAAGTTATAAAGCAAAATTTCAAGTATTATTATTCTTCATTATTTTACCTTAATTATTAGAAAGACAGGGTCTACTAATCTACTACGTTTGTTTTATTCTAAAAACAATAAATATGCTTTCGAGTAACATAATTTTCTAAAACAACTGTATTAAAAAGTTTGTTTTAATTTGACTAAAAGTTTGCTCGTCAAGCAGATCTACCCCCCTCTCCCCCCCCAAAACCCAAGTCCTAGTTACGCCACTGGGTTGGACCGTCCACGTGTTCCTTCCTCTGCTGTTGAGGGTGGTGCTTCTATAGAGCTGCTGAGCTTCTGTTGTGTGATGCTTTCCATTGCCATTATTACTGGCTTCTGAAGCCCACAGAAATTTTGGGCCCATTTATCTACATGAGGTCTTATCAATACAAGACCTAAGTTACTGATAAAAACTCATCTGCAGTTTAGCAAATTGTTTTTCCAATTCTGAAAGTTGAAGAGGAATATTGAATACACATTTATTGCTGCTTTGTCAATGAGTGTGTAGAAGAGGGACAAGGCCCATCTTGTTCCTCTCTTTGTGCTGTAATGTCTTGCCTTCTGGTCTGTGCTGTCCACGTCTCCCTTTGTAGAATTATAAAAAATATTTATGTTAGTCCTTTTCTGAATCTTCATAAGTTGAAAGCATCAACAGCAGTCACCACACAAGAGTAATTGGTGGCCTCTATGTCTGAGGATCAGTATAAGCAAAGATGGATGAGTGTACACTGTGGCCAGTTGTAGTCTTCAGCTCTTCAGGTATGTGTCGTCCGTTCGACTGCAGAGTGCCAACAAGAGAGAGGTGAAATTCATTCCTTAGTCTCAGTAAGCTCCACTGAAGTGTATTACTGATCCGTGGTAACATTACGGCCTGATTTCTTAATTGTTTTTATCAGTCTCTTTACAATTTCCATCAGTCCATTGGGGTGCAGTGCATTTCCAGACTTGACTTGACTGTAGAGACGTCCATGCTGATCACATATCTAGTATCAGAATCAGATAGCATTCTAATTAGAAAGATGTATTTTCCAGCTTTTTCTTTTAGAAACACCTTGAATGGGCAGCGACCACGGAACAAAGACAACATCTCATCCACTGTTGTATGTAGGCCAGGAATGAAATACAATGGAAGTAAAAAATTGAAGCTTTCAAAAATTTCCCTCATTGGAGCAAACTTGTCAGTCTGGCAGCGAATTTCTCTTATGTTCTTATCATCAAACCTCAATAATTTAGTCAATTCGAAAAATCGTGTCCGACTCATTGAACCATAATACACTTGTCGGCCCTGAAGCACAGACCCTAAATCTTGGACAGGTATCTTATTATTATGATTTGAACCCACGACTAGCAAGAGCCCTATATAACAAAATAATTCATCTTCGTCTGTGTGCTGCATACCTAGTCGAGAATCCTCTTCATTTGAATGTAGTTTTTTTAGATTCATAATATGAGGTGTAAAAAAGAGCTGTATAGCCTCTTTTGGAGATGCAATTCTTCCTTGTTGTCTTAGCCCCATTCTTTCCCACACTATATTTTGTACAGAAAGCCAATATTGTCGAGGTAGCTTCGTAACATATTCTTGTCCACTTTTTGCAATGAATTTATCACATTTGATATCATTAGCATCTCGTGGATTGGCTTCTACCTCATCTTCATTCTCAGATGCTGAATCTGTTCTAATTTCTTTCACATCATCATCCACTTCACTTTCCTCTAAATCTGATTCGTTCAAGGCTTCTTCTAGCACTCTTTCAATAGAACTATCATGTAAACGATGTTTAATTAATTTTTTTCACAAATACTTTAATCACTCAATAGTAAATTCAATAATGAACAGTTACCTTTGATTTCAAGTTCATATATCAAAGGATGAAGATACAACATGGAATTACTGAGTCAGTGGGCCTATGAGCCCCCCCCCCCCCTCCATTGGTAATGCTAGGGTTAATGCAAGAGGGAGAAAGAGATGGGAGCAAAGTATTGATCTCCCCACTATCCTTTTCAGACCCTGTACACACTATTGTGCGGTTCTGGTTTTGATCGCTTTATTTCTTTGTGATTCTTGCTAGGAAGTCCACTATGAAGTTCATGGATGGACTGTGGTAACGTGCACAACTTGTTTTAGTTTCATGTTTCTACTCTGTACGGCACCAGTAGTCAGCAAACTTCCAGCACACTTACAATGGCAGCAAGAAAGACTTGTTGACAAGGTGTTGATATCCTTGTTTTTAACATGTGGAGCTATCATATCTGACAGCAAGTTGATTTTATATGATCATGTGATGTTTTTATGTCATTTCTTTCGAAGGCATGTTACTGTAAGATGGTGCAAATCATAAAAATTTGTAGTGAAGGTCTAAAACAGAAAATTGTGTGGGTACAAAATTTTAGAAAATAAATTTATTTTCATTTTTGTAAGAATTACTGTATGTATTTTGTATCTTAAATAGCATTCTCTATATTAATGCACCTCATCTAAAATCTTGGGTCTGAAAGGGCTATAGTGTCTGTCGTAAGGAATGCAGACCACTTATGATTCACCCACCAAATACACACACTCAATAGTAAAGTAGATGCACTGCCTTGGACTGCTTGAAAAATGTTCATTTACGCAATTTTGTTGTCTTATTTTATTGGTACTTCTATTGAAAAGTTGGGTTACAGTCTAATACTGAAACAAAAGTGTCTGGCTGATTTTCGTAATCTAACTTAGTCATCATGTAGATATAAGTTTAGACTCAGAACAATAATAATTTTTCCAGTGTTGCAGGACTTTGGTATCAGTGCAGGTTTGGTTGTTTTTGCTTTTTTTATTTTAGATCCGATACATATTATTTGATTATAGTTTTATTGGTTCATTAACTTTCCATTGACCTCATCCTGTAGGTTCTACTGTTGTGCAAATTGTTTCATCTTTATTTTAATTTATTAAATTGTACAGTGACAATATGAATTAGCATGTGCTTTTCTTGGTTAAACTCATTGCTCTTTATACATGTCTTCAAGTACTGAAAAACTACATATTTATTTAATTTAGTTATAAAGATCTCCCTTCCGTGGCCAGGGTGCGTCATAATTTTTTGCCTACACTAGGTCATGGCTCAGATACGTTTTGCACATATCATCACAGAACTGGCAGCCTCCAAACATTTAAAGCTATTTAGCTGTAAAAATTAGTTTCCTCTGATTTTGACAAAAAGAGGATTAAAGTGTAAAGCATAATAAAGTTTTATTATTATTATTCCATTTGTCAATTATTTTAAATTAAAAATCAGGTGACACCACTGCTAGACATCAGAAATCTGTAATGTCAAACATTCTGATTACTTGATTACTGTTTTTCAGTTCAGAGACCAGAACGAACATCCAGATCCTCAACACAACAAAAGAAGCCCAAAAAGTTTTCTCGCTAAACTTGAGAAGAAAGTTCACAGCACAGGCAATATTATTATTATTATTATTTTATATCTCTGAACAACAGCTATATTGTATTATTGATAAGCAACAGAAGTTGAGTTTTTGGTAAATTTGAAAGAATAATATGGTCTCCACTATGTTTTGGAAAATTTGAAAGAATAATATGCTCTCCACTTTATTTTAGATTACACTAATGTTGGTAACACTGTTGCCACACGAATATGACATGTTATTAAAGTGAACAATTATTTTTCACATTATTTGATCTCTCATAACATTATTGAGATTTATAAGTTGTTATTTTCAAATTATGAATTAGATGTCTGCTTCATTATGTACAGTCTAATAAATAATATCTCACAAGACAATAAACTATAACTTTTATTTCTATAAAAGTATGCCAGTCTTTCTACTGAAATATGTCACAATGTTCCTCAAATGTTACATGATATCACACAGCTGTAGTTCTAATGGTTTTTTAAATTGTGTCCTTTGCAGTGTTATTGAAAATTGAACCAATGTAAATAATTAATGTAGCTTTGTACATTTATATATTTAGGTATTTAACAGTCTAGTGTTTCAGTTGTTGTACTGTGTATGACACATTTTACTGATCCCTAAATAACATCAACATTTTCACATAGTAAAAATGTTTATTTTAAACTATATATTGTATTAAACACATGGTTGTATATGTGGAAGAGGCCAAGAAACACTGGAAGGCACCAGATTGACATTATAACGGTAAGAAATAGGTTTAGAAACCAGGTTTTAAACTGTAAGGCATATCCAAGGGCAGATATAGACTCTGACCATAAGTTATTGGCTATGAACTGTAGATTAAAACTTAAGAGACCGCAAAAAGGTAGAAAATTAAATAGATGGGACATGGAGAAATTGAAGGAAGCAGAGGTGGTTGAGAGACTAAGAGGGAGCATTAGGTAAGGAATCGCTGAAATGGGGGAAAGTAATATAGTAGAAGAAGAGTAGGTAAGCTCTGAGGGATAGAGTAGTGAAGACTGCAGAGGATCATAGAGGCAGAAGGACAAGACCTAACAGAAATTCCTGTATAACAAAGGAGATACTGAACTTAATTAATGAAAGGACAAAATATAAGATTTCAGCAAGTGACTCAGGCAAAAGGGAGTATAGATGGCTGAAAAATTAGCTTGATAGGAAGTGCAGTCTGGCTAAGCAGGAGTGGCTAGAGAACAAACTCAAGAACATCAAAGAATGTGTAACTAGGGGGAAGGTAGATACCACCTACAGGAAAATTAAGCTGACATTTGGAGACGAGAAAACCATTTGTGTGAATATCAAGTGTGCAGATGGAAAACAGCAAAGAAGGGAAAGCTGAAATGTGAAAGGAATATATAGACGGTCTGTATAAGGGAAAACTTGAAGGTAGTATTCTAGAAAAGCAAGAGAAATCAGAGGAAGATGAGAGAGGAAATACAATATTGCGAGAAGAATTTGACAGAGCACTTAAAGATTTGAGGCGAAACAAGGCCCCTGGAGTAATTGAGATTCCGTCTGAACTTCTGATATCGTTAGGAGAGCCAGCTGTGAACAAATTGTTCCATTTGGTGTGCAAGATGTATGAGACAGGGGAAATACCCTCAGACTTTAAGAAGAATATAGTGATTTCAGTTCTGAAGAAAGCAAGTACAGACAAATGTGAAAATTACAGAACTATCAGTTTAACAAGTCATGGAAGCAAAATACCAACATGAATTATTTGCAGACAAATGGAAAAACGGGTGGAATCCGACCCTGGGGAAGATTAGTTTGGATTTTAGGAACACGCGAGGCAATACCCACATTACCACATAGCTTAGATCATTTAAGGAAAGGGAAACTTACATTTTTAGCATTTGTGAATCTGGAGAAAGCATTTGACAATATTGAGTGAGCTCAGTATAATGACACTCCCAAGTCTCAACATGTACTACTGTCTAATATATATAAAAGAAAATATACAAAAATTTACTGTCTGAGTGAATATACTTAAGCATAATACCAAAAACAATGCTATGTTAGATATCCATATTCAAGACTGTTTCTAATACACAACAGCCACAAACAACAAGGTCTTAAATTGTATAATAAACTACCACAATCTGTAAAAACCCTTAAATTAAGTAATTTTAAGACAGTTTTAGAAGTATGGTTCAGAAAGACGTCATATTATTCAGTTGAAGAATACCTCCAAAGTAACTCGGAGAATACGCACAATGAGATTAAAATCATAGTTTGATAGCACTTAAGATGTACAATGACAGATAATTATTTATGTAAAAGAAAAACTGCAATAATATATATGTTGTAAATTATGTAATCAATTTGCAACTGAAAAAGATAAAATGTTTATGTACAACCCCATATGACATAGCCAATTGCATGGTGAACATGCTGAAAGACTAATAAATAAACAAATAATACACTCTTTCAAATTCTGAAGGTAGCAGGGGTAAAGTATAGGGAGCAAGGAGTATCAACTTGTACCAAAACCAGACAGCAATTATTAGGGTCAAAGGTTACGAAAGGGTTGCAGTGGTTGGGAAGGGAGTAAGACAGGTTGTTGCCTTTTCCAAACATTGTTCAGTCTGTACATTGGGCAAGAAAATCAAGGAGAAATTTGGAGATGGAATTAAAGTCCAGTGAGTGGGAATAAAATCCTTACGGTTTGCTGACGATATAGTAATCCTGTTAGAGAGAGCAAAAGACCTGGAAGAGCAGGTAAATGGAATGGACAGTCTTGAGAGCTATAAGGTGAACATTAACATGAGTAAAACAAAGGTAATGGAATGTAGTGTCAGGTAATGCTGAAGGAATTAGATTAGGTAACGAGGCAATAAAATAGTAGATGGGTTTTGTTATTTGGGTAGCATAAAACTTCTGATGGCCAAAGTAAAGAAGATACAAAATACAGAAGGGCAATGGGAAGAAAGGTGTTTTTGAAGAAACAAAATTTGATGATATCCAATATTAAATTGTCAGGAAGTCCTTCCTGCAATCATTTGTCTGAAGTGTAGCATTTTATAGGAATGAAATGTTTACAATAAGGAGTTCTGACAGAAAGATGATAGAAGATTTTGAAATGTGGTGCTGTAGAAAAATGATAAAGATAAGATGGGTAGATCACATAACTAATGAGAAGGTGTACTTCTCGCGCTTCCCTTCACACGTCGTCTTCAAGGGAGGAGCGTCGACGATGAAGGCGGCCACAGCGCTCTTGAGTGCCCTGTGGTCCGACTTCGTTGCTGCTTGTAGCGAAATGGTGGTGTTCGAGTTGACCGCCTCGATGCCGACCTCTTTCTTGCAGCAGCAGATTATAATATCGTACACCTCAACCCACGCGCCACTGCACGAGATGTACAAGGGCGGGGGAGGTGTACAATCTTCTTCTGTCTTCTTTCCGTGATCAGCAGCCTCGATGAGTTGCGTGATCGACGGCCCCTTCACTGCAGGTTTCTTCTGCTGCGCCGATTTCTTCACCATGCTGTGGTGCGGGAGGACACGACAATTTGCACCGTTGTTAAAACAACGCAACGACAATTAGCTTCGTTCCCGCCACAGCACGGACTTCCTCACAGCTCTCCGGCAACTGGAACAGAGCGCGCTGCACCGACGATGCGCACACCTCCGCTGCTCAGAAGAGGGAGACTGAGGGGCGAATACAGTAAGCAGGATGTAGGTTGCTGTTTATTTTCTCAGATGAAGAGGCTTGCACAGGACAGGGTAGCATGGAGAGCTGCATCAAACCAGTCTGCGGACTAAAGTCAACAACAACACGTAAAACTGCTAACCTCCAAAAATTATATGATGAATCAAGAAAGAATATGATTTAACATGAAGAACAAATAGACGTATTTACTGTAAAGCAAACTTCTCATGTCACCATTAATGAAGACTACCATGGCTATGAAGAAACAAAATTTGATGATATCCAATATTAATTTGTCAGGAAGTCCTTTCTGGAATCATTTGTCTGGAGTGTAGCATTTTATAGGAATGAAATGTGGACAATGAGTTCTGACAGAAAGATGATAGAAGATTTTGAAATGTGGTGCTGTAGGAAAATGATGAAGATAAGATGGGTAGATCACATAACTAATGAGAAGGTGCTCAATAGAATTGGGGAGAAAAGTAGTTTCTGGCATATCTTGACTAAGAGAAGGGAAACGTTGTTGGGGCAGATTCTCACTTATTCAAGGAATCATGAACTTAGGAAGTGTGTGGGGTAAAAATCATAGAGAGAGACGGAGGGCAAATATAGTAAGCAGATACAAAAGGGTGTAGGTTGCTGTTCTTATTCTCAAAGTAATAGGCTTGCACAGGACGGGGTAGCATGGAGAGCTGCATCACCCAGTCTGGGATCTGAAGACCCTAAACAACAACATTGTATTTAGGAATGGATTGGGAAGGCGGGTGAGGGGAGCTGAGTGGTGCGTGAATATGGGATATTTATTTTGTTTATGTTATTTTCTTACTTTATTTTTCTCCCCTCACCCGCCTCCCCACTCCATTCCTAATCTGCATCTCGTTATTCCTATATAGGCCGTGCTGTAACCATCCCCACCAACGCGACGTAACCTTCCTATCCCCTCCCCTCTTCCCTCCCCACCCGTCCCAGATTTACACGACGGAGAGCGTGATTCGAAGTGCGGCAGCCGGAGTTGATGGTTGTATGACTGTGTTGGTGCCTGTGTGATTGCGTGAGTGTTCTATGTTCTGAAGAAGGCCATGCCCGATAGCTGAAAGTGTTGTATGGGCCTGTTGCAGCTCGTTGACACGTCTTTGCAGTGAGTTGTAAACTGTCCTTATTACTATATTATTAATTCCGACCTGGACTTTCCATTACTATATTTTGCCTAACGGTCTCTCTTCCATCCCATAACCTCGTGATTTTTCCTTTGTTACTGTTTTCTAAAGCATTCCTCTATCAATATTTCCTTCTCTCTTGTATTTTCCTTCTTCTCATATCCTTTATAGCTGTCACATTCCGACTTCCAAGCCAACAATACCGCCGGCTTTCAACAGAGGGCTGACTCCTCTTGTATTTTTATGTAGTTTTGGTCATCTGTATACATACTTTATTTTTTATTACTTTAAATTATTTTTCATTTATTAACGAGCCAACAAATTCCGAAACCAGTTTTGTTTGAACTGACGGGCCCGGCCGCCTATATGCACATGTAATGATTATCCCCATTCCCTTATATTCTTCTCCTCTGACACAATAATATTGAAAATTCTTAAATTTACGTTATTGTGTCTTGAGTTTTCTTGTTCTAGAAGCTCCATTATAGTCTTTGTTCTGCATTTCGTCACACGAATTTCCGTACTAACGCGTTGTTTTACATTTTTGTACTCAGTTTTGCTGTTCACTGCTTGCTCATGTGTGAGATCTCGCGTTCTGGTGCGTGACGCATTCCAGTGCGTGATTTTGGTTGTTGTTGTTTTTTTCCTCGTTTTGCGTGCTTGGATGTGAATCTGTGTGCTTGGGTGTGTATCTGTGTACTTGTGTGGGTGAATTTCCGAATTTTTGCGTGCCTGGTGCGTATTTTGCGTGTTGAGGAACCTCTTGCCAGGCCTTAGGCTCATCATAATCCACTGTCTCTCCCATAATTTTACCTGCACCATCCCTGGCCCAGTGGACCCCTTTCCCTGGCCAAAACCCAATCCCACATCCTATTCCTAAAATACTACTTAAGTCATGGTATCCCTCCCAACCCTATCAGAGGTCAGGCCACCTGTGAAAGCAGCCATGTAATTTACCAACTGTGCTGCAATCACTGTGCAGCTTTCTGTATTGACATGACCACTAACCAGCTGCCCATTAGGATCAATGGCCACCGCCAAACCGTGGCCAAAAACAAGGTGGACCACCCTGTGGTACTGCATGCATTGAAGCACATGCTTGATTTCAATGGCTGCTTCACAACCCGACCTATCTGGATCCTTCCATCCACCACCAGCTTTTCTGAACTGCACAGATGGGAGTTATGCCTACAATACATTCTCCGATCCCGAAATCATCCAAGCCTCAACCTACAATAACTTCCCTTTTTCCCATACCTTACAGTTCCTACCTCTCTATCTCAAACCTCACATATTGATTGGTGTGTGAATGTTTGATTGTGTGTGTGTGTGTGTGTGTGTATGTGCACGTATGTATATTTATTCTGTTTGTGTTATTTTCTTATTTTACTTTTTCTCCCCTCACCCGCCTCCCCACTCCATTCCTAAGCTGCACCTTGTTATTCCCATCTAGGTCGTGCTGTACCCTTCCCCACCACCATGACGTAACCTTCCTCTCCCCTCTCCCCTCTCCCCTCACCACCTGTCCCCAATTTATATGCCACAGAGCGTGATTCAAAGTGCGGCAGCCGGAGGTGATGGTTGTATGACTGTGTTGTGTGTCTGTGTGATTGCGTGTTCTATGTTCTGTAGAAGGCCATGGCTGATAGCTGAAAGTGTTGTATGTGTGTGTATTTTGTATGTGACTGTCCTTATTATTAATTCCAACCTGAACTTTCCATTATTATATATCATCATGTTGAGCTTGTCATCATAATTATATTTACCAACATGTGGCTCTACCAAAATGCGGCACTTGTCGGGTCTACATCATTTGAATGTATGCTGTGGACAATAAATAATTAGTTAAATCAATTGGTTGTAAATCTACCGGACCAAACTGCATGGCCATCAGTCCGTAGCTTACAAACTACTTAAACTAAGGTAATCTAACCTAAGGACAACACACACCCATGCCCCAGGGAGGACGCAAACCTCCAACGGTGAGCAAACGCGCGCTCCAGCAGCGAGGCGTCTTAGACCGCTCAGCTACTCCACCGCGGCAAATAATTAGTGGTTACTACATCAGTTCCTAAAGTAAAAAATAGACGAAGATTACTCACCAGGCGAAGGAACACAGGTGTACAGCATCACAAATAAATAAATTAATACACATAAACGCAAGCTTTCGCAACTGGGTTGCGAAAGCTTGTGTTTATGTATGTGTGTGTATTAATTTATTTATTTGTGATGCTGTTACACCTGTGCTCCTTCGCCTGGTGAGTAATCTTCGTCTATTTTTTATATTTAATTTTTCCTGCTAGGAATGTTTCGTCTTAATATTAGTTCCTAAAGTAAGATTCATGTTACAATCAGATACATTTTCTGTTACATTTACGCAATAATATTGCCGCAAACGGATAGATCGGTTTTTACTAGATTCCGAGAGCATACAGGTAACAACAGTAAAACTTCATTTGCTGAACACTTACGAGAAAACAAACATAACAATCTAAGATATTCAACAAAATATGAAGATCCTACATAAAGCACCCAAATGAAAGAAATTAAACATCCTAGAGAATATTCAGATTTATAAACATTTAAAACATCATAAAATAATTTTCTTACCAATCAGCTGTAGATGGTGGATAATAACTTTTTAAATATTTTTGAAAAGTTGTGAGGTTACGAGTACCCTCACCACAGTTACATACTATTGTCGTAGATTTTATTTATTTATTTATTTAAATCCCATGGATCCAATATAGCGAGAAATTCGCTTGGATGTAGGACGTGTCAAATGATACAAAACGGAACATACAGAATCCCTTTTGCACCTATATATAGCCTATACCTTTTGATGTGTAATTTTTATATATATAAGAAAAAATTACACATCAAAAGGTATAGGCTAAAATTACACATTACACAAAATTACATGTTACACAAAAATTACACGTTACACAAAAATTACACATTACACAACACAGGTAGATTTCAGCAGCAAGAAATAGTTATATTGATAAAAATTACACATAACATGCTACCATAAAATAACACCTTGTAAATTAAAAAATATAATTTGTTAGCACAAATTGAAATATTCTTCTACTGAATAAAAGGACTTATCTAATAGATATTGTTTGAGTTGATGTCTAAATTTGGGAGGCTCATGGATAAGTGATTTCAGAGATAGTGGAAGAGCATTGAACACTTTGCAGCTCATATAGTGGGCTCCTTTTTGTACAGTACTTAGGTGTTTTAATTCATAATGGAGATCTAGCTTCCTCCTGGTATTGTGAGTATTGTAACATTCATTAGTTTTGTACAAGTGTACATTTTTGACAATGAAGCATAGTAGGGAGTAGATATATTGACATGCAGTTGTCAGTATCCCTAATTTTCTAAAAAGATTTCTGCACGAATGCCTAGGTTTGACTCCACACATTATCCTGATCACTCTTTTTTGTGCAATGAATATTTTTTTAGAATGTGGCTGATTCCCCCAGAAGACTATGCCATACAACATTACTGCATGAAAGTAACTATAATAGGCAGTTTTAGTGGTGTCTCGGTCACAGATAGTGGAAATTACGCGAATAGCAAATGTTGCAGAGCTGAGCTTCTTGTGGAGTTGTAAGATATGTTCGGACCATTTTAGATTACTGTCAATGTGTATTCCTAGGAACTTTGTTGACTCAGCTTGTAGTAAATCGGTACCATTACATTTGATAGTAATTGGATCCTCTATTTTTTTACTAGGTTGAAAATGAATAATCTGGGTCTTGTTAGCATTTAGTGCAAGCCCATTAATTACAAACCAATTGAGTGCTTCTCTTAAGACGATATTGGCCGATTCCTCAAGATTGTAATTGGAAGATTCATTGATGAGAATGGAGGTGTCATCAGCGAAAAGTGTGAAATGAGTTTTTAAGCTTGTACATAGGGGAAGGTCATTGATGAAGATGAGGAAGAGAAGAGGGCCGAGTGCAGAGCCCTGAGGGACACCACAGCCAATCGAGCCCCAGCTAGATGACACTGAGTGTCCTTCAGAGTTGTTCAACATAACCTTCTGCTTTCTTCCGGTAAGGTACGATTCGATCCATTTGCCGGCTGATCCTATGAAACCATAATGTTTGGCCTTTTCTAAGAGGATTTCATGGTTAACACTATCGAACGCTTTAGAAAGGTCACAGAAGATGCCTACAGGGGATAATTTACTGTTAAAGGACTCTAAGATTTGGTTGGTAAAGGAAAAGATAGCTTGATCTGTTGATATGCCCTTTTGGAATCCAAATTGGCTACTATTTAGCAACTTATATTGTGTGAGGTGGTCAATAAATCTTTTGTGCACCAGCTTCTCAAGTATTTTGGAGAAGATTGTTAGAAGGGAGATAGGCCGATAGTTGGTAACATCGGTTTTATCTCCTTTTTTGAAGAGAGGTTTGACAATTGCATACTTTAGTCTCTCTGGAACAATTCCTTGTTGGATGGATTTATTGAATATATGACACAATATTTTGCTTACTGGCTTATAGCAGTGCTTCAGTATTCTTGAAGAAATACCATCAATGCCAACAGAATTCTTGCTTTTCATCTCTTTGATTATAACCTGAATTTCATGCACTGTGACAGGAGACATGTTAATTTGCTTTGTTTTTTAATAGATTTTTGAAGAAACAACATGGTTTCGTTAATAGAACATGTTTTTCCAATTTGGGCTGCTGATGACAAGAAGTGGCTGTTAAAAATGTCAGTAATTCTTTCAACATTATCATGAATGACATCATTTTTTTTTAATTTCTAAAGAATTTTCTGTGATAGGGAGTTTACCTGTTTCCCTTTTTATTATGCCCCATATGGTTTTTATTTTATTACTAGAGACATCAATCTCTGATTTTATAGAATTACTCTTTGCCCTTCTTATGACTTTTTTAAGGATAGAGCAGTACAGTTTGTAGTGTTTTTCCTTTTCTAGACTAAAACAAGATTTAAGTGAAGCATACAGATTCCTTTTCCTTTTGCAGGAAGTTTTGATGCCCTGAGTTAACCAGTTTTTATGACAATAAGGTCTCGTGTTTGGGTCTTGCAGTCCTTTTAGGAAAGGCTGCTTCAAATAGGCAGATAAATTCATTTAAGAATGCGTTGTACTTAATCTGCTAGTGCTGCCATACTCATCCTTTCTCCTCCTCGAGCCAAATTCTCTAAAGTTTTATTTCAAGTGGGCCACAACATTATCATAGGACAAAATAACACTGCGAGGTAATCAACCCTCAGCTCAACCGTCTTTGTGAAAGATCTAAGCTACGAATTGAGGAAGCTGTTCCATCGAGTATACATAAAGTATTCCCCTGGGAGGTTGTTTGCTTTCGAGAAAAAAAATGTTTTACTAGCTGTTGAAGTACCTAATATTTTCATAATGACAGAACATGGTTTAAAAGATAGTGAACTAAAGGTTTTCAATCTAGAGGGATACAAAAATGTAGCATACTATTGCAGAAATGAACATAAAAGTGGGGGAGTAGCAATTTTTGTTGACAGCAAAGTTGGGGACTACACCCCTCGACATATCCCAAATTGTACAGATTTCTACTTTGAAGCAGCAGCAGTACAAATAAAGTTCATGGGGAAAAAATGCCTTATAATAGGAATATACCGATCACCTAGCTCTAGCATTGAAAACTTTTTACTGGAATTAGAGGTACTACTTCAGAAAGTCATGAAGAAATATAGTTTTGTAATATTAGCAGGTGACTTAAATATAGATATGCTAAGAGACAATGACTGCACAAGACGTTTGCAAGACATACTGGGGTCATACAATCTCCAGTTGCATGTAAAAAGCCCAACAAGATGTACAGAAACATCAAGCACATTAATAGATCATATCCTTACAAATATACCTACTGAAAGACAAAAAGTTCAGGTTATAAATACTGTTATTGCTGACCATTCCGGACAAACAATTGAACTGAAAGATTATGCAAAAGCTGAAGACAAGAAAATGATAAAATATAGACAAACAGATATTGCAAATTTAAATAGCCTAGAAATTTTAGTAAAAGCAGAAAAATGGGATGATGTGTATAACGAGCACAGTGTAGAAAAGAGCTGGGAATCTTTCTGTGATATACTAAGACACCACATAAATGTGGCTTGTCCTGTAATATGTAAAACTGTAAGTGCCAAGCAAAACAAAAAATGGATCACCAAGGAAATTAAAAAAGCAAGAGAGGAATTGATTAAATTCTATGAAGATTACCTGAAAGATAAAGAACAGGCCAGTCAAGAGGCTTACAGGAGCAAGAAGAAACTGTACACGAGGATGATAAGAGAAGCAAAGGCTAGCCAATATAAACATGAAATAAAAACTTCTACAAATATTTCTAAAACCATCTGGAACTTAATAAATGATAATAGAAAAGAGTCACAGACCTCAAAGGATACAAATATAATACTGGAAATGGAGGGGGTTAAAGTGACAGACCCACTACAAGTGGCAAATAGCTTAAATCAGCACTATGTAGCTATAGTGGAGAAACTACTAAATCAGAAAACCCCAGTAACAAAGAGCATCAAAAGTCCTAAATGGGTGGCTGAGAGTCTATACCTACTCCCTACAAATGAATTGGAGGTTTCAAAAATAATTGGTGCACTAAAAAATAAAAATACAGAGGGTCTAGATGGCATATCAGCAAAAATAGTAAAACATTGTGCTAAATATATTGCAACACCTTTGACATTCCTGATAAATCTAACAATGAAGGAAGGAGTTTTTCCGAACTGTTTAAAAAGGAGCAAGGTAGTGCCAGTTTTTAAAGGAGGTGATAAAGAAGATCCTGGAAACTATAGACCAATCACGATCACAACCGTTCTGTCTAAAATAGTAGAAAGAGTGATTAATGATAGAATTGTAAATTTCATAGACAAACATAACATCTTAAATGAAGCTCAACATGGGTTCAGAAAGGGGAGATCAACTAAGACAGCAGTGGCAAATTTCATAACATACATAACAGAGGCCCTGGAACAACGAAGGAAAGTGTCTGGTATATACTTAGACCTTTCCAAAGCCTTTGATTGTGTCTGCCACAAAACTCTTCTAAAAAAACTAAACTGTTATGGCATAAGAGGAAATGCTGCAGACATTATAAAAACATTTGCTGAAAACAGACAACAGTGTGTGGAATTAAAACATAAATGTAGGAACAAAGAAGAGAAAGTCTATTCTGAATTCCAGCAGGTTAAGTATGGGGTAGCTCAGGGTTCGATATTGGGACCTCTGCTCTTCATACTGTACATAAATGATATGCCCACTGAAATAAATGAAAAAGTAATAATGTATGCTGACGACACAACTTTGTTAGTATGTGGTGACACAGTGAAAGATTTGGAAAAGAGAGCCACTGAAAACTTTCAAATTGCAGAAAGGTATTTTACAGAAAATAATCTACTGATCAACAGAAAGAAAACAAAATGTACTAAATTTGAAACAAAGATAACAAAAAGCTCAGAGGTTTTTACACTGAAGATTGGCAGTGCAGACATAGCAGAAGTGGACTGTAATAGATTTCTGGGAATAGAGGTGGACAAGCATCTGTCATGGGAAAATCACATTGATAAGGTTTGTTCGAAAATAAGCGCAAATATATTCTTAATGAGAAAAATGTGCTATACAGTGGACACAGAAACCCTGTTAAAAATGTATTATGGACTTATCTTCCCACACTTATCATATGGTATACCACTATGGGGAGGAGCAGCTGATGTACACATACAGAGACTTTTAAAACTTCAAAAGAAAGCCATCAGATGCCTAGCCAAACTATCACCAAGGGAATCATGCAAAAACAAATTTAAAGAATTTAAGATACTAACTGTACCAAGTCTGTATATATATGAGACAATAGTTTTCCTTATGGTAAACTGTACAGCTCCACTAAATAGTGATATTCATAACCACAATACAAGAACTAAAGAACAATACCATTTTTTCAGCAAAAGGCTAAACATGACAGATAGGGATCCTATAAACGCAGGATGCAGATTCTTCAACAAACTGCCTCTTAGCATCAGATGCTTAAAGGAACGTAGTGCCTTCAAAAGAAAATTAAAGGAACATCTCATCTCTGGATGCTGGTATAAGGTGAAGGAGTATTTAACAGAAAATTTGTAATTTAAAGGTGAACTGATGTAGTGCTGGAAACAGAGAAGTGGACTGTGTCTTTTCACTAAATTTCTAATACTTAAATACCACATGTTATATTTATAAATGATAAATTTGTAAAATTTTCTTTCTTTCTTATGTTATATAAAATTAACAACATTACTTGTCTAATATAATTGTAAATATGATCTACAGACAAATAAATTATTATTATTATTATTATTATTATTATTATTATTATTATGTTCAAATGTTTGTACAGCTTATGGGACTTAACTACGGGGTCATCATCAGTCCCTAAACTTACAAACTACTTATGAACTAGGACGGCACAAATATCCATGCCCGAGGGGGATTCGAACCACCGACCGTAGTGGCCGTGCAGACCGTAACTGAAGCGGCCACCGCGGCCGGCGCTTTCGAGAATGTTGAGATCCCGCCCTTAAGTATGAGAAGAGTTCTAGTCAGCAGTCGAAATGACCAGCTGAACTGTGAAGGGCTTGTCGATCACAAATAGCTAAGCAGTATAACGAAGGAAATCTACATACCAGCAGCTGTCATAAGCATTACAGGTGGTTAAGGAGAGCTTTGTATCACTAATTTACACGAGAAATCGCAACTCGTTGCTAAAAGAATATATATATATCGCTGAACCAGTCCACAAGAGATCAACGTCGATGAAGTCTCATGCTTTGCTGTTGCAGCTGACAATACATTATATGAAACTATTCGGCATTGCATATAGGGCCGGTCAGAAGCAGAAACAACGTCATCAGGTGTTAACCATACCACACCAATTTTCAGGTGTATTCCAGGCCAGGCAGGAGAAGAGCCAGCTGAAACATCCCACGATAAACACTGTATCAATACTGGGGATCATCCACCGGTTAGCCAGCGTTCAAACAGAGTGTCACCAGTTGAAAGACGGATAATTCAGGAGGAAGTGGAGAAGGTGTTGCACAATGATATTATTCAACCTTCTGATAGTCCATGGTCGTCTCCAGTGGTCCTCATGAAGAAGAAGGATGGCACCTTGTGATTTGGTATCGACTATCTGTGGCTGAACACTCTCAAAGAAACATGTCTAACCAGTGTGGCACATTGATGACACGTTAGATTGTTTGAGAGGAGCTACATACTTCTCGACCATGGACATGCAGACAGGTTACTGGCAAATCGAGGTTATGAAGCTGATAAGGAAAAGACTGCTTTTATTACACCTGACAGTCTCTATGAATTCAAAGTCATACCGTTTACATTGTGTAATGCTCCGGCCACATTTGTATGAATGAAAGACAACTTGCTTCGATATCTTAAATGGACGACATGTCTTTGTTATCTACATGTCATTGTCGTTTTTTTCTCAAGGACATTTGCGGAACATTTAAGCCACCTGTAAAGTGTGTTGAAGTGTGTTCAGAGAGCAGGATTCACCTCAATCCAAAGAATTGACTCTTCATCACCAAAGAGAGAGAAAGCCTGAGACACCTAGTGAATGGAGATGGTGTTGGTCCTGATCGAGATAAAGTAAGGGTAGCCACAGAATTTCCAACTCATCCGCACATTCGTGGTGTGAAGAGTTTTCTTGGACTGTGTTCATACTATTAACGTTTCATTAAAGATTTTTGTAACAAAGCACGTCCATTGCAAGTACTTCTGCAGGGAGACGCCAAGTGTTCCTGAGATGAGAAGCAAAAAGAGCTTCCCAGGCACTTAATGAGGCTTCAACTTCTGCACCAGTTCTACCCTTGCCCAATGAGAATGTCGAAACTGAACTTCACACAGACGCTAGTGGTTATGATATTGGTGCAATGCTTGCACAAATTCAGGAAGGTGCTGAAAAGGTGATAGCCTATACATCAAGAGTTCTCTCAGAGTCCGAGGTAAATTACATTACTACTGTAAAGGAATGTCTCCCTGTTATCTTGGCTATCAACACATTCTGGCTATATTTATTCGGTAAAAGATTCACTGTCCTGACATACCACTTTTCTTTATGTTGGCTGACTAGTTTGAAGGCTCCATCAGGTCGATCAGCAAGACGGGCACTAAGACTCCATGCGTGTGATGTCTTAGTGGTATTCAAAAACAGGCGCAAACACAAGAATGCCAGCTGCATTTCGAGGAATCCATTAGCCAAAGACAAGAACATGGATGAACTTTCAGACATCAGTGAGGTAGGGGACATTACAGCTGAACAGAGAGAAGATCCAGCATCATTACAAACCATAGAGACCTTGGAGAAATCAGAAACGACCAAAGGAGGGACATTGTATAAGAGCAACTATCATCCACTGTGGCACAAATAGCTACTGGTTGTTCCAGCTCATGTCTGGACAGGTATTCTCAAGTATTTCCACGGTAGACCAGTGTCTGGTCATCTGTGATTCGTGAAGACCCTATTCAGAATCAGACACAAGTATTAATGGCTAGGTCTCTACCAATCTGTCAAGCACTATGTGAGTCCTGTAAGGAGTGCCAGCGACTGAAGCATTTTCTGCAGTTACCTCCAGGAGATCTGGTACCAATTCCAACTGCAGCAGCTCCGTTTCATCGGCCTGGGATCGACCTTTTTCGGAGGTTCCTGAAGTCGACAACTGGTAACCAATGGCTAACAATCTGTACTGACTACCTCACGACACCTGTGGCAACTACAGCAGCTGCAGAAATCGCAAAATTCCTTGTTAAAGAGATTGTTTTGATGCATGGTGCACCGTGTGTGATGATATTGGATCGTGCAAAAGTATTCCAGTCATAACTAGTATCAGAGGTAATGACACATTGCGACATTGTGCACATAATAACAACTGCCTACCATCCTCAGACAAATGGTCTTACTGAACGTTTTAACAAGTAGTTAGCAGATATGCTGTCAATGTACATCGATGTTGAGCAGGAGGAATCTGATACAATACTGCCAGTCGTGACATTTATTTTTATAATACAGCAAGGCAAGACACCAGAGGCTTCACGCTGTTTTTCCTACTCAATGGTTGTGAAACTGAGACAACAATGGATATGAAGCTCCCGGACCAACTCAGGATGTCTATGTGATACAGTTCATCACCATGGTCGAAGAAGCAAGACCACTGGCTCGCAAACGGACAATGGATGCCACCACTGACAGTATAGTGACAAGCACCTACCTGTTGTGTACACCCCAGAGATCTGGTTTGGATTTTTACCCCTGGGCTATCAAATAGGTACTGACATGATACTTTGGTCCATATCATGTCATACGCCGCCTGTCAGACGTCACATACAAAGTTGAGGATTATGAGCCGTCCTCAAAACGACAATAACGAAGAGACATTGTTCATATCCTCTGTATGAAACGTTACCACGATCCCATAGAGCAGTTAGAAACGGTTTCTTGCTCAAGGACTCATCAAGATCATTATGATAATGGTGAAGCCACGACAGGAGGATCTGTCGCTGGTCATCGTCACTGCAGGAAAGGCGTGCAGACAGAATGGAAGAATTCTCCAGAACTTCCATGCAGAGGATCCATGACAAGATGAAGAACCAAGACACTGCAGCTGGCTCCAAGAGCAACCTAACAGCGGGTCACTGTTCATTCAGCAAGGGAGCAATGCCACGAGGCTTCTGACTTAACGCGTGGTACAGTGGTTAGCATCTCAGTTTGATGTGCTTTCGTTCCCCAGTTCAAACCCCGCCACTGGCAGAAAGAATTTATTTCTTTGTATTTACTATTTCTAGTATGTCCTATATGTTTCTTATGTTTTATGTACTTGTAAGTTCCAGAAAATTCTTTCTATGTATAAATAGTGCGACACTTCAAGCAGGGTGCAGTCTGTACTACGTGTACACTTGTGTTAGCAGTAAACCTGATGTAAGTGTAAAGTGTTGTGATCTATTAAAGACCAGCGTCCGAATTCCTGACTACCTTCACTTTTCAGTGGGACAATATTCTATAAACTGCCCTTGAAAATGAATAAAGAACTGCTTCCACCACCACCAACCAGACTGTGGAGGAGATGTGACCTTCAAAATAAACAAAGAAGTGTTCCAATACTGGCCAGACTTGAAGGAGATATGTGGATGGGAGATGTGACCTTGAAGATGAACGAGGAAGTGTCCCACCTCCACCGATCACAACATGGAGGGGAGATGAAGCCTTGCAGGGGAGAAGTCATGGGGGGTATCGGGTTGCCAGATGACCTCGAGAAACACTCTAAAAGCACTTAAAAATCAAAGGAGTCTCCGTTAATGGCCAAAATACATAACTGACTTGCACTACTCTATGCCGAGCGCTTGTCGCACAGGTCAACTGATGCGGTACAGATTTCATACAGAAATAATATAGAGATGTATTCAGATGCGGTGGCCATTAGTAGCAAGGAACACAACAGCTTTACAATTAGTATTGCCACAGAAGTATGTTACTACAACTGGTACTTTTTTGGCTTTCGCAGCAATGGCAAGAAAGCGAACCGTCGACGTGAAATGGTCTGTAAGTAATGGATATGTGCGGCGCCCCTGCTTATTGTCACGTTGCAAACTACATGTGGCGGCAATTCGAAGGCTGGTGGTTAATACCACACAACACTTTACACTTAGAACACGTTTATTACTAACACAAGTGTACCTTCAGTACAGACTGACTCTCACTTGGAATGCTCCACTATTTATACATAGAAAGAATTTTCTCGAACTTAGAAGTACATCAAACATAAGAAAAATGTAGAACATTCTTGAAATAGTAACTACAAAGAAAAAATGTCCTGCTGCCCGTGGCGGGATTTGAACTGGGAACCCCAAGGACAGCTATCTGCGATGCTAACCACTTCACCATGCGTACTGTCGGAAGACTCACGGCATTGCTCCTGTTCCTCAAAGATCAGCGACCCCTGTTAAGTTGCCTTTGCAGCAGCTACAGGGTCATGGATCTTGTCATAGGTTCTATATATGGCAGTTCCGGAGAATTCTTCCTCTGTGTCTGCACGCCTTCCTTGCGGAGAGGATGACCAGCACCAGACCCTCCTGTCGTGGTTTCATCATTACCATTACGGTCTTATGAGTCCTTGAACAATAGTCTGTTTCTATTTGTTTTCTGGGATAGCTGTAAGTTTTCATATGGAGAACGTGCACAATATCCCTTCGTTTTTATCGTTTTGAGGACGGCTCATTATCCTCGACTTCACATGTGACATCTGACAGGCAGCGTATGACACAATACGGACCAAAGTATCGCTTCAGTAACTTTTCCGATAGCCCAACTTTCCGTACAGGGCTGTACACAACAGGTCTGTGATTGTCATTATACCACTGGCGGTCCTTCTCCTGGGCGTCCAATGTACATATGCGAGCCAGCTGTCTTGCTTCTTCGACCTTGGTGATGAGCTGTTTCACATAGTCATCCTGAGTATCATCCGGATGGAACGAAAACAGCCTATCCATTGTCGTTTCAGCCTCACAACCATGGAACAGGAAAAACGGCGTGAAGCCTGTGGTGTCTTGCCTTGCTGTATTATAAGCAAATCTCACGAATGACAGTATTTTATCCCAATCCTTCTGCTCAACATCGACAGCATATCTGATAACGTCTTGTTGAAACGTTCTGTAAGACCATTTCTCTTAGGATGGTAGGCTGTTGTTATTCTGTGGACAATATTGCAATGTGACATTACCTCTGATACTAGTTTTAACATGAATACTTGTCCTCGATCAAATATCAGCACACATGGTGCGCCATGCTTCAAAATAATGTCTTCTACTAGGAATTTGCGATCTCTAGGGCTTCTGCAGTTGGCACAAGTTTCGTAACAGCGTAGTGGGTGAGGTGGTCAGTGCAGACTTATCCATTGGTTACTGGCTCTCGACTTCGGGAACCTACCTAAAAGGTTGATTTCAATCCAGTGGAATGGAACTGCTGCAGGTGGAATTGGTAATAGATGCCGTGGAGGTAATTGTAGCACATGCTTCAACCTCTGGCACTTCTTACGGCGACTGACGTAGTGCTTGACAGATCGGTAGAGTCCTTGCCACTAATACCTTAATACCTGCGTCTGATTCTGTCTAGGGTCTTCCCGAATCCCAGATGACCGGATATTTAAGAATCGTAGTTGCTCTTATACAATGTCACGTTTATTAGTTGGAACTCTCCATTGGTTGGTTCTCCTTTCTCCAAAGCCTCTATAGTTTTTAATAATGCTGGATATTCCCTCTGTTCAGCTGTAATGTCACCTAACTCAGTGAGGGCTGAAATTTCATCTATGTTGTTGTGTTCGGCTAATGGTTTCCTTGAAAGGCAGTCGGCGTCCTTATGTTTGCGCTCATTTTTTAATACCATTGTGACATCATACTCTTGGAGTCTTAGTGCCCATCTTGCTAGTCGACCTCATGGATACTTCAAAATGGTCAGCCAACATAAAGAATGGTGGTCTGTCACGATGGTGAATGGTTTACTGAATAGATACGGCCGGAACTTGTTGAGAGCCCAGTTAACGGCGAGACAATCCTTCTCGGTTGTAGAATACTTCATCTCTGACTTTGCGAAAACTCTTGATGCATAAACTATCGCCTTTTCAGCACCTTCCTGAATTTGTCAAGCACTGCATCAATCCCATAGCCACTAGCGCCTGTGTGAAGTTCAGTTTCCGCTTTTTCGTCATATAAGGCTAGAACTGGTACTGAAGTTAGAGCCTCCTTAAGTTCGCGGAAAGCTCGTTCTTTCGTCTCGTCCCAGTAAACCTTGGCGTCTCCCTGCAGAAGTTCTTGCAGTGGACATGCCTTTTTACAAAAACCTTCTATGAAATGACAATAGTATGAGAACAGCTCAAGGAAACTTCTCACATCACGGATGTGTTGAGGAGTTAGAAATGCTGTGACTACCTTTAATTTATCTGGATCAGACACATACCACCTCCGTATGGTAGGTGCCCCAGGATTTTTATTTCTTTAATAATGAAGAGGCATTTCTTTGGGTTGTCTGTTTGTACACACTGCAACACAGTAGACAGGCGGCTTAGATGTTCCACAAATGTCCTTGAGAAAATGACAATGTTATCTAGATAACAAAGACACATGGTCCATTTAAGATGTCGAAGCAAGTGTCCTTCATGCGTTCGAATGTGGCTGGCGCATTACATAGTCCAAACGCCATGACTTTGAATTCTTAGAGGCCGTCAGGTGTAATAAAAGCAGTCTTCTCCCTGTCAGCCTTGTCAACCTGGATTTGCCAGTAACCTGTCTGCTTGTCCATGCTTGAGAATTACGTAGCTCCTTTTAAACAGTCTAACGTGTCATCAATGCACGGCATGGGTAGACACCTTTCTTTGTGATTTTGATCAGCCATCGATAGTCGACAAGGAAACGCCATGCGCCATCCTTCTTCTTCACGAGTACCATCGGAGACGACCATAGACTCTCTGAAGGTTGAATAATGTCAACGCGAAATTATCCATCTTTCAGTTGGCGACACTAACTAATTGGTGGATGATCCCCAATGTTGATAAGGTGTTTTATCGTGGGCCGTTTCATCAGGCTCTGCTCCTGCCTGGCCTGGAATACCCCTGAAAATTGGTGTGGTATGGTTAACACCTGCTGATATTGTTCCTGCATCAGACCGGTCCCTATATGCAATGCCATAGTAGTTTCCTCTAGTGCGTTGTCGGCAGTAACAAACAAGCATGAGACTTCGTCTATGACATGGAGCTCACCGTCCTGGACTGGTTCGGCTGTTCAAAATGTTCAAATATTTGTATAGCTTATGGGACTTAACTACGGGGTTATCAGTCCCTAAACTTACAAACTACTTATGAACTAACAAATACTAAGGACGGCACAAATATCCATGCCCGAGGGGGGATTCGAACCCCCGACCGTTGTCGCCGTGCAGTCTGTGACTGGACCGCCTCAGTCCCCTCGGCCACCGCGGCCGGCTTCGGCTGTTCGAATACACATTCCTCTAGGAATGAGTTGCGATTCCTCGTGTAAGTTAGTGATACAAAGCTCTCCTTAACCATCTGTAATCCTTATGATTGCAGCTGGTATTTAGATTTCCTGTCACACTGATTAGCTTTTTGTAAACAACAAGCACTTCACCGTCCAACTGCTCATCTCGGCTGCTGACTGGAACTCTTCTCATTGAAAGCGGCGGGATCTCAGTTCTCGACAGTAAACAACCTTTCAGGGACGTCCATGTTACCTGTACTCGAGGTAACGGCTTTCTCAATATGTTACTCAGATTTCCCACAGTCAATGACAGCTTGGGATGCCTGAAGGAAATCCCATCTGAGGATGACGTTATGGCTACATTCTGTTAAAATGACAAATTCAAAAGGCTGCGTATTGTTGTTGATAGTTTTTCTTGCGACACATGTTCCTGCGTGCTGGATATATTTTTTCATTTGCGACCTTCAGCACAGTTGCTCTTGTATCAAAGAACACTATCTTCTTTAGTTTGCGGCGGTAGCATTTGATTGTATCAAAGAACACTATCTTCTTTAGTTTGCGGCGGTAGCATTTGACAATACAGAGAAGGAAGCTCCTGAATCGACTAGTGCCCAGACAGGTTGGTTGTCGATTATGACGTCAATGAGATTTCTCGACATATTAGCGACTGTCGTTTATGGAGGATTTTCATCTGCGGCGGTCTCACCTTCACAGATGATCGTCTCGCCTAGTTTTCCTGAACACAGCGGCTAGGCAAGCGGCTGGTATGTCTGTAAGGCGACGGTGAACGGCGGCGGCATGTTGGACAGCGACCACGTCCAGGATACGGCGACAGCCTTCGTCCTATAGACTGACAGTAATTATCTGAAGTTGACTGCCGTTGAAAGGACTGCTCTGATAGTTGGCGTCTTGCGGCATAATAATTGTCAAATCAAATACTCGTCTTCTTTCCCTGAGTATCGTACGACATGTCTGGGATGGCCACAGTGAAAACACAATGACATGTTGTCTTCTATCCTCCAGATATCAGTCCTTCTGTGAAACTTCACAATTCCTGAAGGAGTTGGTTGCGATCGCGTCGGCCGGTTCCCAAGCTGCCGTTTGGTGGCTGCGGTGTAAGTCATAGTTCGGCGAGGCCATTCTTCACGTTGGTTGCGACTGGCGGGGCTGACAGGCGCTAATGTTTCAAATGCATCTTCCTCAGCAGCGTCGGTTCTCTCATGACATACAGGATTCACATCTATGGCCATAATTTGGTGCTCGCTTGGTCCAACCGTCCCAGCTGCCATAAATTGTTGTAAATCTTTTCTCACAATTTGTCGTATGAGAGAGACAAAGTCATGCTTGTCTTCCACAACGGCCATAGGGACTACGTTCAGGAGCCTATCGTACTTCTTTCATCCAACCCTCCTCTGTTGTGTCTCTTCAATTTTTTGACACCATTGGATAAATTCTTGTGTCATCGAAAAGTCTTTTTACAGAAGACCTTGATACATGTTTTCCCCAATGCCCTTCATCAGTTGTAAAACTTTATCTCCCTCCATCATATCTGGGTTAACTACGTGACATAGGCCCAAAACACTCTGTAAATACGACTGTGTTGACTCACCATGTAACTGGGTCCTGTTCTTCAAATGGTGTTCTGATAAACCGACTTGCCACTGGTGGTCTCCAAACGTCTTCTGAAGTTCTGCCTGGAATTTTCCCAGCTATCGAGCTTGGCCTCGATGTTTTCAAACCACTGCTGGGCTGTCCCGTTCAGGTAGAAATATACGTTTGTCAAGCACATAATGTGATCCCACCTATTATACTTGGCGACTCGGTCGAATCCTTTCAGTCATTTATTTGGATCCTGTCCAGCATCTCCTGAGAATATTGATGGGTGTCTGATGTGCAGCTGACTTACCGGTGTCTTCGATGACACGGACTTTCAGGCGGAGATAGTCAGAATACACTTTGTATTCCGGTTCTTGTCCGTGAAGGCGACGGCTCTTAAGCTGTCTAAGTGGAGCCACGATGGTGCAGATGGTATTGCTGAATATCTGGCGCCTCCACCACAAAGTGTCACGTTGCAAACTGCAGGTAGTCCGGAATTCGAAGGCTGGTGGTTAATACAGCACAAAACTTTACACTTAGAACACGTTTATCGCTAACACAAGCGTACCTTCAGTAGACTGACTCCTGTGTGGAGTGCTCCACTATTTATACATAGAAAGAATTTTCTCGAACTTACAAGTACATTAAACATAAGAAACATGTAGAACATTGTAGAAATAGTAAATACAAAGAAATAAATTTTCTGCTGTCCGTGGCGGGATTTGAACTGAGACCGCAAACACAGCGATCTGCGATGCTAACCACTTCACCTCACGTGCTGTCGGAAGACTCGCCTCAATATTCGGTGCTCGTGTGCGACGCACACATGGCCGGCACGCCCTTATATATAATATTGTCAAGCGCAAACCCGTAAGTGGGCCGAAATTCGAAGGCTGCGTCGTTAATAGAGCACAGCACTTCACACTTAGAGCAGGTTCATTGCTAACACAAGCATACACTCAGAACAGTTTGCCTCTTGATTGGAGTGCTCCGCTATTTATATGCAGAAAGAATTTTCTAACTTACTAGCAGTGGCGGCTACTCTTTGAGGACTCTGGGGCGGCGCCCTCCCAAAAATATCCAACACGGAATACGCACCAATCGTTAATGAAAAATCGACTCGAATAATTTTCGTGCAGCAGCAGCCCGTATAAGTGATTGCCAATGTTCTCAGATTAGGTAGTCTGCCAGCCAGGGTCAGCGAATGTTTTCAGAATGGGCTGCCTGTCGGATTCTACGCGATCCGTCCGCGCTGTATAGAGGCTGGCAACGGGCTCTTGGAGTGAGTGGGGTTACTGGGGCTTGGGTGGGGGTGTGTGCTGAACCGGGCCGCTTAGGACGGCGTCCGCGCCAGGGGGCGCGAAATATACAAAGGCGCACCGGCACCGGTCAGGCAGTTTCTAACAGGTGCCCTGCGTGTGATACTAGTGTCGTTGTTGTGAAGGTGCGTGTTATTGCCCAACTGTTTTCCTAGTTTCATATTTAGAATGAATAACATAAATAGCGTAAACTACATTTGAAAATTTGTTAGTCAAAAATTGACTTTTGAGGAAAAGTTGGAATTAAAAAGGTTACGATCACCGAGACCTGATTTGAATATTGTACAGACACAAAATGCGTGCAAAAGCAAAAGTAGTTTCACTAGGAAATTTAATCCTGCTTCATATAAACATGCAGACTTGCTCTGTGGATGTGAAATGAGAAATGCTTTCTTCTGCTACAAGTGACTGGTAATGAATGTTGCGGAACATTCTTGGACCACAAATGGGGTAACAGACATTAAACATATAGCTGATAAAGTTGAAAAACATAAATTAAATTAACTTCGCATAAACAGTAACATCAATCATATCTGCTAACGTCTTGTTAAAACGTTCAGTAAGACCATTTGCCTGAGGATGGTAGGCAGTTGTCATTCTGTGGACAGTGTCGCAACTTGACATTACCTCTGATACTAGTTTCGACTGGAATACTTTTGCACAATCAGATATCATCACCCATGGTGCTCCATGCTTCAAAATAATGTCTTCTACAAAGAATTTTGCGATTTCTGGAGCTTCTGCAGTCGGCACAGGTTTGGTGACAGCGTAGCAGGTGAGGTACTCAGTGCAGATTGTTATCCATTGGTTATCGGTTGTCGTTTTCAGAAACCTCCCTAAAAAGTTGCGACCAATCAGTTGGAATGAAGCTGCTGCAAGTGAAATTGGTACCAGATGCCCTGGAGGTTAATTGCGGAAGATTTGTCTGTCGCTGGCAGTCTTTACAGTGACTCACATAGTGCTTGACAGATTGGTAGAGATCTTGCCAGTTATACCTGTGTCTGATTCTTTCTAGGATCTTCACGAATCCCAGATGACCAGATATTGGTGCATCATGGAAATACTTCAGAATAGCTGGCCGAAAATGAGCTGGCACTCCCAGTAGCTATTTGAGGCCCAATAGATTGTAGTTGCTCTTATACAATATCCCATTTATACGTTGAAAGTCTCCTTTGGTCTGTTCTCCTTTCTCCAAGGCCTCTATGGTTTGTAATAACGGTGGATCTTCCCTCTGTTCAGCTGTAATGTCATTTAACTCAGTGAGGGCCATCCATACTGTTGTGTTCGGCTAATGAATTGCTTGAAAGACAGTCGGCGTCCTTGTCTTTGCGCCCGTTTTTGAATGCCACTGTGACCTCGCACTCTTGGAGTCTTAGTGCCCATCTTGCTAATCGTCCTGATGGATCCTTCAAATTGGTCATCCAAGATAACAATTAGTGGTCTGTCACGACAGTGAATAGTTTACCAGGTAATTATGCCTATAACTTGTTAATAGCCCAGATAACACCGAGACACTTCTTTTTGGTTGTAGAGTAGTTTTTCTCGAACTTTGAGAGAACTCTTGATGCATAGGCTATCATCTTTTCAGCACCTTCCTGAATTTGTGCAAGCACTGCACCAATCCCATAACTGCTAACGTCTGTGTGAAGTTCGTTTCCCGCATCCTCGCCGTATAAGGCTAAAAATGGTGCGGACGTTAGAGGCCCTTAAGTGCTCCTTAAGAGCTTTCTATCGTCTCAACCCAGTAAAACTTCGCGTCTTCTTACAGAAGTTCTTGCAGCGGACGTACCTTGTCACAAAAACCTTCTAATAACGAAGGAAGTATGCACAAAGCATGAGAAAACTTCTCACAGATGTGCTGAGGACTTGGAAATTCTGTGACTGCATTACTTTATCTGGATCAGGACAGACACCTCTTTTCACTAGTTGTCCCAGGATTTTTATCCCTTCTTTGAGTTGGAGTCCTGCTGCCTGAACACACTTCAACGTAGTCGACAAGCAGCTTAGATGTTCCGCAAATGTCCTTGATAAAACGGCAATGTCATCTACATAACAAAGACATGTCGTGCCTTAAGGTGTTGAAGCAAGTTGTCCATCAGGCGTTCGAATATGGCTGAAGAGCATTACATAGTCCAAACGGCATGACTCTGAATTCATAGAGGCCGTCAGATGTTATAAATGCCGTCTTCTCCTTGTCAACTTCGACAATCTTGATTTGCCAGTAACCTGTTTGCATGTCATTGGTTGAGGAGTATGTAACCCCTTTTAAAGCAATTTAAGGCATCGTGAAAGCGCGGCAATGGCTAAATATGTTAGTTTGAGATTTTGTTCAGCCGCCGATAGTCGACACAGAAACGCAGCTTGCCGTCCTTCTCCTTCACGAGAACCACTGGAGATGACCAAGGACTGTCTGAAGATTAAATAATGTCGTCATGCAGCAACATCTCCACTTCCTCCCGAATTATACTTCAGCTGGCGACTCCCTACATAAACGCTGGCTAATTGTTGGATGATCCCCGGTATTGATGCAGTGTTTTATCGTGGGCCGTTTCATCTGTCTTCTCCTGCCTGGCCCTGAATTTACCTGAAAATTGGTGTAGTGTGGCTAACACCTGCTGACATTCTTCCTGGGTCAGACCGGGCTCTATATGCAATTCCATAGTCTTTTCCTATGCTGTGTTGTCAGCAGCAACAGTAGGGCATGAGACTTCGTTGTTGACATTGAGCTCACCGTCCTGAATGAACGCATATTTCCATTTCCGTGCTGAATACGAGGCAACTCGGCCACGAAACAAGCACGGGTTTGTTACGCTAACTCCCTGTCATAAAGCCGTGGTCAGTTCGAGGTGCGCATCCTCTATCATGCACGGGTTTATAAACCGAATGGGCGTTGAGTGACTGTTATAAATCCGCGTTTGTTTTCGGGAATTTTTGTGCGTGATCGATGGACAATAAATCCCAAAGTATTTAAGTATATTGTTATTACATGGCAACAAATAAAAAGAATGTAACTCAAGGCGCGCGTCTACCAGTCGTTTGAATTTATAATTTCCGTGCAAATTGACTGAACATTAGATTCATGTTAGTTTTATGGCATTTTTTTGTGTCTGATTGATAGCATTTTCTGTGTCTGACGGAAGAGAAATAAACGCAAAGACTTAAACTTTATTAAGTTGTTTGGATATAAAACTATTTTTCGTGTCTTACGAAAGTGTAACAAAATGCAAAAAATCTTTCAGAATTTTTTATTACAGCGAATGGGACTAAAACTATGGATAGTATTTTTCGCTTTTGTCAGATGGACACTAAATTCAATGTTTTAAGAAACTTTTTTTTTAATTCAGCACAGAACTTCAATGCATAATGGATCGGCAACAAAACGTCAAGTATTTAAGATTTTTTTTTTTTTATTTTTTTTAGCGACAATGAAGGATATAATACTTGATGGAGTCTGTAGTTTTGATAAATTACATCCAAACTTGGTGAGAATTATGCATGTTCAGCATGTGGATTCCTTTTTAGTATATCACTAATTCTTTGCCACTGGGCTTTAATATTTTGAACAGCCTTGTCATAGTTTTCGTTGCTGATTGTAACGCTTTCTTCTATATTTATTGGAAGTTTGAAATTGCCTGGTACTTCATCAAGGATAATGCAGTCATTTTGTCTTTCATTATTTGTACCGGTCCTTTTCACCAGTAATATTTTGGAAGAATGATGCTGAAAATTCATCACCCAGAGCCTATTTTGCAAACTGTTGACGATCAGAATCACTTAAATACAGTATTGTGTTAAGCACAGTCCCATGCTTTTTTTCTACGGCACAGAGATGTTTACAAAATCGGCCTCCTGCTCAATACGGACAGTCAGTCAACAGTCAAACTCAACATTTTACATATCAGTCTTTTCTTTGACGGAGTACGTATTATCACAGACAAATATATACAGACGGGAAACCTCAGTAAGGGCCCGGTCCCACACTCAGAGTCCTGTGAAGTTGGCACCGCTTTTTTGGAAAATGTAAATTTTTTTCAGAGTTCTAGACAGATATGCAATAGTTCTGGAGTTCTCTGTACAAAATTTAAATAGTTCTGCAAAATTTCGCCGAAAGAATACAAAATATTAACACAAAATTTAGTTTTTTCAAAATAATTTTTTGCCTATTAGTACAAACATAGTTCTGATCACAGTTCTAAATAGTTCTCAAAGAGTTCTACAGGAAATCCTAATGCCATTTTTCTGTGCAGATTATACTTCATGAGATAATTGCAATAATGTGGAATCCATTTACACGCTACTGTGAAGTTGGCACCCCTTTTCTCAAAAATGTGCATTTTTTTCAGAGTTCTAGACAGATATGCAATAGTTCTAGAGTTCTCTGTACAAAATTTAAATAGTTCTGCGGAATTTCGTGAAATATCGCAATTCTGAATAGTGGGAGAGCTGTGAAGTTGGCACCCCTTTTTTCAAAAATGTAAATTTTTTTCAGAGTTCTAGGCAGATATGCAATAGTTCTGGAGTTCTCTGTACAAAATTTAAATAGTTCTGTAGAATTTCGCCGAAAAATAGTAAAAATTACCACAAACTTGGTTTTCTTTTTAGTTTTTTAAAAATAATTATTTGCCTATTAGCGCAAACATAGTTCTGATCACAGTTCTAAATAGCTGTCAAAGAGTTCTACAGGAAATCCTAATAACATTTTTCTGTGCAGATTATACTTTATGAGATAATTACAATAATGGAGTATCCATTTACATGCAACTGTGGAATTTGCACCCGTTTTTTTTTTTTCAAAAAATTAAACTTTTTCCAGAGTTCTAGGGACATGTGCAATAGTTCTTGTTTACGATAAGCAGTAATCACTCAGACGTAAAAACAACAAATTGAATGTGCAGCGGATAGAATATCTGTCAAGGCCTAAGAAAAACGTATATTTCTCGAATAAGGGGCACAAATAAGACAGCTTATCAGATATTCAAAATTGTGAATTTTCTTTCGGGCAATTACATAGATATATTCACATGAACTCTACAACTATAGTATATGTACACAGAACCCCAAAAAACAATGTGTATTTCTCGAAAAAATGGTGCCAATTTACAGTAACGTGAAAATGAATTCCACATTACTGCATTTATCTGATAAAGTATAAACTGCACAAAAAAATGTTATTAGGATTTCCTGTAGAACTCTTTGACAGCTATTTAGAACTGTGATCAGAACTATGTTTGCGCTAATAGGCAAATAATTATTTTTAAAAAACTAAAAAGAAAACCAAGTGTGTGGTAATTTTTACTATTTTTCGGCGAAATTCTACAGAACTATTTAAATTTTGTACAGAGAACTCCAGAACTATTGCATATCTGCCTAGAACTCTGAAAAAATTTACATTTTTGAAAAAAGGGGTGCCAACTTCACAGCTCTCCCACTATTCAGAATTGCGATATTTCACGAAATTCTGCAGAACTATTTAAATTTTGTACAGAGAACTCCAGAACTATTGCATATCTGTCTAGAACTCTGAAAAAAAATTACATTTTTGAAAAAAGGGGTGCCAACTTCACACGACTCTGGCGCAATTTTGTGTAGTTTTTCTCCCTATTTACGTAATTAGCTCATGAACTATTATCTGGGCAAAAAAATATCATTAGGATTTTCTACAGAACTCTTTGAGGGCTATTTAGAGTTGTGATCAGAGCTATGTTTACGCTTGTAGGCAAATAATTATTTGCAAAAAAACTAAAATTTGTTATAATTTTTTGTAATTTTTTCGCGAATTTGTGCAGAACTATTTAAATGTTGTACAGAGAACTCCAGAACTATTGCATATCTGCCTAGAACTCTGAAAAAAATGCACATTTTTGAGAAAAGGGGTGCCAACTTCACAGTAGCGTGTAAATGGATTCCCCATTATTGCAATTATCTCATGAAGTATAATCTGCACAGAAAAATGGCATTAGGATTTCCTGTAGAACTCTTTGAGAACTATTTAGAACTGTGATCAGAACTATGTTTGTACTAATAGGCAAAAAAATTATTTTGAAAAAACTAAATTTTGTGTTAATATTTTGTATTCTTTCGGCGAAATTTTGCAGAACTATTTAAATTTTGTACAGAGAACTCCAGAACTATTGCATATCTGTCTAGAACTCTGAAAAAAATTTACATTTTCCAAAAAAGGGGTGCCAACTTCACAGGACTCACACTCAGGGGTGCGGGGCAGGGGGTGCTAAAGCAGTTCCATAAGATGTCCCATGATGGCGCTGCGGTCAGAAGCAGCCCTTTAAACTGGCCAGAGCAGGCGGCAGGTAGCGGCTGTCCTCACCACCACCTCCCCTCAAACGCCAGCAAGCCGGACACAGCCGTGGCCTCGTGGCAGGCGGCACGAGCTCTCGTCTCAGCCTCCCCTACACGCTACCCTCTGACGTGCGAGAGGCACCCTCAGAAGTGCCTCTAGTGTGGTCTACAGGTAAACGCCTGACACCTGCTACTGCTAGTATCTTAAGGAAGTACAAGGGGAGCGTAGGACAGTGGTTTGGGGGGGGCTGCTTCTCTGTATATGTTACTCTGTGGTATTATCATCAGGGCCAGCGCTAGGATCATGCGGAACACGCGGCCACATGGGGCGCCGCCAGGGAGAGGACGCCGACGCGCCGGGGTCAGCGGCGGCGAAGCCTTCATGGCATCTTCACATTTTTTTGTGTAAAAATTATTTTGGCGCCGAAAAATGTTTGCCTAAAGACGTGGCCGCCTTTTGCGGGATATAAAATGAACGGCCTATTTCTGTTTAGCCCTTCTGGATAGACAACCTACACCGCCGCGGTGGATATATCGTGCGCATTGGGGCGCCATGCTGTGGTGCGCGCGGCCGTTCACCGTCCGGGGGCTCGAGTCCCCCCTCGGACATGGATGTCTGTGTCGTCCTTAGTTTACCTTACACCTGGGCCAGTGAAACATTGCACTTGACGTTTCGCGTGACGGCGAGATAAGTTGGCTACACTGCTATAGCGATGTTGCAACACTAGCCTCTATACACACAGCAGACGAAACGGTTTTCAGTTGCATCTCGTAAACGTGAGCTATTGAAGAATAAAAGTGCGTATAATAATTCGTTCTTGAGCTGCTACTACAAAGTAGCAATTAATTAGTGGCTAGTTTGTCATCGGTCCCTAAACTTACAAACTACTTATGAACTAGCTAACACTAAGGACGGCACAAATATCCATGCCCGAGGGGGGATTCGAACCCCCGAACGTAGTGGCCGTGAAGACCATGACTGGAGCGCCGCAGTCCCCTCGGCCACCGCGGCCGGCATGACAGATACGAAATAAACAAGAATCAGGATAGTAACTTCTCTCTCCACATTTTATAATCATAGTGCATTCACCAATTTACGGCGACAATGGCACAATTCAATCTAGCTCCCCATCTTCACTGTTGTCGTCACTGCCAAAATACGCTGCAGAGTGAATGTTTCATTGTAGACTTATTATTGTTCGTTATGTAATTCTTCACGTCACTCCATACTAATTCCAAACGGTTAAAATGGCAGTGATGTTGGGGCAGTCTTATTACAATGGAACCCTGTTCCTTTGCGATTTCGTCTACTACATATGTGGGCGCAACAGGCTTATTTTGTTTCACGACCGAATGTAAAAGAATTTTTAACATTTACGTATCTGCAGCAATATTCCTTTCTTGTAGCCACTGCACCGTAACTTCTTCCGATCATTTGAAGCTAGAATTAACTTCCTGCTCAGAGGATATGCTTCAGAGTTTTTACTCATACGAAATTGAGAACTTACTCAGCGAATCAGTGGCGTACCTAGGACTTGGCTTTGGGGGGGGGGGGGAGGGAGGGATAGATCTGCTTGATAAGCAAAATTTTAGTCAGTTCTCTGACAGACTACCATCTAGCACTCCCGTTGAAGATTTATTCACTCCCATCCAATGAAAGCTTATGGTAAAACACCCCGAGTTTCCAATCTTTACATTTACCAGATTGCTGTTATACGATTTCTTCCTCTCTCTCTCTATCTCTCTCTCTCTCTCTCTCTCTCTCTCTCTCTCTCTCTCTCTCTCTCTCTCTCTCTTTTTTTTTTTTTATGGTTCTGTGGGGGGAGGTTTCTATCCCCCTCATCCCCCCCCCCCCCCCATAGTTACGTCACTGCAGCGAATGTCACTAGAGAAACGTCTTTTCGGTGTCATTATCCAATTACTTGGAATCGGCAAGTACAGTTAAACCATTCACAGCAAAACAAATCGCAGCGAAAAAGGTACACACAACCTAAACACGCAGTAGACACGATGCACAACGTTGTCTACAGCAGCACCGGAAAAGCTGACAACGCGGGAACTTTGACGTCACGGCACGTGACCACCGGTAGTGTTTAGGGCGCTGTGATTGGATCATTCCTAGTGACTAGTGCCTCGTGCTTCTTGTTCTTCACTTGTTATTTGTAAACGTCAAGTGCAAAGTTTCAGCGGCCCGGGTATAGGTTAAGTAGTTTGTAAGCTACGGACTGATAACCCAGCAGTTGAGTCCGATAGAATTACAAACACTTTGAACAACCTACACCGCTATAGGGCGCCATGCTTTCAGAATAGGCGCCCTTTAGTGATAGTGGGAATTTCACTCCCCCCCCCCTTAAGACAAGAAACACCCTATATCTTTTTGACGCATCTTTATGGACAGACGAGACCACATACACCTGTAACGGGATCTATCCTTTCCAAATCGGCGCTATTGATTTCAGTGAAAAATTTGTTCCCTATAGACGCCACCGCCTTTTTCGGGAATTAAAAGAAACGTCCCATTTCTGTTTAGGGCCCCTTCTAATATTTAAGATTACAGAATCTACACTGTAATAGGGCGCCATACTTTCAATATATTTGCGCTGTTCTGTAGTCTGACACCTGACACCAAAAGACGATTGCGCAGGTGGTCAGGAAACTGATGCATTGGTGGTGGTGAAGGATGGGGGGATGAGTCTGTACGATGCGCGATCAATACTCGTCTGTCACAACACGACCGTACAGTCGAACCACAGCCACAGTATTAGTGCAGTGAAAATCACCCATTTGCCGGGTGGCTGGATTTGCGCTGCTGTCACACTGGTACACTCGTCGCCGTGGCCGTGCGCGTTAGCCGCTGTAACGCTGGTACAACCAGGCAACAGGTTAAAAACTTCAATTTCCGTATCAACAGCATTTCCGGTAGAAGATTCACAGTTGCCAATTACAAAACAAAATTACCAAATGGGGAAGAAATCACCCCAGAGTGGCTTGTTTACTCAATATCAAAAAATGTGATATTTTCTTTCTTTTGCAAACTTCTTAGTAATGATAATGTTTCCTTGTCTGGAACAGAAGGATATTCATATTGGCCAAATATTCAACGTTCCTGCGTCACCACGAAAAGTCACCGTCACATGTTAAAGCTCCCTTTCTTATCGTGAACTGTTCCGAAGGCTGCAGTTAGGCGAAACGATTAGAAATGATCAGAAACAACAAATAATCAAATCTGAAAGTGAACACAAGTATTAAGTTTTCAAGCGATCTACTTTGCATAGTGCAATTTCTGGGAACCCAAGACTTAGCTTTTCGCGGCACAAACGATAGTTTTCAAAGTAAACAATGGGAACTTTCTAAAGCTAGTGGAGGATATTTCTAAATTTGACACTGTTCTTTCCGGACATCTCCGCTGAGTAACATCAAAAGAAACAGATGTTCATTATTTCAGCAAACAAATAGAAAATGAATTTATTGCTCTACTTTCTAGTAAAGTTGATGAAGACTTTTTGAGTGAAATGCAGAAAGCGAAATATTATTCCATCATTCTGAACTGCACTCCAGTCACCAAGAACAATTGACGATGGTGGTTAGGTTGTTACTTCAGTACCAGGAAAAGAAGTCATTGTAAGAGAACACTTTCTTGTCTTTATTCAGGTGACAGATACAAATGACGAAGGCTTAACTACTTTTTATTGAAGGAGCTGGAAAAAAGAGGAATACCTTGCAAAACATTCGTGGCCATGGATACAATGGCTGTAATATGAAAGGCAAGCACGTAGGAGTCCAGAAACGGATTCTCGACCTCAGCCTAACATCCTTTTACGTTCCTTGTGGTGAATAACGCAGCTCTTCCTTGCATGGCTGCATGTTCAAGAAATTTTTACTTTCTTTTCAAAATCGACCCATAAGTGGAGTATATTAACTACACACGTCACAAACTTGACTGTGAAGCCTCTGAGCGAAACCCGCTGGGAAATAGGATTGATACTCTTTAGTCATTGAGATCAAGAGTATGATGCTGTATACGAAACAACCACTGGTGCCAAGATTGATGTTTTTGGGGTGAGTAAAGCTATTGGTATTGCCAAGAAGTTAACGGATTTCCGATTTCTCTGCTCCTTAATTACCTGGTATGAGCTTTTGTATAAACTGAACTTCGTTAGTAAAATACTTCAGAAAAAATAAGTCAATATCCTAAGTTCTCTCAAAATTATTGAAAGAGTTAGAGTTTCTGAATGGACTTAATAGTGTAATGACCGACGCTGGCTGAAAAACTAAAAGTTGCACCAGAATTCCCTACTGAACTCCAAGAGAGGTCTAGAAATGCGAAACGGCCATTTTCGTATGAGAGCGAAGATGAATCTGTGAAGTCCGGGAAAGTGTCCTTTAAAATAGATTTCTTTTTTGTTGTTTTCAACAAAGCAGTAAACTCTCTGGATGAAAGATTTGAACTACCACGGAATCATGGCAACCATTTCCAGTTTCTCTATGTTTTAAAACAGGTAAACGAACTGAAAAAAGAAGAAGTTAGAGAAAGTGCAAGAACCTGGAAGCAATATTGACAGTAGCTGATAATAGTGACATGAGTGGAGAGGACCTGATGAGAGAGATCGTTAAGCTACCACCTCTGCTGTCTAAAGATAATTCGCTTGAAGCTGAAGGAACACTAAGTTATCTGACTGAAATGGAATGATTGACATTTTCCCGAAGGTATTTATTGCCTTGAGAATTCATCTTACGCTCCCAGTCTCAGTGGCCAGTGGAGAAATGAGTTTTTCAAAACACAAAATGCTAAAGAACTACCTTTGTTCAGCCACTTCTCAAAAACTACTTAGTGCGTTGGCAACACTGGCAATTGAGAACGACATTATCAACTCATTGGACACTGATACAATTTTGACAGACTTTGCCAAGATTAACGCAAGAAAAGTGCGTATTTTATGTTATTCTGTTTCATTCAGTTACGCCACTTTCCTTGTATGTAATGTTAATCTTACAGTGATATATTTTGATGTTAAAATTAAAGAAATTTAAAATAAATATTGTAATAGATTAGTTTGGTGTTTTCAATATTTCACTTCCCATTTTATTTTGTATTTCATCGTACCTTTATTTATTGTTTAAAAGGCCGATTATTTAAATACAGAAAATATTGTCGCGTTGCAATGGAAGCAGGCTTGACTTCGAAGGCAACTGAACACAGCACTTATACTGAAAGCACGTTTGTTACGAACTCAACATACACGCAGCACTGACTGCCTCTCAGGCAGAGTGCTCGGCTATTTATACACAGACAGAATTTACCAGAAATTAGAAGAACAGTTAACATAAGAAACAAGTAGAATTTACAAGTGAACATAAGAAAGACGTAGAACCTTCTGGAATTGTTAACTACAAAGAAATAAATTTTTGCCGGTGGGCAGGATTGAACTTGCGACCTTCTGCACCGCAGTCCGTGACGCTATCCCCTGCGCCACGCCGGCAGTCGGTGTTCGTGGTCTCTCGCGGCATTGCTCCCTCTCCTGGAGAAACAGCGACCCGCTGTTATGATCCCTGTGGCGCCAGCTGCAATGTCCTGGATCTTGACCGTGTCATGGGTCCTCTGTATGACAGTTTAGACGTTCCTGTCGTGACTTCATCAGGAACATTACTGTCCTTAAAGTCCTTGAACAAGAAGCCATTGTCGTCTACCTGCTCTTCAGGGTCGTAGTAAGGCTTCATGCGCAGGACGTGAACAATGTCTCTTCGTTTTTGACGTTTCGACGACGGCTCATAATACTCAACTTCGTATGTGACGTCTGACAGGCGGCGTATGACACGATACGGACCAAAGTATCGCTTCAATAACTTTTCTGACAGTCCAACATTCCGTATAGGGGTAAAAATCCATACCAGATCTCCTGGGCTCTACACAACAGGTCGGTGCTTCTCGTTATACCGCTGACGGTTTTTCTCCTGGGCGTCCAGTGTCCGTAGGCGAGCCAGCTGTCTTGCTTCTTCGGCCCTGGTGATGAGCTGTTTAACATAGTCATCCTGAGTGTCGTCCGGTTGGAACGGGAACAGCGTATCCATTGTTGTCTCAGCTTCACGGCCATGGAGCAGGAAAAACGGAGTGAAGCCTGTGGTGTCTTGTCTTGTGGTATTGTAAGCGAATGTCACGACTGGCAGAATTGTATCCCAATCCTTCTGCTCAACATCGACGTACATCGACAGCATGTCGGCTAACGTCTTGTTAAAACGTTCCGTAAGACCATTTGTCTGAGGATGGTATGCAGTTGTCATTCTGTGGACCATGTTGCACCGTGACATTACTTCTGTTGTCGACTTCGGAAACCTCCCTAAAAGATCGATCCCAACTCGGTGGAATGGAGCTGCTGCCGGCGGAATCGGTACGAGATGTCCTGGAGGTAATTGCGGCACATGCTTCCTGTCGCTGGCACTCTTTACAGTGACTCACATAGTGCTTGACAGATCGGTAGAGACTTTTCCAGTAATACCTGCGTCTGAATCTGTCTAGGGTCTTCACGAATCCCAGATGGCCGGATATTGGAGCATCGTGGAAATATTTGAGAATAGCTGGCTGGAGATGAGCTGGAACAACAAGTAGCTATTTGGGGCCCAGTGGATCGTAGTCGCTCTTATACAATGTTCCGTTTATAAGTTGGAACTCTCCATTGGTCGGTTCTCCTTTCTCCAAAGCCTCTATCGTTTTTAATAGTGCTGGATCTTCCCTCTGTTCAGCTGTAACGTCATCTAATTGAGCGAGAGCTGAAATTTCATTAATACTGTTGTGTTCCACTAATGGATTCCTCGAAAGGCAGTCGGCATCCTTGTGTTTGCGACCGTTCTTGAATACCACTGCGACATCGTACTCTTGGAGTCTTAGTGCCCATCTTGCTAGTCGACCTGATGGATCCTTCAAGCTAGTCAGCCAACACAAAAAATGGTGGTCTGTCACGACGGTGAATGGTTTGCCAAATAAATACGGCCGGAACTTGTTGATAGCCCAGATAACCGCGAGACATTCTTTTTCAGTTGTAGAGTAGTTTATCTCGGACTTGGAGAGTACTCTTGACGCATAGGCTATCACTTTTTCAGCACCTTCCTGAACTTGTACAAGTACTGCACCAATCCCATAACCACTGGCGTCTGTGTGAAGTTCCGTTTCTGCATTCTCGTCGTACAAGGCTAGCACTGGTGCGGAAGTTAGAGCCTCCTTAAGTGCCCGGAAAGCTCTTTCTTTTGTCTCATCCCAGTAAAATTTGGCGTCTCCCTGCAGAAGTTCTTGTAATGGACGTGCCTTGTTACAAAATCCTTTTATGAAACGTCGGTAGTATGAGCACAGCCCGAGAAAACTTCTCACATCACGAATGTGCTGAGGAGTTGGAAATTCTGTGACTGCCCTTACTTTATCTGGATCAGGACGGAGACCATCTCCGTTGACTAGGTGCCCCAGGATTTTTATCTCTTTGGCGACGAAGAGGCACTTCTTTGGATTGAGGCGGAGACCTGCAGTCTGAACACACTTCAACACAGTTGACAGGCGACTCAGATGTTCTTCAAATATTTTCGAGAAAACGACAATGTCATCTAAATAGCAGAGACACGTCGTCCACTTAAGGTGTCGAAGCAAGTTGTTCATCATGCGTTCGAATGTGGCTGGAGCATTACGTAATCCAAATGGCATTACTTTAAATTCATAGAGGCCGTCAGGTGTAATAAAAGCCGTCTTCTCCCTGTCAGCTTCGTCAACCTCGATTTGCCAGTAACCTGTCTGCATGTCCATAGTTGAGAAGTATGTAGCTCCTTTCAAGCAGTCTAAGGTGTCGTCAGTACGCGGCAGTGGGTAGACATCTTTCTTTGTGATTCTGTTCAGCCGCCGATAGTCAACACAGAATCGCCACGTGCCATCCTTCTTCTTTACGAGGACCACCGGAGACGACCAAGGACTCTCCGAAGGTTGAATAATGTCATCTCGCAACATCTTCTCCACTTCCTGCCGAATTATCCGTCTTTCAGCTGGCGACACTCTATACGAACGCTGGCTAATTGGCGGATGATCCCCAGTACTGATACGGTGCTTTATCGTGGGCCGTTGCGTCTGACTTTTCCCCTGCTGAGGTGTGAATGCACCCGAAAATTGGCGTAGTATACCTAACACCCGCTGGCATTGTTCCTTGGTCAGTCCAGGTCCTATTGGCAGTTCCACGTTTGTTTCCTCCAGCGTGTTGTCTGTACTAACAGCAGGGCATGGGTCTTCATTGATGACATTGAGCTCACCGTCCTGGATTGGTTCAGCTGTCCCGATACACATTCCCTTGGGGATAAGTTGTGACTGCTCGTGACAATTTGTGATCCAAATCTCTCCTTGACCACCGATAATGCTTATGATAGCCGCTGGTATGTAAATTTCTTTTGTGAGCCTCATAAACTTTTTACTATCAACAAGAACTTCACAGTTTAACCAGTCATCTGTGTTTGTGACTGCAACTCTTCTCATTGTCAATGGCGATATCGTCACATTGTCAACGACGAATAGCTTCCCAGAAAATTCTGTATTACGTGTATCCGGCGGAACTACTTCTTCAATTTGCAGCTCAGATCTTCCACAGTCAATGATAGCTTGGGATGCCTGAAGGAAGTCCCATCCGAGGATGACATTGTGACTACATTCTGTTAACACGACAAATTCAAACGGCTGCGTCCTGTGGTTGATGGTTATTCTTGCGACACAGGTTCCTGCTGGATGGACGTACTTTCCATTCGCGACCTTCAGCACTGTTGCTCCGTATCACAGAACATTGTCTTCTTTAGGGTGCGGCGGTAATTATCCGACAATACAGAAAAAGACGCTCCTGAATCAACAAGTGCCCGGACAGGTTGGCCATCGATTATGACGTCGATGAGATTTCCCGACATCTTAGCGACTGTCGTCCATGGAGGATTTTCATCTGCGGCGGCCTCACCTCCATAGATGGTCGCCTCTCTTAGTTTTCCTGGGTGCGGCGGCTAGGGGAGCGGCTGGTACCTCTGTACGGCGACGGTGAACGGCTGCGGCGCGTCGGGGAGCGACCTCGTCTAGGGTACGGCGATGGGCTTCTTCCCATAGGTCGACTGAATTCATCAGCAGGTGATTGCCTGGGATAGAACTGCTCCGACGGCTGACGTCTTGAGGCAAAATAATCATCGAATACTCGCCTCCTCTCTCTGCAGTAGCGTACGACATGTCCAGGGCGTCCACAGTGGAAACATAGCGGTGTGTTGTCTTCTGTCCCCCAGACGTCTGTTCTTCTGCGGGGCGTCATGGTTACCGGGGGAGCTGGCTGTGGACGCGTCGGCCGGTTCATGGGCTGCCGTTTGGCGGCTGCAGCGTAAGTCATAGCAGGGCGACGCCATTCTTCACGTCGGGTGCGATTGACGGTGCAGACAGGAGCTAATGTTTGAAATACCTCGTCCTCAGCGGCGTCGGCTCCCTCGTGACTTACAGGGCTCACATCCATATCCATAATCTGATGCTCGCTCGGTCTAATAGTCCCGGCTGCCATGCACTGTTGTAATTCTTCTCTCACGATTTGTCGTATGAGAGAAGCGAAGTCATGCTGGTCTTCCACTACGGCCATAGGGACTACATTTTGGAGTCTGTCATACTTCTTGCGTCTCCTTTGTTGCATTTCTTCAATACGCTGGCACCACTTGATGAACTCTTCTGTCGTAGCGACGTCTTTTACCAGAAGACCTCGGTACATGTCTTCTGCAATTCCCTTCATCAGGTGCGTGATTTTGTCCGCCTCAGTCATGTTCGGATTCACTATATTACACAGGGCCAAAACATTCTGTATGTACGATTGTGTCGGCTCACCATGTCGTTGGGCCCGGTTCTTTAGTTGTTCTTCCGCCGAGCGGATTTGTCGCTGGCGGTCTCCAAACGTCTTCTTAAGTTACTCCTGGAACGTCTCCCAGTCATTCAACTTGTCTTCGTTGTTTTCGAACCATTGCTGGGCTGTTCCGTCCAGGTAGAAATAAACGTTGGCCAAGCACATCGTATGATCCCACCTGTTGTACTTTGCGACTCGGTCGAACCCTTTTAGCCATTTGTTGGGGTCCTGTCCAGCATCTCCAGAGAACACCGACGGATGTCTAATGTGCAGCTGGCTTATTGCTGGTTTCGTCTCCATCGTTCTTCTGATAATACGGACTTTTGGAAGGATGTACTCGGTGTATCCCTTGTATTCCGGTTCCAGTCCGTGTATGCGACGGCTTTTACGTTGCCTAATCGGAGCCACGGTGATGCAGCTGTTGCACAGTGTACCCGGCGCCTCCACCAAACAATGTCGCGTTGAAATGGAAGCAGGCTTGACTTCGAAGGCAACTAAACACAGCACTTATACTGAAAGCACGTTTATTACGAACTCAACATACACGCAGCACTGACTGCCTCTCAGGCAGAGTGCTCGGCTAATTATACACAGACAGAATTTACCAGAAATTAGAAGAATAGTTAACAGAAGAAACAAGTAGAATTTACAAGTGAACATAAGAAAGACGTAGAACCTTCTGGAATTGTTAACTACAAAGAAATAAATTTTTGCCGGTGGGCAGGATTGAAACTGCGACCTTCTGCACCGCAGTCCGTGACGCTATCCCCTGCGCCACGCCGGCAGTCGGTGTTCGTGGTCTCTCGCGGCAATATTTACTTTTATTTTTATAATTTTTGTTCATTGTTATATTTTAATTTGATTGTAAATAATATGTTGGTGATGGCGGGATGGGCGAGGGGGGGGGGGGCGTCAAAAATTACTCTCGCACGTTCAGGAAAAACCCCTTGCACCGGACCTGATTATCATCCAGTTGTACAAAATCTTTACATCCTTGGCAAAATTTTTCGTATGCTAACGTCAGATATCTTGTTCTCCCGTTGGTAAACTAAAGCTACAAATGTCTTCGCTATGAAGTCTACTACGGCGCACATATTAAATATCTTACAGCGCTGAAGTACTACGTCTTTAAAAACCCGTATTGAGGATTCACAGTAATGTTCAAATGTTTGTAGAGCTTATGTGACTTAACTACGAGGTCATCAGTCCCTAAACTTACAAACTACTTATGAACTAGCTACATCTAAGTACGTCACAAATATCCATGCCCGAGGGGGGATTCGAACCCCCGACCGTAGTGGCCGTGCAGACCGTGACTGGAGCGCCTCAGTCCCCTCGGCCACCGCGGCCGGCTTCACAGTAATAATTTGTGTTGCACCCTCGAGTTAAAATATCGGTGCGAGTGTTTTTCCAGCTTTTTATTTTCCTTCACTTTCTCCTCATTTAATAAGTCACACATTGTCAGCCGCATCAGGCAAAAAACCGTGCGATCTACACCAGATCCGACAGATGCTGCAGGAATATTTATGCAAGAACATCATTTGCTAATGAATGACGGGAGCAAATTTTTACTTGCAGATGACGACAGAGTACCAAATGATAGGATATTGATATTCGCTAGTGAAAGGGGAGAATCCTGTTTAACAGACTGCAATTCGTTTTTGTCGATGGAACATTCAAAAGCTCCAGCAAGCAGTTTGGACAGTAATTTATTGTTCATGCCGATATTTCTGGTTCTGAAGAGGAAACAAACACAGTTCCAACCGGGTACGCCTTGCTACCCAATAAAAAGCGAGAAACGTACGATCGCTTTTTCACAGCTGTTAAGAGCAACGTGCCTGGATAGAATCCTATAGCTATCATGATGGATTTTGAAGCTGCACTCATCCTTTTAGTAACACATTTGTTTCCTGATGCAAAGATTAATGGCTGCAGCTACAATTTCGATCAGTGCTTGTGGAGGCAAGTGCAGAATTGCTGCCTACAAGGAAAACTAAGAAATTCGTTTTCACATAAGATTGTGTTCCGCTTTGGCTCACATTGTCCTGGACATGTTAGATGATGGGTGGCTATGCATTCAGCAGAGCACGCCAGATAATGAAAAACTGCAGAATTTTTACGACTATTTTGTTGAACAATGGCTGGATAATGAAGACATGCCAAGGGATGTATGAAACCGTGCAGGAAGGCGTCACTGCACCAACAATGATTCAGAAGGATGGAGTCGTAGGATAAACACATTAATTTCGAAGGTTCATCCAAATTTTTACTCAGAGAGGACGCAGAATATCGTGGGCACCAAATTGACCGACTAGTTTTAAATGTAGGCGGGAAAAGAAGAAAGAAGTCCGCAATTAAGACAGATGAGATAGTTTCAAAGGGCCTTACAAGACTCCACGTTGACAGCAATATGAAATCATTTGTGACTTGCGTGGCCTACGCACAGAAATTACAAGGAATAGGAAATGGCTGAAGCTACAGCAACACTTCCAAATATTGAAAAGGGGTTCAGTTCACGCCGATCGGCCTATTGTAAAAACTGTAAATAACTAATAAACCAGTAACGTCATAAAATCGGCCTAATGTCTCTTGCAAATTATAAAGGATTCACTACTGAAGTCTGAAAAGTCATAGCTTTGCTAACAATCACAATCAGAATTATTGTGTAGAGAATTTTAGAAACAATGTCTGAGTGGACGATGAATACATCTTGTTTTAATACATACTTTTCATTCCTTAACGCTAATTACTAGCAGGACTCAAATTAGGCCTCAGTACACTTCCCTGCGTGGTATGGGAAAATTGAAATTTATTTCGAAATAATTAAAAAAAAATTTTCTATCGAGGACCAAATTCTTTAGTTGGCTCCTCTTAATATATGCTAAAAGCTGTCCACTCTTATCATATCAAATTTTGGGTGAGGTGTTGAAACTTGGCCGGCCGCGGTGGCCGAGGGGACTGAGGCGCTCCAGTCACGGTCTGCACGGCCACTACGGTCGGGGGTTCGAATCCCCCCTCGGGCATGGATATTTGTGCTGTCCTTAGGATAAACTAAGTTTGTAAGTTTAGGGACTGATGACCCCGTAGTTAAGTCTCATAAGCTAAACAAACATTTGAAAATTTTTGTTGAAACTTGGAAAACATTTTCGGTTTCTATAGTTTCTGTAAAATTCATCGTTAAGTACGAGGTTGAGCGAAAATTATGCCCTATGTAAAATTAATGAGAACAAAAATTCCAATGAAAAAGGTCTTGCGCATAAAAGTGCTGCAGCTAATGGTTAACATGATGTCGTGGGGGCAAAATGTGACTTTCCTCAGTTTGGCCAAAAAAGCAAAAATATCGTCTAATAATTCGCTTCCCATGTTTTATTATCAGTGTTGGATATAGCATGTATTTTTGGGGGATATTGTATACTAGCAAAACTAGTAATGGCGTTGCAACTCCGTCTCTCCCACTTTCGTATAACATTCTCTTAGACTTTCAGTTGTCCATTTCCTTTACCTCTTCCCTCCTGCACCCCCCCCCCCCCCCCTTGAAATCCCTATTTATCTGGACAACGTTACCAGGCTTTTCTTTCATAAAAAAACCTTGTCATTACAATTATAAACCCAATAACGAAGAATCATCCAAATAGACTGAGCTGTTCTGCAGTTACGAGGTGCATACGCCAATTTTCTAAATTTCATAGTTTTACATGCCACTTTTCTTTCACACAAACGTTGCCCTAACAATTACAAATGCAACAAAAAAATTTAAATATGTTGAACCATTCTCAAGTGATGAGGTTAGTGTATGAAACATTTTCTGGAATTTCCGAATTTTCCGGAGAACCTTTCCAGATGTTTCTTTCATACAAACCTAGTTCTAACATTTACAAATGCAATAGGCTGAGCCGTTCTCAAGTTATGAGGCCACATACATACGGAAGATAAATTCTTATAAATAAAGATAAGTCGAACAAGATTAAAATATAGATTGTATAGTATGGCTATGCCTTCACGCATCATTTATTAAAATGATTCAGATACAGTCTTTTTGTTTTCCTTAATATTCATTATTTCGGAGGGAGGAGGTGTTAAAAATGTACGTAAACTGGAGATTATATAAAACGTAATACTTGATTTCCAATTAAATCATGATCTTTAGAAATAATGTATATTTACAACTAATGTGTATCGATGGTTAATTAATACCGTACACTAAACACGTGTCATCAGTTTTATACAGAGCGGCCTATGCAGTAGCCTCTCACATCTTGATTAGGTAACAGAGTTTTTAGGCTATATTTATTAGCTTTAGCTTAAACCAACATGTTGCACTCTTGTTCAGACCATTTTCAACATGCTGTTCGACAAGAGATGAAAAATTTACATGTTTGATCGAATGAGCCTGAACAGAGAAAACGCTTATTGAATAAAAACGTACATAGCTTCAAAGTTATGATGAGACACAGCTATGTAAAGGCAAAAATCTTACTTTAATGGAAAAGGTTGTCGCACTGTAATTGGCACACGAAAAGTTTATTTTTTCAACAGGGGTGGACCCAGCCGGGGGAAGATGTCGTGAGACAGCGACGTTCATGTGATATTCGTCAGTTGCGATAAGTGGCGGTACATGCCTATTATCGATCAGCTCGTATATGAATTACTCAATGGCATATTATAGATAACTGAATGCACATTAAAGCGACTTATCTTCGTCACGACCGGCCGCGGTGGCCGAGGGGACTGAGGCGCTCCAGTCACGGTCTGCACGGCCACTACGGTCGGGGGTTCGAATCCCCCCTCGGGCATGGATATTTGTGCCGTCCTTAGTCTTAGTTAGTTCATAAGTAGTTTGTAAGTTTAGGGACTGATGACCCCGTAGTTAAGTCCCATAGACTACACAAACATTTGAACATTTTTTGTTGTTGTTAAACCGTGATTATTGAATACGTTACATGTTTCTAAACTTTCAATTTCGATAAGGAGAGTTTTTCACCAACCGGTGTTTTAATTTCGCGATCCTGTTCCGGGTTGTGACACATCGATAGGGAAATGCAGTGGTACAATAATTCAACCACAAAATGTTCAAATGTTCGTTAAGCTTATGGGACTTAACTACGGGGTCATCAGTTCCTAAACTTACAAAATACTTATGAACTACCTTATACTAAAGACGGCACAAATATCCAAGCCCGAGGGGGGATTCGAACCCCCGACCTTAGTGGCCGTGCAGACCGTGACTGAAGCGCCTCAGTCTCCTCGGCCACCGCGGCCGGCATTTCAACCACACTTCCGACTTCAGTTTTTAGCATAAAACAACAAGAAATGAAAAGAGATACAGACATCTTCAGGAGCAGCTGCCATTGCCATTGCCTTTGTGGTTGTAACTGAACATGTATGTTCCATTTAATTATTATTATTTTTTGATAGTTATGTATTGGAACTTTATATTGGCAGGGCGAAGGTTTAGTTGTTTTTGCGTAAACTTTTATTTTCGAATATCTGAGTATTGCTCATGATGTATTTTTTCTGAGTTGTCAAATGTGTGTAGAAAATGAAAAGGGCGTGGAAATGAAATACTAATAATAATAATAGTTTCTATAATCAATGTAAATGGTAAGGAAAAATATTAGTCAACTGCGATTTCTAATATCACTAAGGCTACTCTTCCTTGCCCAAAAAAGTTCTGAAATAATGTAAGCTGGCTGCACTGGAGGAGTGTGAATGTCCCTTGGCAGCTGCCCGCCCCAACCTAGCACGGCCGGCACAAGCAGAGCGTTCAAGCCACACCAAGCGGCAGCAGCAGGTAGTGGCGCAGCATTTGTGACACACATTGTCTCCGTCCCTTAAACATCCCGGAGTTCTCACAAATGTCGCCACATTCCAGTTTCTCACAAGTGTCACAGAGTAAAATATTTGTCTGTGCAAGTGTCTACAACTCGGTCGGAGAACAGGGCCGTCCTAGCGATTGTCTGGGGGCGAGGGATTAAGCGGTAGCAACCGCACTCTGAATAGGACGGCGAGGAGCAGGTATCGGGAGGTTCCCAGAAACTGGTGCTAACGGCTATTCAGGCCGGCCTGTTAGCGCAGTAGTCTCAGGAAGTGTGGAAAGCCCACCTTAGGGGAGTCCTAACGACGAGCGGCTGGCAGCGTGAAAGATGACTTAAAGTGGCCGACATGTCAAACTAACTGAAAATAAAAATTATTAACTTTTGAATGCTCCATGCATTATCATCTAACGGTGTCTCAGATGACAGCGTATTAATTCAATCAAATTTCCTGAAAGAACGGTAACTGTACCTATTTTATTTAGGAATTTATTACATTTGTCATATAAAACGTATTATAAAAATTACAGTCCGATCTTCGTTTCTTCCACCCTACCACAGTGATTGGAAGCAGCATTACATCTTCAGTTGTTCCTATGTTAGTGTAACTCAAAAATGTTCAAATGTTTGTATAGCTTATGGGACTTAACTACGGCGTCATCAGTCCCTAAACTTACAAACTACTTATCAACTAGCTTATCCTAAGGACGGCACAAATATCCATGCCCGCGGGGGGATTCGAACCACCGACCGTAGTGGCCGCGCAGACCGTGACTGGAGCGCCTCAGTCCCCTCGGCCACCGCGGCCGGCTTTATTGTAACTATTTATGAATTATTTATATACGTATACTAGCTGAAAACCCGGCGTTGCCCGTATATTTATTTAGTTATTCCAGCCTTGAGTTAGTACTTCTCCTATTCCTTTTCTATCTCTCTGTGAATCTCTTTTTTCTTCTAAAAGCATGTTATATTTATGGGAGAATATTTTAAGAAATAAGTCTGTCTTACATAATCCACAAAATTATAAGTGCAGTATCGAAACAAAGAAAAATAGTAATTAAAATACAAATTATATATAAAATTCGTACGATCTCATATTTATTGAGTTATATGTTGCAAAATTCCAGGTATACATTCATTTGTAGAAGTGCTGTATGTCTGGAAAATCTGTTGCAAATACAACTAGTAGCAAAGAAGTAACGGATCAAAACGTAGTGCGTGATGAGGCGGCTTTCCATGAGCGTTACTGATTATGTGCTCATGTCACATTAACTACGTGTCGTACTGTGGTACAATATCGAAGGTACATTCAGCTATATGTGTGTATACTGTCTGCAAAATTTCCTGCGGCTATGGTTTGTAGTGTAGAAATTATAAATTGTAACGTCATACCGAATGCTGTAGCCTTACCCCATAAACAGAGGAAACGTAGTAAGCGAGAAACTGCTGTTTGCGTATCTACGGATCTTTTGATGACAACTTTCGGAAGGCTGTAATGAGTATATATTTTGTATACCGGTTATTGTTCGTGCAGGTGACGACTCTTCCGCTGCCTAATCGGAGCCAAGGTGATGCAGACGTTTTGCAGTATACCCGACGCCTCCACCTGAAAGTGTCACGTTGAACATTGCAAGTGGGTCAGAATTCAACGGCTGGGTCGTTCATAGAGCGCAACACTTCAGACATAGATCAGGTTTATTGCTAACACAAGCTTACATTCAGAACAGAGTGCCTCCTGATTGGAGTGTTCTGCTATTTATACATAGAAAGAATTTTCTGGAACTTACAAGTATATCAGTCATATGAAACTCTTAGAACATTCTAGAAATAGTAAATACAAAGAAATACCACGCGTTCCGTTGTAAGGCTCGCGGCGTTATTGTTCAAACGATATTTTATCAGTCTTATGGGATAACGTGTAGCTTTCCCCCTGGTAGTTTACCTTACTCATACGTTAGCAATAAGCTGGTACTTCCGCCCTATTGTGTTGTTTGGAGAACTGGATAGTGATTATTTTATCTTTGTTCAAAACCAGTTCACTCAATCTTACATCAAGTGTCGCTCTCTGATCCCAGTTAATAAGTCGATGGCTACCATCGGCACTATTGCCAGATTTCAATCCCATTCGCGGCCTTGATACTGTGTCATCATTCAACTCTCCTTAATTTCGGCTTGCTTGCCGAGATGAGCTCCCTTAACTTACGCTTTGTTGAACTTCAAAGTCGGACACAGTGCATATTTGGACAGCAGATTCCGAAACAATTGCGCGCTTCTCTTCTTTTAATATCTCTCGAATATCTTCATAGTTTTTAAGAGATGTAGTGCGCAATATCTGGTGCCCGGTGGCGTACATACCACAAGAGAGGCAATCACGGTTAGTATTGCTGTTGATGTTATTGAATGCAGGGTTGGATGGTCTGATCTGAACGACCCCCACTACCCTTTGTTGCAGTTGCTGACTTGGGGGGGGGGGGGGGTCTGTTCCAAGAACCTACATTTCTGCTATGATTGTTCCATTACTGATTTATTTTTGGCTCCCAGTTGCCATCGGCTTGGTTTTGGAAACGAGGAGCACGGATTCGTCTCCACTGCAGACTGTTGGGACTGCACATTCTGGTGTCCATGGTTGGTGGCATTTTTCGCCCACTGTTGCGATTACCTCGCCAGTTCCAAAAATAATGTTCAAATGTTGGTTAAGCTTATGGGACTTAACTACAGAGTCATCAGTCCCTAAACTTACAAACTACTTATGAACAACCTACGAACTAGGACGGAACAAATATCCATGCCCGAGGGGGGATTCGAACCCCCAGACCGTAGTGGCCGTGCAGACCGTGACTGAAGCGCCTCAGTCCCCGCGGCCACCGCGGCCGGCTCGCCAGTTCCCTTGACCATTATTTGCACTTGGTGGTGTATTATTACTATTCTGCGTTTTGTTACAACTACGCTCCCTGTTCCTATACTGTGCAGAGTGGTTCTGCTCTCGATTATCTCTATCCCTTCAGCTTTGTCGATTTTCGACGTGCTCTGCTTCTCTCAATACTCTAATAAATTGGTCCATCGTCCCATCACACTTTCCTATGATGCTAAGCTGATAGTCTGTTGGAAGCTTTGTGAAGTAATGCTTCGTGATTATTTTCCGGTAAATGGGTTGTTTTACTTTACTTTATCAGAGATTCCAGGAATTTATCTGAGTTATTTTAACCCACACTCTCCATATCCTTTCCAAAAGGTAATTTCTTCCTTAATTCTCTCCTTCGTCCGATCGACCAGTACGCTGATAAAAATGTTGTCCTGAATTATTTGTACGAGTTTGAACCATCTGCGACGTATATAAATGCTCTGCTATACACCGCTGCATAGCCCACAAATAAATTCAGGTTTATATTGTAAGGGCGAAGATGCAGGTTACACCTTCTTAAATTTGACTTCTTATGTACATGCAAATTTTGCACTGAAAGAAAGTGCTTCAGGTCAGAGGGTTCGAATGGTTGCTCCACAGCGAAGAACAATATCGTGCACTTGTGAGCTGGCGCACACCTCATTGAATCAGTTGTTTATTGGAGGAGCATCTCAGTACGTCGAAGACGACAACAATTCTCCTCCCACTGACTTTCCGAAGACGAATAAGATATGGATTCATTATGAGGAATACTTTCGCCCTCACTGGCGATATACGTTCTGATATCTGAGTACTCTCGAACTGAAGGTTCTGTCCTGTGTTGCTTAACCGGCAAAACATTTTCATCACTCACGGCCCTTGTAGTTTCGGATGAGTGTGAGGAGAGTAGTTGTAATTCCTCTCGTGTAATCTTGACATCACGAGCTAACCTTATATTGGTTAGTAATTCTAGTCTACTCCTCTTTAATACCGGAGATATCAGGCTGATTATTCTTTAATTCCTCTATCGTTTTTGTCGTATTCGCAAACTTTTCTTCTGTCCCTTGCACGATTTTCTCCCCTTCTTCGCGCAAGGTTTCCATATATTTATTATTATTATTTATTTAAACGCCCACCATCTCATAACGTGCCAACCTAGCGTTCTTTTTTTGCCTCCAATGAGGTGTGTTTTGCCTCTGTAGCCGTTTTATTAACCGCATCCGGATTCTTGCGCATCTCCGAAAGTTCCTTTCTGATTTCTCCGACACTGTCTATGGTCAGCTTGTTGCTTTTCAGCCGTTGGTGAGCTAAGCTCATCCATGTTCCTCCTGTTTTTGCAGGAATTTAATCAGAGCTGGATTCCCACATAGTTACTCCCTGGTGTAGAAGCTCTTGTAACTCCTACATTTTTGACATGAAGTATGACTCTTCATCGTCGCTATTCCCGTATTTTCTACTTATCTTATGGAATGTTAAATGTGACATCGGGATATCTATCTCGCTCTCGCTCGATTCTTGGAGCAAATCACTGCAGAAAGACCACTGTCTGTCCGCCCTGTGCGATTCTTTACTCACACCACGACTGTGGCGAGACGGACGACGTTTTGATTTGTCGGTTCCTCCGAAATGGTGCTCTGTCTGACTCACTTATTGTGTTATCTTTTACGGAGGCTCACAATCTAGTAATCAAGTCTTACATCTCGTTATCATCAATTCTATGCCTATACTAAAATATTCACAGAAACGTTTATTAATTATCGGCTTACAACGTTGCACCCGAGTGCAAATCAAAACTGATAAACATGGAAACCACGAACATCGTAATTCTCGAAAATATCTAACATCTCATGAACAATATTCACAGAAACCTACATAAATATTAATCCAAAATTACATATAAATTTCACGATGCAGTAAACAAGGAATGCTGGAAGTTGTTAAGTATTGCACACATACATTAACTATTAAATATTATAAGTAATTGCCTGATAACAACATAAATACATGTGACTATTTAACAAAGACGTCCTCCACCCAAAAATCCTACGGCAGGGTACGCCATATGTAAGTGGGCTTTGTATTTTCTCCGTGCGTGGGGGCACGTTTTTAACAGATTGATATGCAAATTAGTATTTAATATGCAAATGGTGACAGATAGTTATCTGAACATTTATTTAGGTTAATTGTCATGAAATTTCAGTAATCGGGTCGCCACTATATTTTCCTAAAAATACAGAGCATAATCCCGACCTGTATGAGCACAGTGGCGTTCAGAAAGTATTTTATTAAGTATGTATTTAGTTAACTTATTCCTGCTCATTATCAACATGTTAGTGTCTTATTTTCTTACTTTAATCTTAATCTTCCCCTCCAAAATAGTGATAGGGAATGCTGAATGACGGTAGTCGACACAGATATCTGGTGAAAGTGGGTTTTATTACCAAATAATTATGAACAAGCTACCACTGGTCAATACTACACGACAGATTTCATAATTACACACAAAATTGATTTATATTTCTAACCAGACGCTCAGCTATTCACCAATGAGCGTAAGTACAATTAATTCTTTTATAAATTTGCTTTATAGGTAAGGTCCGCCTTGAGCAAACACAAATGTTTTTTGATTTCTTCCATACATGTTTCGCTGGCGTTGCAGCATCATCAGTGGGATGTTTAATTTGTATTGTCTGTCAAATTAACAATGAAATGATTGTTACTTTTGTACATTAACAGTAAAATCTACAGATAATTGTGAGACTACTTTACATTGTTTCTTATTTTTATTGGTATGTTAGGCCTACCTTAATACCACATGTAGTTATGTTTGTGGTTCTTCAACTCACAAAACGTCACTGATTTTTTTGACAGTTAGTCATCTGCAAACCAAAACATGTGTATTTAATGTGGTGAATGGTTAGCTTGTAAATATCGGGATTTTTACGAAAATACAGGAAGTAGTTTGGTGTTTTGGTTTAATTTTATTGTAGCTACTGCTTCTATAACAAATTGTCTAAGTGTTTATAGCAAGTTTTTTGTCACTTACTTTGGTGGATATGCGCTGTTTTTCGTGTTGTGCACAGGCACTGTGTCACTTTCACTTCACTCAATGTTTATCTTATGAAAACAAGATGGTGGGCAGTTGAATTCTGGGAGTAGTGTTAAGAACAGCTGACTTTTATATAAAGTGGCTATAAAATGGGAAAGTCCTGCTATTTATAAAAATGAATCTAAACTTCACTAAAAATATGCGCCCATTCCCGATGAGAACAGTAATGCACACACACTACCTGCGGATATGCCCTACTAAAACTGACTGTAGAATGGCTCTAGCAATTGCTGGCGTTACATGAATACCCATTTAGCATATGTGGATATTCGGAAACATGACGTCAGGGCTCAGCAGTCTGCAACGTTAAGTTGTAAATCCTGTCCATCTAATCAAATACACTTCATTCTGCTAAGAAGCAACGACATTTAATTTTTAATCTCCAGCTGCAGATAGGATCACAGACACAGACGATACCTCCTGAATCGGCTAAACTTCGCAATATCTCTCTTCAGTACATAAATACACGAGTTTCAGTTGCACAGTAGCTCCCCAGATCGGAAGATTATCGTCACTAATGAGTCGGTGCAAAAGTTTTCTGAGCGGCTGAAATATTTCAATCCTCGGCAGCAGAATAAGCGATCAAGTGTCCTTCACACCTACACAAATTCACCAAATCTACACTAAGCACAAAATATAGAAATGATGCTTGAGACAGAACTATGGCAACTCACATCCATACAAATATTTACCAGGTGCACAGAGAGGTGCTTCTAAACGAAATATATCAATGTGGCCACAAATGGCAGAGCCACCAAATTTTAAGTGCACTGCGACGCCACAGCAGAAATCAAATGTAAAAACTCCTACAACCGTCTCGGAAGGATGCTATCGTCAGATTCCTCCTTTCCTTCCGTCACATAACTGTGCTACTCTCTGGCTGTCTCCTCGCGGCCACGCCTCTCTCGCCTAGCAAACCAGTCTCAGAGTTCTTCTAATGGACTGTCCCGTGAAAACTCTAGACCCAGTGATGGAGCTTCGCCGCGGTGGAGTAGCCGAAGCGGTCTAAAGCGTCTCGCTGCGGAGCGCGCGGTTGCTCGCCGTGGAGGTTCGAGTCCTCTCTGGGGCATGGATGTGTGTGTTGTCCGTAGTTAGTTTACTTAAGTTTAAGTAGTTTAATTGTCATGTCATGTAGTTTGTAAGCTACGGACTGATGACCATGCAGTTTGGTCCGATAGATTTACAAACATTTTTTTGATGGAGCTTCAACACTGTCAGCTAAAAATTTCTCAGCCAATAGCAGACCACATTGCGCGTGCCACACTGAGCACCGTCCCCAAGCGCAAAATTCTCACATAGGCCACCATAGTGAGGACATTACCCCATGACAGCATCTGCGATCTTTATCACCTCCCAATGGACCCGTCAAACCGACGCCAAATTTTAGTACCGCTGTAGTCGAAACCATGCAGCGCCAGATATCCGTCCCACGGGAAAATCTGCACACAGAATGCTCTGTCATTTATTAACTTACTAGCTTAACGCCCCCTGCTTCGCATGCGTAGGCTGGTTGGTCTGCACCAATTGTTTCTCCCTCTTAATATAAATTTTCATAGATATAGATTAAGTACTATCATAATGAAATGTTGTGAAGCTACTTGTAGTCGCGGCAGAATGGCCGTGCGTATTGAGGCGCCATGCTGCGGAGCGCGCTGCTGTTCGTCGTCGGGAGTTCGATTCGCCCCTCGGGCATGGGTGTCTGTTTTGTCCTTAGCATAAGTTAGTCTAAGCTAGTTTAAGATAGTTTAATTAGTTTCTAATCCTTAGAGACTGATGACCCCGTAGTTAATTCTCTTAAGATTTACGAACATTTGAACATTTGATTTTACTACTTGTAACCCACTATGGCACCCCTTGATAGCTGAATTTCGAAAAATATCCCAACATTTGTCTTTTAAATTCGAATCAAGTATGGAAATATTATTTTTTTTGTAATTCTGAATTCAAAATTGGCTTAGTAGCAACGTATTTTCAAAATAAATAAATAAATAAAAATGTTTCATCCCCCATTTCACCCCTTAAATGATTAATTTTCTGAAACTCCCGAAAGACGTGTCATTTTAATTCTGACCAAGAATACATATACCAATTTATGTGGTCGTAGCTTTTTTTCGAAAAACATCCCCTCTCCAATTTAACCCCCTAGATGTTTGAATTTCCAAATATACCGAAACACTTATTTCTTAAGTTCTAACGAACAATACAAATATCAAGTTTTTCAGCTGGAGCTTCAAAATTGTCTTGCCAACAATGTGTTTTCCAAAAGAATTTTTGATCCCCTATTTTACCCCCTTAGTTGTCGAATTTCAAAAAATACAGTAACTCGTGTGTTTTTAATCCTGATCAAGAGTCCATATCTTATGTTTCGTAGTTATAGATTGAAATTTGAGTTAACAGCAACATATTTTTGAAAATCAATTTTTGCATCCCGTATTTCACCCCCTTATTGGTCGAATTTCCAAAAAAACCGAAACACGTGTCTTTAAAATTCTAACCTCGAATCCAAATCCGAAAATTTGTAGTTCTAACTTCAAAAATATCTGAATAGCAACACTTTTTCGAAAACCATCCCCTCTCCAATTTAAACCCTTTGATGGTTGAATTTCCAAAAATACCGAAACACGTATTTTTTAAATTATAACCAACAATAGAAGTATCAATTTTTGCAGTTCTGACTTAAAAATTATCTGAATAGCAACGTGTTTTCAAAAAGACTTTTTCATCCCCTATTTTACCCTCTTACTCGTTGAATTTCAAAAAATACTGAAACTCGTGTTTTTTTAATCCTGACCAAGATTCCATATTCGAAGTTTCGTATTTGTAGCTTAAAATTTGAGTTAACAGCTACATATGTTTGAAAATCAATTTTTTTCCGTCCCCTCTTTTACGCCCATATTGGTTGAATTTCAAAAAATGCCGAATCACGTGCCTTTTAAATTCGAACCCTGAATCCAAAATTTTGTAGTTCTAGCTTCAAAATTGCCTAAATAGCAACGTATTTTCAAAAAAACGTTTCATCCCCTATTTCACACCCTTACGCTTCTTAAATGACGTCTATAGAGTAAGTTTCACACACCCTCAACAAATATCAAGTTTCTATCTTCAGTAGTTTTGGCTGGGCGATGATGAGTCAGTCAATCAGTCAGTCAGTCGGGACATTGCCTTTTATATAATAGAGATAAAACGAGTCTTCCTAGGCTGACAGTTGCGAATGCATTGCCCACTGACAGTAATCATTCTCCATAAAACGAGTGGCTGTAGTAGTCTTTAGAAACTGCAGACGCCAGACCTACCCTCGCAAGATAACAATGCTCCCGCCGCCACACACCAGATGGCGCCATTGACTTTCACAGCCCCAGAAAGCAGACATAATTGTACCCATCGGCAGGTGGTCCTGCCAGACATCAACCAGAAAATGGCTTTCCAGACTACATTCCCTGCATATTAGCCCCATGTCGCAATCCAGAGAGCCAATCAGCAGCACCGCTTTGATCAGTGTTCTGCCAAATATTCAGGGTCAGGGAGCATTCCGAGGTTACCCCTAACGTGTGAAATAGACCCCATGACCTGTCACAGCTGGCAGCTTGTCTAAACAGCCTTCCTCTCTCCTATGTCCGATAAACAGCTTTCTCGTCACAGCCAGAAGCAGTCTACAAAAAAGAAAATAGTTGGGAAATTCACACACCCGTTACTAGAATGTCTGTACCTTCCATCACCTAGCTGTCTTCCAACAAATGAGAGATGAAATCAAAATAAGAGACCAAAATAAGCTGCCAGTCATCCCCCCCCCCTCCACAAAAAAAGAACATAATAGAACGATACACACACATGAATTATATTTCGAATAATATCCTGGTGTCTTGCTAGGAAAGGATCCAATGGTTTTGATGTGAAATTCTCTGATCTGTGGCTCGTTTCGTCCTAAAAGGGTTAGCGTGAAACGTGTCCATAAAAAAATTATTTTTGTAAGAAAATGTCTAATATTGTGCCTCCTGTTTTGTATCGAGTAACTTGCTTGCAAGAAAATGTATAATATCGCTTCTACTGTATGTATCGATATGTGTAAAGTTTCATCTCTGGCAAAGATCATGTATTGCATAGCATAGCATTGTAGCTCGCGCTGAGAGAGAGTAGCACTTGTGGGTCAGCTCGCTTAGAGAGCGGTTGAGTTGTGTGTATGGCTCCGATGTAGAGCAGAGGCTGCTGTGCCAGCAAGTCAGAAGTTGTATTATGTAGGTAATGTAATGCTGATTATTAATAATAAGTAACTTGACCTTTCTTTCATGTTTCTTTTACGTAGTTAGAAAATTAACCTACTTCCTTCATTTGATAATTAGTTGATTTAAAGTGGAGTATTGATTTGAATAATATTGTTGAACACATTTCATTATTGGTGCCATAGTAAATGATAGTTAATTGTCTATGATACTAAATTTCAATAATCAGAAACTGATCTGCATAAAATTCTCACAGTCAAGCATTAAGAAAGTGATTTGTGGTTTTTTTAATATCTTTCTCGCAGTCAAAATTTTTGAGTATAGTCAGTGTCTGTTTCAAAAGGTGACTTGTCACAGTTCTTGCTTTGTTTAAAATATCCGTTGCGCACATAATCAGTTTAATGCACTATTTCTTATTTAATAGTATATACATCAATATCAGGGCCATAATTAAACCAACTTGCTGTGTTAATGAACATTTTGCTGTCTGATTTAACGATAGGTTCAACATCCACAACACACATACAGCTTTTATCTGGCGCCCTTCCTGCCAGGATAGTTCACAAACAGGATCGTGACGTAGTTAGATACGTAGTCTTATTTCAGTTAGTTTGTCTTTTCCACTAACCAACTTAACTTTTGGCTCTTAATTGAATTTTTGTAGCACCACCCTCTGTTACAGCAACAGTAGCATAGTAATTGTTTCTGTGGTTTGTTACTTACCATTCTTGATATTGTGTAGCATTGTTTATAGTAGATTAATTGAATATACAAATAATTGCATTACTACTGAACAAGTCTCTCTTTTATATTGTCTGATGTTTGTTGTGATGAAAGTTCTAGTACCGCGGAACTCGTGTGATAATTAACGGTTCGCGTAATCTCGATTGTGACTGTATGTTGCACTAGCCCGATTCAGCCTATTGTTCTCTCATAATTACCGTGTGTAATTTTCAAAAATTTTGCAATAGGTGAAAATAAATATTATTGGTCACTTTACTGCAAAATTCTGTTAACAATGTCGAAGAATAGGAGAGTCCGCGCTGATGCTAAATCTGCTTCCGAAAATGAGACCTTGAATGATGCAAGGAGAGAAGCTGAATTTTTACAAGAGTCTTCTCACTGCACTGATACAAATACGACAGTAAATACCGTGTCCGAAAACGCGGAACAGATTAGTTCAGGAACAGACAATATGGATAATGACAAAGTACAGGATTCGACAATACAGAATTCCGATTCTTGTAACGTGGTTGCGGAAAATAATGCATCGGTTCCGCCTAGCTCTGCTACAAAAAATACATGTGCAACAGCTATGGAAAACGTATTACCAAATGACTTCATGCAGATGTTACTCTCACAGCTCTCTAAGTTAAATGAGAATAGTCCATTACAATCTCAGAAATTAAATGAAAAACTTGGGAAAATAGAACAGACGTGCGATTCGAGGTTTGCGAGTATTCAAAGTAGTTTTAATAGAATAAATGAGGACAACAATCGGTTCAGGGAACAACTGCTCAATACTTTCAAATGTGAATCTCAGCAAATAAGACAAGATATTCGCGATGAGATTAATCCGGTTATGGAAAGCCTTGCGTCACGAGTCGAAAATATAGAAACCACTGAACTCGCTCAATTGAAGCAGCAGAGTAATCTAATTGATGAAAAGTTGCAGAACTTCCAGTCAGTCACGACTGAACAGATCAATAAAATTAATAAACAGTTTGAGGATATTACTGTTAAGATGACCCAAATCAGTGATAACACTGACAAAAGTTCTGATGTGGCGCATCCTACCCCGTTTAAAGAAACTAATGAATATCTCGCCCTTGACCGTTTCAAACAAGGTCAAATGACCATTAATCAGCAATACAAGGCTGAGGTCAGGAAATTAGATGATCGCGTGGCGCGAATAGAGAGGAAATTTGACCACACTTGTGGAAATCCATACGAAGACGTAGAAGAAAATTTGAATGAAAATGACAATGATGATTCGACTCAAGTAGGTCGCTTGGTACGTGAACGAAGTGTACCTCATAGTAACAACAATGAAGGCGCGATGCATAGTTTACGCCCACTTACGCCGCACGGGCGAAGGGAAGCGTTTGACTACAAGCATTTCCTGACTGTACGGAAATTCAAAATATTAAAAAACTCTACGAACGACTTGCACCCTAAAGAGTGGTTGCAACAATTCGAATATTGTCTTCCCCCGAATTGGCCACTTGAGCACAGATTAGAATTTATATGTGGTTATCTGGAAGGCGAGCCAGCCACCAGAATGAGAGCTATTGCACAAGAGTGCTATAGCGAGAATCAGTTCCGACGCTCATTTCTATCCGCATACTGGTCGGAAGCGGCACAAGACCGCGTTAAAAACAGTATTGCGACGTTCAAAACTTTTGAGCGATCAAATTTCTCGAGCCCAGTGGAATATTTCCAAAACTTAGTATACAAAAATCAATTTTTATCGGCACCTTACTGCCCTGCCGAATTAATTAGAATTTGTTTGAACAAATTGCCTCTACACTTGCGTCAAATTGCCATTGCGGCACGATGCAAGAATGATATTGAAGCCTTTAGAAATCTCTTACAAGACTTAGAGGAAGAAGACGAGGAAAATTCCTCGCGCAGTCGACATTTTGAAACAAACAGATATAATCGCCGGTCGCATCAAAGCCCGCCGCGTTCTAAACGTCATCCAGAGCACGATGATCAAACAAAGGGTAATTCTTTCACTAATGAAACTTACAAACAAAGTCGCGACAATGAGAACGGTGCTTTTCAAGATCGTGAAAATAACCGTGGAAGTTTTCGTGGCCGTTACCGAGGTGGTGGCTTTGGTCGCGGAGGACGCCACAATAATTATTATCATAACAGCAATACCTCAAATGATACTAATTGGCGTGAAAGACGCAATACTGATAGTGATCGCGAGACTGAAAATAACAACAATAACGCTGAGAAGCGTAGTCGGGAGCGCACACGCGATAATTCTCGTGATCGCCTTCCACGACACGAAAACACAAATCGGGCCCAAAGCAGATCGCGTACCCCAGAAAGACAAGAGCAAAACATTGAAATCAGACCTGCCAATCCACGCTATAATTCGTCAAAAAAGGGGCCGCGTCAGGTATGACTAGCGGACTCGACGGCAAATAATTCGGCCGTACAGGATTTATGTGATACTAACTATACGCTGAAACTTGTTCATTGTGAACGTCCTCACAGAGAGGAAGGTTACGATGAACAACCTCCCGAACAAAACAGAATAGTAGTTTCTGCGGAAGTGCACAATACTGATGCTGGTAGCACCTCAGTAAGTGATAAGGCAAAACCGACACAAATTGTGTCAATACCTAAAGCCGTTACTCCTGAAAGTAATGACAGTAACAAAAATTGTACTATCAAATTTAACGAAACAAATGAAAAGGTATCGAACAAACGTTATACTGCCCAACGGTTAAACGAGATAATTGTCGATCAGCAATATAATGACGACAATTCAGATTGGGAGACAGAAGCTTCGTCTTCAGACTCTGAGGAAGACACTATATACGAAATAAAATTCTTACAGTATCAACCAACAATTGCATATGACAGACCGGTCATGTACTTTGAAATGCAGGACACGGTACTGCCACACAATAATGCAACTAACAGTGACCTTGGAACAAAAAAAATGATTTCGAACAATTAGATTTGCAGCACACCTCTGTTGCTGATTGGATAGACAATTACATGTCTTCTAATGACGATGATAGCGAATGCGAAGTTGATGAACAACCAAGATTTGAAAAGCATTTATCTTGTGGAAGCCTCATTAATCTTGGTAACACTTGTCTCAACAAAGAAATTTCTTATGAACCTTCTACCGAACAAGACGTAAAATTTGTACAGTTAGATGACATAAAAGAGGCACTATTAGAAGAGAAGGTAGACTGTCTCGATATTCCAATTCACCCAATTGTATCTGTCAAAATTGGCAAAATCAATCTTTCTGCTGTCTTAGATCCTGGTAGCCCAGTATCAGTAATCAGTGAAGTGACTTTCAAGAAATATCAGAATTTGCTTAACGGTCCTACTCTGCCTTTACATTGTACTAAAATTCGTGGCGTTATTTCCAGCAAACCTGTCGAAATTCGAAAACAAACATACGTAGAATTTTTATGTCAAGGTCATATCTTTTCTGCCAACCTATTGATTGTCCCCCGCTTAACTACACAGATAATATTAGGTGTGGACTTCCTATCCAAGTACAAGGTTATTTTAGATTTCAATACGGCTAGTGCCACTGCTTTTGTTCAGGAAAATGCCATACAAATTAAATTCGAAGACTGGATTACCAGATATGAAGAAGGTGCCAGTTGTGTAAAATTTTTATCTACTTCTAATGTGACGCAGGATGTCAAACCTGATGATGATATAACAGATAAACATTTCGAGACTGAACAAATTGACTTGATTTCTGACATCATTAAGAACAAATTAGTAGAAGTTGAAGGTGCCTCAGAACGTGATAAGGAAGAATTGTTCCTTATCTTGCGGCGTTATTCCCGTGTATTCGCTAACAGTCCTGGTACCATAAAAAATTTTCTCTATGAATTCAAGATCAAAGAACATAATAAATTTTTTGTACCTCCATATCCCATTCCGATAGTATACAGGGAAAGAGTTAAGGCTGAAATTCAGTCCATGCTCAGTCAAGGTATAATTGAACCTGGAGTTAGCTCATATAACAGTCCCCTACATATTGTTGAAAAAAGAGATAAGTCAATTCGATTAGTGCTCGATTCCAGACAAATTAACACCATCATTTTACCTGAAACCGACCGACCCGAAACCCTTGAAGAATTGTTACAAAAATTCTATGGTGTCAAAGTTTTATCCTCATTAGATCTCAGGTCTAGTTTTTGGCAAGTGAAACTGCACCCCAACTGTAGGAAGTATACCGCGTTTCTCTGCTTCGGAAACTGTTATCAGTTCCGTAAATTGCCTTTCGGACTGAACATCTCCTCATCTGCTTTCATCCGTGCAATGAATGCCACACTTCCTGAGCACTTAAAACAACAAATCACAATTTACGTTGATGATATTCTAATCGCAGAATCTTCCTGGGAAAAACATAACAGTACGTTGGCATCTTTACTTGAAGTGTTTGCTCAATCCGGGATTACTGTCAACTTAGAGAAGTCACAGTTTGGTCGTTCTCAGATTAAATTTTTAGGGCACATTATTTCTAAAGATGGGATCCAGCCCGACCACGAAAAGTTAGAGGCGATAATGAAAATGCCTGTTCCCACCACTAAACGCCAATTAAGAGCTTTCTTGGGTTTAATTAATTTCTATCGGCGTTTTGTGAATTTGGAAGACCTAACTACTCCCAGATTATATGAATTAACTGGAAAGAATACTGTTTGGTTCTGGGATGAAGCTGCCCAAAGAGAATTTCTTTGCTTAAAAGATGCACTCCTTCACGCACCTATTCTGCACCACCCAGATTTGTCTAAGAACTTTTGCATTTCCACCGATAGTTCAAAATTCGGACTTGGCGTTCACGTATTTCAAGAGGATGAAGAAAATGGCATTGCCACACAGAGAAACATTGCGTTTGCTAGTCGCATACTCTCCAAGTCAGAGCGGAACTATTCCGTCACTGAGCTTGAAGCTTTGGCAGTAGTTTGGGCATTCGAAAAATTCCGTTATTTCTTGTTTGGCAGACACACTAAAGTTTACACGGATCACCGTGCACTTCAATTCCTCATGTCGGCAAAACTTAACCATGATAGACTTAGACGATGGGCTTTGTTCCTTCAAGAATTCGATTTCTCTGTAATTTACATTCCTGGTAAACAAAACATCGTTGCAGACTCGCTATCTCGTTCGCCTGTTGGGCTCATCAAGGCGACGGAAGAGGCATACTTAGAAAATAACTTTACTATCCTCTATATGCAGCAAGTTGCTTTCGAAAATTACATATCTGCCACATTTTCTGACATTGCTAAAGAACAAGATAAAGATCCAATCTGGCGAGATATTAAAATAAAATGGCACGATAAATATAATGTTTCCATCAGACAATTTTACATTATCCATAATAACATTCTCTTCAAACGTAAAGCCCCTGACAGTCAATTTTGGTTAGTGTGTCTTCCGGAGGAATCCGTGAACAAATTGATTTGGTATATTCATCTCAGTTACGGACACTATGGTGCCAAGAAGTGCTTCGCGAAATTACGCGACTCTTGTTACTTCATCAACATGGAGAAACGTATACGCAATGTGTTATCTCGATGCAAATTGTGTCAGAAAGCAAAGCCGCCGACCATATCGCATTCTGCTCCACTTTTTCCGATTATACCTTCAAAATTAAAGCAGTTAGCAGCCGTTGATCTGTTTGGACCTCTTCCGAGAACTAACAATGGTTTCTCTTTTGTTTTCGTTGCTATTGAGCTCACATCAAAATTTGTATCTTTTACTCCGCTCCGCCGTGCCACGGCGAAGACAGTAACTAACGCCTTTGTCAAAAACTTCCTAAAAGATGTTGGCCATATAGATAAAGTCATCTCCGATAACGGACCTCAATTCCGTTCTCATGATTGGGCACGGATGTTGCGGCGCAGAAACATCAAACCTGTGTTCATATCACTTTATCATGCTGCCTCTAACCCTTGTGAACGAGTGATGAAAGAGCTTGGAAAACTATGTAGGCTGTATTGCTACCGACGACATAACACATGGGATAGATATCTTCTGTCATTTCAAAATATTATAAATGAACTTCCTAATGATTCTACAGGTCTTTCACCAATTCTGGTTCTGAAAAACAAGCAACCTCCGGACCGTATCAAGGAATTGATACCTTTTCCTAAACACAGAAGACTACGTCATCATGAGATCATTGAATTGGCGCTTAAAAACATTAAGAAAGCAGCTGAAAAAAGGAAACGCTCTCAACGTAATTGTTATGCCAAACAACTCTATATAGGACAAAAGGTATTAATTAGATCCCACCACTTATCCCACAAGGGAAGATCTATGATTCACAAATTCTTCTTACTGTACAATGGTCCGTATCGAATCAAACGTATCATCCACGACAACGTCGTTGAGGTAGAAACTTTAAAGACGCACAAGTCGAAAGGCATACACCACATTTCCAATATTAAAATTTTCAAGGCATAAAGATGGGGCAGAGAGTCCATTAATCTATTTTGGACACACCAAGTAGCGATTGGTGCCCCGTTCTCGAGCTGAGTGTCACTATTCTTCCGCTTTTCCTTAGTGCGCTCTATCTACCTCTTTTTCTCACTGTTACTTTTCTCTAACCCTGAATACTTATGCTCTGTGCTACGCTGGGATATTGTCACACACAACTGTGACCTTCTTGCAGTTTGCATTAGACGGACTCTGTGGCTGTCCGAGACAAATAAAATTAATGGAATTTTTTGATTGAATGAACTAATCGAGTTTCTATGTTTCAGAAAATATCACATTTCTCTTCTGTATTACTAATTGCATAACTTACGAACTTCTGAGCGAGTGAAGAAGATTTTGAGTTGACATAAGCATTTTGTAAGCCAATTAAGCAGTAAAAAAAGAAAAAGGACATTCTGGAGGATGATGTGTAAGGCAATACACAATATGTCATGGTGGTCTTTAAAATGCATTATTGTTTATGGATAAATGAGGGTAAGGAAGGTATTGGTAACAGTCAAAGATGTTTGATAAATGTAATTATGTGGACGAGAGTATACAATGATTATGAAGCAATTATGAGGAGAATCGTCTTTTCGTCCTAAAAGGGTTAGCGTGAAACGTGTCCATAAAAAAATTATTTTTGTAAGAAAATGTCTAATATTGTGCCTCCTGTTTTGTATCGAGTAACTTGCTTGCAAGAAAATGTATAATATCGCTTCTACTGTATGTATCGATATGTGTAAAGTTTCATCTCTGGCAAAGATCATGTATTGCATAGCATAGCATTGTAGCTCGCGCTGAGAGAGAGTAGCACTTGTGGGTCAGCTCGCTTAGAGAGCGGTTGAGTTGTGTGTATGGCTCCGATGTAGAGCAGAGGCTGCTGTGCCAGCAAGTCAGAAGTTGTATTATGTAGGTAATGTAATGCTGATTATTAATAATAAGTAACTTGACCTTTCTTTCATGTTTCTTTTACGTAGTTAGAAAATTAACCTACTTCCTTCATTTGATAATTAGTTGATTTAAAGTGGAGTATTGATTTGAATAATATTGTTGAACACATTTCATTATTGGTGCCATAGTAAATGATAGTTAATTGTCTATGATACTAAATTTCAATAATCAGAAACTGATCTGCATAAAATTCTCACAGTCAAGCATTAAGAAAGTGATTTGTGGTTTTTTTAATATCTTTCTCGCAGTCAAAATTTTTGAGTATAGTCAGTGTCTGTTTCAAAAGGTGACTTGTCACAGTTCTTGCTTTGTTTAAAATATCCGTTGCGCACATAATCAGTTTAATGCACTATTTCTTATTTAATAGTATATACATCAATATCAGGGCCATAATTAAACCAACTTGCTGTGTTAATGAACATTTTGCTGTCTGATTTAACGATAGGTTCAACATCCACAACACACATACAGCTTTTATCTGGCGCCCTTCCTGCCAGGATAGTTCACAAACAGGATCGTGACGTAGTTAGATACGTAGTCTTATTTCAGTTAGTTTGTCTTTTCCACTAACCAACTTAACTTTTGGCTCTTAATTGAATTTTTGTAGCACCACCCTCTGTTACAGCAACAGTAGCATAGTAATTGTTTCTGTGGTTTGTTACTTACCATTCTTGATATTGTGTAGCATTGTTTATAGTAGATTAATTGAATATACAAATAATTGCATTACTACTGAACAAGTCTCTCTTTTATATTGTCTGATGTTTGTTGTGATGAAAGTTCTAGTACCGCGGAACTCGTGTGATAATTAACGGTTCGCGTAATCTCGATTGTGACTGTATGTTGCACTAGCCCGATTCAGCCTATTGTTCTCTCATAATTACCGTGTGTAATTTTCAAAAATTTTGCAATAGGTGAAAATAAATATTATTGGTCACTTTACTGCAAAATTCTGTTAACAATGTCGAAGAATAGGAGAGTCCGCGCTGATGCTAAATCTGCTTCCGAAAATGAGACCTTGAATGATGCAAGGAGAGAAGCTGAATTTTTACAAGAGTCTTCTCACTGCACTGATACAAATACGACAGTAAATACCGTGTCCGAAAACGCGGAACAGATTAGTTCAGGAACAGACAATATGGATAATGACAAAGTACAGGATTCGACAATACAGAATTCCGATTCTTGTAACGTGGTTGCGGAAAATAATGCATCGGTTCCGCCTAGCTCTGCTACAAAAAATACATGTGCAACAGCTATGGAAAACGTATTACCAAATGACTTCATGCAGATGTTACTCTCACAGCTCTCTAAGTTAAATGAGAATAGTCCATTACAATCTCAGAAATTAAATGAAAAACTTGGGAAAATAGAACAGACGTGCGATTCGAGGTTTGCGAGTATTCAAAGTAGTTTTAATAGAATAAATGAGGACAACAATCGGTTCAGGGAACAACTGCTCAATACTTTCAAATGTGAATCTCAGCAAATAAGACAAGATATTCGCGATGAGATTAATCCGGTTATGGAAAGCCTTGCGTCACGAGTCGAAAATATAGAAACCACTGAACTCGCTCAATTGAAGCAGCAGAGTAATCTAATTGATGAAAAGTTGCAGAACTTCCAGTCAGTCACGACTGAACAGATCAATAAAATTAATAAACAGTTTGAGGATATTACTGTTAAGATGACCCAAATCAGTGATAACACTGACAAAAGTTCTGATGTGGCGCATCCTACCCCGTTTAAAGAAACTAATGAATATCTCGCCCTTGACCGTTTCAAACAAGGTCAAATGACCATTAATCAGCAATACAAGGCTGAGGTCAGGAAATTAGATGATCGCGTGGCGCGAATAGAGAGGAAATTTGACCACACTTGTGGAAATCCATACGAAGACGTAGAAGAAAATTTGAATGAAAATGACAATGATGATTCGACTCAAGTAGGTCGCTTGGTACGTGAACGAAGTGTACCTCATAGTAACAACAATGAAGGCGCGATGCATAGTTTACGCCCACTTACGCCGCACGGGCGAAGGGAAGCGTTTGACTACAAGCATTTCCTGACTGTACGGAAATTCAAAATATTAAAAAACTCTACGAACGACTTGCACCCTAAAGAGTGGTTGCAACAATTCGAATATTGTCTTCCCCCGAATTGGCCACTTGAGCACAGATTAGAATTTATATGTGGTTATCTGGAAGGCGAGCCAGCCACCAGAATGAGAGCTATTGCACAAGAGTGCTATAGCGAGAATCAGTTCCGACGCTCATTTCTATCCGCATACTGGTCGGAAGCGGCACAAGACCGCGTTAAAAACAGTATTGCGACGTTCAAAACTTTTGAGCGATCAAATTTCTCGAGCCCAGTGGAATATTTCCAAAACTTAGTATACAAAAATCAATTTTTATCGGCACCTTACTGCCCTGCCGAATTAATTAGAATTTGTTTGAACAAATTGCCTCTACACTTGCGTCAAATTGCCATTGCGGCACGATGCAAGAATGATATTGAAGCCTTTAGAAATCTCTTACAAGACTTAGAGGAAGAAGACGAGGAAAATTCCTCGCGCAGTCGACATTTTGAAACAAACAGATATAATCGCCGGTCGCATCAAAGCCCGCCGCGTTCTAAACGTCATCCAGAGCACGATGATCAAACAAAGGGTAATTCTTTCACTAATGAAACTTACAAACAAAGTCGCGACAATGAGAACGGTGCTTTTCAAGATCGTGAAAATAACCGTGGAAGTTTTCGTGGCCGTTACCGAGGTGGTGGCTTTGGTCGCGGAGGACGCCACAATAATTATTATCATAACAGCAATACCTCAAATGATACTAATTGGCGTGAAAGACGCAATACTGATAGTGATCGCGAGACTGAAAATAACAACAATAACGCTGAGAAGCGTAGTCGGGAGCGCACACGCGATAATTCTCGTGATCGCCTTCCACGACACGAAAACACAAATCGGGCCCAAAGCAGATCGCGTACCCCAGAAAGACAAGAGCAAAACATTGAAATCAGACCTGCCAATCCACGCTATAATTCGTCAAAAAAGGGGCCGCGTCAGGTATGACTAGCGGACTCGACGGCAAATAATTCGGCCGTACAGGATTTATGTGATACTAACTATACGCTGAAACTTGTTCATTGTGAACGTCCTCACAGAGAGGAAGGTTACGATGAACAACCTCCCGAACAAAACAGAATAGTAGTTTCTGCGGAAGTGCACAATACTGATGCTGGTAGCACCTCAGTAAGTGATAAGGCAAAACCGACACAAATTGTGTCAATACCTAAAGCCGTTACTCCTGAAAGTAATGACAGTAACAAAAATTGTACTATCAAATTTAACGAAACAAATGAAAAGGTATCGAACAAACGTTATACTGCCCAACGGTTAAACGAGATAATTGTCGATCAGCAATATAATGACGACAATTCAGATTGGGAGACAGAAGCTTCGTCTTCAGACTCTGAGGAAGACACTATATACGAAATAAAATTCTTACAGTATCAACCAACAATTGCATATGACAGACCGGTCATGTACTTTGAAATGCAGGACACGGTACTGCCACACAATAATGCAACTAACAGTGACCTTGGAACAAAAAAAATGATTTCGAACAATTAGATTTGCAGCACACCTCTGTTGCTGATTGGATAGACAATTACATGTCTTCTAATGACGATGATAGCGAATGCGAAGTTGATGAACAACCAAGATTTGAAAAGCATTTATCTTGTGGAAGCCTCATTAATCTTGGTAACACTTGTCTCAACAAAGAAATTTCTTATGAACCTTCTACCGAACAAGACGTAAAATTTGTACAGTTAGATGACATAAAAGAGGCACTATTAGAAGAGAAGGTAGACTGTCTCGATATTCCAATTCACCCAATTGTATCTGTCAAAATTGGCAAAATCAATCTTTCTGCTGTCTTAGATCCTGGTAGCCCAGTATCAGTAATCAGTGAAGTGACTTTCAAGAAATATCAGAATTTGCTTAACGGTCCTACTCTGCCTTTACATTGTACTAAAATTCGTGGCGTTATTTCCAGCAAACCTGTCGAAATTCGAAAACAAACATACGTAGAATTTTTATGTCAAGGTCATATCTTTTCTGCCAACCTATTGATTGTCCCCCGCTTAACTACACAGATAATATTAGGTGTGGACTTCCTATCCAAGTACAAGGTTATTTTAGATTTCAATACGGCTTGTGCCACTGCTTTTGTTCAGGAAAATGCCATACAAATTAAATTCGAAGACTGGATTACCAGATATGAAGAAGGTGCCAGTTGTGTAAAATTTTTATCTACTTCTAATGTGACGCAGGATGTCAAACCTGATGATGATATAACAGATAAACATTTCGAGACTGAACAAATTGACTTGATTTCTGATATCATTAAGAACAAATTAGTAGAAGTTGAAGGTGCCTCAGAACGTGATAAGGAAGAATTGTTCCTTATCTTGCGGCGTTATTCCCGTGTATTCGCTAACAGTCCTGGTACCATAAAAAATTTTCTCTATGAATTCAAGATCAAAGAACATAATAAATTTTTTGTACCTCCATATCCCATTCCGATAGTATACAGGGAAAGAGTTAAGGCTGAAATTCAGTCCATGCTCAGTCAAGGTATAATTGAACCTGGAGTTAGCTCATATAACAGTCCCCTACATATTGTTGAAAAAAGAGATAAGTCAATTCGATTAGTGCTCGATTCCAGACAAATTAACACCATCATTTTACCTGAAACCGACCGACCCGAAACCCTTGAAGAATTGTTACAAAAATTCTATGGTGTCAAAGTTTTATCCTCATTAGATCTCAGGTCTAGTTTTTAGCAAGTGAAACTGCACCCCAACTGTAGGAAGTATACCGCGTTTCTCTGCTTCGGAAACTGTTATCAGTTCCGTAAATTGCCTTTCGGACTGAACATCTCCTCATCTGCTTTCATCCGTGCAATGAATGCCACACTTCCTGAGCACTTAAAACAACAAATCACAATTTACGTTGATGATATTCTAATCGCAGAATCTTCCTGGGAAAAACATAACAGTACGTTGGCATCTTTACTTGAAGTGTTTGCTCAATCCGGGATTACTGTCAACTTAGAGAAGTCACAGTTTGGTCGTTCTCAGATTAAATTTTTAGGGCACATTATTTCTAAAGATGGGATCCAGCCCGACCACGAAAAGTTAGAGGCGATAATGAAAATGCCTGTTCCCACCACTAAACGCCAATTAAGAGCTTTCTTGGGTTTAATTAATTTCTATCGGCGTTTTGTGAATTTGGAAGACCTAACTACTCCCAGATTATATGAATTAACTGGAAAGAATACTGTTTGGTTCTGGGATGAAGCTGCCCAAAGAGAATTTCTTTGCTTAAAAGATGCACTCCTTCACGCACCTATTCTGCACCACCCAGATTTGTCTAAGAACTTTTGCATTTCCACCGATAGTTCAAAATTCGGACTTGGCGTTCACGTATTTCAAGAGGATGAAGAAAATGGCATTGCCACACAGAGAAACATTGCGTTTGCTAGTCGCATACTCTCCAAGTCAGAGCGGAACTATTCCGTCACTGAGCTTGAAGCTTTGGCAGTAGTTTGGGCATTCGAAAAATTCCGTTATTTCTTGTTTGGCAGACACACTAAAGTTTACACGGATCACCGTGCACTTCAATTCCTCATGTCGGCAAAACTTAACCATGATAGACTTAGACGATGGGCTTTGTTCCTTCAAGAATTCGATTTCTCTGTAATTTACATTCCTGGTAAACAAAACATCGTTGCAGACTCGCTATCTCGTTCGCCTGTTGGGCTCATCAAGGCGACGGAAGAGGCATACTTAGAAAATAACTTTACTATCCTCTATATGCAGCAAGTTGCTTTCGAAAATTACATATCTGCCACATTTTCTGACATTGCTAAAGAACAAGATAAAGATCCAATCTGGCGAGATATTAAAATAAAATGGCACGATAAATATAATGTTTCCATCAGACAATTTTACATTATCCATAATAACATTCTCTTCAAACGTAAAGCCCCTGACAGTCAATTTTGGTTAGTGTGTCTTCCGGAGGAATCCGTGAACAAATTGATTTGGTATATTCATCTCAGTTACGGACACTATGGTGCCAAGAAGTGCTTCGCGAAATTACGCGACTCTTGTTACTTCATCAACATGGAGAAACGTATACGCAATGTGTTATCTCGATGCAAATTGTGTCAGAAAGCAAAGCCGCCGACCATATCGCATTCTGCTCCACTTTTTCCGATTATACCTTCAAAATTAAAGCAGTTAGCAGCCGTTGATCTGTTTGGACCTCTTCCGAGAACTAACAATGGTTTCTCTTTTGTTTTCGTTGCTATTGAGCTCACATCAAAATTTGTATCTTTTACTCCGCTCCGCCGTGCCACGGCGAAGACAGTAACTAACGCCTTTGTCAAAAACTTCCTAAAAGATGTTGGCCATATAGATAAAGTCATCTCCGATAACGGACCTCAATTCCGTTCTCATGATTGGGCACGGATGTTGCGGCGCAGAAACATCAAACCTGTGTTCATATCACTTTATCATGCTGCCTCTAACCCTTGTGAACGAGTGATGAAAGAGCTTGGAAAACTATGTAGGCTGTATTGCTACCGACGACATAACACATGGGATAGATATCTTCTGTCATTTCAAAATATTATAAATGAACTTCCTAATGATTCTACAGGTCTTTCACCAATTCTGGTTCTGAAAAACAAGCAACCTCCGGACCGTATCAAGGAATTGATACCTTTTCCTAAACACAGAAGACTACGTCATCATGAGATCATTGAATTGGCGCTTAAAAACATTAAGAAAGCAGCTGAAAAAAGGAAACGCTCTCAACGTAATTGTTATGCCAAACAACTCTATATAGGACAAAAGGTATTAATTAGATCCCACCACTTATCCCACAAGGGAAGATCTATGATTCACAAATTCTTCTTACTGTACAATGGTCCGTATCGAATCAAACGTATCATCCACGACAACGTCGTTGAGGTAGAAACTTTAAAGACGCACAAGTCGAAAGGCATACACCACATTTCCAATATTAAAATTTTCAAGGCATAAAGATGGGGCAGAGAGTCCATTAATCTATTTTGGACACACCAAGTAGCGATTGGTGCCCCGTTCTCGAGCTGAGTGTCACTATTCTTCCGCTTTTCCTTAGTGCGCTCTATCTACCTCTTTTTCTCACTGTTACTTTTCTCTAACCCTGAATACTTATGCTCTGTGCTACGCTGGGATATTGTCACACACAACTGTGACCTTCTTGCAGTTTGCATTAGACGGACTCTGTGGCTGTCCGAGACAAATAAAATTAATGGAATTTTTTGATTGAATGAACTAATCGAGTTTCTATGTTTCAGAAAATATCACATTTCTCTTCTGTATTACTAATTGCATAACTTACGAACTTCTGAGCGAGTGAAGAAGATTTTGAGTTGACATAAGCATTTTGTAAGCCAATTAAGCAGTAAAAAAAGAAAAAGGACATTCTGGAGGATGATGTGTAAGGCAATACACAATATGTCATGGTGGTCTTTAAAATGCATTATTGTTTATGGATAAATGAGGGTAAGGAAGGTATTGGTAACAGTCAAAGATGTTTGATAAATGTAATTATGTGGACGAGAGTATACAATGATTATGAAGCAATTATGAGGAGAATCGCTCTGTTGCTAATGATGCTATGTTCTGTTCTTTTCTTATGTGCTTACTCGCACTGCCCTTTTGTGTTTTCTCTTTGTGCTTATGTGCACCATTTTGTATGTTGATGCATTGTGCCTTCAATGGCATGTGTAATTGGTGAGAATCATATTCTTCTGATGCTCTGTAATTATTTGTAATTATGTGTAATGAATATTTATAATTATGCTTGTAGCTATGCTTATTGCTCTTGTAATCAAAGCTTACCGCTATGCTCACTAATTATATACCTAAGCCCTACCACTATGCTAATTAATTTTATAATGAAGCTCAATGACAATGTATGGTTATGCTTATACGTTACACACAGCCATCTCTCTTGCAAATTTGCAGTTTTGCCATAAACTAAGCCTAGTTAATGCACAGAGATTCTTTGCTTTTGCTTATTGCTATCTTCAAAATTTTATTGATAATCTTGTTGACGAAAATCTGCAGCTATGCCTAACAAATAGTTACGTCTGTGTTTATGTTATCGGATGATTTACTGTGATGTACATCTATTACTGTGCCAAAATTTGCCTTAATTGTTTTGTTTGACCCTACTGTTGACTCAGACAGACACAGACATGACCTGATGACTTGAACCTCTTTTGATATTTTCATGAATTTTCCCTGATGTGTTATACCTTAAGGTAATGAAATGTATAACTAAATTGAGAGCCTGGCCATGGCAACATATGTAATTTAATTGTTATAAACTGGTGGTAATGCAATCCCCACCATAATGATATATGTTCATTTAAAGAGATGTGATCTAGTTAAAATGGAATGTTAAGTTATTTGAAACGATTTCATGTTAATTGCTCTAATTATGACTACAAATTTACTTTATATGACCTAATGCCAAATTGATAACAAGTACCCTGGATGTATTTCATACGATTATGTGTTTGTAGAATAATGTGTACATAGTATGTAAGGTCTTATGCCTATATGAAATGACACTAATGTTGTAGATACTCTAGTATAAAAACTAAATTACTCATTAGTATTCAAATGTATCCGTCTTCAAGAGCCTACTTGTAATGTAAAAATATGGTTTAATATCATGACCCCATCTGTACCACTTGAATTTGGGGCAAAGTTTCTCCATAGACATGTATTAATCAATGACTTTTCTTTCAGTGTAAACTGAAATATCATGACTATGTTACTAATTTGTGTGTAAAATGCTTTATTTCATGTACTTTGGACACGCATGGGAGCTGGCGATTTCGCACACGAGATTCCAGAATGCACACAGAACAATGGACGTGCTATTATACACCACTGATTTTGGGCCTTTTAATAAAGATGTTTGTTGGATGATGTTTGGCCACATACTATTGTCCATTGCAGCCTTGGCCAACCACCACCATTTTGCTCTAATTTTGGCTATGCTGATGCAGTCTGCTAATAGCTCCGTTGGTTGGAGCACACTTGGTTGTCGAATGGCATGGAGGAATACATCAGAAACTTTTCCCCATGACTTCAACTTCAATGCAACCAGCCAGCTCGCCTACAGTGTGGTGTAATCTTACAGTGTTTTGTGTTCGTGTGCAGACTTAAAATGAATGTTAGGGGATAATTGGCTAATCGTGTGCAGACCAAAAAGGAATGTTAGGAGCTAATGTGCTATTCGTGTGCTTATACTATTCAGTGCCTCCCATTGCAAACGTTGTCCACAGGTTCATTACCAGTGTTTAGGTATATTTCATGGTTCTTTTACATTCAGTGACCAAAATAAAATTGTGTTCTTGATAGATACATATGCTTTCAGAACTATAATGAGTCAATACCCTTTAGTCTGAACTGTCATTGTAACTATTCGATTGACAAACGTAATATTGAAATCCTATTGTGCGGAAGCAGTGACATTATTTTGTACATGATCAGAAACCTATGTAGTCAAAAATTTTACATGTATGTTCTAGCATCCATGAAACTGTGGCATCTTAAATGCATCACAGAATACAAAATTGACACTTTATCTTATACTAAGTGCACTAAAAATTTACATAGACTACATTGTGCACAAGATACAAATGTTCATTTTATGTTCCCAAAAATACTGATCTCTTGTACAAAATTTAGACGCATGGAACTTACACTACTGTGTGTATTACTTGTAATTACCTCATTTTCTTTAAAGAATGATGACATTAGTTAAACTACCTTTTGTAAAACTTTGTATATGTTCATGTTTATTATTGTATTTTTTTCACTTGTCTATTACTTCTAGCTATCTCATTTTCTCCACTATATCATTTGTCAAACTATGATCTCTGAAATTCTATATATACTTATGTTTATCATTATGTATATTTGTCATGTATTCCATTTATTGCTGATGTTCTGTACATTTTGACATTTGCTTATGCCTGTCACATCCTGTACCACTCCAAGCATTACTCTTGTTGGTACTCGTCTGTAAAATTGCATGTATTTATGACTGTCACATTTTTCAATTTTTCTATGTACTCCATCTGTTGTTTTGATCTTGAATATCTTGTATAAAAATGTTTATCAGGTTTTTATATTTTCCATGTAATATTTTGGATGTCATTAATGGATTTTTGGACATGAAATTCAGTAATTTTACTGGCTAGGCAATGCCATTGGCATCACCCACCCTACAAAATTTTAATAGGTAGGAGGGGGGTGATGAAACGTGTCCATAAAAATTTATTTTTGTAAGAAAATGTTTAATATTGTGCCTCCTGTTTTGTATCGAGTAACTTGCTTGCAAGAAAATGTATAATATCGCTTCTACTGTATGTATCGATATGTGTAAAGTTTCATCTCTGGCAAAGATCATGTATTGCATAGCATAGCATTGTAGCTCGCGCTGAGAGAGAGTAGCACTTGTGGGTCAGCTCGCTTAGAGAGCGGTTGAGTTGTGTGTATGGCTCCGATGTAGAGCAGAGGCTGCTGTGCCAGCAAGTCAGAAGTTGTATTATGTAGGTAATGTAATGCTGATTATTAATAATAAGTAACTTGACCTTTCTTTCATGTTTCTTTTACGTAGTTAGAAAATTAACCTACTTCCTTCATTTGATAATTAGTTGATTTAAAGTGGAGTATTGATTTGAATAATATTGTTGAACACATTTCATTATTGGTGCCATAGTAAATGATAGTTAATTGTCTATGATACTAAATTTCAATAATCAGAAACTGATCTGCATAAAATTCTCACAGTCAAGCATTAAGAAAGTGATTTGTGGTTTTTTTAATATCTTTCTCGCAGTCAAAATTTTTGAGTATAGTCAGTGTCTGTTTCAAAAGGTGACTTGTCACAGTTCTTGCTTTGTTTAAAATATCCGTTGCGCACATAATCAGTTTAATGCACTATTTCTTATTTAATAGTATATACATCAATATCAGGGCCATAATTAAACCAACTTGCTGTGTTAATGAACATTTTGCTGTCTGATTTAACGATAGGCTCAACATCCACAACACACATACAGCTTTTAAGCGGTGGATCTGTTATCATGGCCGCTGAGAGCCAGCACCGGGCCCAGGACAGGATGCAAGACGGGCTCCAATTCCAAATATAGCAGTCAATTTTTTTAAGCAGGTTTTACTTGTTTTTAACCCGCGAAAGGCAAAGGTCCCAGGTTCGAGTCCCGGTACCGGCTCACAACTTTAATCTGCCAGGAAGTTTCATATCAGCACACACTCCGCTGCAGAGTGAAAGTTTCATTCTGGAAACATCCCTTAGGCTGTGGCTAAGCCATGTCTTCACCATATCCTTTCTTCCAGGAATGCTAGTCTTGCATTGTTCGCAGGAGAGCTTCTGTGGAGTTTGGAAAGTAGGAGGCGAGGTACTGGCGGAAGTAAAGTTGTGAGGCGGCATCGTGAGTCATGTCGGGATAGCACAGTCGGTAGTGCGCTTGCCCGCGAAAGGCAAAGGTCCTATGTTCGTGTCCCGGTTCCGGCACACAATTTTAATCTGCCAGGAAGTTTCATATCAGCGCACACTCCGCTGCAGAGTGAAAGTTTCATTCAAGAATAAGTATGTTCGAGAGCCAGTGCTGACAAGCAGATTCTACACGAACGGGCCCAGTGCGTATGACGTGTGCTGCCATTAACTGATCGTTGACTGTACTTGTACGAAGACCCTCGTTTATCGTGCTCGTGTTACTAACAAAGAGCCGAGTGTGTGTTCACTCTTTATGAGATAAAGCTAAATACACAGGGAAGTTTCAATCTGAAAATATTTATTTTTGTGAGGTGTTGCAAATGCTCCAATGTTTGGAAATCTATGGGACTCAACAGCTTGGTTATTAGTCCCTAGCTTACGAACTACTTAACCTAAGGTAAACTAAACTAAGGATAACACAAACACCCATGCCCGAGGGGGGAATCGAACTCCCGACGGCGGACGGACGCGCGCACCGCAACACGGCGCTCCAGTTTTTTTTTTTTTTTTTTTTTTTTTTTTTTTTTTTTTTTTTTTTTTTTTTTTTTTACAGCTTATGGGACTTAACTACGGGGTCATCAGTCCCTAAACTTACAAACTACCTATGAACTACTTACGAACTGAGACGGCACAAATATCCATGCCCAAGGGGGGATTCGAACCCCCGACCGTAGTGGCGCTCCAGTACGCGCGGCTAATCCGCCGCGTCTGATGTGTTGCAATTCACTTTTAGATATGATAAAGTAGATAAACTTTCAGTGGACACGAAGATAATGTTTATGTAAAACACTATCATCAGGCACTTAAGCATCTTTATAGGCACATAAAAGAGATCAAATAAAATGCAGGAAGTGCGGTAATTTCCATTCATCTTTGGTGCTAACATACTTCATTGCCAGATTTTGTTTGTGATTGACGTTTTTGCAGTTTTCAATACAAGAAGAGTCGGGCTCCGACAAAACCAGCCACAGGTAAGTGCCCCTTATTGATGGAGTGGGTCATTGGTCCTGTGTAACAGGAAGGCAAAGATGCAAAGAGAGCCAGCTGTAAAAGGCAGACTCGTTAGGTGTACAAAATGCAAACAAATACTCAAATTGTTTCAAGCAATTTCACGAGCAAAGTAACCTTTATCCCATTAATTAGGTTCTGACATAAGCACACAAGTAGTTCAAACATACGTTAATTTTTTCGTATTCTAGTAAGAAAGTCCAATAAAAAATTTCCCTCAATGAAGAGTTGTAAACCTTTTATTTCTCAAATAACTGTTGTCACAACTACAGATAACGTGTTTTACATTTGATTTTATTAATCATCTAACAACCAAATACTTAGCACAAAAAGACAATTTATTATTTTTTTCTTGCAGTAGAAATTAATTCAGGCACTAAAGGGGTTAGCGCAGATTATTAGGTAACGTATCAAATACACAAAAAATACTCCCTATAGAGTAATATAGCCGGGGCGGCGTGGCCGAGCGCATTGAGGCGCCATGCTACGATGCGTGAGGCATTAATGTTAGGTGGTTCGTAAGTAGTTTGTAAGTTTAGGGACTGATGACCCTGTAATTAAGTCCCATAAGCTATACAAACATTTGAACATTTTGTTCGTAGGGAAGACTTGCAAAACTCCGACAGTTCTAGCTATAATCGTAAATAAAATATATTTATTGAAATTTATGTTGTGTCATGTACCATAATGGAGAATTAAACAAGAAAAATAATGGTGTAATAATGAAATGCAAATAATGAAATAAAAATACTGACAGGCCGACTGCTTCGATAATAAGCATCTACCTGCTTTCTGCTAGCGGATTTATTTTTCAGATGTTCACGGAGTTGTAGAGTTTGAGTTAGTGGTTTCCCATCTTCATTTCTGACGCAGACATTGGACTGCTGTTAGCTGAGTTAAAAACTTTTATATTACTTCTATTGTTTTCTTATTTTTCATTTTCTTTTCTTTCAACATTCATGGTACCTGAAGAAACTAATACTTCCTTAGTTTGTGGTATGTCTTAAAATTTGGCACCATACAGAGAGCAACATTACATTTTTTGCATCTGATTTGTGTCATTTTCCGTTCTGAATGGCGCATACACACTACCACAGACAAATATTTACTCTGTGACACTACACAACGTCTCTGCGGTATCTCCTTTCTCACCGTTGTTCCGAAAAACCCGGGATGATGTTATTTTTTATTTTCCAGTTGAAAAGGGCGGTCAATTTTGGTGATCGTGACATCTAGGTTTTATATGTTTATGAATGAAACTTCTCAAGTAACTGTCGAATTAATTCCAAATGGATTTTCGCTAGTGGCTTCTTCAGTTTATTTTGCTTTTCAAAAATAGTTTTTGCATTGAGCGTACTCAAGTCAGTTAAATGAAAGAATACATTCTTGTACCATTTCACTGTTTTTCGTATGCACTGTACGGAACTTAACATCATGTCAGTCTATCAACCGCACCCATTGACTAATTGTAACGAACTACGCAAGTGGGTTTCACTTTATTGTCTTCCGTTTTATGATTCTTTTGGCCCACTTTAGGTTACGGTAGTGACACTAAAAGTGGGCCTTTGCGATTGTCTTTTGACAGCTCGAAATTTAAATGAAAATAACGGCTTAACCATTCATCTAACATGAAAATTGAATAATCGAATTTGTAGAGGAGAAAATTCTCTACAACTTTGCTCTTTTATGATTTTTTCATATCTCGTATCGTTTCAGAGATATTTGCAAAAATAACGGCGATTTTTGGGATGTCTGCCTGTCTGTCCGTAACGTGTTCCCACTTTTTAAGACGAACCGTTCAACCGATCAGCACCAGATTTTACAGACATAATTGTACGCCGCCAAAGACCAGAACATCCCTTTTTCAAATTTTTCGGGCAAAAAATACGGTAGTAATAAAAAAAGCCGTTTATAATTGTAACTGCAAACGAACCGTTTATCTGACACGAAAATTGAATAACCTAATTGGTAGAGGGGAAAATTCTCCAAGACGTCGCTCCCTTATGATTTCCATATCTCGTATCGTTTGAGAATATATGTGCAAAAATAACTGACATTTGATACCCTCCATTGAAATAACGAAAACCAGCCGTTCGGATAGGTCACGTGACATTCCTCGCCCAGAACTCTCTCTGGCATACACCATCTTACGTTGCGTATTTGATTATTTTCTTATTGTAACTTACACTTGTCATTTCAAAGCAATTGCGCAGTAAAGAATTAACAAAAACACGTCGTTTTTCGTACAATAAATGATAATCTAGTGTCTAAAAATGCCATATTAGCATCAGTTAATAACTACAATCAATAGTACGAAATTAAAGGACGATTGGTAGCTGTAGCGTACTGGGCCATGCGTTGAACTGTAATGCTGATGGTTAGTGGTTCGTAGCCCGCCACTACCAATTTCTTTTCCTAAAAGAGTTTCAGACACTATTTTTATTAAATAGAGCTATGTTCTTCAATGTTTAGAATTGTGCATGTGTGAGAATGCTCCCTCTAAAAAGCGTGTTTCTTCTATTTCGTGAACATGCCGTGAAATACGTAACAACGAATTGAACAATGGTCTTCTGAAGCATATGCACGTAAACTGGAGGATACTGTAATAATGAACGTTCTGCACAAAGTACTGATACAGGTAGTTTCGTATAAAAAGGAAGTCCCAAATTTCTGTGGAAAGTGTAGTTCCTTAATCAAACAGAAGGGAAGTGTATACATTGCAACAAATTACCTTGTTTATTTTTTCTAAGCGTTTATTCACTATTTGTGGAATGTATTGAAAGTCATTAATTAGAATCAATGTATCTACGCCAAAAGTACGCTGTGTTCCATCCAGGCTATAGTCACTCGTCCGAACGCCAAATGTACGCTACGTTCGTTCCAGCCTATAGTCATTCGTAACCAGTACAGGCAAAGAAAATAAACTTAGAACTATCAAGGCAAGACAGGTGATAATATTTTAACGGAAAAATATAATGAAAATGTAGGAGAGATATTAAAATGATAGTTCAAAGAGATAAAAGTTCAAAAAAGAGTATGTTTGTCAAAGCTAAACTCGAACATCGTATAATTTTGGCTGTTTGTTAAAATACGGTCAGAAAGATTATTACGTGTTGGGTGCATAGATATTATCACAATAGTAGTGTCGCAATTTTATCACCATATTTTTTATATTTAGATTATTATTTTGGTCCAAACTGTTTGCAAAAACTTATAAAACTACAAATCTAAAGTGGGCCGTAACACACGTCAGTGCGATTTTTTTTCTCTCTGAACAAACTCTGGTGCATTTGCAGTGGAAAGCATACAGACTTCTTTACTATCCATCCCAGACTTCAATTGTATTGCCCTTTCTTCACTTTATCAGGTAAAGGTGGTAAATGTTTTCTGTTTTTACGCACTGTCAGAAAGGCATTAGTGCATGCCATGGCATGGAGCCATAAGAACAATTCAGGAATCGATTACCATTTGTTTAAATAAATGCTATGACCTTTGTTGAGGTATGGTAACAACAAACTGACAACGACATCACCTGATTTGCGCCGCGGTGGAGTAGCCGAGCGGTCTAAAAATGCGTCTTGCTGCGAATCGCGCGGTTGCTCGCCGTGGAGGTTCGAGTCCTCCCTGGGGCATGGGTGTGTTTGTCCGTAGGTTAATTTACCTAGGTTTAAGTAGTTTGTAAGGTACGGACTGATGACCACGCAGTTTGGTGCGATAGATTTACAAACATTTTTTTGAACCTGATTTGCCCCAGTCGGCATTTCCGGATCAGTAGCGGCACCAGTGTAGACAATATAATCCGTTGGTCTGAACGCCACTAAGCACGAAAATTCTCATCCCAAAACGGCTACGTTTGTTTGGAATATACTGCTTGAACTGTAGCCTTCCTCTGAATAGTAGCAGCTTTCGTCAGATACTGAGTTCTCAAATGGGACTACAGCCTCTCGGAATCACTTTTTGGCGTGTTCCACAATCATGCGTATCTTCACAAGAATATCTTGCGTTGCGAACGAATTGTCACTAAAGTGTAATAAACGCAGTATTCAGTGGCCGAGCGCGTTGAGGCGCTATGCTTCGATGAGCGAGGTCGTTTCCCGTCCGAGGTTCGAATCCTCCCTCGGGCATAGATCTTTGAGATGTTTGTGCTGTCTTTAGTATAAATGTTCAAATGTTTGTTAGGGGGCGTAACTGCGGGGTCATCAGTCCCTAAACTTACAAACTACTTATGAACTACCTTATACGACACAAACATCTATGCCCGAGGGGGGATTCGAACCCCCGACCGTAGCGGCCGTGAGGACTGTGACTGGCGCGCCGCAGACCGCTCGGCCACTGCGCCCGGGTGTCTTTAGTATAAGTTAGTTTATAAGTAGTTTGTAAGTTTAGTGACTGATGAACCCGCAGTTAAGTCGCATAAGCTTAACAAACGTTTTAACAAACGCAGTATCACCTTGTACTAGAGCTCCTAAATACCCAGGCTGAATCGTCCGCCATGTTTTCCCCAACATGGTTGGAATCGCGCTGTACTAACAGCGTAGAGGCGCATGCCCTGCCATCTTTCACAAACGATTTCACAAAAACTAATTGGTAGGAATAATTAATTTTTCCGCTACTTAAATCTTTATATATCAGCATTGTGAAGAAATGCTCGTCATTTCGTCAATAGTCATAGTTAGTAAGACATTGGCTTCCAAATAAGAGACTGCGGTACATTAGGAAAAGTTTGCACTAAAACATAGAGGCTGCTATGATATTCCGTTTGGTGCTTGTTACACCACATGTTGCTGCGGATGGAACTTTCCTAATGGATTGAATTTTATTTTCGACTTAGGAGGAGATCTTTACCTTTCACTCAGACCGCTAAACTTTATTTTATTTAGCGCACTCATTTCCGATGGCGATAAGGTCAGAATGAATCATTGCGTACCTCACACACGGTTAGAGTTATCAAAATGATATTTTGACAAAAGATATGCAAAGAGGCGAGTATTTTGCCACATGGTTGCAACGCTAAATTTCATTAACTGTCGCGTTATTCAAGGAAATATATAGTTGTAGAATGAAAAAGACCAAAGTTAGTGATTTATTATTCGATTTGCAGATATTCCTTCGTCACTAACAAACGTTTATTTCTTTGCTTCTAGTCCAATGTGTTTCAGAGCCACTACTCCGTTTCCAAAACCTAATAGGCTTACATTTCCTTCGGTTTAATGCCTAGCAGTAACAGAACGGCAGTTTCTAGATCTAATGAGGATTTTGTGTGAGTATACTTGAAAATGACAGATAACAAGGATCTCTTCACTAGCTAACGAACTGACTTGTTCTCATTTCCTCACATAATAAAGCACTCTGTATTGAGATATTTAGAATATCCTTTTATATACGTAACTGAAAAATTGAAATTGCATATTACATAGAGACACAGCACTTTTGTAGTGTGCAACTATTAAATTTAATGGGTTAAAAGAAGTCAGTACCAGTATCTTCAAGTATGGATGTTATGCAGTAACAACATGTGCCTAATTATTGGCTCTAATACGGAAGACATGTTACTACTAGACAGGTGGGCGGCTCCCAGTGCGTCATATTTAACCGACATTATCTCTAGTTATACATTTCTCACAGAGTTGCTGTTTGGAGAGGATGACATTTTGATGTATTTTAAACATTTCATTCGCTTAATGTGTTCACCTAACTTCAACAGAAAAAAGTTCCTCGCATGTCGAAAATTCCGTAACGTCGTCAGAAAGTACATGGTCCTAAACTATCAGTATATGCTATTTATAAATTATTGCCATAAATAAAACTAAAAAGGAAATGTAGTGTAGTTCTTAAGGAAGACCTTGATGAAAATTCCACGTTCATCAGTGAGTAGTTTGTGAGTGTGAGCGACTTGAATGAAACGCGAGGTAACGCGTGAGCTCGTCCTGAACGTGGCAATTCCTACAGCTTGGGAAAAAATGGCGGATAGTTCACCTCGGGTTTATAGGAGCTTTACGTTGTACCTATCTCTGGCCATTACGTCAGAAAATACTGGTGTTCGCAGCAAGGAATCTTTTGAATAATATTCATTCACCGCTTACTATTTGGAGCTCGGCATAAATAGGGAACAAGCCAAAAAGCATACAAATTCTGGAGGGTCTATAGGTTTCCATCTTGTTAATCTGCCGGGGAACCGTGGTTCGGAGCCCACGTTAAACTGTAGGTCCCCCTATAACTGGCTGGGTAAGTCAGTTCCAAGGTCGGAGGAAGGCAACGGCATACCACCTCCAAACAGGGCCATGCCTAGTAAAGCACTGGTGTTCAAACCAATCTTCGGCTTGTTGACGGCTTTTTTTTTTTTTTTTTTTTTTTTTTTTTTTTTTTTAAATCTGCTTGGCACTGTCGTCATTTTTCGGTGAGAAATGTATAATACTTGTTCATATCTACAAATAGCTGAAACAAATTCAAATGAGATGAAGTCAAGAAATAAATAAGAATTTAAAAAAAAAATGAGTTGCCGATTCATCGAGATACACCTTTAAACCACTAAAAGTGTTCGCGAAATTGTGGCGATTCGTCGTTATGTTCATAAATAAGTACACCTGCAAGGTCAAAAAGCCCGACGTCTTCAGGATGAATAAAGCTAGCATAGTGGGTAAAACACGGACATTCATTACTGCTCGCTCGGGGACCCGCGTACAAAACTGATCATTTCTTTCAGGTATGAAATATCGTCCTCGTTATTCGTCGCAGGACCATTATCTGACCAGTCATAAAATCTCTTTCGTGTCGAAATTTCACTTAACAAATCATCTTCTTTTTCCTCTTAAAAAGAGGAATCTTCTGTGGAAGTTCTTCGTTGTGTTGTTATTATCTAACGTGTGCTATTTTTCAAAACACATCTGTCGGCTGTCGCATACATCGTCTATTCTATACGAAGAGCGTGGAGTCAGAATGCTTAAAATAATAAAACGTTATGATATTTAGTCTAATCATCTAGCTTATGTTTATCGACACGACTGTAAGAATCATGTAGCTTTTTTTTCCCCAATCGCATTGGGGATCGAACTGTATTCACATCCAGCTCTTCGTCTAAAGTAAGGTCTGTAGTAGCACTGCCGTCATCGTCACTACTGTTCATGAGATGTCCATTATTTCCTTGTTTGATAAACTACGTTCCAACATTGCAACGACAGTACAGTGAAACGCAGTTCTCTCGCCAAACAAAAAATACAGGACGGGCCCGATGGAGAGTTGGTGAGCAGGAAGGCCCAGAAGTGAAAACTGCAGTGTTTACCGACATAACAAAGAAGACCGTTAATGGCAGTGCCACCAGGAATGTTGAGCCGCGGGTAAAACCAAGTCGCCGCCGCTCCATTGTGTGCCCAGGCGTACATGAATGCCCTTAGCCTTCAGGCCGCTCTACCTGCTGGGCGTATATGAATGCCGGTAGCCGTCTGTGCGTTCTACCTGCCGAGCATACATGTAGCCGCGAAAAACTACATGTATATGCCAAAGTACTTCTATTGCCACCAACCACGCTCTTTGTATATATTACGCATGCAACAGCCGGCATACGTGTTTAAGAAAAATAGCGCGCGTTAGATAACGAACGGGATGTAACGATAACGATCGCCAGAACTCAAAAGCGAACTTGTTTGTCCATCTTAACAAAAAACTCTTTCCATGTCCAGGTGTGTAACACACCAATAATAGCAAAAGGAATTCGTTACCTTAATCAATTTCTCTGGATATGTGCGATTGACACAGTAGAAATGGGTAATACATAATCAAAAGCAACGAACGATCTAGAGTAGAACTTCGTTTTAAAAATAAATACGCCCAATAGCAATGTGAATACAGTTCGATCCCCAATGCGATTGAAAAAAAAAGCTACATGATTCTTACAGTCGTGTCGATAAACATAAGCTAGATGATAAGACTAAATATCATAACGTTTTATTATTTTAAGCATTCTGACTCCACGCTCTTCGTATAGAATAGACGATGTATGCGACAGCCGACAGATGTGTTTTGAAAAATAGCACACGTTAGATAATAACGGGATGTAACGGTAACGATCGCCACAACTCAAAAACCGAACTTGTTTGTCCGTATTAACAAACCCACTTTCGTTGTCCAGATTTGTAACACAACAACAACAGCAAAAGACATATATTGTTAAAATAAAATTCGAATTTACTCACGGAAATAGCGAAAATCGGAAAGGACATCTTATGATTCAAGCAAAACATCTGCATAGAAACTATAGATTTCGAACATTGCAGCTTACACACAGTATTTTACCGACCGTCTGCAACAGGTGATGAGAGCCTCCATCTGCCCAGTCTGTCAGTCAACCGCCGTTATAGCTGTGGCATGCCATTGTGACAAATATGTCAGGAATGCGTCTAAATATAGATCTGCAAGATCAGGCAGAAAGGCAGAGAACGAATCAAAACATGTCCTGATTTTCTAGACGGTACAAGAAATTTCTGTACGGGATTTAATTTTCTTTTTTTCGTTCTTTCTCTATGTTTAAATGAAACCCTATTGTACAACGATATTTTCTTAGATCGATGTATCAGTGTCTTCTATTTCCACCCCCAAGCAGTATTTTGACAGTAACTAGGAAGTTAAGATTTCGAACTCCGGTACGTATATCTATGTCTTCCTGTATTCCACCTCTTTTATAACTTTAATAACCGGTTCTGCGCCTTCCGAGAATTCGGGTAGTTTAATAATACCTCTTTATTTCCTTTATAACGAAAATGCTAAATCAGTACACATATTCCTGCGCATACCCATCTTGCTGAAACTAAAAACTGCAACGGGAATACTCTCTTACAAGCATTTCTTGTTACAATATTAGACACTGCACACAGTTCTTTTCGAAATGCTCCAAGTCTTTACAAGATTTAACTGACACAGGTCAAACTTGTAAATAACGATAATCAAGCACTCCACAAGACGGTTAAAATTGTTCTTTCTCTACGTTTAAACTAAACCCTATTGTACAAAGGTATTTCCTTGAAGATTCACAATAAACAATTTTAAAAATGCATGAAATAACTTAAGATCAAGGATAAAGAAGAGGGTTAATTTCATTTTAATATGAATGATAACAGAGTGCATGTAATGGTTGCTTTGAGCTACGCAGTCAGCCCATAAACTTATTGGTCCATGGGAGTAGGCTCCACATGATCATGCTTGCTTTCAAAGATGCATAGCAAGCATGAGTGAAATTATTTCACCAGTGCTTAAAAAGAAGCTGATATATGGTAAATAAAAACACAAAGAAGGATTCTTGGGTAGAAATTAACTTATTTTCCTTCATCCAACTTAAAAGTAATTTTACAGTGTTATATGCACACACAAAACTATTCTTCTTCCTAAGTTGAAGAAGGGATGGACAGCCAAAGGATCCCAGGTCTTGAATAACAACGTACTTGTAGGTTCGGCGCATCCAGGTAATCTTCTTACCATCTTTGACGTAGATCACTACACCAGGGCGTCATATAATCAAAGAGTTATCTCTATATCTCTGTATGGTATGCCAGCATCATCCCCGTGAATTCCATGGAATGCAGTGTGAGCTACATTGTGCTCTTCTGGAATGATTTTGGCGAAGCAATTCTTGCAGAGGATGTGTCTATTACACCAGCACTTTCCGTGAATGCTATGAATGCAACATATTTAAATATGAAACGTCTGCACTCATAATCATAGAAGCCTTGAGCATCGGTGATTTTAACAGCTTGTGATATCATTGTGAAGTGGTACAATACCAGTGAGAAGGTTATAGATAATTATACAATATTGTAAGACTAAGGCACATGCAGTAGTATACTCTAGGAAATTTGTTGAAAACTCAAATTCGATCAGCACGTTTATTGCACCTGATTTAACTATTTCATTCTGTTTCGAGCAGTCTATCACAATGATCAATGCCAGGTCCTTAAACTGTCATAGACTAAGTGCACATCCTCCCTCTCCTTCATAGTAGGCTGTGTAGAACCTCACTTACATGTCAAATGCAAGACTATAAGCATTTCTATCCCATTGCAGCAGTAAGTCGTCATACTCATAGAATTCAGATATACTCTGGCATTACTTAACTTTCAATTGTGGAATACAGTGGAATCATTTGCTGGATTCCCTCTTCTATTAGTTTGAAATGCTAGTATGATGAACCTGGGTGTCTCCATTTAAACATGGGTTTTAATAGGCCATGTCTGTCAGTTTGCTGTAGGAAGCGCAGGGTATTCAGAAATCTTCCATGAACGGAACGCTAATGATAGATATATACCTGCATTCAGAACTTTTAAAAAGCTTCAAATGTTCTTCGTCCACAACAGTGATGTATTTTCCATATTGTTTTATTGATGGTAATCTTATTCTCCTTTGGAGATTCCTTGAATGTATGACTTCTTCTTATCCAACGCACTTTGTATCAGAATAAGTATTAGTATTCATAATGCTTCGACACATGTCTTCGAAGTACCCCACAAGCATTTTTAGAGGTATGCATGCTGTAAACCGCTTATACTCTTCTGACGACTTTTCAGCGGAATCGAGTATATACCATTCTGCATTTTCCAAACTATTCAAATCAGATGATGATGCAGAGAGATACGTTTTAAGAGTTGATGTAATACCGACGTTATGTGTATGCTCAATCTGAACACGGTTAAGATCGTAGCGTATCTCTTGAAACAGGAATGCTAGGGCTTTCATGCAAGTACCGAGGTCGCTGTAGGAGTTTCGTTAGTCTTCTTAAATGTCCCATCCAGATATAGGAAGCTCTTCCGTGGTAGAGTTAAAGCATCTTGGTGTTGGATGATGATCCTAATTTCATCATTTTTGTAAAAGGTGGCTGAAGATATGGTTTATGCAATAATAATTGTCGAATAATCCGTTCATCATATTCTACTGCAGTGTCTATGTCGAGCGACATAGTTAATAGGTTTCAAACCCTCTAATTTAAAAAAAAAAAAATAAAATAAAATAAAATAAACCTTGATCTTTACAGGTGTTATCGCCTTGCAGTTCTGCTACAAAGTGCCTTACAGGGGATTACGTATGTCCTCTTTCTACGTAACGCCCATTCCGCCTTAAATGGAGTCTCACACTGGTTATTCTGATTTACAATCTGTAACTCCAAATGGTTTGATATCCGCAGGTGGAACTGCAAAAATTGCAGAGTCTCTCATCAACCACTTCAGTTCGCTGCTTGACGTGGACAAAGCCATTGCTTCTCATAGGTTAAGTGATGAAATGTTATTGTGGCGAAAGAAATGGAATCAAGAAAGGGAACGACAAAAAGAGCATATCCTATAATACATTAGCTTTTATTAATCCTGGCAACGCTTCCAGTAACAACTGAAAGATCTTTTCCGTCGTTGCAGCGCCTGAAAACGTATTTAAGAACATCCTTGTTCTTGCACTTATGGATTTTTCACTATCAGATGTAAAACAACTAATTACAACATTTTCAAAAACTGTATGTAGAAGGATATTAGAATTTAAAAATTTTAGAGCAATATTATATATACTTATTTAATATTAAATTTCATTGCGTTTATTTAACTATTTATTGTTGTAGAAGAAGAAAGAAAGAAGTTTATTATTAAAACTTACATTCATGAGGAAAATCAGCTTATTATGAGCATAAAATAATGTAATTCAAGTGTTCAAATGTTTGTTAAGCTTATGGGACTTAACTGCAAGGTCATCAGTCCCTAAACTTACAAACTATTTATAAACCATCTTATACTAAAGTCAACATAAACATCCATGCCGAGGGAGCGTTCGAACCCCCAACGGAGAACGGCTTCGCGCATCGGAGCATAGCACCTCAATGCGCTTGGCCACTCCGCCGCGGCAATTTATAATTGGAGATGATTTCCTGAAAACAATTACCGTATTAAACTCTTCAACGCCGGCCGCGGTGGCCGAGGGGACTGAGGCGCTCCAGTCACGGTCTGCACGGCCACTACGGTCGGGGGTTCGTATCCCCCCTCGGGCATGGATATTTCTGCCGTCCTTAGTCTTAGCTAGTTCATAAGTAGTTTGTAAGCTTAGGGACTGATAACCACGTAGTTAAGTCCTATAAGTTCTACAAACATTTACATTTTTACTTTTCAACAATTGTAGGTCATTACTGCGTATAAACACATGCGCAACATTCTGTAAAAATTTGAAACCAATTTCGAAGATTTAAGGCTGGAAACAAATTAACATTTGCATTTTAAAATATTTTTCATGTTAGCAGACAAATACAGTGTTATACAAATGCATGTGTCATATTTGAAGAATATTTATCACGTAATGTAAGTAATTTCGTTAAACACCCTTAACATATAGGCAACACATTTTTTATATCAAGAAGGACAGCGCAAACTAAAGTTGAAAGTACGCTATAATAGAAGCAGTAAGCATGGGTCCGCAAACGAGTCATTTGCGAGATAATTACGAATGTGTGGATCCAAGCCGCCACTACAGTCATTGCAAACATCGTCCTGGTTGTCCTCGTAGTCTTTTGCGATGGCATTCTTCTATAAAGTGTTCTCAGTGTACAAGTCGCGTCGCGTCGAATAAAATCCTAGAGCTTTCAATTGAACGCTCCGCCATCATCATCAGAAGCGACACTGACTGCCGACGTTGTTCAAATGTCCTGCCTGTATAGCTGCCAAGCCAATAGGGCAGCACTAAAGCACTAGATATACCATACAGTGCTCTAGGCAGCACGCTGCGGTACCGCGTGACGTCACGAGGCGCGTACAGCCAGCGCCACATTTGAACCGGTGCTCTCGCTTCCTTACAAGCACCAGACCTCTGCTTCCACTCCATTTCCAGAGTTCACTCCCACGCCCTGCTGAGTGTCTATCCCGGGTCTCTGTTGACATTGTTATTATTTAATCTAATTTCAGCTGCTTGTTTTATAATATATTCCCAGTAATTCGGTGTTTGGGAAAAATGTCTCGTATTTTCAAACTGAATTTTATGTCCATTTGTTAGGCTATGTTCTGCCACAGCTGACTTGTCAAGTTCTCTTTGCTTCTACATCTACATCTACATGGGATACTCTGCAAATCACATTTAAGTGCCTGGCAGAGGGTTCATCGAACCACAATTATACTATTTATCTCCCATTCCATTCTCGAATAGCGCGCGGGAAGAAGGAACACCTGAATCTCTCTGTTCGAGCTCTGATTTCTCTTATTTTATTCTGATGATCATTTCTACCTATGTAAGTGGGAGTCAACAATATATTTTCGCATTCAGAGGAGAATGTTGGCCATTGGAGTTTCGCAAGTAACCCACGCCTCAGCGATAAGCGCCGTTGTTCTAATGATTTATGTGCCGTGTGTGCTCTGCACAATGATCAGCAACAGTTCGAACAGTCTGACCAATATAAACACTCCCACACGCTCCCACTATAAACGCCCAGAGCACGGAAATCTATGCTGTCCTTAATAGGCCGTAACATGTCTGTGATCTTAGAGATGGGCCAGAATACTGGTTTTAGTCCATGTTTCCTCAGCATGCATCCTATCTTGCTGGTCGTTACTCCACATAACGGAAGAAAAGCCGCTGGCTTGGCCTTGTCCATTGATTCAGGGGGTCCATTACATTGGTGACAATGGAAAGCTTTGGCAATTTCACCATAGCTGTAATCATTTTCATTTAAACGTTGGTGGTCTTCAGAAATAACTTTCGCCCCGTGTACTAGCGCGTTCAGGACAGCTTTTGTATCTACGAGATGATGGACGTGGAGCGGAAGCAGAGGTCTGGTGCTTGTAAGGAAACGAGAACGCCAGACACCCCCCGCTGGTCAGCTCGACTGCACTGGCCAACGACTCGACTGCAACTCTACTGAGTACTGAGTACTAATCTCCATTGCTCCACTGTTGCTGCTGAAAACCAACGATTTATAATCATAACTATGCGTAGCAAGGCCATTACTCTACATACGATGATATCTTACATATCCCCACCGACTTAAGACTGTAAATATAACATTTTGTGGGGAGGGGGGGGGGACAAAATTATAGCAACAGTCTTAAAAAAAAGTTTCACAATTTCATAAAATTTTGGGCTAATTAGCATTAAGTAGTAATTAATTAAGCAATTAATCAAGTAATAATATCTTAATTAGTAGGACAACAGTTTATCAAGAGGGGTACTAATTAATGGTCTCTAAAATTTAATGAAATGAAAAAGGTAAGTCATACTGCTACTGATTACAGTTCCTAATAATTTGTTAACATATTGCAAAACTGTTGATGTTTAATCGTGAGTCAACGCCAGTAATAAACTTACACAAAGTATGAGATGCCACGCAAACATTATACAACCCTGAAATTTTCTAATCATTGTCAATTAAACTGTCAAGTCAATATTATGAATAATCTCCGTATCAAAACTAAATATTCTTCATTAAAAATCTATATACAGCATGTTATGTAACAGTATACTAATAAGCTGTCTGTTATAAGTTGTCCGTGTTTATTAATACCCTAGCATCCACAACAAGTTTTTACTAATGTGTGAGAGTAAATACAAACACTATACAAGCCCTAGAACATCCTAATTAGCTTTATGAAAACTGATCTACAAAAAAGGAACTATAGACAACAGTGTGGGTCGTCGATGTTAGATACTCGCCACATCATGGTTCAAAATGAAAGTTTGTAAAATTCATCAACAGAAAAACTGTTAATTAAAATGTACACAATGCTTATATGATTTTCATCAACAAAGGTTAATTACTCTTAGGTAAGTCAATCAATGGTATGAGTCATTCAAAACGACTAATAAATAAGACATCAGGGGTGCATTCATGAGCACATTTTACCGACACCACAGCTCATCACTATTTACATAAAATTCTACTGCAAACATTGTAAGGACTCCTGTTCAGACTAAAATAAACATTGTCACCAATAGGTGTAACATCATAGTCTCTTTCAAAATCATCAATAAGTATTTACATCAGTAGCATGTAGGAATTCAGAAAGCAATAGCAGTATACTGTTTAGATAAATGCAGAAATCCTAGATAACCCTTGGCACACAGCTAAGAAACTAGTTACACATACAGATAAATAGTTCGATCCACCACCTGAACCAACTGAAGACAATTTCAGTTCTAGTTTCTGGTAGAACGTCGGGGTTATACGGCCATGGTCCATAAAACTTCTCAGTTTTTCCTAACGTTTCGTCCAGAGCTGCGCCGGACATCTTTGGAGGTCTTCTTACTTCCGCGTCAGGAACGACTAGAACGATAGCAGCCACGATCCGACCCGCATCGAGTCGAGTAACAGAGTGTGAACGAAACGAATATAACGCCTGCGCAAGATAAGTCCGCATCGACCGCATCGCCGTCCTCTTGAAGTTTACATATATCTGTGTTTACATACTCATGCCTACATCACTTTATTTGGCTCTTCAGTGTAGAATGAGTGAGTAGGCTGGGAATGTTGACAACACCATTAGCAGTATTTTGTCTGGGATACAGGCATTTTTGGAAACCGTTAGCGGTAATTCCAATTCCAAAGAAAGCGAGTGCAGAGAAGTATGAAAAATACAGAATTATCAGTTTAATAAGTCATGGGTGCAAAATACTAACACGAATTATTTACAGACGAATGGAAAAACTTGTGAAATCCAACCTCGGGGAAGGTCAAGTTTGGATTTAGGAGAAATGTAGGAACACGGGAGGCAATACTCACATTACGACTTATCTTAGCAGATAGGCTAAGGAAAGGGAAACCTACGTTTTTAGTGTTTGTCAATTTGGAGACATGGAGACAGCTTTTGACAATGTCGACACTCTTCCAAATTATGAAGGTAGCAGGGGTGAAATATAGGGAGCGAAGAGTTATATTCAACCTATACAAAAACCAGACAGCGGTTATTACAATTGAAAGGCAAGAAAGGGACTCAGAGGTTGGGAAGGGAGTAAGACAGGGTTGAAGCCTTTCCCCAATGTTGTTCAATCTGTACATTGAGCAGGCAGTGAAGGAATGGAAGGAGAAATTTGGAGACGGCATTAAAGTGCTGGGAGAAGAAATAAAATCATTGCGGTTTGCCGATGGCATAGTAATTCTGTCAGAGAGCACAAAAGATCTGGAAGAGCAATTGAATGGGATGGAGAGTGTCTTGAAAGGAAGATATAAGATGAACATTAACAAGAGTAAAACGAAGGTAATGGAATGGAATGTCAGAAAATCAGATGATGCTGAAGGAATTAGATTAGGTAATGAGGCAATAAAAGTAGTAGATGAATTTTGTTATTTGGGTAGCAAGATAACTTCTGATGGCCAAAGTAAAGAAGATATAAAATGCAGAATGGCTATGGGAAGAAAAGCGTTTCTAAAGAAGCGAAACTTGTTAACATTCAATATTAATTTAAATATTAGGAAGTCCTTTCTGAAAGCATTTGTCTGGAGTGTAGCATTGTATGGTTGTATGGGAGTGAAACGTGGACGATAAGGAGCTCAGATAAAAAGATGATAGAAGCTTTTGAAATGGGGTGCTACAGACGAATGATGAAAATTAGATGGGTAGATCACGTAACCAATGAGGAGGTTCTTAACCGAATCGGGGAGAAAAGGAGTTTCTGGCATATTCTGACTAAGAGAAGGGATAGATTGGTTGGACACATTCTGAGACAAAAAGGAATTGTCAACTTAGCGTTAGAAGGAAGCGCGTGGGGTAAAAATCGTAAAGGGAGGCCGAGGGACGATTGAAAAGGATGTAGGTTGCCGAACGTATTCTCAGATGAAGACTTGTACAGGACAGGGTAGCGTGGAGAGCTGCATCAAACCATTCTGCGGACTGAAAACCACAACAACAACAAGGTGGTCGGAAAGTCCCTTCTAGGACTTGTAAAGTGTAGTGAGTACATAACATTTTGAATAGGAACCCCTTGTCCGGAAACTTATCGAGTCCGTTCCACGGCGGTTTCAATTTAGACGATTATCTCATCCACTCCTACTTGAGGAATGTAATTAGGCGTGACCCAGTACAATTGTTGCAATCAATTTGGAAAGAATACTGAATCGCTCCGTTATTACCTATGCATTTTTATTACAATTTACACCTTATGGTTTACATTAGTCGATAACAACAAGAACTCAGCTTCTACGGCACCAGCCGCAACGTACTGATGCATTACAACTGCGGCTCGATGTGGCGACCACCAATGTCGTTACACACATCTAACATATTCGGGTACACTCTCTCCATCCCACCTGTATCTTCAATGTCTTGTGCAGCGGCCAGAACTCGAGTCAGCAGATCTTCCTCTGTCTCTACAGGTGTCTCGTAAATTAGGCCCTTCATAAGACCCCACAAGAAGTAGTCCATAGGGGTTACATCCGGCGATCGTGTCGGCCACGCGGTTGGACCACCACGGCCTATCCATCTCTCACCAAATCGTCTGATGTCTCCGGAGAGCGAGTGGAAAGTGAGGTAGTGAACCATCATGCTGAAACCACATTTCCTGACGGAAATTCAACGGCAATAACAGGTCGAATACGTGTCGTAGGAAGGCTAAGTATGCGAGACCTGTGAGCTTGGATGGAAGGAGTTATGGTCCAATTACGTGACCGTCCAAAATACCTGCTCACACGTTAATTCCAAACCCATACTGAAAGAAATGAACATGCGTGGCAGACGGATTTCGCCCGCCCAGACATGGCTATTTCGAGCATTCAGAACACGCCAGGGCAGGGAACTCAGACGTTTCTCTGCCCCTAAGCAGACGAGTTACACATCTGGATTGAAACTCTCGTAGATCGGAAACGATATATTTCTGGACATGGGTTCCTATTCAAAATATTATGTACTCACTACTCTCTACAAGTCCTAGAAGTTTGTAATGCAAATTTCCGACCACCCTGTACATCTGTGTATTAACACGGGAGAATAAAGGGTCGTTTACAAGAAAGCACAGCGTCGGAATGTGCTAAGTTATGACAGCATTTACTGTCCACCCTATGCAGTCATCATTCTGACAGAGAATGTGACCCTAGATAGACTGACCCCTCTTGCAGAATTCAGAATTGTTCTCACACATGCTACGTAATATTTTTCGAAATTTCGAAATGTTTTAGTTGATATATAGAATGATTTCTAGAATAGTTTTCAGAGTATTTTCGTGATTTTGAAATATGTAACAAAATTATCGGCTTTTCGACGCGAGCATTTCTCCCGAGATTTTTGAAATATGTTATTTCATGTATGGAATGCTAGGCTTTTCTCTTATTTTCAAGCGACCATTTCCGCTTCAAATTTCAAACGTGTGAGACGCAGGAATGTGACTTCATATCTTTACCAAGAGGATGAGTCAGAAGTGGGCGACCTAGATCTGTCAATAAAAAAATTATGCGTCTCAGATGCATTTCGATTTTCAAGAGAACGGCAGAAGAAATGTTAATTTAGGCCAAAAAGAAAACAAAAGCTCGGAACATGAAGATTCCAACTGAAACGCTTTGTAAAAGAAAAAAAGAAAAATAGAGCCGCTCTCGGGTTAGAGAGTCCAGCAAAGGGGAGTTTCTCAGTGTTAAGTGCGGCGGAGACTAGTGTGCTCTGTGTGACTATAAGAATTCCTGACGTAATGATTACGTCAAGAATTGCATCTGAAGGAAAAGAAACGAAGTAAAAACCAAAAATAATACTATAATTACTTTTCGGGTTGCATAGTTTCTCTGGCATAAGGTATCATTCATTTCGGTACTGGTTGAGGAAAAGCGAAGCTGATATGCAGTAAGCCCAGAGAAGTTCGCTATTCCCAGACTAGATTTTATATTTGCGTATCAAAGTCCTAAATTTCGCCAGCTTTTTCTTTAGAGGGATCTAATAGACACGTTAAAAATATGGAGATAACTAGTTTGAACTCACTACCTTCAATTCACTACTCCAATTCTCTAACCAGTACACCACTTTATTTATTTACTTACTTTTTCTCGAGTAGAAAGTGGTATTGAGCTGCTCCTACGTTGATCATTGAGTTCTTGGCCCAATTCTTTTAAGTGTAGATATTATTAGAGAGGAAATGTAGCCCTCTCACCGAAAGCGTTGAGCCACTATGGCCCAAAACAGTTCTCTCTCTGAGCACCCTAATAAACACACTCTGAGAAGGTGGCTTTAATCTTCATTCCAAAAAGTGTGGAGTTATCGTTTCAAGTTGCGAAAGACGAATACCAGAGAATTCAGAAAAAAGTTGTTTCTAAAATTCTTAGTTAATCCTGAACAGTAGATATTGAGCCCATATAGTTTCCTACACGTCTATTGGCTTTTGGGCTTCACATTTATTGGTGCACCGTTGCTGTCTCTGCGATTTTAACAATCCGTCAGGTCCATAGTGTAGACCGTATTTATTGTGGTTTTGTACAGAGCAGCCCGTTTTTTATTTATTTTTTCTGTAGAGTGTACATTTAAAAATACAGTGCGTTTTTAAAGTCATAGTACAGTTGTAATCGATCACAGATAGGCAACAAAACAAGGCAGAAAATTGAAAGCTTCACCAAATGAAATTCTCCAGCTTTACATAAGTGTTCAGTGCAGTTCGATGTGGCTTCCATTCGTCGCTCTGATCACGTTTAACAAGGAACGCCCTTGGGCTCGAACAAACACATATACACCAAAATCGTACGAGAGATAATGTAAAGATCCCTTATTGCACTAGTGATACTCCCGCATCTGCAAAACTCTGCAGTCGTCCGTTAGAGGTCTCTGCGTCTGCCTTGCCACATTGCACTTTGACCTGTCGGTTCGCCAATAGGTAAGGTGCAGTGTTCCTCCGAAGTTGCGTTTTGTGACGTTATTTGTGTGGTGAAGCGTCAGATGGGCCGGCGATTGGCAATCAATCCTGCTAATGTATTGCGATTGGTTGAGATGAAGTTACGAAGAACCCTTCGTGAAGATGGTATTAGTGTAGATGATGAATCATTCGCATGCTTTATCGTATCTGTTATTGTACAGAACACTAACACATAATGATGATAATAGGGATGATAATGACGAACAACTCATTGCAGGCGGTAGTGCTACGGTAAGTGCGGTAAGAGGCGATGGAAGCAGTGGCAGTGAATACCAACAGTCTTCCGAGAAGAAGGTTACAGTTGCAACTATCATCACGGCTTTTGATAACAATACGCTAGAGAACATGTACGATGATTATTACATAAGTTATAGTTAAGATATCTGCATTACGTATGAAGTCTATAGTTACATCTACAGCGTGATCTGGAGCATGATTGCAGAGTTTTGCATAAAAACGACACCCATCATCACATTGAGGTGTACGTAGAGATCCTGTAAGCAAACGTTCATACAGATATGTTTGTTCGAGCCTATGTACTTTCCTTGTAAGTTATATTTTAGTTCATTCCATACATGATGAAGAACATCAGGTGTAATGGAGTGAATAGCGTCTCTGATTCATTCTGTTAAATGGTCAATGTCGTTAATATCAACACTGTAAACATGTTGGTTTACATAACTCCACAAGTCCACGAATCGTGTCGGCCACGCCTTAAATTTACCTCTACCTATCTATAGCTGAGATAACATTGTACCCAGAAACTCCTGGCCGTTTCTGACGTTGTGTGATGGAGCGTCGTCTATTTGTAAGATTACACCATCTTCAACTTGAATTTGTACTGCGTATAAAGGCAACATGTGTAAGTAGTTGTTTGACGTCAGTAACCAAAGGCCTGCCGGAACGTATATGGCCCAACAAACTATCAGTTCCCTTCAACTGTTGATCCACCGTATCATGTTATTTCTTTGTGAACACACTGTAGTTTCGCCAACCGATGGGACCGCCTCCAACTTGTGACATACCGTAAGTTAATATAAGAAAACAATCGTCGTTAAGGAGCCACTGTCTATCACAGCGATCGGTGGCTCGGGGCAATTTGTAAATAATGAAAGTCTTCTGTACCTAAATAAATATTTACGTTGGCGCGCGCTCAGTTCAGGCGGCTAACATTGACTGCCCGATACCACCCGTCGGTTTTGCCCAATTGCGTAATATATTACTTCATTTTGTCACAGATATGATTCTATTTGTTTATAACTAGTCGCTGATTATATTGTAAATGCGTCAGCGGTAATATTTATTAGAATGCATTTATTTATTTACCTACCCTTTTTGTGTTGAACAATTACTACAGCAATAGGAAATACTTTAAAATATTTAAAAGTGACCCCAGTTATATTTATAAGGGCTGAAGTGCCGTTTATGAGTCCGCGAGTGGTTTTCACGTTTAGACGTTGGCAATGGCGCCGCAGCGCATCATTCTTAATAAAGTTACAGTTCTTGTCTGTGAGCTTATTAAACATCGATCTGTCACGTGAGTCCTCCCCCCTCCCCCCACCTTTTATACAGCACATTAATCTGGACATTCCTGTGACTGCAGTAAAAGATAGATCTGTCTTCACCCCGTGAGATATATATATTTTTTTTTTTTTTTTTTTTTACTTGAAGCCTCTGCCAGCTCTACCTTCTTCCCAGTGTAGTCCCCATTCACATAAATAGCTCCCCATATCATTCCAGATCGTTTTCCAAGTCGTATCCGAGGAGTCCCTCGTGTGTCAATTAGAGGTGGGACACCGTCACGTCCAAAGGTCCGATGCATTTTGCTCTGATTGTTGCCAGCATAAAATACCCGGGAAGCAGGTTGCTAGCCTTACTTGCCCAGGGCCCCACTGGGTTTTACTTCTAACAGGGGTTAGATGTTTTAGTGACGTTAGGGTAAGGACAGAGAAAGAGGACGAAGTCGGAGAATACAAGGTCTATCTCTCAGGAGTCAAATCTGGAAGAGTGCAGTGGGATGTAAGGCTTTACATCGGGAAAGCAATAGAGCCCAGCATAATTGCAGTAAGGTCTGAAAATGAACGACTGATGTGGATAGATTTGGCCATCTCCAGCAAGAAAATTGTGATCGTGTCAGTGTATTCGCCCTGTGAGGGGACAGATCAAGATGGGAAATAGAACAGAAGGCTATGAAAAGGTTATGGGTAAGTTTGGAGAGGATATGGAGGCCAACAGGAACGTAAAACAGCTCTTTGATTTCTGTTCCAGTATGGCCTTAGTTATTTCAAACTTTTTTTTTTTTTTTTTTTTTTTTTTTTTTTTTTTTTTTTTTTTTTTTTTTTTTTTTTTTTTTTTAAGCATAAGGACATTCACCGGTATACTTCGGTGGGAAGGGGAACCAGATCTATCATTGACTATATACTAACAGACGAGTAATTCAGTAAGACAGTCAAGGACACACGTGGTTTCATTGATTCTTTGATGATACTGATCATTATTTAATCTGCAGTGAAATTGGTTTTCTGAGGGCAAAAGTGCACATAGTCAGATCCATATGTAGAAAAATAAGGGTGCAAAAGCTTCAGGACAAAGAAATTAGGCATAAATACATAACAATGATCTCTGAAAGGTACCAGTTAGTTGAATGTAGTGATTTACAGTCACTGGAAGAGGAATGGTCAAGGTACAGGGACACACTACTGGAAGTAGCTAGAGCATGTCTTGGAATAGTAGTGTGTAAAGGGAGGAAGAAGCAGACGGGTTGGTGGAATGACACAGTTAGGGAATCCTTTAAAAAGAAAAAGAAGGGATTTAAAAATAGCTCCATAAAAGAAAACAGGTAGATAGAGGAAGTTATGTTGAAGAAAGAAACGTAGCCAAACGGATAATTGCAGAATCGCAGCAGAAATCATGGGAAGACTTTGGAAATAAGCTAAAAACACTGGGTCAAGCCGCGGGAAACCATTCTAGAGCGCAATTAGCAGTCTTCTAAAGGGAGGGAAGAAGGAATTAACAAGTGTTTTGGACAGAATGCCTTGAGCAGATGGAGGGAATATTTTGAAGGATTGGTCATTGTCGGTGAAATGTTCAATGATATGTCAATTTTGAGGTAGAATGGGATTTTTGATGACGGTAACATGATCTCATTTGAGGAATTGGAGAAAATGGTCAGTAGAGTGCAGTGCAATAAAGCGGCTGGGGTGGATAAAATTAAGCCGGAACTCGTCAAATACAGTGGAATATCAGGTCTCAAATGGTTACACAGGATAACTGAGAAGGCGTGGGAATCGGAACAGGTTCCATCTGAGTGAACGAAAGCGGTAATCATGCCAATTTTCGAACATTGAAACTGAAAAGATTGTAACAACTATCGAGGTATCTCTTTAATTAGTGTTCTAGGCAAAATACTCTGATCCATGAATAGTATCAACAACAGTGGTGACTGGTTACAGCCGTGTCTTACCCTCGAAACTATCCTGAATCATGAGCTTAATTTGCCGTCTAACTGCTGCCTGACAGTCTACGTAAAGACTTTAATTGCTTGCAGAAGTTTGCCTCCTATTCCATAATCTTGTAGAACTGACAATAGCTTCTTCCTAGGAACACGGTCATAAGCCTTTTCTAGATCTATAAAACATAGATACAAACCCTGTTCCACTCATAGCACTTTTCCATTACCTGCCGTAAGCTAAAGACCTGGTCCTGACAGCCTCTAAGAGGCCTAAACCCACACTGATTTTCATCTAACTTGTCCTTAACTAATACTCGCAATCTCCTTTTTTTTTTTTTTTTTTTTTTTTTTTTTTTTTTTTTTTTTTTTTTTAGGTGCTATAAAGGACTTGGAATGCAGGAGGAAACGAAACTTGGAATGCAGGAGGAAACGAAGATACGTAATGGAGTTCGAGAACATACCTTCCCCGTACCTTTCGAACTTCTGGCTGGAGCGGAAATAGGAGACGCCGATATGGATATAAAACTACGAGTTACAGCGGATACGGTTGGGGGTTCGAATTCCCCCTCGGGCATGGATATTTGTGCCGTCTTTAGTATAAGGTAGTTCATAAGTAGTTTGTAAGCTTAGGGACTGATGACCCCGTAGTTAAGTCCCATAAGTTGTACAAACATTTGAACATTTGTTACAGCGGAGAAAATTAAAGTTACACTTAACAAGTATAATAAAGAACGAATTGTATTCTGTGTCTAGATGTAAATAACCTTCTTTCTTGTATGTAGACATATATGCTAAATGTAGTAAACGACCGGCCGTGGTGGCCGAGGAGACTGAGGCGCTTCAGTCACAGTCTACAAGGCCACTACGGTCGGGGGTTCGAATCCCCCCTCGGGCATGGATATTTGTGCCGTCTTTAGTATAAGGTAGTTCATAAGTAGTTTGTAAGTTTAGGGACTGATGACCCCGTAGTCAAGTCCCATAAGCTTAACAAACATTTGAACATTTGAATTTGTAGTAAATGTATTGTGCTGTAAAACTTGTGTTCCTATTTACCGTCTACGGAAGCATAAGATTAAAGGTATAGCTCTGTTGTGCGAGAGGATTAGTGTAGGATGTACAAATCTCCCTGTTTTTGCTTAATATGAGCCTCATTTGGACATCCACCGAGTACAAGAAGAAGTGGTTAGGGTTAAAGAGTTTGCAGTATTTGTCGGTAATACGCATGTGTGCGGTTGTCTCTTTATGGCTTGTAAAGGCTGTCTTCATTGGGATGGTGGTGTATTAAGAGCTATGGTATAGCTACAGCATTTCGATCGTTTTTTATTTTTATGTCTGTTGTTACAATCAATGTAATTCTATCTTCGTAAAAATAGCTCTCGTGTATTAGGAATCTGGTGCGACCAGGAAAGATTAAACCGATAACTTCTCCAGGTCAGGTGCGAGCGTGGACAGGTATGTTTACATGAATAGGACGTACACACGCTCCAAACCGGAGTCTACAATGAGTCAACAGGTCCGCACTCGCCTGCAGCCAGAAATAACATGGAATGTGAGTATGCATGCATGTATTTCGATAGTTCAGACCGAACAGCTGGATTGGTTCCTTTGCTCTAAAAAGGGCTTGATACGTGGCCGCTGTGCTGTAAACAGGGGGAAAAAAAATCTGTAACAGCTATTTCTTGTAGAGACTTACAGGGATTACGAGAAAAAATACCAGAAGACAGATTGTCATATAGCGGTGATTCCGTGTTGTTCTATTCTACAGCTAAGCAAAACGTTCGAATGTTTGCTGTGGTTTGAGTTATCGATTTTCTAAAACACTATGTTTCGTTTCTGTAATATATATATATATGAAAAATGAGCGCACATCCTACTATTTATGTATAACGACCGCTATACTCGTCTTGTATGGTAAAAAGACAACGTGTTTGTGCCAGCTGTGAGGATATAATACATGGAAATGTTGCAATATTTGTCGGTAATACGCTTGTGTGTATGTATGGTTGTAAATTCCGAAAAAATTGTCTGGAATGTGCTAAAAATACCGATTTTTTCGAATGCACTTATATAAATTTCAAGCTCTTCTACAGAAAAATAGCGTGAAATACCTATTTCGGATGCAATTTCTTTAAAAAATTAAGTAATTTTCAACCTCTTCTCCAGAAAAAATATCGATTCGTTGCAATACAGAGGTGATTCTTCCGGGAAAATAGCATGGATTGCTTAAGGAGTAGAATAGACTTAATAGTTGTATTATTATTTAGGATACATAGTTAAAATCCTAAATCCTGAACGCTGCTTGTTGTCGATCATTTTTACGATGTAATTGGGTGTGTTACAGATGTTTATCGAGAGTATTGATTTATTAGAAGGTGGAATACGGCGACTGTTTATGCTCGAATGCTCGAGGTATGTAGTCTATTGACTGAAAGAAAGCGTTCCAGAAATACTGTCTGGTGAAGTATGCAATGCAAAAGAGGTGCATGATCAATTGGTTAGATGTTCGGAAAGAATCTACCAACGACGCAGCGTTACCGAGTTGTCGTTTGCTAGTTAGTTTAGAACTTTAGTAGAAAAGAGCTGGGTTGGAGACGGTTGTTGTTATATAGAGTGCCGTATGCTAGTTGGGGTAGAATTTCAGTAAAAGTGTTTGAAATATGCGCTATAGTTGTGTTGCGATTGAGCTCTAAAGAATTCGCTTTAGGATTATGTTCTTAAAACTTTGCGCTGTGTACGTTATGAAGTATTGCCTGTTTGATCGTATACTAGTGTTGTCTAATTTACGGCTGGTGTGCATTACGTTACGTAGCGGATGTGCCTGCTGTGATAAATCATAATTCTCTCGTCGAAAATTAACGTGTTATATCAAACTCCTATAGTTTGGTAACTTAAAGAGCGCTAGTTGTAGTCAATGGCGTGCGTGTGTGCGGATCTACATGCGTAGTAAATTCAGCAAGTTCGATACTGCAAACGCTGGAAATAAAACGAAGCTACTATTTCTGGAATACAGTGGGGAAATATGTACGTCTTGTGGGTATATATCTTATAAAGCGTAACTAATCGATGTTTTTTAATGGAGGTGCCTCCATCTTCATCTTCGTGTAGATGGTTCTATCTCCTGGATTTTTGGACGACACACAAGATTTCGAAGGGATTTATTAAACCGGGCGTGACTTTCGGATGGAAGGAGCAACAGCAACGTGGTTGCGGCCACGTGGTTGGCGTCGAATTGTAGAACCAAAAAAAAAAAAAAAAAAAAAAAAAAAAGTCGAAAAGTCATTAGTCCTGGTGTAAGCAAAGTTGTCAATTTTATGAAGCGTCCAGACAGGCGATTGTGAGGGCTTTTATTTTTTCGCTGGGTCGAGAAGATGGCATAACCAAGATGGAGGAATGCGTAAGAAGAAGATTGTAAAAATACCGTATCTTCTCTTATAGAACAAAGTGCGTCATTGCACTGTGCATCGCCCCAACTAACATATGCTTTTAAAGATCAGTTGGAGAGATTACTTGGAGAGTCGAGCAAGGAGCTATATTTTCCAGGGATGTAGATATCGCCTACGTCATTCCAATTCCTAAGAAGAAGTGTAAACGAAAACTGTGTTATATGGCGAAGACACAGGCTTTAAAGGATGCCATTGCATATGTGTGGAGAAAAATATTTGCATTTACGCTAACCAGTTGGGGGGGATTGGTCTCGCGTCATTGTATTGACCAAAAAATTAGCAGAACACACGTCAAACGTGTTACAATCATCGTTTGGAGAAATGTTGTATTGTATCTAAATGCGGGAGCAACCGTTTGCAGAGTTTAAAAAAAAAAAACCGATGGAATAATAACCACAGTTAGCAAGAGGTCGTTTTATGCATAACCTAGAGCTCCATACGGAATTGCAGGTACCATAATAGTCGGTGGCATACACGCAGAGCGTTATAACGAGGAAATAATGGGCGAAGTTAAAAAATACCAGAGTGTTTAGAAGAATATTGTCGGAAGGCTTATAACTGGTTGGGGGATAACGATACATTGATCTAGGTTTAAGAATTGACGGGTCAAATGCAGAGGAAAAAAAATCTAATTGTCGGTAAGTGTCCGAAATCCAGACCTTGTCGCAAAGTACGAGTGATTTGAGCTCTAATGGAGGGGTGCTGTCAGAAATCTGTGTCTGCAGTAGGCGAAAGGATTCTTTCACAATGCATTCCGGCCTATTATAGTCGCCAGGGAGAGATTCTGCGCTCATCTGTCCCTTCCTGCAGAAGGGAAAAAATGTAATATTTCCAAACGCGATTACTGTAACCGCAGAGAACTTGTAACCTAGATGAAGTGCGTAATAATAAATAGATGTTGTCGCGTGTGTGTATTGGAATATGACCTATGCCATAAGCCTAAGGCGTTTTTCCCTACATAATACTGGTTCCAGAAAGGGCGACATAAGTTACATTAAAAAACATAATTCTCGCATTCTCTGCTGTAAATTTATTTATTTTAGGGGAATAGGAAAGAGAGAGAGAGGGGTTCGTAAAAAAGCATGATTCGGTCGTTGCTGACACTGTTTTTGAGAAGCGATATAATTTTTAAGGCTTCTCCGCAGAGTGCAGTGAGGAGCGCTTCTTCTTCGTGCTAGTGGAGTGGAACTATATATTTGCTTCGCCTTTACAGGTAACGCTCGGCCAGAGCACGTGTGTGATTCACAGCCGCCTGTCGGCTGGCCACGCGGCCAAGCGCGTTGTTTTGAAAGGCTGAGGGAGAGCAGGTATCAGCAAGGGGTTGAATGGAGAGGACGGCCACTATTGACCGTCTGAGTTCTGTTTTTCTCGCCAGGAGAGACACAGCAAATTGTTTTCTTGCGGGCGGACTGTTCCACTGCAAATTAGAACTTCGCGGACGTTGGTGTAGAGGCAGTACAAGGAACTATAACGTTCGTAGAAGAAAAATGTATTGCAAAATAAAATAATAATCGGGGCGGTCGGATCGCTGTGTCGGCATCGCGGAGACGGTTAGTGCCGCGGTTAAATAATAATTTTCGGCACGGGCTCCGCGGCAATTCTTTCGCGAGTTGCGGGGCGCGGCCCGGCGCACACTTGACGTAGCAGAGGCAGAGGCGAGGCGCAGGGCCTCTGCTGGTCAGCGCACACTTGGCGCAGCGCAGGCAGAGGGCAGCGCAGCTTGCAACAGCACGTGTTGCATGTCCACTGAATACCTCTCCATGCAATTAGATTTAATTCCTGGATCTCCTTCAAAACTCAGTTAATTTAATTTGTGTGTGTGTGTGTGTGTGTATTCTGATAGAGTATAAGAGCACTGCAAGGTCTGTTGAGCAACTGGCAAAAGTGACGAATACATGCTGAATTTCTCTGGTCCATGGAAGCTCATTTTAAGCTCTTGAGCAATTGCGACTAAACAGACGACAGTTCAAAGAGGGTCACATGCTGAGTAAGAAAGACTTATAAGAGAAGAAAAATAGTGTGTGACACGTCATACCCGCTAAAGAAAAATTAGGGATATGTTTTAGGAATTTAATTAAAGTCATATTTATTTTTCTTTCATTTCTTTTATAATTCGGTGAAACAAGTGTCACAGCAAATAATTGAAAGAACCTTTATACAACTGACATATTTAATCATGATTGTGGTGCAGTATATATGATCAGAAACATTTTTCTTCTCGGTGACACTTGGTATGCATTTCATGTCTTAGATTGAAAGATATAACGATATGAAAAATTTTGCAAATCATAGTTTCCTTGTTTAAATGCATTTGCACGCAAAGTGTTTCATTACTTAGGTCTTTATTCGTAGCTCTCCCATGCTCCTGAGTACTAAGATACTGACGTTTGCTTTTTTCCTTCTTCTATGACGGCAGCTGTGCATGAGATGCAGTATTTTATTACATTGCATTCCTATTTTGTCTCTGTCATCATTTCTAATGATAATTACCATCAGCAGCCATTATATTTGTTAGTAATTAGTGAAGATAATGCTAATACTTTTGCAAATGTTGAATTTCTGAACGTAGTATAGAATTCAGGTTGATAAATACTGACGAGAGACGTTTCTAGCATCATCCATGGTTTAGCAGTGAGCTGAAGCTCCACGAAGGGGTGGACATTGTGTTTCAAGAAATTGAGGGAAGTCCCTGACAGTAAAAAAAATCGTTGCACGTCCCTTCTGGTATCGCCGAACTTATTATTCAGTAGTAACGGGAATTTTAGCTTATATAGTGCTTTCATGCTTGCCACAAAGTTTACTGAAACCAGTAAAAATACACAATCAGCATCTTCGGTTTATGAATCTCGGTGTCTTTCTATTTCAGTAAGTTGTTCGTTTCCAGTTTGGGTCTGTATCGGCAGCATACGAAGAAGGGAGACACGAGGCAGCTCCGCACTCGGCACAGCAGGCGGCAACAGACGTGCGTGTGCCGCGTAGCTGCCGACCGCGTCGCGTCAAAAGTGTATCTCACGTATTTGCTCGAGAATCGAAACAGATATAGCTCTCCTTCCACCGTTAAAAACAATTTCGATATGTTAGCTACATTTCGTTCGCAGTAATGTATGGTGTAAAACGCACCAAACGCAAACTAGCCAGCGACTACTTTTTCCACTGCAAACTCTTAAAAATATGCGCGGCGTTGTACTTTATTTTTTATTATAACAATAACTATGTATAATAACCAAAAGAAAACCTTCCCAACTTCATGCGGTGGCTTTTGCCTATATGATACAGAAAAATATTTTTTTTCTAGTGAGTAGTTTCTGCAAAATCGATTGTGGAAGCTGCGTTCGCGCAAAACACGCACAAATAGGAAAATAGTATTTTTAATTTTTTTTACGCAGAAAGTAAAAGTGTTACAAAGAAACTAAATACAGAGAAGGATGTAGCTTATATTCGTCTACATAAAACAATTTTTTTCGAAGCATATCGGATGACTTGAAATTTCACTTTGCGACAGAGGTGGAACAGAGGCGCAGGAAAACTGTGCGCCTCGGACAACCGGACAGAGGCGTGACCGAGGAAACGCCTGCCCTCCGCCTCGGCTGCGTTAAGTGTGCGCTGCTCCATTAGAAAGCATGCGTTACAGACAGACGGGGGCCTCGCCTCTGCCTCTCCTCTGCCTCTGCTGCGTCAAGTGTGCGCCGGGCCTTAAGTGCACTACGGTAGTTTTTTTCGCGTATGTACAAAAACCTAATGTGACGCTTCATACTCTGAGAATAGTTGGTGTAATATCAGTAGCAGTCAGTGTAGGTACATCAGCAGATAATAAAAATAAAATAAATTTCCTTTCCCTATTTCCCTTGTTTATAATAATAAACTTTGCATTTGGAGGTCCTTCCACTTCATTTGCAGAGATAAAAGTGAGGGAATAGAGCCGGCCCCAGTGGCCGAGGGGAATGAGGCACGCCAGTCACAGTCTGCACGGCCACTACGGTCGGGGGGTTTGAATCCCCGAATCCCCTTTCGGGCATGGATATTTGTGCCATCCTTAGTATTAGCTAGTTCCTAAGTAGTTTGTAAGTTTAGGGACTGATGACCTCGTAGTGAAGTCTCATAAGCTTAACAAACATTTGAACTTTTTTCAAATGTTCAAATGTTTGTATAGTCTATGGTACTTAACTATGGGGTCATCAGTCCCTAAACTTACAAACTACTTATGAACTACTTACGAACTAGGACGGCACAAATATCCATGCCCGAGGGGGGATTCTAACCCCCGACTGTAGCGGCCGTGAAGACCGTGACTGGAGCGCCTTAGTCTCCTCGTGAACTTTTTTCTTTTTGAGGGAACAGAGTGTTTGCAATTTCAAAATTCTGGTGTGCTCTCATTGGTCGATAACATAGGAGGGTGAAGGGGAGAGGTCTCTTGGGTTATAGCCAATAGAGGGCTACAATTGTGGGTTGGGGAGGGGAATTCTGGGAAGTGATAGAGGGTGGGGAAATCCGTTATTTTGAATTTCCCGCCAAATTACGATGGGATGGCTGCCGGATTCTTGGCGTGAAGCTCTCCTCACCTCCCTACTAGTGTCTGCCCCTTGTAACATCAAGGACACAGAAGTAGCACAAGTTGTACGTCAGGCCAGAAAAATGTATGTCAATTTGCGTGTGAATGACAATTCAGTAAAGTTTCAACTAGACTCATGTGCATCAGTGACATTGCTCAATCGCAAAACTTATGAACAGTTAGGATCACCGCACCTTTCTCGCACTGAAACAAAGTTGCAAACGTACAACGGCAATGAAATTCCTGTACTGGAACTATGTTTACTACCTGCAGTATACTGATCGCAAATGTGCACAGTGACATTTCAAGTGCTTCAGTCATACGAAGGAGAGAATATTTTTGGTTTAGATTCTTTTGATCTTTTTTATTTTACTGTGCAAAACAATGTTTTAATTCTGATCAATTTCGATGCTAAAGACAGTGTAGACAAGTTGCTGAAAGACTTTCCAGATTTATTTTCTGCAGGACTAGAAAAAGCTAAAGATTTTGGTGCACACATTACTCTCAAGGAAAATTCCAAACCAAAGTTTCGCAAAGCTCGTGATGTACCGCTCGCTTTATGCGACAAAGTAGCACAAGAACTTCGCACATTGCAAGAAAATGGTGCAATTGAACCAATACAGGCTAGCCAGTGGGCGAGTATGGTTGTAAATTTGCCAAAGCCGTGCGGTAGCATTCACATTTGTGTTGATATCAAGGTGACAGTAAATCCACAAACAGTCACAGACAGTTATCTGTTGCCGAGACCAGAACATTTAATGGACAGATTAGGTGCAGGAAAATATTTCTCAAAAATAGATTTGAGCAATGCCTACCTTCAGCTGCCACACAAAGCTTCAAGCCCAAAAAATTTGTTATAGACTAAATTGTGCAACAGATAACAATACCCCAGGTATTTAATGATTGTCACAACCTTCGATACAGTGTTGGGGGAAAACTATGACAACTGCACAGAATTTAGCATTTACTTGCATCCTAATTGCTCATCGGATATTAGTTACTGTAATTAATTTCTGTAATTATGATTGCAGTTTCTTTATTAGATTTAAACAGGTGGAGGAAAATCTTTTCATAGTAAATTCCGACCAATTCAGGACAAGATATTTTTTATTTTCTGATACTATCCAAATAAAACCATACCCTTAGACAAATTAAATGTACAAAGAAACAAAAAATGGATTATGAACACTCGTTGCCGAGCAGACAAACATTTTGAGCCACAGGTTCTAAGATTAATTAACAAATAGACTTGCTGGTCTCCTAAACATATAAATTTTGAACATAAGATTAAAAAGGATTTAAAAGGATTTAATGGACTTGAGAGGATATCCCTCTGCACAGACGCACTCGCTCAACAAACACATTCACACTGCATGCACTAACCACTCCATTTTTTTAGCTAGCAAAGGAAATAAAAAAAATTGTATCAGCAAAGAGGGTAGCCATTATTAATTGCTGATTTTAATGCAAGACGTGAGACAAGCAACGGTATCTACTGCTCAAATCTTACAGAATCCCAACACATGGCTCTGCGATTTCCAGAAAATTAAGTACCCCCCAGAAAAGAAAAACAAATATTATTAGAAACTTCATCTGTTCCTACAATTCCATTGTACGATAAGACGTACTATGCTCAATTGCCACCAAGCTCCGCCACGTGGCCTCCATGGCTCATTCTGCTTTAGGTCTGATTACAGAAAATTCCAAAATCAATGAAATTCAGGACAACCCGCAGTAAAAAATGAGATGTTGCTTGTTCCCATGGCTGCTATCGACCATTGAAAGTGTATTATTACTTTGGAATTGCCAGACTATGGGCCTATTGTGTAATGGCGCGAAAATTTGTCTAAGTCCCATTACACAATGAAAACTCCGAAAATTTTCACAGTATTTTCTCCGCACAAACTTTAAAATGAGGGTTTTCCAAAAGCTTTACTAAATCAAACAAGCAGACAGAGCGAAATCTCAAAGCGTGAGGTAGCAAGCGGATTCTAAGTCCCGACCGTTAATGTCAGTTTCAAACTATTTTAGTTAATCTACTTGACCAAAAAGCAACCAAAATCGCTAAACTTTCTGCCATATTAACACAAATCTGCTTCAACTATTGCGTTGCAAGTCAGATTCAGTATAATAAGACACATTTTTTCCTACTTGCTTACCACATTAACAGTAGTTGAGCACAGGACGTCCGTCCACTCGGGCCTCCAAGCAAACAGTGCCAAACATGGCGTCTCCTGAGCCCAACGAACCGCTGGTTTTTTCAAACGAAGGAAGATAACTGCCATTGGCCGCTCCCTGCCGCCCCCTCAAGACAAGCGACACCCAAGAAAGCCACTGCCAACCTCCCTCTTTGCCTCACCTAAGACAAAGATTTCGAAACTACTCCAACACCTCGAAACTATCTTTGGTGAGTAATTATGGTAGATAACCTACTCAAAAAAAAAAAAAAAAAAAAAAATAAAAAATAAAAAAAATAAAAACATTCACACGCGCTCTTTTTCATGGTGGGCGATCAGAGGAAAAAGGAAGTTTGACAAACAAATAATTAATAAAACGATAATGTAGTTCCAGATGTAACTGGCCAGAGAAATTAATCCGTGTTACAGTTCGTAATTATTCTCCATGGAAATGTCATTATCATTTGATTTACTATGGAGCTAGCCCATAGGGCTTAAATGGAGTGTACTACAGTATCGCTCCATAACCCCCTGGCTACTAAATCTGAAAACGACGTACGGATTTCATTGCCTTGGAATAGGCAGTCCTAGACTCTCCCGTATGGGAGATCATTAGACCCCACGTTACCCCATTCTTATCCTCCTTCATACATTCATTTATTAAAGTTCAAGTAATATCAATCTAATCTGCATCCATCCCACAATATTCAAGTATGTCATATAAAAACAAATAAGAAAAGTAAATTGGAACAATCCAGTCACACACAAGTGTGCTATTTAAATACTATGGTGCTATAGAAAAAAATGACCACACAAGACAAACAAGTAAACTACAACACAAAGTTAACAGATCAATCCAAGCATTAAAATATGTAACTTAAAACAAGTCATAATAAATAGGAACACATTATCATTTAAAGTTCTGGCTGTATATAGAATATGAAATTGGTATCAGGGCAAGAGCAGTTGACTTAATAAAATTAACCATGATATTAAAATATTTCGTGACAAGAGTGTAAAGAGACATTAGAAATCATAGGACATTATACATGATAAACAGTAAAATCAAATCACAAAACAATTAACTGGTCTATCAATAAAGTAAAATATATATCTACACAATATCATCATTAATATGAGGATTCAATCTAAAATGGGAAAGATTTTCTTAATTTAGAAATTATTAAACTTAAAACTAGCTGTAAATACGAAAATAATAAGTGGCAAAAATTGTTGTCCAGCTCATGTAAGGTAGCCAACATTACTGACTCCTCACTATTTCATCAATGAAAACATTAAGTCTCAAAACTGCTAACTTAATCACCAAAACAAAACAAAAAAAAAACTGTTGACACTTCTGTCATATCACCAAGAAATGACAAGATTAACATGCAATCACAGATTGTCCATGTCAACAAAACACAAATAACAGAGACAAGGATACTAATGCAAAAATTAAGTAAAAGACATAAACATTACACTAGGCAGATTTGTTCCAAAGTCATTAGATTAGATTAATACTTGTTCCATAGATCATATATACGACATTTCGTAATGATGTGGAACGTGTCAGTCTAGTAAATGTTGTCTACACTTGACATGCAATATTTTAAGTTTTTTTTTACATTTTTTGTTGTTTTTAATTTTTTATTTTATTTTTATTTTTGTAAAGTTTTATCTAAAAATTCATTTCCATTGTAGAAGGAGTTGCCATTCAGAAATTCCTTTAATTTCTTTTTAAATACTATTTGGCTATCTGTCAGACTTTTGATGCTACTTGGTAAGTGACCAAAGACTTGTGGCAGCATAATTCACCCCTTTCTGAGCTAAAGTTAGATTTAACCTTGAATAGTGAATATCATCCTTTCTCCTAGTGTTGTAGCTATGCACACTGCTATTACTTTTGAATTGGCTCAGATTGTTAATAACATATTTCATGAGTGAATAATATATGTATTGTGAAGCTACAGCGAAGATCCCTAGATCTCTAAATAAATGTCTGTAGGATGCTCTTGGGTGGGCTCCAGCAATTATTCTGATTACACGCTTTTGTGCAATGAATACTTTTTTACTCAATGTTGAATTGCCCCAGAATATGATCCCATATGAAGGTAATGAATGAAAATAGGCGTAGTAAGCTAGTTTACTGAGATATATATCATCAAATTTTCCAATGACTCTGATAGCATAAGTAGCTGAACTCAAACGTTTCACTATGTTCCTTCCAATTCAGTCCCTGGTCGATGCAAACACATAAAATTTTTGAATATTCTACCTTAGGTACAGATTTATGTTCAAAGTCTAAATTTATTAATGGTGCCATGTCATTTACTGTATGAAACTGTATACACTGGGTTTTATCAAAGTTTAATGAGAGTCCATTTGTAGAGAACCACTTAATGACTTTCTGGAAGATATCATTTACAATTTCATCAGTTAATTCCTGTTTGTCAGGTGTGATAGCTATACTTGTATCATCAGCAAAAAGTACTAGCTTAGCATCTTCGTAAATGTAGAATGGCAAGTCATTAATATATATTAAAAACAGCAAGGGACCCCAGACCGAACCTCGTGGGACCCCATTTTTGATAACTCCCCAGTTAGAGAAATTAATTGTTTCATCTATATCTTGTGAACTGCTTATTTCAACTTTCTGCATTCTTCCAGTTAAGTATGATTTAAACCATTTGTGCACTGTCCCACTCATACCACAATACTTAAGATTATCTAGAAGAATCATTACAACATAGGATCTTAAGAAAACAGAATAGCTAGAAGTACAGAGCAAATAAACAAGTCTGTCAGAACCTGAAAGCACAAAAACATAATTTCCCCCAAACGTAACTTTTGCCACTTTTCCCCACACAATTAATATTTTTCCTAGCAAACCAGTGTCACACGCTTCTTCTTTAGCTGTGGTGGCATAGATTCCTCTTCTAACGTTTCGAATGTCCACCCCTGGCCGCTGAGTGTCCTGGATTGCTCGACTAAGCGACATACAGGATCGACTAATCCAAATTTCAGTTCAGCAACCGGTAAGTGGGCAAACAATGTGAGTTCATGTAAGCAGAAATGTCCATCATAAGTAACCCCTGTCCAGACTAGTTTTGTTGCGTTTGTAATTTGCAAAGGCGATGTTGCAGCCATGAATAGTCTACTGCACATCGGCAGTTGTCCATACAAACAAAACAAAGGCTCATCGTCATGGATAAACACCATGCTGCATGAGTCCATCATGACTAAAGCAAAAATCGGGGTTGCACATCACTGGTGAGTTTGAAACTATCGTGATCTACATAAAATATTTCAGTTTGACACATCATAGTCTGTCATGGATCAAAATTGATGAGTTCATCATGACTACCACACTTCTAAACTGCTTTATTGTTCACAGGGATTGGTGTGTTCATCGTGATAAAAAGACTACTTATTCAAAGTTGAGGAAGTTTACATATAATTCCTTGTGCTATGCAAGTGTCCAATATAACGTATATAACAAATTTTGGTGTCCCAGGGCAACTAGTGTGTTCCAGCAGTCATCTCAAAAAGCAAATGACAGGATAAGCCATCCAGGTGCACATCAAGCTGACCATCTAAACCTTGCGGAATACACGGTAATGACACACAGCGCTTGCCATGAGACATGTCGTGTCGTAGAGCACAGGTGTGTGGTGCTCCGCAGGACCTCGTTGCTGTGACATCATGGCGCAGCCGCTGCAGAAAGGTGTGCTTTCATTCAAACCGCCGTTGCAGGGTCACTGCCCACACTGGGCCAAGGGGGGTTGTCGTATGGGCGTGGAGAGATGAGTGCCGTGCGACCTTGCAGTTGTGACGTAATGTCGTCAGCGCTGCCAAGGGGTCCCATTCAGCTGGCGGCGCAGTGTCACCGCCCTCGCGCAGCCTTGTCAGCCACAGTGTGCTGTTAGGCGAACACGCTGGGTGGCGCGCCGCTGCCTTCGTGCCAGCACGCCAGGCCACAGCCCTGTTGCCGCGCCGACCTCCATCGGACGGCAGTCTCCCGCTCTGCCACCTCCTTGGTCATGTTTCTAACACACATACAAATTATCAGTACTGGAATACTACCCAGTAGATCTCCCACTCCCTGATATCCTTACGACTACAAAAATTTACAAATAACTTAAACAACTAGAGTGTAGATACTCTTATACAAAACTTAAGGAGTCCTCATAAATAACTGTACAAGGATTTTTTGACGATCTCTCCATAGAACTCTAATCTAACATCACGTTACTTTAGACTACAACAATAACATGACATCCTCAGATGACTTTCACAAACATTCCAGAGGATTACACACTAAAAATACTAAACTAGACAAAATGTCTTTACAAAGAAATATTGCAAAAAACTATGTCCATGAGGATCTCAGTACACACTAGCTTACACCAAATGACTGTCTTTTTTTGATCACTAATAAAATCCGTGGATAGGAAGTGCAAGGATAAGGATCAAGGGTAGTGTGTTAATCACTACTCCTTCACCTCCTGAGTTCCACCAAAACCAAATAAACATGCATGAAACTTAGATGCTCTGACAAGAAGTACAAATTCTCCACCACCTTGAAGGTCTCATCAAACACTTCTACATATAGGTACAAGGCTAAGCTTGTTATTAAGGAGAAAAAATAAATAAATAAAGACACAAATACCATACCTATCCTCAGATAGTTACCTCTCTTAATATGCCAGTATCTCCTAAAGAATATGTGGTGGCCCTTTGCTTGAAAGAACAGCACTAACTTCCTATCATGTTATTAAATAGTTGAAAGAAAGAGGCCAGTTCCAAAGAACCACAACATTCCAGTCTATCAGTCCGTCATCCTCTCAGTTAGCTGTCAACATAAACACAGTAAGGTGTTCACAAAAAAATTAGTCATTGGCACACTGTAAGCCTGTGGATATTATTTCCTAACATAATTTGTTGTAGTCCAATAGGTAGTTCAAATTAGATGAGTCCTCAATACTATACTCCCTGTACACCATCGTATTTCATCGTGTCAGTTAGTGTCTGTGTAGTCTCTGCCCTCCTGCCATTGAGTAAATACAGGTTGTTTCACTAAGTGTGTTTGCCTCTGTAACTTATAAAATAATAGGTGACGGGTAATTTTAATGCGGTAGGTCAACACAAGAAACATTACACTTTCTGCAGAGCTATGAACATAGTTCATTGTATCATTTTCCAAAGAGTTACCGCACAAAGATATGATTTTTTTAATGGAACAATAGTTTTTTTCTATCGCGCTTTGGATTCATTGAAACCAGCTGCGTCCAAATCAATTTAAACTACATTCCTATCACTGTTAGTTTGGGAGCTACAACCCTTCAAAGTTTCAGGGCAGATACCACAAACGCTGCACATAATGCAATGCGCCTTCTAAATGTGGACCGGCCGAGTTGTAACGTCGCCGGTGTCACAGAGCGAGAAGCTTCCTCGATGCGCTGTTAGACTGCCGACTGTCGCCACACACGGCTGTATACCCGACAGTTGGAGCCACACAAACAACCGGGGCTCAATATACCACAGTTACTGACATCAGATGACAATGGCATACATGAACAACGAGTATGTTGACATGTTTCTGATGCTTGGCGAGTGCTAACATGATGCCACTGAAGCACCCACGGCCTATGCCGTGAGATATCCTAGGCGAAGAGCCCCCGCAGCCATTACGTTCTTACATGCCAAACAACGACTTCGGGAAACAGGCAGCTTGGTAATGCGCCGCAGTAACAGACAAAGACCTGCAAGAAGTGAGGAGACGGAGGTGTTTGTTTTAGCTGCACTACACCACGATCTTATGTCAGCTTATGAGCTGTTGCTGCAGTCGCTTGTGTCAGTCTCACTTCTGTGTGGCGTATAGTACATGGCCACAGGTTTCACCCGTACTGCCTGTCACTGCCCCAGGAGCTGCATAGGAACGATTTCCGTGCAAGAGTGACATTCTGTGAGCGGGCCATGCATAATTTCACGCTGGAGTCTTTACAAAGTGTCAAGTTCTCTGATGAGTCCACGTTCACAAATTATAGTGCAGTGAATCGCCATAACATACACTACTGGGCCGCAGACAATTCTCGGTGGGTACGACCTGTCGACCGTCAACGTAGGTGGTCTATTAACGTGTGGTGTGGAATCCTTGGGGATGAAATCATCGGTCCACACTACTTCCCAGGTACACTGACAGGTGAGTTATATCGCGCTTTTATAGCCGACAGGTCGGGTGATCTTCTTGAACATGTGTGTCTACACACGAGAGTCCATATTTGGATGCAGCACGATAGTCACCCCGCCCATTCTGCGCATGCTGTTGTGGAAGAACTAAATAATATCTTTACAGGAAGATGGTTGGGGCACCATGGTCCTCATTCATGGCCCGCAAGGTCGCCCCATTTAACTCTAGTATATTTCTTTTTGTGGGGATATCTAAAGGATCGTGTTTATGTTACTGAGCCCACATCTCCAGATAATCTAAAAAGGCGCATGTTGCTACGTCACACTGGCGATGTTACATCTCGTCCGCAGATCCTTTCGACGGCGCATTGCATTATGCATTGAGGAACAGGGACACACATTTGAACATCTCATGTAAATCAACTTCCCACCGCCATAACATCCATCACCCATCACACAGCCATGTATTATGTACAGCGTGTGGTATCTGCCCCTGAAACTTTGAAGGGTTGTAGCTCCCAAACTAACAGTGATAGGAATGTAGTTTAAATTGATTTGGACGCAGCTGGTTTCAATGAATCCAAAGCACAATAGAAAAAAAACTATTGTGCCATTAAAAAAATTATATCTTTGTGCTGCAACTCTTTGGAAAACGATACAATAAACTATGTTCATAGCTCCGCAGAAAGTATAACATTTCTTGTGTTGACCTACCACATTAAAATTTTATAAGTTACAGAGGCAAACACACTTAGTGAAACACCCTGTATATCTCATCGTCTAGGTTCCTCATTTTCATTACCTCCCTACGCCAGCATATCTTCCTTGTTCCCGCAGCATCTGCAACAAGAAGAAAAACACGACTCGGCGCCCTCGGCGACCGATTAAACAATAGCGCTCCTTAGGTGCAACAAAAACATCAACGGCATTCCCTTGATGCCCAAAATCACTGCTTCCCTAACTCGCAATTACTCTTGTCTCACCTTTCTGACAATCTCTACTCGCTAACAAGGCACAGCTCACACCAGATCACGAATGGCACAGGATCTATTACATCTTATTTTTCGATATTTTGGGACATGAGGAAATGAAATTTTCTCTACCTTTGGACGTTCTATTTACTCCTTCCACCGTTTCACATTTGTTATGTGGTGAACACCTTTGGACCTATTTGTACGAATAGTTTCAACCTCAACTGCATTATTGTGAGGTATTCTTTTCACTCTGTAAGGACCTGAGTAGATGTTAAAGAATTTCTTTATGGCGGACTTATTACCATTTGACCGTCTATGGACTCTGATTAGCACCATATCCCCTTTGTGTATGTTCAGATTACGAGTAGGACCTTTGTAGTTTCTTTCCCTACATATTGCCTCTTTCTTTGTGTTTTGAATAGCGGTTTAACAAATTCCCGACGTCTCACTCTTCTCGTGGGTGGGATATTTTACACACTGGGTTTTAAATTTTTAGAATCAACATTGCGCAAAGGCTTGTGGTACCATGAGCCCTCTCATTCATGATATTTTGCAAATCTGATATAAATAAACATTCCATCTTCTTTGGTGGCAAAGGCAATAAATGTATAAAATTTAAACAACTTCTAAATGACGATCTTAGCTGGGCTGGAAGCTGAGTGCCAGTTAGACACAAATGATGTCTGTAGCTGGGTCAGCTGTTCCTTCTCCACCCCGTCCAACAGTTATATGTTACGCTTCAATGATTTGCACACTGGCTCGTCCGTCTCTGTCCCGTCCTAGTTCTCCCATCTGCACATTATTCTGCTGATGTGGTTCACCGCTCTGAGGCTGACTACTACCTGATTGCGACACTTGGCCGTGGTTAACGCTATTGTTGTTCCCATTATTCCGGTATTCATTATTTCTTCCTCCAACACGGCGTTTATTATTGTTCCAGTTACTCTGATTGCCATTGCGTTCACCTCTGTTGCCATAATTCGGCGGTGCAGGACCAGTAGCGTTATTCGGTGGTTTGTAACCAATGTGACCTGCATTTTTTATTTGTCGCTGCCACATTTGGTCCGCTCCTAACTCCTCCAGGAAGTGTTCAAACGCCTTATTATCGTGCATAATACGCACAGCTATGGCAATGTCACGACGTAACCTATTAGGCATATTCGAATAAATTCAGGCGGTGCAAAGCCCTGATCAAGGTGTCGGTTGCGTTTAACCATGTCCTTAAAGAACTCTAGTGGGTTACCGTGTAAATTTCTGAATAGTTTTCCTTCATCAGGATACCCTTCTTAATACGCTCCTGACCAAAAGTCATCAAAAAAAAATGCTGCTCGGAAAACTTTGTATGTTTTGCACTCCTTCATGTGGACTGCGCGCTGCTTCTTCTCCACGAAGATAGTTGCATACAAATTTCATGCGATGTACATGTCCCCATGAAGTTGGCGAGGAATGGCCGAATTTCGACAGAGCGGGATGAATACGATTATTTCCGTCCGGAAAGACGGAGTACGTCTGCACAGATACAAAATGTCGACATTCCTCATCGTCCACATCTAGTGACGGCTGTGAGAAAACGCTATTTGTCTCTCCCACGCGACGTAATCTGCAGAGTCGCCTCCAACTCGCGAAATTCGGTGTCATCCTGTGTTGACCTTTTACTACCGACAGGCCTGGGGCTAGGAGCATCACCCTTTATGTAGTCATGAAGCTCACCTAGCGCTTCTAATTGCCTCCAATTAACCGTATCCTGTTCTTCCTTGAAACGCAATAGCAATTTCACCTCCTCACTTTCTCTGACTGGAGCAGTTTCTGTCCTACTCGAATCTGTATCACTATTCCTCGTGATCTGTTCAACCACAACCGCCAAATCATCTACCTTCTTCGATACTCATCCTGTCAAAAATGATTTCCACCACCTCTGATATCTGATTGTCGGTTGGTATTGCCAGACCACGCTCTGTTATGTTTTACTTTACAGCAACCATTCGGTTATCTATGCGCTCACTCACCTCCTTGAACTCTTGTCTAAAATCACCCACTTGCTTCTGCCATGTTTCCGTCAACCCATCCACCTTACTAATTTTACTGTCTTGCCATTCAAGTCTATCGTCAATCACTTTATTTTGTGAATCAAACTTATCCTCAAGCTTATGAATGGCTTCATCATTCCTTGTCTGTTCATTCCTAATCTCCTCAAGCATCCTAAATTGATCATCAAATTTTCGATTCTGCTCATCAATACTCTCTTTCTGCTCCTTCATTTTCTGTAAAATAAGCGCAAGCGCATCGCCCTGGGAAATAGCGTGCTGGCCTGTATTTCGGCCAGCCTGCGATTCGTTCGTGCTGACCGCCACCCCTGTGGTAACATTGGCACCACTGCGCCCCGCCTGCTGACCGGTTTCCGGGCTGCTGACAGAGCCTCACGGCGCCAGGCCACAACCACCCTTGTGGAATGTGGCCTCCAGCTGATCGCTGTGGCTGTCCTGCCCAAGGGCGGCTGGCACATGTCGCTCAACGTTCGCGTCTGCACTGCTTCCTCTCTCTCTCTCTTCCTCTTCTGCTCACACTCGCACTTTCCTCCATGATTAAACGGCGTTTAGCGAATGTTAACATAAGTACAGACCACAATTGCAATCTACAACTCTCCTACTCACTGTTTCGAGAAGTAATAAAACAAATCCTAACACTTTAATCGATTATTATGGCCCACCACCAAAATACACAAAAAACACTAGAAAAGCAAGACACACCAGAACTAGCACAGAGTAGATTCATAAATACACAAAATCACCCCATAACAAGAAAATTCAACGATGTTTAATTATATTCCTGAAAAACAAATACTGGATGAAATAGCACAATAACCTACATAACATCTGACTTTGCTCACAAGTTCCATTAGGCATCGATCCTGAGACAGGGTTCGCCATGTGCATAGTTACCGTCGATTTGCAAAAATGCTTTTGATTTGGTCTTCTTATTTAAATGGTTTGCCAGCTAATAACGCTGACTATTATGGGCATTGCTAATAAAAGTAAATGGTTCATGCTCTGACCAAATGCTGTGACAGCTGACAGCCGTGTTTCTTTATATATATATTAATCAAAGACCTCAAACAAAAAAATTTGTTATAGACTAAATAGCGCAATGGATAACAATACCCCGGGTATTTAATCAATTGTCACAAGCGTCGATACAGAGTTGAGGTAAACTATGACAAGAATTTAGCCTTTACTTGCATCCTAATCGCTCGTCGGATATTAGTTACTATAATTAATTTCTGTTTTTAGGATTGCAGCTTCTCTGTTAGATTTAAACGGGTGGAGGAAAATCTTTTCATAGTAAATTCCGACCAATTCAGGACAAGATTTTTTATTTTCTGATACTATCCAAATAAAACCATACCCTTAGACAAATTAAATGTACAAAGAAACAAAAAATGGATTATGAATACTCGTTGCTGAGCAGACAAACATTTTGAGCCACAGGCTCTAAGATTAATTAACAAATAGACTTGCTGGTCTCCTAAACATATAAATTTGAAACATGTTTCACGCCACACTGCATGGAAAACGAGAGATGAAAAAGGATTTAATAGACTCGTAAGGATATCCCTCATCACAGACGCACTCGCTCAACAACCACGTTCACACTGCATGCACTAACCATTCAATTGTTTTAGCTAGCAAAGGAAATTAATAAAATTCGATCAGCAAAGAGGGTGACCGTGATTAATTGCTGATTTTAATGCAAGACGTGAGACATGCAACGGTATCTACCGCTCAAATCTTACAGAATCCCAACACATGGCTCCGCGATTTCCAGAAAATTAAGTACCCCCCAGAAAAGAAAAACAAATATTATTAGAAATTTCAGCTGTTCCTACAATTCCACTGTACGATAAGACGCCACTCTGCTCAATTGCCGCTAAGCTCCGCCACATGGCCTCCGCTGCTCATTCTGCTTTAGGTCTGATTACAGAAAACTCCAAAATCAATGAAATACTGGACAACCCGCGGTAAAAAATGAGATCTTGCTTGTTCCCGAGGCTGCTATCGACCACTGAAGGTGCATTATTACTATGAAATTGCCAGACTATGGGCCTATTGTGTAATGGCGCGAAAATTTGTCTAAGTCCCATTACACAATGAAAACTCCGAAAATTCTCACAATCCGCACAAAACTTTAAAATGAGGGTTTTCCAAAAGCTTTACTAAGTCAAACAAGCAAACATAGCGAAATCTCAGAGCGTGAGGTAGCAAGCGGATTCTAAGTCCCGACCGTTAACATCAGTATCAAACTATTTTAGTTAATCTACTTGACCAAAAAACAACCAAAATCACTAATCTTTCCACAATATTAACACAAATCTGCTTCAACTATTGCGTTGCGATTTAGATTCAGTACAATAAGACACATTTTTTTGCTACTTGCTTACCACATTAACACCAATCGAGCACAGGACGTCCGTCCTCTCGGGCCTCCAAGCTAACAGTGCCAAACATGGCGTCTCATGAGCCCAACGAACCGCTGTTTCTTTCGAACGCGAGGAAGATACTTGCCATTGGCCGGTCCCTGCCTCCCCCACAAGACAAGCGACACCCGAGAAAGCCACTGCCAACTTTCCTCTTTGCCTCGCCTAAGCCAAAGATTTCGAAACTACTCCACCACCTCGAAACTATCTTTGGTTAGTAATTACGGAAAATAATCTACTCAAAAAAACATTCACACACGCTCTTTTTCATGGTGAGGGATCAGCGGAAAAAGGAAGTTTGACAAACAAATAATTAATAAAACAAATAACGTAGTTCCAGATCTAACTGGCCAGAGAAGTTAATCAGCGCTACAGTTTGTAATTATTATCTATGAAACTGTCATTATCATTTGATTTACTATAGAGCTAGCCCATAGGGCTGCAGTACCGCTTGAAGGTTACCTGGACATGTGTAATAGGTACAGGCGATTCTAGTTAATGGTTTTGTGTTTTTAACGGCCTCCAGGTTCAACTGTGACAATGCTCGAGTTATTGGGACCGACTTCAACATGCCGAGTGTAGACTGGGACGCTTATGCTTTCAGTACAGGGGATACAGACAAGAAGTCTTGTGAACTATTGTTGTGCATGTTTACCGAACACTGCTTGAGCTGCTAAATCGTCAGTGCACACACAATGGAAGTATTATAGCTACAAACAGACCAGATCTTGTCTCTGATGTCACTTTATAGACAGGAGTTAGTGACAGTGATGTCGTCAGAGCGACAATGGACACCAAACTTAAGAAATTGCTCAAGAAGCCTAGGAGAGTGTTTGGGCTAGAAAGAGCAGATATGCAACTGTTAGCATCCCTCTTAAAGAATGAATGGACGTCGTTGATTTCCAGTACGGTGGATCTAGAGGAATTATGGGAAAAATTTAAATGCATTGTAAATGAATCTCTGAAGAAATATTTGCGAACAAAGTGGATTAAGGATGGGCCAGACCCACCATGGATTAATAATAATTTTAAAAAATGCCGAGAAAGGAAAGAAAATTGCAATTTCGGTTCAAAAAAGGCCAAGCAAATCAAATCAGGCAAACGTCAGTTGAAATTTTCGCGTCTATAAAGAGAGCACTACACGAAGCATCCAATAACTACTACCGTCATATCTTAGTAAAATATCTTGCTGAGAATCCGAAAAAATTCTGGTCAAAGGTCTCGATCCAGTCACTCGTTGATCATTCTGAGGTGCTGATAGAATACATCGAAACGAAACTCGAAGTTTTAAATTTAACATTTAACCAATCATTCACGCAGGCGGATCAAGCAAACATACCTTCGTTTGATGATGGCAAAACAGCTAAGAGTGTTGAAACAAGTCGCCAGGTCCAAATGGGAAAAAAAAACGGAATTATAAAGAGTACTCAGCAGCATTGGCCCCTTTCTTAGCATGCATTAATCGCGAATCTTTGATCCAGTGCGAAGTTCCAAGTGACTGAAAAAAGTCGTAGATAACTCCTGTGTATAAGAAGCATTGCATAAAATGAATGTTTATGAGAACTCAGATAACACTTTCTGAAAAGATTCACTTTTACAACCAGTTTCCAACGGAAATTTATTGAAGTAACAGTGCCTAAACTTCACAAGCTGCAATCTTCAAGTTCAACATAGCACTCAGCAACTCAAAAAGAAATCTTGCAAGTTTAACAGTAACTCGCCATACTCCATAAAATTTTCTAAGTTCGACTGTACTTTTACACTCTAAAAACTTTTAAAGTCTCACTCTTCCAAAGGCCGCAGCACAGACCGGATAGCTTTGGTGTCGCGATGTTAGGCAAACACACATTGCCCCACCTGTTTTTTCTTTTATCTTTATTTTTTTTTTTAGCATTCTCATTCTCTCCCCTTGTGGGGGAGAGCGGGCTGTTCTATAGATTATCTTATTTGCCCTTTATCAGCCAAAGGTTTTACATTTATTTATAATTAACTACATTTATTTATATATTTGACAAACAGCTTTTATTTATTTGGATTTTTCCAATATTTTTAAAACATAAAAGGAAGAGACAGAGAAAAAAATCATTTGAACTAAGATAACAATTTGGTTTTAACATGTTTTTTGGCAGAAAACATTTGGGTGAATATACATTGTATTACAAGAGAATATTTACATTAGTATTAGGTGATCCTGATCTTGATTGTGGTTTTAGTGTATGTTGTGGTGTGTTGAGAGTGTGGCTGTTGAGGTAACAGTGTGTTTTATTATGGTTGGTTTGTGTGCTGTGTCATGTGGTCAGTTTTATTTTGTGTTCTGAAGCTGCTTTGGAGGTTACCTCATGGGTGTTACATGCAAATCGAGCGGGAGAGTTTCGTTCAGTGTTACTTGCGTCATTGTGGGAGCTAGGTCTGGGTATTCTGCAGAGGATTAGATTAGATTAGATTAATACTTGTTCCTTGGATCATGTATACGACATTTCATAATGATGTGGAACGTGTCAGTGTGGAACGTGTGCTACTGTTCGTGCTGGGAATATGTATTTGAACTTTGGTCGTCTTGTCATAATTGGTTTGGTGGTTAGTAAGTCTTCCATGTCCGGTCTTTGTGCAGTATGTGTGATCCGTATCTCGCTCGGATTTTAGCTAGTCTGGTCTGCAAAGGTGTTATTTTCGTGATTTCGTATATGTCGTTGCTGGTGGTTTGTCTGATGAGTTTTGCTATACTACGTAGTAGTCGTCTCTCAGTTGAGTAGAGTCATTGGGCTATTGTATTGGGCATACTGCCTAGTGGTGCTGCTGCATATTAGTAAAGTGGTCTTATGTAGATCTTGTAAGTATGGATGGCTCTTTTGGTTGAGCAGCCATGCAGTCGTCCTAGTATTTGTCTGATTAAGGGTTGTCGTTTCCTTGTTCTGTTTAGTAGATGTTGGAGGTGTGTATGGTAGTTTAGGTACTTGTCTAAGTATACTCCAAGGTATCTTGCGGTGTCAGTAAGTCTTAGGGGTTGATTCCAGAGTCTTAAGGTGATTTCGTCTCTTTTTTCTGTCGCTTTTTCGTCAAGTTCCTGAGTTGAAATACTACTACGTGGCTTTTAGTCGGGTTTGGTCGTATTCTCCATGTGGTCATCCAGTTTTCAAGTTTGTTTAGGTATCTTGTCGCTTTTGCTTGGATTGTGTCTGTCTGTAGTCCTGTGAACGAGTAGGCGGTATTGTCTGCATACAGGGCGATATTTTCGTTTCTGTCGATCGGAGTTGGGATGTCATACGTGTACAATGTGTATAGCAGCGTAGACAGTATACCTCCCTGGGGGACTCCTGCCTCAGGTGTGAATTCTTTGGATGCTGTGTGACAAATATATACTTTGGATGTGCGTCCAGTGATTTGAGCCCTGATACTTCTGGCTATTATGGGTGGGAGAACTATTTGGGTAAGTTTGTAAATAGCCCATTGTGCCTTAGCCGGTCAAAGGCGCGCTCTATGTCCAGGAATATTGTCAGTGTGCAGTGTGATTTGTTGATTCCTTCAGTAATGTTGCTTGTTAGTTTGATTAGGGGGTCAGAGGTGGAGTGATTTGTCCTGAATCCAGACTGGTATAGGGGTAGTGGTTGTTTATTGTCGATGTGTTTTCATATTCTGTCAGTGAGTATGCGTTCGTACGTCTTTCCTATTATGTCGAGGAGTGAGATTGCTCTGTAGGAGAGTGGGTCAGTGGGTGGTTTGTCGCGCTTAGCTATCATTATAGTTTTGCTTTTCTTCCAAGAGTCTGGTATTGTCTCGTTTGTCAAGCAGTAATTAAATATTAGGGATAGGATGGGGACTATTGTGGGGAGAGGGGCATTTTGGAGGTGCATTCGTCTGATTTTGTTTAGTCCTGGAGCGGATTTTCTACTTGTCATATGGCGTCAGTGATTTCAGCGTCGGTTATTTGTTTTGTTAGTTCGGCTGTGTCTTCCGCATCTACTGTAGGGTAGGTAAGTAGTTCAGGTAGTTGGTTCTCTATGTATTTCGGAAGTTGTGGTCGAATTTGTCGTCTGTTGGGAAGGAGTGGATTCGTTGGAGATCGTCACTAAAGGCGTTGGCTTGGGTTCTGGGGTCAGTGGTAGGCTCGCTGTCTAGGAGGAGTGTGTGGTTGGTGGATTCTCTCTGGTCTGTTAGTATGCGGAATTTATTCCAGAATTTCCTGCCTTCCTTGTAATTTAGCTTTCGACATGTGTCATCCCATTCTTTTTGTTTGTGTTGGGAGATCAACCTTATGGCTCTTGCATTGAGACGATTCCACTGTCTTTTTAGATCGGGATTGTTGGTTGCCCTCATTTCGCATTTTAGTCTTTTCTTTTCCTAGTTGATTGCTAGCGCCTCCGCCGTTATGGTGGGTCTCCAATTGTTTATTTTTTTTCCAGATGCTCTCGTCTGCTGCCTTAATGATCGCTTGTTCGGCTCTATTTGTTATGTAGTCAAGGTCTTCTTTGTCTGTTAGAGTTACTGGGGTCGTGAGTTCTTCTTTCATAGTGTCTTTGTATTTTGTCCAGTTTGCCTTAGAGTACAGTTGGACAATTCGTTGTGTGGGATGTGGTGGAGGGGGAGTAAGGGATGATGTAGAAAAGATGATGGGTAGGTGATCGCTGGTGATGGGGTCTCCTAGGAAGGGAAGGAATCTGACAGGATTGGGCTGTATAGGATGTGGTCAGGGTTTGAGGTACCTTGGTGACCAATGAAGGTTGGTTCGTTCATCGGTAGCCTTTCTATTGGTTCGGTGGTCAGTAGGTCGAACAGTTCTCTTCCATTGGGATTTGTTGCTTTGTCTTCTAGAAGTGTGTGTCTGGCGTTGAGGTCGGTCAGAAGTAAGAATTTGTTAAATGTCGTTGCTAGGTATTGCAAAAAATCGTGGGGAATCAGGTGTCCGGATGGGTTGTATAGGCATGCGATCGTTAGTTGACAGCGTCTTTGTGCGCTGATCTCTACCACAACAGCTTCCGTGTATTCAAGGTGAGGGGGGAGTGGGATTTGTTTTACAGGTGTATATCTGTGTATATGGCAACTCCACCTCTCGCATCTGGGCGATTTTACACGGGCCTACTGCCCAGCCTTTATACCTGTCCTCCGGAGGAACACATACGTCATGAAATTCTACATTCCCATCCCTCGCCAACATACAACACTTTACCAGTATACTATACATTCATACATATATATCTTTAAATACTTGCACTAAATACAAATAAACATAAAGCTGATTATAGTAATTAACATTTCATTTCATTTCTCCTATGGAACGATTCAGATATCAATGTCGACTTTCCCGCCATTTGCAGTACTTCTTTATGCGATAAACCCTGTTGCACAATTCTGTATGGAACACGTTTTTACATATTGTGGGCTTGCTCTTTACAATATAACAAGCCGTATTGACTTATCTTTTCAAATTAAATAATTATGGATGATTATTTACAAATTAATTATTTAAAAGTAGAAAATACGATTTTGTGGTTTAATCATTTTCTGCCATGCTTGTCGTGTATCTGTCTTCTACTTTATGTTATTAACACAATTATACAATCATATTAGTGAATAAGGTTTCCTGTGATCATTATTTGTCTTACATCGAATGTAAGCATATCAGGTGATGCACCTCGTCAAGACCTTTTATATGAGCCTGTTTGCGGCGCAATTAATCTATCTTGATGTATTTCTCCAAACATAATGACTTAGTGCTCCTCGTTGGGCGGTATTGTCACAAGATTCACGTCAATTAAATATCTAGGCGTAACGCTGCACAGCTATTTGAAATGGAACAAGCATATAAAGACAGTCCTGAGAAGGTGAATGCTCGACTTCACTTCATCGGGAAAATTTTGGAAAGGTGTGATTCACCTGTAAAGGAGACCGTGTATAAAACACTTGTATGACCCCATCTTGAGTATTGCTCAAGTGTTTGGTATCCCCACCAAATCGGTCTAAAGGAGGACATAGAGACAGTTCAGAGGCAGGCGGCTAGGATTTGTAACTGGTAGAGTTGATCAATGCACGAGTGTTTGTGAAATGCTTTGAGAACTCAAATGGGAGTCGCTGAAGCGAAGGCGACGTTATTTTCGAGAAACAATATTGAAGAAATTTAGAGGGCCGGTATTTCAGGCGGATTGCAGAACAATATTCAACTACCACCAAACTATATTTCGCGTAAAGACCACAAGGCAAAGATCCGAGAGATAAGGGTTCGTGCCGATGCATACAAGCATTAATTTTTTCCTAATTTTATGTGGGAGTGGTACAGAAAAGCAAGTAGCTAGTATTGGTACTGAGTACCCTCCGCCACACACCCTTGGGTGTACTGCGGAGTATGTATATATATTTAAACTGCGTTCTGCGAACATAAGTGGCGTACAGTGACACCACATAATGCCAGCTCTAAACATCATGGAACCACACCTTGCTGCATTCACTGGACGGTGTGCCCAACATGTTAAGCCTGACCAGGCTGCCTCCAAAAAGTCTACATCTACGCATTTACTCTGCAAATCACATTTACTTGCCTGGCAGAGGGTTTGTCAAGGTGCTTTCGTAATGTTTCTCAGCAGTTCCATTCTCTAATAGCGCCTGGGAGAAAGGAAAATCTAAATCTTTCTGTTTTCAATCTGATTTCTCTTATTTTATTATGATGATCATTTTCCCTGTGTATGTGAGTACTTACAAAATATATTTGCATTCTGTGAAAAAGTTGGTGAAAGAAACTTCATAATAAGATCTTGCCACACGAATAATGGCTTTATTTTAAAGTTTTCCATCCCAACACTTGCATCATTTTTGTCACACTATCTCCCCTGTATGACTATAATACAAAACTTGCTGTCCTTGTTTGAACTTTCTTTACATGCTCTATTAGTCTCACCTGGTTACCACAATGCATAGCAAGTATGTTGTGGGCTGTTCCTTTAGTAGAATAGTGTAGGCAGTTCCATTAGTAGAGCTGTTTCATCATTTAAGGGTTCTGCCAATGAAAAATAGCCTTTGGTTCACTTTCCGAGGATTTTCTCCAAAGATTATCTGGTTGAAACGAGTTGCGAGTCTCAATTTTAAATAGCACTTGATGCCAATTCTGACAAGTCCATTCAGCATCCTATTGGGACCATCAGTACTGCACTGCATGTTCTCTAGGTATCAAAACTAGAATAAGGTTGCTTGTTAACCATCCTGTTATGTACAGTTTGAATCGAAATATCCTATGGCCACATGAAAATCATTATTGAGCATTCAGCATAGTGGCATTCCTCTCAGCGTTCCTCCGGGCTGAAATCCGTAAGTAGCGATAATCAGCTACTGTGGTATCATTTGGGTGACCAGAGCGAGACAAGTCATCAACAGCTGCAGCATCTCTGTCCATGTTCGAACAACATCATTTTGGTTCACTCCGGTGAATCTAGAAAATTCGCTTGATGAGAGTCCCTTCTGACAAATAAAGATCAGTTTAAGAGGAACCTGAAAAACTCCTTATACTCCATTGACGATTTTTTAATAGAACCAAAAGATGCAAGATATGTACTGCGTATTCATATTATTACTGTTATTATTTCAGGTTATATATATATTTCACGAGGACATCTACTGACACTAAGTAATCTGGATACGATCAAACTTCAGAATTGACCTTCTAGGCATGGCAGAATTACAGACAACACAAGCATTGTACTTCCTTCCTCATGTTTTGAGACTGATAATGAAGAACTGATCGGCCATCTTAACCACTACGTCACATTGGCATTGAGCTTGCATGGTTGTTTACATCTTATGATCTTTGTGAAGGTTGTGTGACGTTTGTGGACAATCTAAGGAACTGTGTTCTTGGTGCAATATACACATTCAACATCTATATTCAGGAGACTTTGGAACCAAGATGAAACAATCTTCTTTTTATGTGTGTATCTTTTACATTATTTTACGTCGATTTATTCACATTTTTCTGATTCTTGTGTAATAATTTTCGAGGTATTTCATATTATAAAAATCAGGATCCTTTTTTATATTCATCAATGAATCGAGTGATCCAGGTCAGTGGACCCCCCGACCGCAGTGGGTGAGTGGCCTGCGGCATGCCAGTCATGGTCTACACAGCCACTGCGGTCAGGGGTTCGGATCCCCCATCGGGCATGGATGTTTGTGCCGTCTTTAGTATAAACTAGTTCATAAGTTGTTTGTAGGTTTAGGAACTGATGACCCTGTAGTTAAGTCCCATAAGCTCTACAAACATATGAACATTTTCAATGGACCCGAACCTTTTACAGCACAAGGTTCAAGAAAAATAAATTGTGTCAATCTAAAAATATACTGCATTATCAAAAAGGAAAATTTCCTGATGTTCTGAAAAATCATTTATTGAGTTACTAACCGACTTTCGACTTCTTAGCCCATCATCAGGTATAAAATGAATGTTGCTAACATTTCTTCACAGATGTGTGACATACAAGAATGTTATTAAATTACAGAAGATACAAATATAGAGGAAAGTGTTACATTGTCATGGCACTAGGATATATTTACTAAAATATTAGATTATCATATCATGAGAGAAGCTGTAGGTTAAAAAAGATAGATTCAACCTTTGCTGAACATCTGCTCACAAAATACCATACATTTTACATTCCCTCAAGAAAAGTAGAAAGAAGACACAGAGGACGCCAGAATAGTATTAAACTATCAAACCCAGTTTCCATTTTCCCCTCTACTAAAATAAGTTTCACTTATTTTTTGATAAATGTATCCAATGTTACCATTTCAGTACTATTTCACAATGTAACAACCCCTACCTTTCTCTCCCCTTCCCCCCCTATCTATGATAACATTCAAGCTTTGAACCTCTACTATATTCATATTTTAGTAAATGTAATTCAATGCCATGAAAATGTAACACTTTCCAGTGAACATATGAATTTCGTATCTTCTGTAATTTAGTAACATCTTTATAAGTCGAAAATCTGTGTAAAAATGTTAGCAACATTCAGTTGATTGCCTAAGCTGATTGGTAACTAAATAAATAATTTTGCAGAACATCAGGGAGTTTTCCTTTTTGATAATATTATCATGTTCCGTCAAGCAATGGCGGGAAATTCAATGAAATATACTTTAATTAAAACCTTACTCACATTGGTTTTCAGCAATATGATTGTAGATCCTTTTTTCCATCCTAAAGTTAAAACTGTTGCTCACAGATACCGGCATATCATCACTTATTTTCAATCAATTGCTTTATTTGTTAGGAAGCTGTTATTTACCTAAATATGTCATGAAGAAAACTACAAGATGATGGAAGGCGATTTCTGTAACTAAGTTGTATGCTTTTGTCTTTTTTACAACAAAGAATGTGAATTCAACTTCATTCTTATAATTCAATAACCTTTCACAGCACTGTGAAATAATTAAATGAAATACAGTATTTCAAATGGCACCAAAGCTATCTACTTCTGTCATGACCAGCAAAGTTGGAATGTTATTGCCAACACCCAGTACGAATGATTGTCCACATAACATAGAATTAACAATTTAACATGAACGAAAATTTAAAATTTTAAATGTTTCATGGACTATATTTTAGCTCTTGCAGATCCAACCACTTCTCTAGAGTCACGTTCCCCTACTGGCACACTTTAACGGATGCCCCTACCTGACAAATATTTGCATTTTTATTTTAACCACACATTTCCCATAAATTATCATAAAGTCAGAGTATTTATTTTCTATTTCAATTTATTTTCCACCAACCATACTACTTAAGTTGAACAGTGTCACTTAATAATTAACTCTTATAATTAAAGAAAAATATCGAATATTTTCAGTCTGGAAAATGGCCCAAGTCGAAATAACCGCGCAAATAATACGTTCAGAGATTATTCGTTCAAGAAAAGGGCAACTTTTTATTATGACGTTATTAAAAATTAAATTATAATTGCCTTGTACAAGAAAAACGTCATAACATACAATTTGCAGCTCACCTTGACTGACTCATACATTTAACACTAGAAGGACCGCATGCAGGCTACTACCTACAAGGACCGCTGGGGCCAAATTGGCCCCATGCAGTTTTATTTCTTATATGGCCAGATGGTGAAAAATAATGCAATGTAATCTTCATATACACTTTTATTGAGTATAATTTACATGAATTTGTGCAATATATGGACGACACTTACTGTCTTGTAACCAAAATCTAGAAAAAATTTATCTACTCCAACTTACAAATTTTAGAATTGTTTTCTGCATGAATGTCTAAATAGTGAAGAAGATTTCACATACATTCTGTATTAATAGAATAAATGCTTTAAATATATATTTCACAACAATTGATTTTACACAAACACTCTCCACAAGAACTCACTGCTGTTCGTTGCTGCACTTGTCACACCACACTCGTCTTTTCTTCTCACATTTCCCACACACTGCTTTCTCACAACCTGAACAAACAGTAGCTGTGTGATTTCCTTTGCATGAGGTACGAATTTTACACTTCTCTCTCTTTGTTGCCTTCTGTGGTCCACCTTTATTGTCTGCATCATCTCGATCTGACGTTTTATTTCTTGCTTCCGTATATGGCGCTCGAAGCTCCTCACACAAATCCAGAATATACTCCCGTCTACTAATTCGCTCACCAGTCACTTCCTTATACAATACCCATGAATTTATGGCAGCCAAATCAAGAATATTGTAGAATATATGCATTGGCCAACGTCTTGACCCAGCTTTTGTGGAGTACATTCTTGCCATTTGATCCACAACGTCGACCCCAAATTTTGTTTCATTATAAAATTGCACTGTTTCAGGAGTCCTCTTCTGACTTTCAGACACAGATACATGAGAGTGAAGTGAACTCAATAATAAGACATTTTTATTTGTTTTCCCTTGATAAACTGTTAGGGTTGTACCACCATCATTTTTATACACAACAGTCGAGTGGAGTGGTTGTTTTCGTGTCTTTGCTGTAGGAGGCACCTCCCTTCGATTACGGTTCAGTGTACCTACTAAAGTTGTGGATGCTGCCCTCAAACGTTTTGCAAGTTTTAGCGAAGTAAAGTAGCTATCAGTAGTAATATTCACACCTTTGCCTAGGTATGGTTCCATAAGCCTAAGAACGACGTTTTCACCTATGCTTTGGTCAGCTGGTCGAAGGGGATCGGCACCAGTGTACGGGAATCCATTCAGTATGTATTTACTAGAAACACATACAAGTAACCACAATTTTATACCAAACTTGTCTGGCTTGCTAGCAATGTATTGTGTGAAAGGGCATCTTGTTTTCGAGGGCAAAAGTTGTTCATCAATTGTAACGTAAGGTTCTGCTTTATAGCATGACCTACTGTTTTCAATGAAAGAATTCCAAATAGCTGAGGCAAGAGCAAATTTGTCAGTCTTGAGACGTTCAGATCTAGTGGACTTTATGTCAAACCTAACATACTTCAGTATTTCAACAAATCTATTGCGCCCCATAGTTTGTCTGAAAAACGGAGGACCCCATACTGTTGACCAAAGACCTTTCAGAGGAAAATTCTTTGCCCCATACACCCCTCTTGCATACATTATGGCGACAAAGGCATCCAATTCTTCAATGTCTACTGTCCAGGAATCGTCTTGTGTTCGACGACGAGCCTCAGTTTCAGTGCAAAGCTTGATGTGGCGCATCATGGAGGCACTGAAAATAAGCCGCCAAGCACTAAGGAGTTTCCCATTTTGAATGTTCCTTTTAGCATATGATGTTGGTCCTGGACTCTCTCGCAGAATGTTACAATTTTGCAGACGACATGAAAATGTACAGAAGAATTATATTTTTGTAATGTGTATTGTAATAGTATTATACATATATATTTGTTCTTATATGCTATCAAATCTAGTTATATTATGCAAAGCTATATCAACTTGTTGTTACTGTTATTTATCATACATATTTTGTATTTAACTAGTGTTTATTTCAATTTTACCATGTATAACTCTATCTAAAGACCAGACATATTACTGACCTGGGTTAGAGCCCACTGGTACAACTTTCCAGACAGTTCCATCTTTTGCTGTTTCTTTTTTCTCTTCACTTCCAGAAGAAGAAGCCTTTTTCTGGGTTGTTGATCTTACAGAGTTAGGATTTCGGACACTAGAAGGGAGACTAGCTGTAGAAGCTTCATTTTGTTCCAAACTGGTTAGAAAACTAACACTTTCGTTAGAAGAATCACTTCCTTCATCTGCAGACACTGAAACTACCATACGTTCTTCACTGTCCTGATCGCTATCGCTATCAGAAACCTCAAATTCTTCACCTGAGCTTTCATCTTCTATTTTTCTTAGTTCTTCTAGTATTTCTGCGTCCGTTAGACCTTTCTTGAATTTATAGGTCATGTTTGCAGGGACGACTATCAGATACTGTGACAGACAATAATCGAGAGTATTGCTTCAACAGTCCAACAATCAGTGCTGGAATGTATTGCATTGTTGTCGCTTATTGAAACAACAAAGCTAAAACAGATGGTTTTATTTGCTACACATTATTACAAGGCAAAATGCTGAAAATACAGAGAAACGCTAAGAGGGGCCAAATTGGCCCTGCGGTCCTTCTAGGTAGTAATCTTAATATTTCGGAATCTAATAAAAGTAGAACACTCTAAAAGAGGGTACACAATAGTTTATATGAATGATGAAAAGTCACAAAATGTCAACTCAAATCAGTTAACGGTTTGCTCAGGACACAAGGGAAAAATCGTTACAGGGGCCAATTTGGCCCCTCGGTCCTTCTAGTGTTAAGATGTGAGGAGTCCCCAGAAACGACACGTTCCACGTTAAGCTGTAATTCCCCTTTCGCCGGTTGATTACCTAGGGTAGGCTAGGGACACGCAACTCGCCGAAGTGGCGTACAGTTGAAAGACTAGCACCAGGCCAATTTCTACCAATTATGATGATGTTGGGGCACTCCACACGTATTTTCGATGACATATGTTCGAAATTGCCGTTTTTTACTTCTGTCACTTTTCTGACCAACGAGCTGTCATCAAGTTTTGTGGAAGTAACAGGTGGTTTGAAGATGATATTGCCATGTCTGGGTTCGACATTTAATTCTCCGCACTCAAGCTTGCCAAAGATGGACCTGCATTTTAATGTAGTCACGTGAACGATTCAATTTTGCTTTTTTCGTACATACAGAATATTGTGAGAGTCAAAATATAAACTACAGAAAAAACAAACAATAGTATCCATTTTTATAGACGGACACCAAAGCGATTAAAAATGTAATATTCCTCTGATACATTTAAAAGGATACTTCATCATTGTCTCCTGTAATCTGGGTCTGTAATTTAGACAGAACTCTTTAGTATTTGTATTAGCTAGATCTGGACTTTGCTGTTTAACAGCTGCTTTGTTTGTTAAAGTGATGGAGCCCATAGTTTCTGAGACGTAGCCTAGAGAAAAGAGAGGAGCTGTGGTTTACTTAGAAGTAGATGAAAAATATGCAATAATTGCTATAATTAGTAGACTGAGTAGGTAGGTGATGGTCACAAGTTATAGTCCTTTATGCGTTCTTCACAGAAGTAGTTATCAATAGTTGCTTTTCCTTGTTAACGCATAAGTGTTAAAGAATTTTCGGAAAACGATGAGAGCGTAACGCAAAGAATAATTCTATCGATGCTCATTGTTAATATGCTAAATATTTAAGTGAGCGGTCTACGGAAGAAGAGCGTCTAGCTGTCAAATACTTTTGTAATAATATTTGCACACGAGCATGCAAGGTAATTGATCAATGACTCACAACAGGAGACGTCATTGACGCTAAAAAGCCTCGTACAATTTGAAGGTTGACTGTATGGTAATTTGTCTCTGAGAACCATCACGTGACCAAATCGGCCAATCATGGAAGCGAAGTATTTGAATGGCACTGGAGTTTTGAGTTTGTTGGAAATGTGTGTGTGTAAGTGTGCGAAAAAAAACAAAAAACAGTGGCATCCTCTTTTGACTTAAGATCCGTGTGTACAATATTAGTAACGATGAAATATATAGTTTACATTAAATTACGGAATTCAGTGCATCAAATTGTTTTAGAAAGAATAGGCTTTTTGAAGATTGGCGTGCTGTTTTAACAACTACCCAAGATGGACGAGGCAGCCGTTTGTTTCGCCGAATCGCAAAAGACTGATGGTAGTGATGTCAATAGTGAAACAACCTCCAACAATGAATGTAAGTGTTTAAAATTTTGTATTAGAAACCACTGTGTCCTTGAAATCCGTAGTCGAACATTATATTTGTCACTTGTGAGGTTAGGTTACTGAATTTGAAGTGTTCGGGGTACACACTTTAAGACTTTTGTTAGAATGCCTTTATAGGCGAGGTATTCAGGAAATATTGATTGCTGCTGCTGTTCTGTGGACGTCACATCTCGGTCCTCAACTATGTGTAGCAATAAGAGTTGTATGCCATGGCAAATTATAGATTGACAACATTGTATTGCTGTATGTTTTTGTTGATAAAGAAAGCCCTTTCTTTCGCCCCCCAAGCTCGGTGACGTCATGTAGCCTAACATTAATTTATGTGGTCTAGGACACACATTATGACATTTGGTGTGACATTGGTTACGCCTACAGAAGTTCCAGTTGTTTCAACCCATATGTAGGCATTGTGGTTACGTATTAATAATTACATACATCTAAGTGAATTGACTTCTAAAACCTACTAATTGGGCACTAGGATCAGCACTAATGTTCTAAATATTTATTGCAGGAATTTGTCGTACTTTTTGTCTGTAACTGTGTCCTCGTAGAGATATAAAACTACCTACTGACGTTTCATTAATGGCTTCACGAAAGTAAATTTACTGTAACCGGGCCATCCATAAATTTGTTTATTAAAATTGCAGGTAAAATGGTTATGTTGAATTCCATTGGAAGTAACTAATAGGTTAACATCCTAGCTATAGACATGGTTTTTGTTCGTAAAATTGGGTTTATTTAGTAATGCTCCTGGAAGATTATGATTCGCCAGACTACCTTCAGAAGTCTCAAAAGTGTTCCAGGGAGATTATTTTAAAGATTTCAAGATTCTTTATGATAGTGTTATTTGGGGTAGTCTTGTTCCAAACAATTTTGACGCGATCACATTGTTTTAACAAATTAAAAAAAAATACATACTTTGGTTTGGATCCATATGTCTATTCTGTTGTTTGTAATGGCATAATAATGTGTGGGCCATCTAATACATTTGCATGTAGCCTGTGTTCATATTTATCCAATTGGGTCAGAAGTAATTGGAAACTGCATTCTTAAAGTGTTGACTGGGCATGATAAAATTTTACTTAGGCCTACAGCAGCAGATGTATGGGGTGCACACATTGTCAATGATGGATGAATTCCCTTTAAGAATGCAATCACAAAGAATGAGGGGAGTTATTATTTGTGTTGCCTGTGAAAGGAGTAATTAATGTTGTTCCTGTTCTATATTTGTCATGTTTTTAAATGTAGACCTACCCTTGTGGGTCAGTTGAAGCACAGGAGCACCCTTGAGCTTTGACCTCCTGACTTTTATAATTTTGTTGTTGTTGTTTCGAATATTATTATTTCTTACAGTAGAAACTGATTAATTTACATTCATCCTGCTGAGCACAATGATTACAGTATATTAAAGTACTTATCGGAACTTTGATTGTTCGCAATAACTCCTTGGCAGAGCATTGTAGTTATGGAAACTTTCTTTGTGAATAATGGAGAGTTTGTTATGAGTTTTGTTTTGAATTTTGGAATGTTTTTAATTTTTTTCCATTTAGTATGTGTCTGTGTGTGATGTGTCAAAGCAGACAGTATTGCCCACCACAGCTTTAACTAAAATTTAAACTTGAACATCGATTTTCTAATAATGGTAACTGTAAACCACTGCTGTTCTGTTTCTCCCAGACATTTTCCTGAATTATTTAGGGGTCAATTGAAGTCTGCAATACAATCTGTTGGCTTTGACCAGTGACTTCATATTCGAGTTAAAGACAATAGTTTGCTTACAAGCAGAACATAGACTATGATTGTGTGTTTCAAAATTGATATGTAGCTTCTCTCTGATGGTTAGGTATAGGTTAATCAGGAGTGAGTGCCAAAGGTATGAATGTTTGGGCTGAGATCTGTGATCTATGGTACATTCTGTTGTGGTAATCTGTAATTTACACGGATAATCCAGATTATTTATTATCTACAACACATACTTATCATGATATTATCCGATAGATTTATAACGTTGGTAGTGTTTGTTTTGCTAGTTGGTAATCTGTATAGCATATCATGAGACATTCAGATATGACGTCATTGTTCAAAGCCGATGGGTTTTATTGCTGTCTTCAATTACCAGTAAGCCTTATTTAGCTGTCATTGTTTACAATTAGGCCTACCCCATTGTGGGTTGTAAGCAGCTTATTCAAAATTTGGTAGAACCCGTGTACATCGAAGAAACGGCATTGCCATCAATATATATAGAATGTTTGATATAGTGTTTCTGAACCGGAAATTCGGCGCTACACACTCACATACTAAAAAAAAACCTTCTTGTTTAACCTATACCTAACCACCTTATGGCTACGCTACAGATCACTATTTTTAAGTCCATTTAGGTTAGGTATAGGTTAAACAAGAAGTTTTTTCTATTAGTACGAGTAGTGCCCGTATCTGCAGTTCAGAAACACTAAATATCGAACATTGGTGATATATATCGATGGCAATGCCGTTTCCTTTGATGTACACGGATTCTACCAAATTACCAAAAATTTTAACATGAGTAGAAAGGAATTTATCAAATAGGCCTACCATTCAACCTAATGTGGTAGGTGACATTTCCTTGTCAGTACACGTAAAACGTGTGAACATATGCCAAAGTTTTTATCCTCACTTGATTTTATTAGTCTCAGATATAGCCTACTTGTCGACAAATTGTATTCTCTTAAATGACTTGACAAATGCATTAAATGAATGTTACTTCAAACAGCTGTCCATCAATCTATAGAAGCAGTGTAGTATGTCATTTTGTAGGCACTACTAAAAGCCGGAGTCACATTACCACCACCCTTATAGCCTATTAGGTCATTAGGGACAAGTCAGGCCTAAATCATTTCAGCAGTAGGCTTACATGTGCACACTCGTTCAGTCTCTGATGAGTCAAAAGACACCTTATTCAGTGACTTTTCGTATGATATTTTTGAAGACACCCTAACTTTTGCATTAAAAAAAGTTATCTTTAGCATAGCCCTAAGAAGGTTAGGTATAGGTTAAACAAGAATTTTTCGTTTTAGTACGTGAGGGCGTGTAACGCCCAAATCTCCGGTTCAGAAACAATAGATTTACAGTTGTATGTTCGACATAAATATATCATTTCAGGCCGTACAACTTTGAGTGCAAGCTTTCTTTAAAATTACCTGATTATTAAATATATTTTGAAGAGGTGGTATCATTAAGTAGTTTTGACTTGGGGCCTATTTAGGTGAAATTTAACTACCGATACCATGTTGTGGTAAACATGTGTTCGTAGTATCTCTCGATTATGTAGGACGTCATTCGTCAAAGCGGTATTGGAGACTAGAGTTTATCCAATAACAAATTTTCAGCTTGGTAATGCGACATAAAATATTTATTTAAAAATACCACATATTGATTTCGTTCAAATGATTGAACATTATCAGTGCTGTAGAGTCATTCCATGTCATCTCAACACATTGGTTTTACCTCACAATCTGAGATTTAAATGAAATCTGGTATATTAGTACCCCCCATATATACAAATAAAAATACCAAACTTTAACTTGTTATCTCAAATGCTTTCAAAATTAAGCCTTGTTAAAGTTTTCAAGAAACACTCAAATTGACCTGTTTCTGAAACTTTAAACTGCTATAACGACTCTCAGAATCAAACTAGAAAGATGAAAGAAGTGTCATTTTCAAGCATTTTTCTAGCCCTTTCCAAAAATATATAACACTACAAGGGTTATAATAATTTTGTTTTACTAATTTCAAAATGAAAAATGTAATTTTGAAATTTTCAAAATGTGCCACTTTTAAAATAATTAAAAAAAAGTATAGTGCTGAATTGATAGGGTAAAACTGCAGAGTCTGTTGCCTGTATTATTAGCATGGCGCGTGTGTTAGCAACTTTGCCACGTGTGACTATGGGAAACCAATGATCTTAGTGTTTCTGAACCGGAGATCGGGTGCTACGCGCCCTCACATACTAATAAAAAAAAAAAAAAAAAAAAAAAATTTCTTGTTTAACCTATACCTAACCTAACTTTAACTTAAAATGATCACTGTTTCGTACAGATCATAAAATAAATAACACATGCTACCTGCTCTATGGTTGACTGCTGTGCGATATACAAATTCTGTAGTGTTGCCAACATTTGCAGTGCATGGGCAACAGACTTTGTAATTTAGGCATTGATAGTATAAATTTCGTAATGGGTTTTTACAGAATAATTGCGTTTGAAAATATGCTTACATTAGAATTTTCACTATAATAATGACCCATTGCTCCCAGAAGGCTTTATAGTAGGCTATCTCAGATTAAAAATAAAAAGTTGTGTAAAATTTATGTGAGAGACATAACAATAGTAACATGTCTACAAATTTGATTGATGATATTTTCTACAGCCTATTTTTGAAATATAAATGTAGTTATTAAAAAGCTTTAGACGCACCATTAATAGAAAAAGAAGCCTATGCACAGTTTTAAAACTGAAAAATTTGAGTTAGATGAATTAAAGATTATGTAATATACGCACGAAGTTTGGTAAAACTGTTTGTGTTGTAACTGGGTTACTTTATTAATAAAGTCTATGTACAAGACACAAAAAACTTAGATAATAAGTAACTTGCAGCCTTCAGAAGGTTAAATTACTAAAGTCGGTGAAGGCTTTAATAGTTTTCTGCAGTTCTTCATATGACTAATTATAAGTTCAGTTGGTTGGAATTGCTGGATTAACTTTACTTACCACAAGTGTCACAGGAAGCCGAAGGATGTCTTGTCTTATAGAAAAAGGAAAGCTAGGTGATGGACCAGCAGGATTTTAAAAAAGAAACCTTCAGTTCATCATTAATTTCATCTTTTTCAAGCACATATGCCAACCACCAGTTGTTGTCATAGACAGTAGTCACATATCTACTGACTTCCGCTAAACATAAACAGTCCTGAATCATTGTAACAATTTCAATTTTGAACTCTGTGAATTCTTAGAAAACTTTTACTTTAATTTTGCTGTTACTACTAGAGCTAGGAATGATTGCATGAAGTTTCTGAGTGCCTTGTATAGGCTAGTCAAATATTTTTTCAGCTGATTTTCCAAGTGCTTCCTAATTTCAATGAACTCCTGTTGTGTGATGCAAACAAAATTTTCCGAAAAAATATTTAGTGTCGCCCATTCTTACAGGTTGATTTGTGTTTGAATCTATTCTTTAATAGGGCCTTTGCAAGGTGGCTGTGGCGGTTAATCTCTTCACAGTTCCTGCAACAGCATCACATGCACTTTTCCCGGGGATGATGGCTGGAAAATGCCACTTAGCAGTAATTTTAAAGTCTGAATGAAAGCATAGATTGGTGAAGTTTTTCCGGTTTTCGTACTGTGCAGTGCACCCACCAGAAAATTATTAAAATATTGTCTCCAAATTTTGGCTTCACGGATTCAATCAGTTCCTTTCAAAACAATTAACTGCTATAGTATTCTGCTCTAGAACCTCAGAAATGATAACAAAGCTTACATGTTTGGTTTCTTCCTCTCTTTTACAGTAGATCACAAATGGATGTACTTTGCTTGTCCACTGTTTCAGTGGTAGCATTGTGCTTCATCTTGAATCACAAAACTGAAGATCTGTGAGAAGTCATACAAGCTCAGAGATCTCAAGAGTTTCTTGTATGTTGTTCAAAAATGAGCTTTGCTGTCTGGAAATAGTCATGTCTGATTAATAGAGACAAAAGTTGGATGAACAATTCAATAAAATCTGAAGCTGATTTTTCTATTGTTTTCATATTGCATCTATCGACTGATATCCATTGCTGAAAAGTTCTTTTTTCAATGCCCTTTTCTTCGTATTTTTTTTTCCAACAAATTTTTGATGTAATCTGTACCTTGAAAGATTGGACATTGCCCAAAATAACACATAATGGAGGCAGGATTGCACATTGCTTTAGCAATACAATGCTTGTACATATGCAGTTTGCCATTTGTCATTGAGCTAACTTTTGCGTTTTCTAACACAATTTTTACATTTTGATTAGGCTACTTTTGCACACACATACTAAGTGGGTACCACTAGAACCTGCCAGGATAGTTTTTCGGTCTTAGTTCAGTATTAGCCTACTTTGAAAACCCTGTTTTTAACATGGGATTTTTGTCTTTAGAAGATAAGAATGACTCCATTCAATTGCATAAAACTAGTCTTTTTGGCAGTGTGACTTTTTCCCCAGCCCCAGACTTTATCAGAACACAGTCTTTTGTGCCAGTCAAGACCATGCTGATTTAATCACTATCGTAGAAATCATACACTGCTTTTCTACCTCTAGTGGGACCCCTCTAATATACCTTTGTCTTTAAGCATTTTCTTCAACTCTCCAAGAAATATAGGTTTGACGAGTTGAACATTAAAAAAAAACATTTAGGAAAAAAAGAAGCAAGCCAAGAATATTGGGTCATTCCATGTCGATTCAACCAGGGGTTCCAGCTAATAGTCTCAGATTTGCCTGAAATTTAGCACACCAGTGCTGCCATGTATGGAAGACTCATGTGCAAAGTATTAGGTTCCCCTAACAATTCATTCCAGAATAATAGCTTATGAAAGAAGGTGGTGCGACTCGGAAATTTCAATGCACCTTTGGGAATCTATCTCAAGAGCCAACTTCAGGGCTTAATAAAATGGAGCTATTCCGCTAATCCCACTGAAATTTTACCACCTAATAAAGTCCACATAGAGAACACACTCCATGGGTCAAAACACCAACAATATGTTTCTGAGGGAAAATAAAATAAAAATAATGTGGTTAAAAATGCAATTTGTTAAATGATACATATTTTAGGTGCCCATCTTTCCAAATATAATTCATTTAGAAAGGGAATATATATATATATATTTTTTTCTTTTTTAAGTAAGCTTCATGTGCGCTAAACTCACACAACACTTCATGACTACATCTGTCACACATACTGAGTTACATGCACAGGAAAATAAAAAAAAAGAAAACTGAAAAACGTGTATTTCGTAAGTGTGGTCGTACAAAAGGGACAGGTGGTATCCAAGCTAAATTTCATACACTGCATAAGTAGACCATAGTGTTATGTGTCTCAAAATTTCAACATGTTATTGCAAAGCGTTAGTGTACAATGAGAGTTGACAGATGTATTTGATGACATGACAATAGCTTCACAGTTAAAAAAACAAAAAACAAAAAAATCTCACACTTTTCTGCCTCTTCTTATTACCCTTATTTTATCACTAGCAACAATATGTAGATAAACAATGCCTCTATTTAATGTTTAATGCACTTCAACTGCCAAAATCCAGTCAATTGTGCTTGGAGCTGAAGTTCTCCCATGCTGTAGCAACTGTACTGTGTACATCGAGTGGCTAATTGTACTGTCTTCCTGACAACTCTTGTTGTACTGAAATGCCTTGCAATAACATGTTAAAATTTTGGCTTGGGTATCACTTGTACCTTTTGTGCTACCATACTTTGAAAATTCTTCAGGTGATTTTATTTCCGTGTGCAGTAACTCAGTGTGTGAGACAGACGTGGTCATGATGTCTTGTGTGTATGTTTAGCCCACATGACAAAAAAATGAAATAAAATTACTGATTAATAAAGAACAATATCTGTCAAAGTTAGGTATGATAATACCCATAGCCTCAAAAAAGCGAAAATAGTGAGATGTGCCGATTCTATGCAAACGTCACAAAAATACTTATGCATATGTTTGTACTCGAAAATGCGAATAAATTCTCTAATATCGTTGTGCGAAACATCTAAAATTCAAAAATAATGAAACTTTGAGTTTTACTATGTAAATAATTACGTAATGCCGGTAAAAGGCAGTAATTTTGAAGATGTGTTACATAGCCTGGCAGCAGCGTCCAAACAATATCGAAGCGGTTCAGGTAATTTTGAAGATGTGTTACATAGTCCAGCAGTGGCGTCCTCGATTATAATGAATGAAATTACGTCAAAAAATTCTACTTCCCATAAAATTGTTTTGCTTGGCGCTTAAAATAGTAAATAACCTTTATTATATAATAAACTTCCTGGCGAGTATTTAGATGCCTATTATGTACATATATCACAAATAAACTACGAAAATGCAAGGCTCATGCAGTAAGCATTTTTTTACCATTTAAAACATTATTTCCTGCATTTTACTTAAGTCCCTTGAAAAGCGTAAAAACGAGGTTCTACTGTATGTATCTCCAGTCGGGGGCTCAACCACCACAGCACAGCGTGTCCACAGGTTGCAGATAATGGATAAAGCCTTCAGATATGAAGGGTAGCTGCTAATGCAAAAATAAGCAGTCGTGGTCAGCCGGTGGGGAGTAGGTGATTTTGTGATGAACTATCCCTGTTTCTTCTTGTCTTACTATCAGATCTAACCATCAAGAACAAGCAACATTATTGTTCATGGGTCCCTTTGAGGTATCCTAAAATATTCCAGAGGTAAACTAGATTCCTATTTGGATCTCCGGGCGGAACCTACTTTGAAGAGATTAGGCCGAAAGGAACTTTCAGGATGGGAACATGGAACATTAAAAGTTTGGACAGGCCAGGAATGTTCTAAACAATAGTAGATGAATTAACTATATACAGCCGGCCACGGTGGCCGAGGGGACTGAGGCGCTCCAGTCACGGTCTGCACGGCCACTACGGTCGGGGGTTCGAATCCCCCCTCGGGCATGGATATTTGTGCCATCCTAATTAGTCTTAGCTAGTTAATAAGTAGTTTGTAAGCTTAGGGACTGATGACCCCGTAGTTAAGTCCCATACATTCTAGAAACATTTTAACATTTTACAGATGCTCAAAATTTTAGAACAGGTTTTGCAGTACAGATAAAAGTGCTTCCTACAATCAGAGATATAAGGTTTATTAGTGACAGGCTATCAGCTATAGTGTTGTCTGGCAGATGGAGTAGATTAGTAGTAATTAATGTACACACACTGACTGAGGACGCTGAAGACATTGTTAAAGGCAGCTTTCATGAAGAACTAGAGCAGAGATCGGTGAGTAATTTTAGTTGCGGTCCGGATACTTTTAAAATTTTTTATCAAGGTCCAGATGTAAAACCTCATGTTTCTTATTAATTTTTTTTATTTTACTTTTTGACTCACAAAATAATGACATACAATAGATGTAAAATAATAATATATAAACAATCCAGAAACGGTTATATTATTTGCTATTTATTTTTATTTTCACTCACAAAAAGTTTGAAATAAAATGGATAGTGAAACTTTTCATTAAAAGTCCATAAATAGATCATGCATTATACATACAAATTTTTTTTATTTTTTATTTTTTTATTTTTTTTTTTATTTATTTTTTTTTTTTTTTTTAAATTTAATTTTTACTAAGAAAGTATGAAATACAATGGAATGTGCATAGGCCTATATCTGTTAAAAAAAATACATTGCAAAAATAACATTTGCGGTCTTCAGGAGGTTCTTAAAGTTAGGGTCACGTACGGAGCAGCTTATGCGAATAATGTTTTCAAAGTGGGTGGCCGTTAGTCTTGAGCAAAAATTATTCTCCAAGAAATTTTTTGAAAATAAATTTCATTAATGTATCTGGAGCTAAACATAGCAGCCAGGTAGATGGCAAATTTTTTGCAATTTTCATATTTTTTCGGGACATGTTTACTCAGTGGATACAGGTTCATACATTTGCAAGGAAATGTTTTCCTCAATTTCTATTATCTCCATTTGGGAGTAAAGCCTTTGAAAGGTGGAACCACTTCAGTCACATCTGTCCATTCTGCTGTAGGAACAGTGTTAAACCATCTGGGTTATCTGGATACTTCCCACCGACACCAATCCTTCAGAACTCCGGAGATGGGAACTTGCCCTTCAGCATATTCTCTCTTTCCGTTGCTGACCTGGTCTCTACCTTTGCTAAATTTAAATTCCCACCCACCATTATATAACATCTTTGCCTCTGTTCTCGGGACAAAGCCTCTGCCTCAACTGGTATCTCTTTCCACTTCTTGCTTTGTACAAATGTCTGCCTTGGTGTGTATGTGTGTGGCTGTGTTTGTATACCTTTCCTTTTTTACCCCGAAGGTAAGTCCTTACATTCCCAGGATTGAAATGACTCCTCATCCACGCTCTTAAAACCTACATCCTTCTGTTTTTCCTCTCCTTCCTTCCTCTTTTCCTGATGAAGCGGCCAAGAGTTGCGAAAGCTTGAATCTGTGTACACATTCAGCTATCGGCCTCCTTCAGAAAATAGAACACTCACGCAATCACACAGGCACACAACACAGTCTTACAACCATCACCTCCGACTGCCGCACTTCGAATCACACTCTGCAGCAAATCGGGGACGGGGGGGGAGGGAGGAGAGAGGGGATAGGAAGGTTATGTTATGGTGGTGGGGATGGGTTAGATGGGAATAACGAAATGCAGCTTAGGAATGGGGTGGGGAGGCGGGTGAGGGGGGAAAATAAAATAAAATAAAGTAAAATAAATACATATAGAAAATGCATGCACACTGCAAGTACACAAGACCGCATACACACACACGCGCACACACACACACACACACACACACACACACACACACACACACACACACACACACGATCGCACATTCACACACCACTCAAAATAGGTGAGGTTTGGGATAGAGAGGTAGGAACTGTAAGGTATGGAGAAAAAATATAGGAAAGTTATCGTAGGTTGAGGCCTGGTTGATTTCGGAATCGGAGAATGTATTGTAGGGATACCTCCCATCTGTGCAGTTCAGAAAAGCTGGTGGTGGATGGGAGGATCCAGATGGCCCGGGTTGTGAAGCAGCCATTGAAATCAAGCATGTACGCCGCTGCATGCTGTGCCACAGGGTGGTTCACCTTGTTTTGGCCACAGTTTGGCGGTGGCCATTCATCCTAGTGGACAGCTGGTTGGTGGTCATGCCAATATAGAAAGCTGTACAGTGTTTGCAGCACAGTTGGTAAATTACGTGGCTGCTTTCACATGTGGCCCGGTGTCTGATAGGATAGGATAAGCCTGTGACAGGACTGGAATAGGAAGTGCTGGATTGGACAGGTCTTGCAGCGGGGTCTTCCACAAGGATTATGATCCCTGTGGCAATGAGCTGGGTTTCGGGGTGGCATAAGGATGAACTAGGATCTGGTGAAGTTTGGGAGAGCGACGGAACACCACTTTAGGAGGGGTGGGAAGGATCTTGGGCAGGATGTCTCTCATTTCTGGGCACAAGGATAGAAAATCAAAACCTTGGCGAAGGATGGAATTTAGTTGTTTGAGACCGGGGTAGTAATGGGTGACAAGGGGAGTGCTCTTTTGTGGATGGTTACTGGTGTTAGGAAGAGGATTTGGGGTGTGTGAGGATATGGCACGGGAGATTTGTTTGCGGACTAGGTCTGTGGGGTAGTTTCTGTTTGTGAAGGCCTTTGTGATACCTTCAGCATATTTAGAAAGGGAATTCTTGTCACTGCAGATATGCCGTCCACGGGTGGCCAGGCTGTAAGGGAGGGATTTTTTGACGTGGAAGGGATGGCAACTGTCAAACTGTAGGTACTGTTGGTGGTTGGTAGGTTTAATATGAACGGTAGTGTGGTTGGAGCCATCAGTGAGGTGGAGGTTGACATCCAGGAATGTAACATGGTTGCTTGAGAAAGACAAGGTGAAGTGGATGGGAGAGAAGGAATTGATGTTCTGAAGAAAGGAGGATAGGGTGTCCTGGCCCTGAGTGCAGATTATGAAAATATCAAGGGCTCCGCCAACTCTCTGACTACTCCAACTCTCTGACTCCTCCACCTACAAGTTGTGCCAGATTGACCCCATCCCCAAAGTCCAACAAGATCTCCAATCTCTACTAAAATCCTCTACCGGTGTGACATAAAGCCCTACGTTCCTCCCCCTATGCTCTGCTGCAAGTGCTGGAGGTTTGGATATATGTCCTCTCAATGTGATGCCAACCAAACATGTCGGGAGCAGCATCCTCCTTGTTCGCCAAACTGCTCTGTACTCCACAAAGAGCGTAAGATCGTGGAGTACAAGACCCTGGACCAGCTGATATACGCAGAGACCAGACGTAAGTATATGAAGCTCCACCCTGTGACCATGACAACCCCTTACGCCACAGTAGCTTCAATGTCAATCTCCAGACCATCTATACCCCCAGGCCCGAACCACTGCACCTGCCCCCTTGACAGTTGGGGGCGCTACTCCTTCGGTTGCTCCCACACTCTTCGCATTGGGAGCAACAGACAAACCATCACAGGGACGTCGGTCGCCACCCCACTGCCGTAGAAACAACAGCCTTCTCCGGCTCCTCTCACCCGGAAGGGGTCCCACGGGAGGCTTCTCTCCGTGGGAAAGTGGATCCCAGCAAATGGCTGAAGGATCTCCCAGCTGCTGATCGAAGGGCCTCCTGCTCTTTGTCAGCTCCTGCCGCCCCTTCTGAGAAGCCCCCACGGCCCTTAACACCGAAGGGTCAGCGAGAGGGTAAGAAGAGGGAAAGGAAGAAAAAGGATTCCTTCGTGGCTTCCAAGCCACCCCCACCCCCACCTCTGCTTCAGAGGATGAAGTAGAGATCCTCGCCTCCCCTGAGGATCTCACACTTCTTGATTCCCCTGACGATAGGATCTCTGCACAACCAGAATCACCTGAACCTATGGTCTTCGATTCTGTAGATCCTGACCATAAGGCAGCAGATGCTCCTATGGAATGATCTTCTTTTGTTTTCTTTTATGGCCTTAGTGCGTGGAGAACGAATTATTCTCCAGTGGAATTGCGACGGCTTCTTTAATCACGTGGCCGAGCTGCGACAATTACTGTGCCGCTACCCTGCATTTTGTATCACACTATAGGAAACATGGTTTCCAGCACAGTGGACCCCTGCCCTTCGTGGGTATCGGGGCTGCTACAGCAACAGGTCTGTATACGACAGGGTGTCTGGAGGTGTCTGTCTGTACGTCCTGGACACTCCCCAGTGCCCTGGTGCCACTCCACCCCACTCTTGAGGCAGTGGCTGTCAGAATCCGGGCAACAAATGAATTAACTGTCTGCAGCTTGTACCTTCCTCCGGATGAGGCCGTGTCTCTCAGCAACCTTACTGCTCTGGTCTCCCAACTTCCACCACCATTCCTCCTTTTGGGAGACTTCAACGCCCACACCCCATCGTGGGGTGGACTCTAGAGCACAGGCTGCGGTAGGGATGTGGAGACATTATTGGCGCAACAAGACCTTTGCCTCCTGAATTCAGGTGCCCCCATGCATTTTAGGGTGGCACAGGGCACGTATTCAGCGATCGGCCTCTCCGTCTGCAGCCCCAGCCTTCGAACACACCTCGGTTGGCGTGTGCATGAGGACCTGTGTGGCAGCGACCACTTCCCAATCTTTGCGTCGCTCCTGCAGTACCAAGCTGCAGACTGCTTGCCCCGTTGGTTCCGTAGGGGCTGACTGGCCTGCTTATGCCTCAGCTGCTGTAATTGCTGCACCACTACCAGATGACATTGACAATGCTGTCCAGCAGGTGACTGACAGTATTGTCATAGCCACTGAGGCAGCAGTTCCACAAACCACCGGTTCCATTAGGGGTAGGTCCGTGCCTTGGTGGACACCGGAGATTGCTGAGGCTATCCAGCAACGTCGGCAAGCACTCCAGCACCATCGACGCCACCCTTCCGTGGAGAATTTGGTCACCTTTAATCGGCTCCGTGCGCGTGCTCGACAACTCGTACAGCAGAGCAAGCAGGACTCTGGGAGTGGTATGTAGCCAGTATCGGCTCCCGCACCTCCCTGACTCAAGTATGGATGCAAGTTCCACGTATCTTTGGATACCGCCCACCGACAGGAATCCCATCCGTCACCATCCAGAGTGTGCTCTGCACACTCTAGACAGCTATCGCCGAGCATATGGCAGAGCACTATGCACGACGCTCTGCGACTACCACATACAGTGCAGACTTCCGTTCCCTCAAAGAGCAGGCAGAGCGTCGGGAACTATACAACAACCCGTTTAGTGAGTGGGAGTTCCGAACTGTCCTTGCTGCGTGCCCTCAATACCAAGCCAGGACCACATAGGATTCACAGCCAATTCCTCCGACACCTTTCACCAGAGTTTCAACGCCGCATTCTCACCCTGTTTAACCATCTATGGGCAGAGGGCGTTTTCCCGTCGTAATGGCGGGAAAGCACTATCATCCCGGTGCTGAAACCTGGTGCAGATCCTCAGGTGGCTGACAGTTACTGTCCGATCAGCCTCACCAACGTTCTCTGTAAGCTCTTCGAACATATGGTGCGTCGGCGGCTTATGTGGATCCTTGAAGAGCATGGACCCCTTGCTCCACAACAAGGGGGCTTCTGCCAGGGCTGTTCTACCATTGACAACCTCGTGTCACTGGAGTCAGTCATTCGCACTGCCTTCGCTAGGCGTGAGCATTTGGTTGCTGCATTTTTTGACCTTCGAAAGGTGTACGATACCACCTCGCACCACCATATTTTGAATACTCTGTATCACTAGGGCTTACATGGCACCCTTCCTATTTTTATTCGCAATTTCCTCTCCCACCGCTCGTTTCGGGTGAGGGGTGGGGCCTCTATTAGATCCCCCCCCCCCCATATGCAAGAGAACGGTGGCCCACAGGGCTCCGTCCTCATTGTCCCATTGTTTTTAGTGGTAAACGGTCTTGATAGGGCTGTGGGGTCTTCGGTCAGTTGCTCCCTGTTCGCCGATGACTTCTGCCTGTATTTCAGCTCTGTTAGCATCGACGGCTGCAGGGTGCCATCCAAAAGGCCCACTCATGGGCCTCTACTCACGGATTTCAGTTCTCCGCGCAGAAAACCCACGTGATACACTTCTGTCACCGTCGGGTAGTTGACCCTGACCCAGAGCTCTACCTGGGTGGTGAACTTCTTCAGGTCGAGGAAACACATCGCTTCCTGGGCATGGTTTTCGATGCCCGGCTGACTTGGGTGCCCTACCTACATCAGCTGAGACAGAAATGTTGGTGTCATTTAAATATTCTTCGATGCCTCAGGCATACTGGTTGGGGAGCAGCCCGTTGCACCCTCCTTCAGCTGTACAAGGCTCTTATTCAGTCACAGCTTGATTACGGGAGCTTGGTTTATGACTCAGCAGCCCCTTCTGCCTTGTGGATCCTAGATCCCATTCACCACAGTGGTGTGCGCCTTGCAATAGGGGCTTTTCGCAACAATCCAGTACCGAGCCTTCTAGCTGAAGCTGGTGTTCCCCCTCTGCGGTATCGCCAGCAATGGTTGTTGGTGGCTTATATTGCCCGGGTTCTTGCTTCACCCCGCCATCCGAACCACAGGCTTCTCTTCCCACTTTCTGCACTCCCTTCCCTGCAACATCAGCCCAGGTCGGGTCTTCCGATTGCGGTCCGTGTCCATTCCCTTCTCTCCTCACTTGATTCCCTACCCCTTCCTCCACCTTACCATTACTCCCCCCGTATCCCCCCCTCCCCCCCTTGGACAATTCCTCGCCTGGAGCTTCTGTTGGATTTGTCCCGGGATTTGAAAGCCTTCGTTCCACCACTAATTCTCTGTAGCCGGTTCCAAGCACTGTTGGACACATTTCACGGTGCAAACATTCTTTACACGGACGGTTCTTTGGTTGATGGCCATGCTGGAGATGCCTTTGTCTATGATGACCACATTGAACAGCGATCATTGCCTTGTGGAAGCAGCATCTTCACCGCGGGACTGGTCGGTACTTTGAGAGCTCTTGAACACTTCAGAGCTCACCCCAGGGGGTCGTATGTCATCTTCAGTGACTCCCTGAGTGGCTTATAGGCACTTGGCCAGTTTCTCCCCAAACACGCTGTGGTGCGAGCAATTCAAGATGCTGTCTCTGCCCTTGGCGAGTCTGGCCGTTATGTCGCTTTTGTCTGGATGCTGGGCCACATAGGTATACCGGGAAATGAACGTGTTGATCAGCTGGCCAAGCAGGCCACCACTTCATGGTCCCTGGATATTCCCTTCCAGACTCAGACCTCCAAACCCAGTTGACCCGCAAGGTCCTTGGGGTTTGGAATTTTGAATAGGCAGACTCGACTGAACCAAATAAGCTCCGTGTTGTCAAGCCATCTACCGCTGCATGGAGGGCTTCTCGCAGGGAGTCGGTTGTTCTTTGCCGTCTCCGTATAGGCCATACTTGGCTCATGCATGGTTACCTTCTGCGTCACGAGGACCCTCCTCAGTGCCAATGTGGTGCGCCTTTGACAGTCGCCCACATATTACTTGAATGCCGCAATGTAGCCGCAAAGTGACGAAATTTTAATATCCCTGACGCTTTGCAGCTTGCTTTAGCTGACAATGTCTCCATGGTTGACTCTGTTTTAAATTTTATATGTGAGTGTGGATTTTACAAATCCATTTAAAGTTTGTGTGTGTCTGTCATTGCTCTGTTCTCCACCTGCCTAAGTCTTTTAGGTAGGTGGTTTTAAAGTGTCCCAGAGTGGCTGGATGTGTTCCTTCTATTTCTGTGATCACTCAGCAAACACACTCTTGTATTGTTTCAGCTCTTTCCTCCCTTCTTCATTTTCACTTGTATTCTTTCTTTATATTTGCCTGTTGAGTTTTAAACATTGACTTGTTAACACATTTACTTAGGAACGCTTAACACAATATTTTCTCTCTCAGACTGGAACAAGGGACTGATAACCGTCGCTGTTTAGTCCCTTCCAAAAACCAACAACAACAACGAAATATAAACGTTTCAAAGTGAATGGTGCTTTTGACACACTTGGTTACTGAACGCAATTTGAAAGATTAACATTGCCTGCCTATCAAGGTTCACATATTGTTTTGCAAACTTTCAGCACTTCCAGTGATATCACTTACATGGTTATTTTAAAAAGGAAGTGTAGGCTTCTGAAATTGTCTCCTGTAGCAAGAAATCTAAGCATAACTGCCAAAACAAGTTCAGCAGGTATACTTTCCCCCCAAAATGTATCTTTTTTTTAATTTATTTTTATTTTTATTTTTTTTATTTTGAGTTCAGTCATTAGTAGGAGTAGCTATAAATTTTAATAATGTGTATCGATTACCTGTAACATAATCTCGAGATGCACAATATGAAGTGATACAACACACCACATCATCTTTACATTGTTTTTTGGTTTTCCAGTGACAAAATATAAACTCTCACTAGATACAACTAATGCATCGGTTTTATTGTTTGCTCTTGACAGATTCAGCTGAATCTTGGCTCCAATGTGTGGACACTACCAAAAATATAGGTCGATGTTGGTAACAGCATTGGTGTCAATGTGTACAAATGGATTTAGACTGTACTGTAGGAATAGGGATTTCTATGAATCACTTGCAGATTTCTTCTGTATTTTTGAGGATAGGTTGCTACTTACCTCAGAGACATCTTGATGAGCTGCGGACGGACACACCCAGAACCATTACAACTTCAAATAGCTTTTGGCCATTGTGGCTTTTGTCAAACAACACACACTCACTCACTGACAAACGTGACTGTCCTCTCCAGCCACAGCAGCTGAAGAGAGACAGCCGTGTTTGTGTGAGCCTAAAGCAAATTTAAAGTTGTCATCTCTTTTGTGTGCAGCTCAGTGAAATGTCTAGCTATGGTGAGTAGCAACATATTTTTCTCGAAAATACATCATGTATGTCTTCTGTCCTTCTTGGAATTTCCATTGTTAGACTTGCAGATTTTTGTTGTTTTAATGAAAATGCTGTACTTCTCTCAGTATTGTTGAGATATATCAGAAAAAGGCAAAAAGTCTGTGATGAAAGGTGGTTGCTACTTCCTATGGAAAGTAACATTTGAAAGCAGGCTTTGAATTACATTATATGAATTTGTAATTAGTGTTTGTGCTATTGATTCAAATATAGTAATTTTAGAGCCTGCATATAACTTTAAGGTTTATCAATGGTTTCAGGTCCACTAACTGTCTGTACCAGAATCTGCTTAGTAGGAGATGTGAGGAAGGATTCCAAAACGGCTGTTGCAGCAGAGGTAATATTCTAATATTTACTGTAATGATCTGAGATATATGTAACTTTAATCATATTTATCACTTATAAGTGGGAAAAAACATCTGCCAATAACAATGGCTGGCTGAAGTTAATAGTATTATGCCTACCAGGATGATTTTCCTCTACTTTATGTACAGATTTACACTGCTTGATAACTGCTGGGTAAAACAGTAACATGAACTATTATGTTGTGCTCAGATGGTTTCACATTAACACCTAATGTTTTGTTCCCATCTGAGGAGATCATTTTCAAGGCAGTTATATCGTCTAGCATCCAGTTCATACACTGACTTGCTACTGACTATAGCAAAAATCCCTTGTTGGTGCAGTGGTGTTCTCTGAATTTCCCCATCATTTTAGTGGCTGTCAATGGTCTGGCGGGGGTTTGGAGCATATGGTACGAGGTGTGTGAGAAAAGTAATGAGACTTGTTTCATACTAACAAAAGTTTTTATTGTTTTCAAACAACAGTGTTATCCCCTTCAAAGTAGTTCCCTTGGGCAGCTACACATCGGCGGAGTCGTTGTTCCCACTCTTGGTATCAGCGCTGGAAGTCTTCAATTGGTATGGCTTTTAACTGGTCGGTCACAGTCGTTTGAATGTTCTCCAGAGTTCCAAAATGACGTCCTTTTAGGACATGTTTCAATTTTGGGAAGAGGAAAAAGTCACAAGAACTCAAATCAGGTGAATAGGGGTGTTGAGGAACAACAGTAATGCGTTTTGAGATCAAAAATTCACGGATGCAAATGGCCGTGTGACACGGAGCATTGCCATGGCGAAGCATCCACTTGTCTGCAATTTCTGATCTCACATGGATCACTCTTTTCCTCAACTTATCAAGGACACTTTTATAAAACACTTGGTTGACAGTTTGTCCTGGTGGAACGAATTCTTTGTGCACAATATACCCTTCCTGTCAAAAAAACAAATCAGCATGGTCTTGATCTTTGACTTGCTTATTCGACATTTCTTCGGCCGAGGAGATGACGGAGTGTGCCATTCTTTACTGTGCCCCTTTGTTTCAGGATCGTACTCAAATATCCAGGATTCATCAACAGTGATCACACAGTTGAAGAATTCTTGGGCATTAGCAATCCTCTCAAGATGATCAACGTTTTTTCGAATATCCTTCTGTTCAGTTGTGAGATTTTTCGGCACCAATTTGGCACAAACCTTTCGCATGTTCAAATCATCTGTCACAATTTGATGCACAGTGAAAGTGTTTAAATTTAGCTGTTTACTGATCATCCTTATTGTTAAACGATGGTCTGATCTCACAAGAGCCCTCACACGATCAATGTTTTCGTCAGTTTTTGAAGTTGAAGATCTCCCTGAGCGAGGTTCATCTTCAACGTGTTTTCGGCCTTCCAAAAATGATTTGTGCCAGCGGCAAACTTATGCTCTCGGTAAGCACTGTTCCCCATAGGCCTGTTTCAACTTTTCAAAAGTCACATTCGCGGAGTCACCAAGTTTAACACAAACTTTATTGCACAACGTTGCTCTAAATTCCGATGCTCCATTTCTGTGACACACAATGAAAACACAACTTTACTAATGGCATTGTGAAAACCAATGTGTTAACTGTACAGATTTGTAATTCGGACTAAGGAAGTGGAAGGGATCAACAATCAGATTTAGCATCGGCTGGTAGACACAACGTTGCCAGATCTCCTGCAGTGTTGCAATCTCATTACTTTTCTAACACACCTTGTATACCCACTTGTATTTCTTCCTTTATGTTAATTTGTCTGTGATGGGCATTGTTGAATGCCAGTTACAGAGAGCAATAAAATAAGCACAGTCTTGGGCTTTCTTGACTTCCAGTTCTTGGCTGCCAAGATCTGTGTGGTTCATTTGTCATTTGTCAGTCCATCCCCATCTGGAACTGTTTCCTTGATGAACAGTCCCTCAAAGTGACAGACTCTTTATCGTTTTCTGATATTGATCTTCGATGCCCAGTGACATGATTCCTCCATCTTCCCACCTTCTTCAGCATAAGTGAGAATGTTGTTCACACCTTAATGCCTCAACATCACCTGGGACATAGACTGTTCTATTTTGATGTGGCTCTGCAAAGCATTTGTCCAGTTCCATCTAGACTATGGGAGTTGTATATTCTGCATGTCACCACTTTCAGTGTTAATAACTGGACCTAACCATCATTGGTATGACTGGCAAGTGGAGACTTGCTTAGCCCTATGATCAGCTTCCTAGCAGAGACAGTGCATTCCACCATTGCGGGTCCTACACCTACAGTAGTTGACTGCACATAAGTCATCATCCACCATTTCCTGAAGCATCTGAACTACCTTCTTCTCTTAACAGACAGAGAGATCCAACTCCCATAATGTCAATTACAGTCTGGGGGTTACAAGCACAGTCCATGTCTAGTCTCTCTTGTCGGAACTCCATCTTTTCCTCCTAACACCTGTTCTTCGCAGTCACTCACATTTTTTCCAACAGCCGTAGCTCTTCCTTGTATTTAGCACAAGGTCTTAAAGACCGTTCATCCTTAAGTCCTCCATTTGTCAATTTTTCTTCATTCTTGGTGTATTCCAGGGTTTGTAGTAGTCTATTGATGGCGTGATGACTGCTTGTCAGTCATGCTGACTATGCTTACATTCATGAGGAATATATTTAACTTCATTCTTAATAATATAGGAAGGACAGTTTACAACTTCTAACGTCCATCACCTCTTTTCGGAATGACTCAAACTGAGCCCTAATATATTCCTGAATCACGGAAATGTTTATTAGTTCTCAGTCTATAACGAAATCATTCCACTGTAGGTGAAGTTGAACTTATCTTATATGCTGGCTGAAGTCCATTGCGTTGTGATTTGTCTTCGGCATTCACTAAAGAAATTGGTTCTACAGGATATTTTCATATAAGTAAATCATCTTAGTTGATAATGGAAACAATTTTATTTCCACTTAAACATTGCACAATCAAGAAATGCAGCAGCAAGCCAACACAGCTGCTTACAGGCTTCTGGCCACTCGGATACTGAATAAAACATGGTTTCTCTCCAACATCTTTCTACTTAACAACGTAATAAAAATGATGACAAAGTTTTGCAATTCATAATTAAACAATATTCTTTTCCATTAAATATGCCAAAATACAGAAATAAAAACATTAGATTTAAGCTCTGACTATTTATGTTAATATTTGTACTTGTTTCATGAAATTTATATTTAAATGTAGTGCACAAATTTAACGTCATCCTTTTGACTAGTGTTTACAGTCGTCAAATTATTTACATTATGTGTGTTTTCGAAATGCACACATATTTGTTTTGCCAATATTGTGTAGGCGTATTATTATTGTAACATATAATTTTAATGTGTTTCGGTTTGCGGTCAAATTATTTATTAATACGGATTTGTTTATGGTTGTCGTAGTTTTGTTAATTTCGAAGATAGTTTCTTAGTACCAAACGGATTATTAATTTTAGTGCATGAACAATTATCAGTATTTAATTTAGGATCTAGTGATATATAAAACATGGTCTGCCCTAATTTATTTAAACAAAAAGGTATATATGAAATCATGTGGTGCAATAGTTTATAACATGTAGCATTGTTGTTTCTATACAAATTAGTATCTATTTAGGTTCGGCAATTTCTAAAGCTAATTGTAATACATTTTTAGTGTTTGCAGCTATTATTTACGAAAGTATTAAGAACAGAAAATTACGTAAAAGGTCAGCTAAAGTTATATTTAAATGAACGTACTATTTCTTAAAAGTGTTTTACTAATAGTGTAAATAGAATTTCAATCTGAAGGCGAAAGTGTGAAATATCACATGTCCGGTAATGAAGTTTTACTTTAGGCGTCAGATATTTCGTGTTTCAATGTTGGCAACAGATTTTTAGGAGTTCGCAACATAGCAGAAACGTTACACACCCCCCTACATAGTGTACCTGAAATGTAATGTAAGGTTCACTGTGTACTATCGTTTCAATATGTTGTGATTTAAATGTACATAGTGAGTCTGTATTAGTTTAGGCTAAAATAAAAAAATTGTATGTTGATTGTAGTCTTGCGAATGCTGGTGGTGGTTGATGTTGCATGATTCGCCGACATTGGTCTATCTGCAAACTGCTGTTGGTGATGTAGTGTCTCGCAGCTTCAGCTGACTGTAGATACAGGCATTCCTATAACATGGTTGTATCTTTCTCAGAACCACATACTATTTTTCCCTAACTACATACATAAATAAGCATACTGTTATCAGGCTATTGGAAAGAGCAATCAATTTTCTCTATACGGTATTTAAAACAAATTCAAATTATGGGTTCAAATTAACCCTTAAATGTTACTGAAAATTAATGAGAAATTTCTCTCATTTACTTTAGTTTGAATAATGAAATAGCAAGCTTTTACAACTTCTTTTCTTTTCAAAGAGCATTGATATTTATACTGTAAACAGTTATGTTTGGTATTCATTCATATAGAAAAGTATTTTATGCAGAATAATTTTTTTTTTTCTATGTGTACATGTAATTGCCATTATGTGAGAACTAAGCTCCTAATTCCTCTAGAAAGGGTGTTGTACACTGTAATAACTTCACAATTTATAGTCAATTTACTAAGTGAAAGAATGACATAATTAAATAGTAAAACAATGGATAGAAACAAACTCTCAGTGAGCACATCAAACATTTATCGTTCAAAATTATAGTATAGTTAAAAATTAAAAAACCATTATGCATTAATAAAGATTCAAAACTAACCCCCCTGCGAGTAGTTAGCAGTGGCAATGGTTAATCTCATAGCTCAAATCAAGCATGGAAATTAAAGTAATGTGTCAGTTCTCAACTGATCCACCAAAGTGTCAAATTTTTCCCAAATCGGGGAAAAATTTAAAGAAAAATGAAAAAGTTTTTGTTTTAACTGCCAAAATACACCCACTCTCAAGGCAGTAATCAAGAGAGGGCGGAAAAATACGCTGCCATTAAATTACGTCCACGGCCAGGGCAGGTAACTGACTCGCAAACGGCTACATAAACAGAAAAAGACTCTGGTTGCATTTACCTATATTTTGTTTAACTACTTGAGTGTTCTGAAAGTCTGTACGTGTCTACGTTAACAGTGCAAAGTCTCATAATTATATACTATACAAAAGTCAAAATTTACACATGGTCTGCCTGATCATTTTCAGATACAGTACCATATCAAAACTAAACACCCTGTAATCAACTGCAAATTGATACACAAAGCTTGCATGTATGAACAAGTCAACAAGTGTGTCATGAACTAAACAGAGGTGTTCCACATGAAAAAATACAAAATTATACAAGTTTGACTGTAATAATAAAGAGTAATAGATAGTCTGTAATGGTTCATTAACCTTCATATTTCTGTACAAAAGTATGACCTTATATCATGAGTATGTGCAAGTACACTTGATAAACATACCAAGTATGTAACTTGTAAAACACCAATAGTTTCAACATGTAAACTTTAAAAAATAAAAATGAAAATTAAACCTTGCATCAGCCAAAACTGTGTCACATGTACAATATACTATAATATGGTCATCTTAAATCAGTATTAAATATTTTCCTACTAAGCTGTAAGCTCAAGGATAGAAATTGAATTTTACATTGGTCAACACTTGTGTGGTCTGTGTGTCCTCCCATGCTTTTAGTCACTTTTGTACTAATTGTTAGCAAGTCCCTCTTGACACATCAAAGTACAACACAAAACTACTAATGAATGACTAACAAGAGTGAAAAGAATTAAAGAGTTTGAATTGTAATGCACTGTGGACGTGATTAATAGAAAAATCACAGTACATAACTGAGATAAGCATTTTCTTATATACAATGACATTTCAAGCCATAAACAAATAATAAACACTTCAACATACCTTTGACTATTCATATGAGGTTAAGAAATTAATTATTGTGTGCCATATTCATAAATGGTATCAACAAATATCTTCCTTGTAGGTTTCAGGGTAAGAGCAAGGTAAACTTCACAAGACATTAATTAACTTTTCTGTAGGTAGGATTTAAACGCATTATTCTATCTGAGACCGATCAACTTTATGGATCGTGGATAAACAAAACTATAAGCATACATCTAAGGGTTTCAGTTAACTTCAAGAGGATCAATTTATACCTGTAGATAAACTTCAACTCAGATCTTAACAAATGGACTACACACATAGTGAAATAGTACTTGGTTTTCAGGTTCAGTTACTAGATTTTTTTTTTAAACTTCCTCACATTATTCATTTTACTAGAATCACAACTTAAGTTGACAAACAGAAGGTATACTTTCATATTTACTTTCACTTATTTCTTTAACATTTCAGTAGATGACTTGACATTTATATCAGGGTTTGGAGCTAACATTTTCAGTACACTTAACACTATCATTTTGAGATTTCCTCAGCAGTATCAAGCAATTCTAACATCTTAGACTTCCAGTAAAGCATCTGTTCAGAGACTACACTAATCTTAAATACTACATCAACATCATTTTTCATTTAAGTATTCATTATTTTCATAGTCATTTTCTTTATGACATATCAATTCTTTCTTTTCAATATATGAAGCATTTTTCACTTCCATTTCAGTACCTTAATAACTATTTGTTCAGTATTTTCACTGACAATTCTTAACCTAATTTCTCATGAACAGCACTTCCCCTTTTTCTAACTCTGTTAACATCTTTTGATGACTACTCAAAGACTTCCACATTAGCTAGTGGTTCATAAACATCATAACATAGCTTCCAAAATTCCTGACAAAACACATTTAATAAAACCCCCATCATCTATCTGTATTTCACATTGTATTTTAATTCAAAACTCCTCAATGTTTGTTATTATTTGCAACTGTATTAACTGTAAACATGAATTCACTATTCAGTTGAAACTGTATTTCAGTATATTTACTTCTTAGCTCTTAAGAATGAAGTCCATTGGCCTATACACTGGCATAAGTAAAAAAAAAAAATCCTTATTGAAAAACCCCCAACTGGTATATCAGATTAGGTACAGTACTACTATTTGGTATAAAGTTCTTCTGAACTGATGGTTAACATCCACCTACACATTTTTTCATATTTTCTCAAAAATTCCAACTGGTAATAAAGTTTATGCTTCACATATTTTAAGTTTCAATAAGCATATAGCAAAAATGTATATATCAAAAGGTATGTCTCAGCTGTTTTCACTTGTCAGTGGTAATTAAAAAGTTTTTATCAAATAATCATAAATATTTACACTGAAGGAAAACTTATATACTAAAATTTTTTCTGTACTGTGAAAATGATTAATAGAAGTACACAGCACACGACTGGGGACCTGAACTGGTGTCAGCAGTTTCATAACTAAAGAGTAATTATGCCCCTAAGGTATTACATCAGTACATAGTCTGATGCATCTCATTTTGTCTATCATCAGGTAGGAAAAATAGTGGTACATTACTACTAGGTCCAAAATTAAATGCAAACAGTTGGGTCTGGTTTGCCCAAGAACCTACTTTACACCTTAGACTTTGCTTAAGCAACATAATTTCAGAAGTGTCATTCAAATCTGACGAAAAACAATCATTGTCCTGTGGCATAAAATAAACAGGATGAAATTTCTTTTTAGGCCTACCAGGTAACTTCACTACTGGTAAACAAATTACATTAGTACATCTAGGAATAAACAAAGTTTCAGTGTGTGACTTTTCTTGCATTTCGTCTACACACTGTGGTAATTCAGTGACTGTACATTTACTTTCAACTTCCAGCTCAAGGTTATCTACGAAACAGTTATATTCAGTTTCTACTTTAAAATCAGAAATACCAAGTTTGCTATTACATTGTTCAAAATCGCGAATCTTTCCAGTTAACTCTGTTTTAGTATCCTGGCTCTGAGAATTTACATTACATGAACTGTCATCTATTTCTTCAACATTGTCACTCGTCTGAGAAACTACTGAAGTAGCAGCTACCACAACAGTTTTTTCTACACTATTGAATCCAGTACTAAAATTTGTCACTAGACTTCCAATGTATTGTTTTAAATCGGTCATTGAGTCATTTGTTTTACTAATTTCAAATTTAATTGAATTTGTTTGAGATTTCATGTCAGATAGTTCGGTTTTCACGGTTTTCATAGTTTCCGTTTGTAATGAAAGTTCGGTTTTCATAGCTTCCATTTGTAATGAAAGTTCGGTTTTCATTTGTAATGCAAGTTTGGAGTTCGATTCTAATATAAGTTCCAAGATTGATTTTCTTTCTATTTCCGCATTTGCTGCCATATTACTAATCTGTTGTCCAGTCTCTTGTAAATCACTAGAAAATGGGACCTGCTACTTTCTTGTAATCGGTGTAGAACTCGCGATACCAGAACCTTCTACCCCACTGTCAAAGTCCGAAACTTGAGTACTATCATCTCCCTCCTTTCTTACTGTATCCATTTTAAGATAAGTTTTCAGTCCACATAAAACCCCTATCACACAAACAGTCACTAAAAAAAAAGAGAAAAAAAAAAAAAAAAAGTACTTAACTTCACACAAGGATGCGGCGATACAGGAATCTAGTAGTCCAAATTATTGCCATCTTCCTCCATTAAATTTCGACATCGTAGGTGTGGGTAGTATTGTAGTCGAATTCTGCACTTTTATGATGGTTTTACTGCACATCCATCATACACATTATTTTCCTTGTATCCTGAAACACATTCTTATATTAGCGAATACTCATTAAAATCGTTTGATCACGTCACCACTTTTAACACTTTACATTAGTGAATACGCTTTTAAAATCCTGGTCACACGCACCACATCTAACGTCCATCACCTCTTTTCGGAATGACTCAAACTGAGCCCTAATATATTCCTGAATCACGGAAATGTTTATTAGTTCTCAGTCTATAACGAAATCATTCCACTGTAGGTGAAGTTGAACTTATCTTATATGCTGGCTGAAGTCCATTGCGTTGTGATTTGTCTTCGGCATTCACTAAAGAAATTGGTTCTACAGGATATTTTCATATAAGTAAATCATCTTAGTTGATAATGGAAACAATTTTATTTCCACTTAAACATTGCACAATCAAGAAATGCAGCAGCAAGCCAACACAGCTGCTTACAGGCTTCTGGCCACTCGGATACTGAATAAAACATGGTTTCTCTCCAACATCTTTCTACTTAACAACGTAATAAAAATGATGACAAAGTTTTGCAATTCATAATTAAACAATATTCTTTTCCATTAAATATGCCAAAATACAGAAATAAAAACATTAGATTTAAGCTCTGACTATTTATGTTAATATTTGTACTTGTTTCATGAAATTTATATTTAAATGTAGTGCACAAATTTAACGTCATCCTTTTGACTAGTGTTTACAGTCGTCAAATTATTTACATTATGTGTGTTTTCGAAATGCACACATATTTGTTTTGCCAATATTGTGTAGGCGTATTATTATTGTAACATATAATTTTAATGTGTTTCGGTTTGCGGTCAAATTATTTATTAATACGGATTTGTTTATGGTTGTCGTAGTTTTGTTAATTTCGAAGATAGTTTCTTAGTACCAAACGGATTATTAATTTTAGTGCATGAACAATTATCAGTATTTAATTTAGGATCTAGTGATATATAAAACATGGTCTGCCCTAATTTATTTAAACAAAAAGGTATATATGAAATCATGTGGTGCAATAGTTTATAACATGTAGCATTGTTGTTTCTATACAAATTAGTATCTATTTAGGTTCGGCAATTTCTAAAGCTAATTGTAATACATTTTTAGTGTTTGCAGCTATTATTTACGAAAGTATTAAGAACAGAAAATTACGTAAAAGGTCAGCTAAAGTTATATTTAAATGAACGTACTATTTCTTAAAAGTGTTTTACTAATAGTGTAAATAGAATTTCAATCTGAAGGCGAAAGTGTGAAATATCACATGTCCGGTAATGAAGTTTTACTTTAGGCGTCAGATATTTCGTGTTTCAATGTTGGCAACAGATTTTTAGGAGTTCGCAACATAGCAGAAACGTTACAAACTCACCACAAAGACGTGGCGACAAGCTGCGACAGGCACATACAAAACACACACACATACAACACTTTCAGCTATCGGTCATGGCCTTCTTCAGAAAATAGAAGACTCACGCAATCTCACAGGCGCACAACACAGTCATACAACCATCACTTCCGGCTGCCGCACTTCGAATCACGTACTGCGGCAAATCAGGGACGGGAGGGGAGGGGAGGGGAGAGAGGATAGGAAGGTTACGTCACGGTGGTGGGGATGGTTTATATGGGAATAATGAGATGCAGCTTAGGAATGGAGTGGGGAGACGGGTGAGGGGAGAAAATAATATAAATATATATACAAAACGTGTGCTCACTACAAGTACACAAGACCCCCCCCCCCCCCCCCCACACACACACACACACACACACACACACACACACACACACCGCGCGCGCATTGAGGTTTGGGATAGAGAGGTAGGATCTGTAAGGTATTGAGAGAAAAAAAATGTAGGGCAGTTATCGTAGGTTGATTTCGGGATCGGAGAATGTATTGTTGGTATAACTCCCATCTGTGTAGTTCAGAAAAGCTGGTGGTGGATGGGAGGATCTAGATGGCCCGGGTTGTGAAGCAGCCATTGAAATAAAGCATGTGCTTCGCTGCATGCTGTGCCACAGGGTGGTCCACCTTGTTTTTGGCCACAGTTAGGCGGTGGCCATTCATCCTAATGGATAGCTGGTTGGTGGTCATGCCAATATAGAAAGCGGTACAGTGTTTGCAGCACAGTTGGTAAATTACATGGCTGCTTTCACAGGTGGCACGGCCTCTGGTAGGGTAGGATAAGCCTGTGACAGGACTGGTATAGGAAGTGCTGGGGGGGGGGGGGGGTGGATTGGACAGGTCTTGCAGTGGGGCCTCCCACAAGGTTATGATCCCTGTGGCAGTGAGCTGGGTTTCGGGGTGGCAGAAGGATGAACTAGGGTGTTGTGGAGGTTGGAAGGGCGACGGAACACCACTGTAGGAGGGGTGGGAAGGATCTTGGGCAGGATGTCTCTCAGTTCTGGGAACGAGGATAGAAAATCAAAATCTTGGCGAAGGATGGAATTTAGTTGTTAGAGTGCAGGGTCTTGTCGCAGCTCATTGCCACGTCTTTGCGGTGAGTTGTAAACTGTCCTTACTATATTATTAACTTCATTCTTTGCTGGATGGCTGCAGTGTTTTCACTGTGTTCTTGGTTGCCATCACTTGCACTCTTGAGCATATCTGTTTCTGAGATGATGACTCCTTTCTCATCTGTAGTGACTACTTTTGCAGTTTACAGTCACTTAACCATCATTACTGTTGTCACCCCTTGATCCTGCTTGTCATAAGTCCCCTTCTGCTCTCCAACAATGTGTATGCTTGCTGGTCTTTGTCTGTGTTCCCTGGGTCATGTTGGGACATATGGAATGAACTTGCTGACAGGCCTGCCCAATTCACTACCAGTAAGCTGATTCTTCAGGTTGATATTCCGGAACCAGACCTTTAATAGGTATTATGTATCTGGAACATGAAATAGTATACACTGACTTCACTGAACAAACTACAGTTGATGGACACAATGAATTTGTGCAGGTCCTCCACAAGGGCGTTCTGTAAGAACTAAATTGGTCTTCGCTGGAACTGGATCAATATTTGGGAGACCCTTGGTCATCTCCTCCATTACGAGGGTCTGCCCCACTGTTCTTGTGTTCACAATTGTGGTTGGTGCATATTTAGTTTTACTGTCACAACGTAGCTGCCATCCGGTCGCTGTGTTTCATGTGTCGCGCAGCGCATTTATTCTTTGTTATTGTTTATCAGTTATTCTATGTTTTCATAGGTTTTATAGAGGTTTCTTTGCCTAATTAGGTGTCAGCAAGTTTTAGTAATGACTGGCTTTATTTCTGTTGCGTGTTTAGCATTGTGCTTCTTGATACACAGCAAAAATAAATTAATTATCATTAAACAAAGATTTGGCCGTACGTTTCTTTACAACTGCAGGCTGTATGGAGTTGAGAGGGCTGATAAAAGTACCTCGGCGATCACACAGTGTTTGCGGCTTACTTTTGAATTTTTCTGTGTGTAGTGCTACGTTATGTCCGATCGTGAAGAAGCATGTTTTTACACTGTGAAGTTTAAGAGGAAAGTAATTTATTTCGCTGAGAGACATTTAATCGTGCTGCTGCACATATTGTTCTGGTGAAAACACACACAATTGCCCGAGAACAGAAGATTAGTATTTCAAAGGAAACTGCAATTGTGTGTAGCTCCAAAATATTTTAACCCTTTCACTGCTCCGTGCATAAATATACACTTATTGTTTCAGTGCGATTCTTCGATATACTGAGAATATTTATTAAATTACACAAACCTTTGTTTTCGTATATCTTTCCTCCATGATTTAAAATCCAGACTAAATTTCAATCAAATTTTTTTTTTACCGTTGTATAAGACGACCTCGGTTTTTAGCATCTCTCTCTCTCTCTCTCTCTCTCTCTCTCTCTCTCTCTCTCTCTTTCTTCTTCTTCTTTTAGTTTTAGTCATCATCTTATCTGTGGAAATATAACAGCACATACCTGTATTTGGACTTGGGAATGCAAATAAATTCTCAAATATTGTCAGGCCAGATGTGGACAAATACATGAACAGTGTTTCATTATTCAAATAATGAATGAACCATTACAGGATTGCCGAAAAAATTGATTATGATGTACGAAATTACGTCGAAAGTTTTTACATCGTATTAAGTTACCTGTTTGTTATGCTTGGTACTAAAAACAGTACAAAATTCAGATAACCTTTACTACATAATAAAGCTACTGACAGGTATTTTGATGCATGTTAACTACCCATATCAAATATAAACTACAAAATGTAAGAGAGAGCCTTAAAGCAAACTTTTCCACTTAAACATTATTTCCAGCATTATACACCATTCTTTTTAATTCTTGAAAAGAAATTGAACTTGTAGGTACCTACCTTAACTTGCAACTGGTGTATAAGATGCACCCAGTGTTTGGATTAATTTTTGTAGGGAAAAAAAGTGCATCTTATACTGTCCTTGAATTATAAAATCTGTTGGAAAAACAATTTCACGGTGCTTCTAGTTTTAACAATAACAGTCATAATTTTTCCTCTCAATATGAAAGCGAACTTCTAACAAGCTGGAATATTGGTGCTACAATAGTTATTATACTATTAATTATCGGAACTCTCTACTAAGAATTCTGAATAAAGTGCAAAAGAGAGAGAGTGGCAGGCCAGTACTTACCATAGATCGAAACCGCCTATAGCGCGCACACACAAAAAATGATACAAAAGGCAAAGAAAGTAAATGTCGCAGAAATGTATATTTCCTTTTTCAGGTAGGAGGAGGAAAAGAGAAAGGGAACAGAGGGGAAAAGTTACTCACTACCTAGGTCATGAGGTTGGTTGGGTGAATGTGGACGTCAGGTGTTGCATCTTCATGCCAATGCAAACCAAAGAAGATAGATCAAGAAGTAAACTGAATAATACTGTATAGGGGGGGGGGGGGTAGATTAATAATAATAATAATAATAATAATAATAATAGAAAGGGAAGATTAGAAATGTTTTCACACACACACACACACACACACACACACACACACAAAGGGAAGAGAGGAAATTACTACTGAATAATGAGTTGCAAATGGCAGAGTGGGAGATGTTAACATAAGTTTAGATCTAGAGGATGGCGTGAAGAGAGGATGTATTGGAGGACAAGTTCTCATGTTTGTAGCTCTGAGTGACTGGTGCTAAGGGGGAGTAGTTAAATGGCACTTGTGGTGTAACACATGCCAATGTCCCTGGAACCATGATGGAGTGCATGCTCTGCCACCGGATATTGATTGTTCCCTAGGTGAACAGTCAATCTGTGACCATTCATCGACTCAGCCAATTTGTTGGTTGTCATACCAATATAAAAGGCTGTGCAGTGAACATGTCATTTGGTAGTTTACGTGTGTTGTTTCACATGTTGCTCTGCTTTGAATTGTGTGTCTTTTCTGTGGTTGGGCTGAAGTAGGTGGTTGTGAGAGGATGCATGGGACAGATTTTGCAGCGGTTTCAATTATAGGGGTAGGAACCATTAGGTAGGGATGGTAGTTTTGGGATGTTGTACTGTTTGGCAAGGATGTTGCGCAGGTTGGAAGAACTGCGAAAGGCCAATCTAGGTGGTGTGGGTAGGGTACTTTGTTGGGATGACTTGAGAAAGTGTCGCCACTGCATCAATAGAACATCTCTCTCCATCTTAACCATAATCCACAACCTACTGCCTAAAATTCATAAAGAAAAACGTCCTGGCTGTCCCTTTGTAGCAGGCTTCAAAGACCCAACAGAAAGTATCAGTTCTGGTAGACTAACACCTCCAACCTATAATCCGAAATGTCCCAGCCTACATCTAGGACACAAACCACTTCCTGGAATGCCCCGTGCCCCCCCCTCCCCCTACCTAATAGCTTCCTTGTCATCATAGATGCCACAACCCTTTATACCAACATTCCCCATACCCATGGTCTTTCTGCCCTAGAACACTACCTTTCCCACTGCCCACCCAGGAACATCCCAAAAATCTCATTCCTAGTCATACTTGAAAATTTCATCCTCATCCACAATTACTTCACCTTTGAGGACTGGACCTACAAACAAATCAGGGGGACAGCTATGGGTACCAGGATGGTACCTTTCTATGCCTACCTCTTCATGGGTCGCATGGAAGAGGCATTTCTTGGGAGGCAGAAGTTGCCCCCCTCTGGTTTGGTATAGATTTAGATGATATCTTTGTGGTCTGGACTCATGGTGAATAAATCCTTCTTAACTTCCTTCAAGACTTCAGCTACTTCTCCAACCTCAAACTCATTTGGTCCTAAAACAGAACCCAAGCCACCTTATTAGATGTTGACCTTCACCTAGTTGAGTCCCGCATCCGCACTTCAGTCCATATTAAACACACAAACAAACAACAGCATTTTCACTTTGATAGTGTCATCTGTTCCATATCAAACGATCCCTTTCCTACAACCTAGGTATCCAAGGCTAACATATCTGCTCCAGTTGTGAATCTCTTTCCACCTACACCAACAATCTGTCCAATAAGTTTCTCTCCCTCAACTATCCTACAGACCTTGTCTGCAAGTAGATCTGCTGAGCAGTCCATTCCTCTCCTTCCAGTAACAATATTCCTAACCCCAGACCATTCAAAAGCATTCCCTTAGTCATTAAATACTATCCCAGCGTGGAATACCTTAGGATCAATTGCTCTATCGGGGCTATGAATTTCTAAAGTCATTCGTTGAAATGAGATCATCCCTCCAAAGTATCCTCCTCACACCACCTAGAGTAGCCTTTCACCGTCATTCCAACCTCCGCAACATCCTTGTCAAACAGTACAACATCCCAAAACCACCATCCCTACCTAATGGTGCCTACCCTGTAACTGACCCGCTGAAAAACCTGTCCCATGGGTCCTCCCACAACCACCTACTCCAACCCCACCACAGGAAAAACCTACACAATTCAAGGCAGAGCGACATGTGAAACAACACTTGTAATCTACCAAGTGACACGTGTTCACTGAACAGCTTTTTATGTTGGTATGATGACTAACAAATTGGCTGAGTGGATGGATGGTCACAGACTGTTCGCCTGGGAAACAATCAATATCCAGTGGTAGAGCATGCCCTCCATCATTGTTCCAGAGACCTTGGCATGTGTTACACCACATGTGCCTTTTGGATACTCCCCAAGCACCATTTCCTCGGAGCTACAAAGATGAGAACTTGCTCTCCAATACATCCTCTCCTCCCACCATCCTCCAGCTTTAAACTTACGTTAACCTCTTCCCCTTTGCCATCTGCAACTCACTTATTCATTAGTAATTTCTCTCCCTCCCTTGTGTGTGTGTGTGTGTGTGGGGGGGGGTGTACACATTTCTAATCTCCCCTTTAAATTTATTTTATTTATTTGTTTTATTTATTTACCCCACCCCCACCCCATTGCACTACTCAGCATTATTCAGTTCATTTCTGAATCTTTTCTGTTTGGTTTGCTTTCGCATTGCTCAGTACTTACTTATTGTGCAACATCTATGACGTCCACATTCACCCAACCCACCTCATAACCTAGGTTGTGAGTAACCATTGCCCTATGTCCCATTTCTCTTTCCTCCTCCTATGAAGGAAATGCAAATGTCCGAATGGTACTGTATAAACAGTTACATTAGTCACCTTTTGTGTCATTTTTTTGTGTGCACTATTGGTGGTACCAAACTACGGTAAGTATTGGACTGCCACTCTTATCTCTTTTGCACCTTGGTTATTATACATTAGACATGTAACTCAAATAATAGCTTTCATGAATTGTATAAGTTCTTATTAAAAATTAGTATTTTTATCTTTGGATTAGAACATGCCATAACCAGTTTTGACAGCATTTCAGTAAAAAGGATATTACTATTTTAGCTTCTTTATCCCAGGGGACATTACATTAAGCAAGCAAGAGCTGTTATTTGGACGCTACAAAATTTCTAGGAGTGCATAGCATGTATGTGAGTAGCCTAATATCAAAGACAGACATCTGTCGTTTGACAGAAACTGAGATAAATGTCATTTTTTATGTGAAACATAGAGATAATATATTGACAAACTGATTTGAGCATTATCAACTTTAATACTCAAGGATTTATACCTGGAAGTGGCTAATATCAGTTTGATTACTCAACCACCTTCAAATTGTCTTTGAAAATACTGATGTCCGTCTTTGAAACCAAAACGTATAGGTGTCTGCTTTTGATCTGAACACGCTTCTAGATGTCCTTCTTGATACACAGAGATTCGCTTACTGCTGAGGAAAAGCTTTTACGGGTGTATAAACTGGGAAATTATAGGAATATCAACATAATGTGGAAAGTACTAAATTTTGAACTCTTATATATTGGAAAAATGAAAAACTATGTTAAAAAATCCTATGTTAAACTGTGTGCAGGAAACTTTTCTGAAAAAGATTCGGTCACTTTCTCTTGATCGCCTCTTTGTTCGTTCAACATTTTCCATAGTTTAATGATGCTAAGATCTGTTGGCAGATAAATACGGGCTGTTTTTTCTCTTGCATAATGGGATTCACAAGCAGTTAGACTGGAAATGAAAGTCTTCACAGCTTCTCTAAGTGGGCCATATTCGAGTTCCTTGTGATTCCCACCTCACGTTTCTACAGGGACATGGGAGTTACCTTTCTTGAAGTTTTTGAACGCTCCTGTGATCCTGTGTTTGGTTTTTGGTGCCAACACCTTAAGGAATGTTTCATGGCAGACTTGTAGACTGTTGCCGGTTTGCTTGACAATACTGCATCTGAAAGTGGTGCATTTTGGTTTAAGCAAATTTTGTTTCTTTTTCCTCTTGGGATTTGGAGTTTCTGCATGCATATATTTGAGAATGAATGTGTCTTGCTTAATCTTTTCAGGAATGGAGTAAAATGCTGAGTGGAAGTCATAGACGTCAGACATCGTTAGCATTGAACATTGATAACCAACTCGGTGGTTGCATGTAGGATACTCGGGTAGGCCTTTAGCGGAATGCCTGTAGACATGAAGCAATGAAACCAATATAACAATTAAAGGACAATTGACACATTTAACAACTGCAAAAAATATACAAATACCGAGACAGAACTATGTACAAAATTAAAGTTACTCCATTAACATAATGGATGTTTCATGCATGGCGCCGCGCCGGATAGATGATCGCATCTGGCGTGGCCCATTTAACAGCTGGTGGGGCTGCACCAGTCTCGATACATGTGTGCGCACAACCTCGCACCTCCGGGTCGCTGGGCTTCTGACAGGTGCCGCTGTGTGTGGTGGCAGGGAGTGCACACCTGTGCCTCAGCTGTGTCAGGGCTACAACTGTTAAAACGTCACTTGGCAGCTGCGGGCTTACCCCCAGGCGACGTACGCGGAACACACTATACTTATTGTGTGTGTGTGTGTGTGTGTCTTATTGTGTGTGTGTGTGTGTGTGTGTGTGTGTGTGTGTGTGTGTGTGTGTGTGTGTGTGTATATATAAATAGAAAAGAGATGACTTACCAAAAGGACCGGCTCGTCGAGAGAAACAAATAAAATCACACACAAACACACATACAAGCTTTCGCCACCACTGGCAGCTTCTTCAGGAAAAAGAGGAAAAAAGGAGAGGAAAAGGGAAGGATATGGGTTTTAAGGAAGTGGAAAAGGAGTCATTCCAATCCCAGGAGTGGAAGGACTTACCTTAGGGGAAAAAAAGGAAGGTAAACAAATACATACACACTCAGACATATCGAAACGCAAACACACCTAGACAGACATTTGTGTGTATATATATATATATATATATATATATATATATATATATGAAGATTACTCACCAGGCGAAGGAGCACAGGTGTGACAGCATCACAAATAAATAAATGAATACACACACACACACACACACACACACACACACACACACACACACACACACAAACAAACAATCGCAAGCTTTCGCTACCCAGTTGCGTCTTCAGGCAGTAGGGAAGGAGAGGGAAAAGGAAATGATGAGGGTTTTAAGGAAGGGGGTAAGGAGCCATTCCAATCCCGGGAGAGGAAAGACTTACCTTGGGGGAAAAATGGAGGGTAAACAAATGCACACTGCCCACACATTCACACAGACACAAGTACACCTAGGCAGACATACTGTAGAAAGCAAAGAAGTTAAGTTATTGAAGTTAAGAAGTTAGACAGAGATACCACTTGAGGCAGACGCTCTGTCCAGAGAACCGATGCAAAGATGTTAAGAAGGTGGGTGGGAATTCAAATTTAGCGAAGATTGAGACCAGGTGGGCAACGGGAAGAGAGAATATGCTGAAGGGCTAGTTCCCATCTCCGGAGTTCTGAAGGATTGGTGTCAGTGGGAAGTATCCAGATAACCCGGACGGTTTAGCACTGTGCCAAGATGTGCTGGCCGTGCACCAATGCGTGTTTAGCCACAGGGTGATCCTCGTTACCAACAAACACTGTCTGCCTGTGTCCATTCATGCGAATGGACAGTTTGTTGCTGGTCATTCCCACATAGAACGCTTCACAGTGCAGGCATGTCAGTTGGTAGATCACGTGGGTACCCTCAGGCACTCAGCATTAATTTGCTGAGTATGGGCTTGGTGAACCTGGGGTCCTGAGCCATGGGCTGTGTCGCGCCAACAGTCCTCTACGCCGTAAGCTGTACGTGTTTCAACAACCATCGTTCGGTGCCACGGCGGAACGTTGTAAGTTTCAGAGCACGGGGATCTTGGCTTAATCAACCAGGTCGAGAGTGTGGTACAAACCTCAAAAAAAAAAAAAAAAAAAAAAAAAAAAAAGAGAGAGAGAAAGAAAGAAATACCACCCTCAATCTCAAGGTGTGCTACCTGCTGAGGTGATGCACGGCTGTTGAGGATGAACAGTTGCTAGCGAGCAATCTCTGAGGAACCGGCCACGCCTCAGTTGTATAAGGCATACCCAGGTAAGCGTGGCTCTGCCTAGGGAAACATACAGTACCCTAGCTGCTCGTGGGAACAGGATGGAATGAGCAAATAACTGCATTGCTGGACATGGAAACGGCGTCTCTAAGAGGGGTAAAACAGAATTTAATGCAACATCATACGACCCTAGGTCGTTCCCATCCCTTGGCACAACATGGGAGGAACGTAGAGCCCTCCTAAGATCCAAACAATACTTGCCCCAATATCTGATAGAGAATCATTTATGTCCACCAAGCCACAGTTCTTCGTGGAGAACGTAGGTGACAAGTTTGGCGAGGTGGTATCATTCTCTAAAATGCGGAATGGATCTGTATTGAACCAAACAGCATCCCCTGTCCAGTCGAAGGCATTACTTGCCTGTGACAAGTTGGGCGATGTCTCTGTCAGTTTCACCCCACATAAGATGTTGAACATGGTTCAGGGTCTCATTTACCATTGAGGTCTCCTGTCACAGTCCGACGAAGAGTTGTGCACAAACTTCGAGTGACGTGCTGTTCACTTCGTCCGGCGTGTATATAGGGGTCCGAAAGATCGCAGGATTGCCACCGGTGTTTTCATCCTGGCCTTCGAAGGCAACACGCTGCCTGAGAAGGTCAAGATCTTGATCTACCAGTGCGATGTAAAACCGTACATCCCTCCTCCTATGCAATGTTTTCGATGCTGGAAGTTTGGGCATATGTCCTCCTCCTGTACTTCCAGCCCCACATACAGGGAGCGCAGGCATCCATAACACACAGACGCCCCTTGTATCCCTCCTCCGGTATGTGTGAATAGCATACCTTCCAACTCTCCCTATTTAGGCGGGAGTCTCCTGATTTTTCGCTTTTTCTCCCGCCTCCTGATTTTGCCATTATTTCTCCCGATTTTTAGCTTTTGTCCTGAAACCTAAGATTCGATTTTCCGCCAATGGTCAAAAGTCCTTTGTTCATTTATCAGTTAGAAATAAATACGTATCGAAATTCCTAGAAATTAGGAGTTGCACTTATATAACAATTGTTTCTGCTCTTTGCATGTATTTGCAAATACACACATAGTGTTTTGAAGTTGTGCTGTTTTGGAATGTGATGTTTCGTCAGTGTACGTGAGTGAAATCACTTCAGTGGTTTTTTTAATCGCTGGTAACCTTTTGATTGGATAGTTAGGCGCATCAGTTTCATACGCGAATTGCAGAAAACAGGCAACTTTCATGTAAACAGGTATTTTACGTGATTATGGGATTTCAATTCGGTGGTAAGTGTTCCAGTATGGCAAGAAATATAATCAATTTTTAAGCAGTTTTCGGAACATTTTTTTCTATTTTGTGCCGATGTGATATTTCAACATCACGTGGTGGAAAAAGCAATGTACGGAAATAGTGCAGAGTAACAATAAAAGACTGAAATTGCTGAAAAAAGTGAAAGTGATCATGCGATACAAGCAGAGTGCTTATTTACATTGTTTATTATAGAGTACGGTTTACCAATTAAATATGACTGTGGGTCATTTGTTCCATAACACGTTCCCAGGTAGCAGTATAGCACAAATATAGAGCTGTGAACTTTTTTGTTTTGATCTAAAAAAATCAATCACTTTACGTTGACTGGCTACAAAATATAAGGATGTAATCAACAATTGGGTTAACGCAAGGCTTTTTTGTAGCCATTATGTAGCGTTATGAGATCATAGGAAAAGACTAAAATCAGTTATCTCAAGGCTTATAGTAAAGTGCACCGCAGCTTTTGATAGAACGTATCTCCTGATTTTTTGAGGAATCTCCCGATTTTCTAAACTGGGTCTCCTGATTTTTACATTTTGAAGGTTGGCAGGTATGGAATAGTAACCTACAGCATCCACCCTGCTCTCCGGACTGTGCTGTTTTGTGAAAAGAACACAAAATCATGGACCTAGACCTTTTGACCTACAAGGAGGTGAGAAAAAGATACGAGCGGCTCCACCTTGTTACTATGGTGACGTCTTTTGCATCTGATCTATGGTGCGACCTTGACGATGACAGCTCTTAAGGTTGATCCAATCTTCTGTGGGCCCAATGGCCCATCAACCATCAACTGCCCCCCCTTGCTTGGTGGGGACCCCCAAATTTCTATTGCTCCCCCCAACACTACCTGTGAGGGCAACTTCAGTCCTTGTTACCAGCTGGAGAAGCAGCAGGCTTCCCTAGCACCTCTTGCCAGGAAGGGGTCCCTTGGGGCAGTCCCTTCCGAGGCTTCCATGAGTGGACTGGTGAATCCCAGCCTGCAGACTGCAGGATCCGCACCTTCCTGCTCAAAGGGCTTTCCGCTCTGCTTCTAGCCGTATGACCACTACTGAGAAGTCCTCTGAGCCCTTAAAACCCAAAGGGCAGCGGGAGTTAAAGAAGGAGAAGAAAAAGAAGGCAAAAGTGGATCAAAAGTCACCTCCTGCTACCTCTGCCTCTACCTCTGAAGATGTGGAGATTCTTGCTTCTCCTGAGGCTCTCGCCCTCATCAGATCGCTAGAACCAATGCTTTTCGACAATGTCGACAATGCACTGGCATCAGGTGATCATACAATTTTACATCCTTCTCCCCATCATGACTTTTCAGTGAAGGAAAAATGAAATTCTACTGTGGAATTGTGGCGGTTTCTTCAACTGTCTAGCTGAGTTGCAACAGTTGTGCCGTTTCCCCCTACCGTGTATGGCCCTGCAGGAAACTTCATTTCCTGCTCAGCGGACATCAGCCCTTCATGGCTATCGGGGCTGCTTCAACAACTGTGACAGAGCCTCTGGCGGTGTCTGTATATACTTCCTTACCACTGTCCTCAGTATTGCTGTGCCTCTCCACACACCTCTTGAAGCCATGCAAGAATTCACTGTTTGTTCCATATACCTTCCTCCAGACAGGGATGTTTCGCCCACTGATCTTGCTGCTCTGGTCGCACAGCTCCCCCCACCGTTTCTTCTTTTGGGGAACTTTAACGCCCATCGCCCTTTATGGAGCGGAACAGAGACAACTCGACGTGGTAGGGATGTTGAAACTCTCCTTGCACAAGACATCTGCCTTCTAAATACTGGTGCCCTTACACACTTCATTGTTGCACATGGCACGTTTTCAGCCGTAGATCTATCGGTCTGTAGCCCGATCCTACTTCCACACCTCACTTTGGAGGGCCCATGATGAGCTCTCCGGGAGCGACCATTTTTCTATCTTTTTGTTGCTCCCACAGTCTCAACAGGCGGATCACCTGCCTCAATGGTCCCTCCATAAGGCTGAGGCAGCGTTACACCTCCGCTGTTGTCATTTCTGTCCAACTGCCAGCTGATGTGGACGTGGCGATTCAACACATCACTGCCGTCATAGTTTCCGCTGCTGAGGCCACTGTTACAACCACCACAGGCTCCCCTCGGCGCAAATATGTGCCTTGGTGGTCACAAGAGATCGCTGAAGCCCTATGGGATCGTCGTGGCACCAGTGCCAATGGCATCATCCCACCATGGATCACCTGCTTGCCTTTAAACGGCTCCGGGCTCATGTTAAACGGCTTATCCAGAAAAGTAAGTAGGATTGTTGGGAGAGATATGTCGCCTCTATTGGATCTCGTGCCTCCCCTTCTCGGGTGTGGACCCAAGTTCGTCGACTTTTCTTGGTACCGTTCGTCAGCAGGACTTCCCTGTCTTCATTTACAGGGTACTGTCTGCACAGACCCGATTGCTGTCGCCGAGCACGTGGCACAGCATTATGCACGCATCTGTTGGACTGAAGCTTACAGTGCAGCCTTCCGCACCCTAAAAGCACGAGTTGAGTGGAAGCCACTGTCATTTCACACACGTCGCCAGTACAATGCACCATTTAGCGAGTGGGAGTTTCAATGTGCCCTTGCTGCATGCCCCGATACTTGTCCTGGACCAGATCTTATCCATAGCCAGTGCCTGTGACATCTTCCTGTGGACAGTCAGATTCAACTGCTCGCCTTATTTAACTGTCTCTGGGCAAAAGGCGTTTTCCCCTCATAATGGTAGGAAATCACCGTCATCCCAGTGATAAAACCTGGTGCTGCCCACAGGTGGCTGATAGTTACCGTCTGATCAGCCTCACAAATGTTATATGCAAACTCATTGAACATATGGTGAGTAGACCATTATGTGCATCCTCGAAGACTGGGGACTCTTAGTTGAACAACAAGGGGGCTTCCATTAGGGCTGCTCCACAATTGTCAATCTTGTGTGTTTGGAGTCGGGTATACGTATGGCTTTTACCTGACGTGAACACCTTGTTGCCATATTTTTTGATCTCCGGAAAGCGTACGATACAACCTGGCACTACCCCATACTGGCTACATTGTACGACTGGGGCTTACAGGGCCCACTTCTGGTCTTTATCAGGAATTTTCTCTCCCACCGCTCTTTCAGGGTTAGGGTGGGTGGCACTCTTAGTTCATCACACATTCAAGAGAACGGTGTTCCGCAGGGCTCCGTTCTCAGTGTGCCTCTATTTTTAGGTGCCATAAACAGGCTTGTCACAGCTTTGGGATCATTTCTGTTACAGCTTGTGTGCTAATGACTTTCGTCTTTATTTTAGTACTGCTAGTATTAGCGTTGCTGAGTGGCGTCTGCAGGGAGCCATCCAAAAAGCCGAATCATGGGCCTCTGCCCATGGTTTTCAGTGCAGAAAACCATGGGCCTCTGCCCATAGCTTTCAGCGCAGAAAACATGAATGATGCACTTTTGTCACCGCCGGGCAGTTAACATGGATCCCGAGCTATAACTGGGTGGTGAATTGCTCCCTGTCGAAGAGACACATTGGTTTCTTGGGACGGTTTTTGACAACAGACTTACTTTAGGGTCACATCTGTGTCAGCTGCGACAAAAATGCTGGTGACATCTGAATATTCTCCGCTGCTTGAGCCATACTGCTTGGGGTGCTGCCTGTTCCACCCTCCTGCAGCTGTAAAAGTCCTTGATACAATCAAGGCTTGATTACGGGAGCCTAGTATATGATTCGGCAGCACCGTCAGCATTGAGGATCCTTGATCCCATCCATCATAGTGGTATCCGGCTGGCGACTGGGGCTTTCCGAACCATCCCTGTGCCAAGTCTTCTTTCCGAAGCAGGGATCCCTCCATTACACTTTCGCCGGCAGCAGCTTCTCGCTAACTATGTTACTCAAGTCCATGCCATGCCACACCATCCGAATCACAGGCTTTTGTTTCAGGCTGTTACCTGTTCTTCTCCACCACGTCGACCTAGATCAGGTTTTCCGATCACGATCCGGGCAACACTGAATACGCCCAACAAGCTCCGTGCGATCAAGTCCTCTACAACCACGTGGAAGTCCTCCCTCAGGTCTTCCCATAGGGACTCTGTTGTTCTGTGTTGCTTACATATTGACCATATGTGGTTGATGCCTGACATCAAGAGGACCCACCGAATTGCCGTTGTGGAAATTTGTTGACAGTGGTCCACGTCCTGTCGCACTGTCCGCTTTTAGCCGCCTTGCGGCAGTCTTTTAACTTCTACCTACTGTGCCTGCCTTGATTTTAGCTTACAATGCCTCAATGGCTGACCGTGTTTTAGGTTTTATTCACACAGCTGGATTTTATCGTTCTATTTAGTGGTGGGCTCATTGCCTGGTGTCTCAGGTCCCCACCCCTCACCTTTTAATCTGTTCTCTCTTTATTCTACCCTGTTTTTTACCTCCAGGTTTTTAGTCTGCGCAGAGTGACTGGCTCATCTTGTATTCACCATCGTGACATACCACCATTCTTTGTGTTGGCTGACTAGCTTGAAGGATTCATCAGGTTGACTAGCAATATTGGCCCTAAGACTCAAAGAGTACGTCTTCACAGTGGTATTCAAGAATGGGCGCAAACACAAGGGTGCCGACTGCCTTTTGAGAAATCCATTAGTGGAACACAAGAACATGAATGAAATTTCGGCCCTCACTGAATTAGGTGACGTTACAGCTGAACAGAGGGAAGATCTAGCACTATTAAATACGATAGAGCCCTTGGAGAAAGGAGAACCGACCAATGGAGAGTTCCATCATATAGACGGGACATTGTATAAAAGCAACTGCAGTCCTCTGGCCCCAAAATGGCTTCTGGTCCTTCCAGCTCATCTCCAGCCAGCATTCTCAAGTATTTTCACGATGCTCCAATATCCGGTCATCTGGGATTCATTAAGACCCTAGACAGAATCAGACGCAGGTATTACTGGAAAGGTCTCTACCGAACTGTCAAGCACCACGTGAGTCACTATAAAGAGTGCCAGTGATGGAAGCATGTTCCACAATTACATCCAGGGCATTCCGTACTGATTTCACCTGCAGCAGCTCCATTCTACCAAGTTGCGATCGATCTTTTAGGGAGGTTCCCGAAGTCAACAACCGGTAACCGATGGATAATTGTCTACACTGACTACCTCACACGTTACGCTGTCACCAAACCTGTGCCGACTGCAGATGCTCCAGAGATCGCAAAATTTCTTGTAGAAGATATTATTTTGAAGCATGGAGCACCACATGTTATGATATCTGATCGTGGAAAAGTATTCCAGTCAAAACTAGTAACAGAGGTAATTTCATGTTCTGGCATTGTCCACAGAATGACAACTGCATACGATCCTTAGACAAATGGTCTTACCAAACTGTTTTAACAAGACAGTAGCAAATATGCTGTCGATGTACGTCGATGTTGAGCAGTAGAATTCGGATACAATACTGCCAGTCATGACATTTGCTTATAATACTGCAATACAAGACACCACAGGCTTCACACTGTTTTTCCTGCTCCTTGGCCGTGAAGCTGAGACGACAATGGATACACTGTTCCCATTCCAACTGGATGACACTCAGGATGACTATGTGAAACAGCTCATCACCAGGGTCGAAGAAGCAAGACAGCTGGCTCGCATAAGGACACTGGATGCCCAGGAGGAGGACCGTCAGTGGTATAACGACAAGCACCGACCTGTTGTGTACAGTCCAGGAGATCTGGTATGGATTTTTACCCCTGTACAGAAAGTTGGACTATCAGGAAAGTTATTGAGGCGATACTTTGGTCCATATCATGTCATAAGCCACCTGTCAGACATCACATACAAAGTTGAGGATTATGAGTTGTCAAAACGACAAAAATGAAGAGACATTGTTCACATTCTCTGCATGAAGCCTTACTACAATCCTGAAGAGCAGATGGGCGAAAATGGCTTCTTGCTCAATGACGGTAATAATACTGATGAAGCCATAACAGGAACATCTGTCGCCGATAATCGTACAGAAAGGAAGGATGCTTCAGAACTGCCATACAGAGGAGCCATGACAAGATTAAGATCCAGGACGTTGCAGCTGGCTCCAAAGGGAACCTAACAGCGGGTAGCTGTTTTTTCAGGAACGGGAGCAATGCCGCGAGACCCTACATTAACCAACTGCCAGTGTGGTGCAAGGTATAGCGTCGCCGACTGCAGTGCTGAAGGTCGCCGGTTCAATCCCATCCACCAGCAAAAATTTATTTCTTTGAAATTAACATTTTCAGAATGTTCTACATGTTTCTTATGTTCACTTGTAATTTCTACTTATGTCTTATGTTAACTATTGTTCTTATTTCTGGTACAGTCTGTGCATGTATAAATAGCAGAGCACTCTGCCCGAGAGGCATTCAGTGCTGCGTGTATGTTTCAGTTCACAATAAACCTATTTACAGTATAAGTACTGTATTCACTCGACAACCTTGCCTTCGAAGTCAAGCCTGCTTCCATTTCAACATGACAATATTTCTTCATTCATGGCGAATAAAGCTGACTTCTCTGAGTGAACTCGGTAAATTTCAGACACAGTACTAAAGGATACTGCAGTTCCTCACCTACCTGAATACATCCTCACTTAGCTAGTGGTTATGGAAGCTGCCGTTACAAACACTCTTGCTTGGCACTTAACCCATTTCGCTGCTACCTACCTGCTTTAAAAGGGGGGGGGGGGGGCACTGCCCACTGTCTACGCTGAACCTGCTGCTCGCTCGGCGTCCCTTGTCCTGTGCTGAATTTTTCTGGAGCCAGCAGCCGTGCCTTTCTTGCCTCCCAAATGTGATCACTGACACACAATGTATATGCATACTTTTCGTGCCTTTCAATCTGCTAATGTATTATTGGACAGACTTTATGTGCATTTAAATTGTTTACCGGTATGGGCCAGTCAACATTAAATTGCCTAATTTTGGAATATTTTCACACTCGAACATCAGATTTCGAAGAAATTTTATGTGAACATTGGTTAAGTTTGACTATTGTCGAAATAATACTGGGTGAGATGTAATCACATGCTTGACTGCACTCTGTTAGTTGCATAGATTAAGTGTTAATTTCTGGTGAATTTGAACTTTTTATCTTGGGCAAGTTTTTGTTAGTATAAATGAAGTCTGGCCTCCTTGTACAACTATAAGCATTCTCTTAGGAATAATGAAGGAAAGAATTTTACGAGCCATATTCAGCCATATATTGTAAGCAAAGTCACTAGAAAAATCTGCACCAGAAAAAGATCTGAAAAATTTGGCTTCTTATATCTGAGGGACCAGAAGTATGAAGAAAGTAACCTAAAAACACAAGTTTCTCAAATATAAAGTTTCATTTCTGTACCCCTATCCTACACCAAGTAAATGTAGTTCAAATTTACCCATCAAGTCATACAAGTGCCTATATCTCAGTGAGTAGGGGAGAGTGGGGCTAGAGTGGACACGGGGTAAGAGTGGACATACAATTATTTCAAGGATATAATCTTTGGATTTTTTTAATTTTCATGTTGGTAGTACCATAGAATGTACTAAACAATTAAACAAAATTTGGCGCCAGTCTGGTGATTGTTGTAGGCAACAGAAGTGACAATAAGATTTCAGTACTTTTGTATTCGATTTTTGTGATAAACAAATTTCCAGATAACTGCAAAAGGTTTGTACTGAGAATATTAAAAGTTGTGGTATATGATTCTATGAAAAGTGACCTATCTTTCTCTAGTATAATATTTCATTTAAATAAAATATGTTCGCTAGAGTTTGGTTTCATATCCAAAATGGCCCCTTGGGGTAACTGTGGACAGATGAAATGGGGTCAAAGTGGACAGTGTCCACTCTTACCCCACTTATTTGTGGGACCAAAGGTCACTTGCCAGCCTTGTATTTTTACCATTAAAATTACTTTAAAAGCATTATCTATACTATAGATGGTGAGGAAATACATATGCAAAACCGACAGAGCTAATATTGTTGAAGGAAATGTTCAAAGAGCTATAAAAGAAGTTCTGTTCAAAAAGGGGAGTATTCGACGAACTGAGATTGCGATTGTTTTCTGGGATAGCATTTTCACTTTCCTTTACTCAAAAAAATATCACATCTGGCTTCAAGGTGTCTGGGTTGTGGCCACTTAATAGATTGGCATACAACAAAGAATATTTTAGGCCATCGGACGTTACTGAGCAGCCAGAAACCTCTACATCAAGTTGTGATACACCTTCACCTGGAGAACCTGCAACTATGTGTGATGATTCACCTTTCACTTCAGGTACAGCCCTAACTGAAATACCAACTCCTGAAGAATGTAGACCCTTCCCAAAAGCTGCAAGGCGAGAAGCAAAATCAAGGCAAAGAAATCAGCCGTTTATACAAGCACTCCAGTCAAAGATGAGCTGGAAGCAGCAGCAATGGCTAAAATGAGACCTTCTTTAAAGAAAACATTATTCCAGGACAAGAGGGAACTGAAGATACCAGGAAAAAATAAAATCTATGACGATACAGACACTGAATCAGAAAGCCTTCCATCAAGTGTGCTGGAATCTGAGGATGAAGGATGCTGTGAAACAGATGATGATGAAGCCCAAATCTTACATAAGTTAACAGATAATATAGTGAGGACAGTTACAACTCACCGCAAAGACGTGGCGACGAGATGCGACAGGCACATACAAAAGACACACACATACAACACATTCAGCTATCGGCCATGGCCTTCCTCAGAAATAGAGCACTCACGCAATCACACAGGCACACAACACAGTCATACAACCATCACCTCCGACTGCCACACTTCGAATCAATGAACTGAGGTCTGGTGATTTTGTTTTGGTTCGTTTCGCCACAAAGAAGACTTTTAAATATTATGTAGGCCGAGTTAAGAGTACAGATGGGAAATTGGAAGTATTTGTTTCATTTTTGAGAAAAAAAAAAAGGCTCTGGATTTGTGTTCCCTGTTGTCCCAGACGAGTCAGTAGTGGAGAGGTCTGACATTACATGTCTCTTGCCTTCTGCGAAAACACCTGGGACCCAAAGACAAGGAAGGATGTTCCAGTTCAATGTCAATTTTGAAATGCACAATATTTGTTAAAGAAAAACCAACAAAAAATTCTTTATGTTAATTTTGATATGTATAACATGCATTAAGGTGTAAATAAAACTTTTTTTCGGAAATATGGCCTTATTTATAGAAAAAAAGAAACTGTCCACTTTAACCCCATCGAATTTCAAACAATGGTCACACTTACCCCACCATGGGGTACATGTGGACAGATTGAGGACATTTTGTTTTTTTGATTTGGTGGTCAGAATATTGAAGTTACACAGAATTACTTCACTGATTCTTTTAGGATAGATTCTGTTTAATACTAAGACAGTTAAGATCAAAAACCTGTATTAAATATGTTCAAGATAAAACATGAAATATAAAAATTGTCCACACTAGCCCCACTCTCCCCTACTGTTTTGACAATTCTTGAATAAATTATCAGCGTTTGTACCTTCTGAATATATTTTGCATCCTTTTTGATCCAGGCTTTATTTTTTTATTTTTTGTTTATTTATTTTGCTTATTTACTTCTATTTTCTTACTATTATCAGTAATTCATTCAGAGTGTCAATAAATTCTCTGATTTAGATCCCAGTGATTAGTAATGCTTTTTTGTATGATAAGTTTCGAAGCAGGGTACAACACATAATAGAACATTGCAAGTTTTGGATATCCCATCAGAAACATAAAATGTACAAAAATGCAAGTCTCACAAAGAATTCCTTCCACCATACAAAGTCGTGAGATCTCATGGCAAACACCAAGTCGGTTACTTTAGTTAGTGTTCATGGAACCAACTATTCAACACCTTGTCATCATTTTTTAGCTAATTAGTTATCTACCAACATCTGTAGTGACTATATCAAAATTATACATCTTTATTTCCGTAATAAATATAATGACTTGGCAATCATACCATAATATGACATTGGAATAAATATAATGATCTGGCAATTGCACATCATCACAATGACATAACAATAATTTATATTGTATTATGTAACCGAACATGATCACGTACACTCACATGTGCATAAAGGTGTTTTTTCTTTTTTATAGTAATGTTGCTATGGGAAACCAAGTAGATTATTTTATACATCTTTAATTCTATAATACACATGACTTCACAGTATAATGACATCAGAATACATATAACAATCAGGCATTTACGTATCTATATATAATTTGATGACTCTTCACTTACAGTTAGTAGAAAGGTGACGGTTATGTTAAAATGCAAAAAAAAAAGAAAGAAGATACATCACTAGGAATTGAACCCGCAACCTCCTATATGTGAACCCAACGCTTTACCACAAGACCATTATCAACCCAATCCTTACAATCCCAAGATAGCATATACTCTTACATCAAGCGAAAATGTGTTCCTGAACAGAATTAAAATTTACAGATGTTTAAATTTTTCCTTCCATTACTGGCTACACACTACCTAAATACAAAATTTGATGTTTGTGTGTCTGGTAGAAGTACATTAGAATTTTGATGATCGGTGAGTCAGTAACAGAATTAGCGATTTTCAACAGCTAATATTTCGTAAACTAAAAGGTGTTGAATATTATAATTTGAAAATGTAACTAGTTATAGTAGATTAGCTTATACGCTTGTGCTTCGCAACGCTTGTTATAGAGGGACCTCTGTATATCATGGTTCCTTGGGTTCCAGATGTAGGTCAGCAAAAACACAATCTATGTTGGCTCGCTCTGTCAATAAACTCAGTTCTCCTAGCCAAGATGTCAAATTTAAGTAGAAGTCATTGTCAAAAACTATGAATGTTCATATAAAGTTTTTCATACTAAGAGTGAAATTAATTTGTCAGTACTACGCAACAATGGAAATTCAGTGTTAGGTTGTGTATAAAGTTAAGAATGTCTGTTTGGCGTAAACTTCTGAAAACACGCCTATCGTTGAGATGAAAAATACTAATACTAATAAGAGCACCATGTGTTGGTTCTGTGGTGTAGTACTAAACTGTTTATATCTCATAGTAAGTGAATGCTGAAGTATTAGTATGTTGCAGTGTTGCAGTGTTATCTGTATGCAGTGCTTCTTATTATCGAAAACTCGACGAATGCTGGAAGTCTGTGTCAGCTGATGGTCTGTATAGAACTTTCCATTAAATATAGTATTTCCATTGAATTGTCTTGACTGTGTTAGCAGCATCAGCCACTCTTTCAGCTAATACATGTCCCCCCGTCCTTCAGTGATTACTTCGTTAAGCACAAAGTTGAAATTGACCTTGTGTAATAAACTGTATATTCAGAAGTCGGATTATAAGTACAATTGTTTCTGCAAATGAAGACGTCTTTCTCTGTCTTAATGTAGTCCGCAACAAAAGTATGAACTTACAAATTTAAATCACAAGTGTACCAAACAATTATGAAAGCAGAGAGGTATCTGATGAGTTTGTAGCTCGCGTGAGTATATTCTCTCTTAGTGGCAGGCACAGAGCAGAAATATCTCTGGAGTAACCATTCAGATGTGCAGTACAGATTCTGTGTTCTCAACATTAAGGTGGAAATGGCATGTGATATTGGGAAAAATATACTAATCACTGACTTTATCTTGCTCCTTTTTTTGTTCGGTTACGACGGGTGACTATGTCAGGGTGGCCACCGAACCTTGAAACCTGGAAAACCGGGAAAAAGCCTTGAATTTGAAAAAACCGGGGAAAACCGGGAAAAAACCTTGAATTTCAGCCAGAAACCGGTATTTTTAACCCTTGAGATCTCGCGGCTTTAAGAGTTAAACGATCGTTCGCGTGTATAGCCTATTGAGCTATAATAATTGTAAATCGATGGAGTGTTTCTGAACCGGAGATTCTGGCGCTACGCGCCCTCACATACTAAAAATAAAAACTTCTCGTTTAACCTATACCTAACTTTCACTTAAGATGATAATTGTTTCGTACAGATCATAAAATAAATAAAACATGTTGTACCTGTTCTATGGTTAACTGCTGTGGTGTATTAATAATAGGTCACTTATGGGGGTAATACCACAATTATCTAAAAATCCCTTAGAAATAGAAAATCAATTACAACCACACAAACGCCGCACCGAAATCGTGGAATAAACTTTGAAATTGACGGCAAATTTACTCGTCATGAAACACGCAATCTTATTGGCCGGCTTAACTCGACTCCTGATTGGCTGCTCTGCCGTTTCTAACCTATCGAGAGTGGTGGCTAGCCGCTGCCGCATAAACTGCACTTTAACCCACATCATGTATGGTCTGGTGGATATTTTTTTCATTTTTTAAAGACAGATGGCGCTGTAATAGTAAGAAATACTTGTCATACTGGTGAAGAAATGTACTAAACAGGAAATCAAAAAATGAATACCATATTCATAATACTTCAGAACGCTACCAAATGTCGCCAAAGTGATCCTTCCCTCTTCCTGTTGTAGACAGGGCAGTCTTCCAAAGTTATACCTTAGTCCAGATTGCCCTTGTCTGAATACCAGTTATGAATTGCCGACAAAACATTTAATTGAACTAGCCGGGAAGAAATGCGCATCTTGTATCATTTGGTTGGGTTCTGAAGCATCATCAATATGATTTACCTTTTCCTTTCCTGGGTGGTACATTTCTTCAGCAGTATGGCAAATAATTCTTACCATTACAGTGCAACATGTTGCCAATTGAAAGAAAAAAAAAAAAAATTCAACCATACTAACACATGATTTGGTCTGTAGAATCTGAATCTGCAATTAACAATGGGAATTTCCATTTAAAATTTTACACTAGCCACCCACACCGCTCCCAAACGGTCGAGAGACTTCAAGTTTAGTAACATTTCCTAAGCCTCTGCCTACCATTGATAATGGTGAAACCGTTGTTGAATATATACGGTTTTTTCTAGTTATTCTGGTTTGTCAACTTGAAGTGTACACCCTGTACTATACATTGTGTCATTGTCTAATCTGGGGGGGGGGGGGGAGGGGGTCTATGGGGTTGCAGATCCCCCAAAACCACGAGGAAAACCTCATAATATGAGCTGGTTCTTTTTAGATCAGTTTGAGGTACAATGCCACAATTTTTATGAGCTCTGCCCCCCTTCCCAACACAAATCCTGGATTCGCCACTGCTTGGTGTATATTACAACGTGACATGGTTCAACTTGGAAGACACGTTTTTTTTTTTTTAAATATGTAACTAATTTCTTTACGGTGTAGTTGTTTGCTAAGCCCTTTGAGCAAAATTAAGTTTCGTGAAAACCTGGAAAATAATAATTTTTAACCTGGAAAACCTGGAAAAAACCTTGAATTTGAAAATGAAGATTTGGTGGCCACCCTGTATGTGTAAATGGCCCATTTAGCGATGCTTACTCAACTTTCTTGTTGCTTCTGTGACACATTTTATTTAGATATTATTTTATCTTATGTGGTTGCTCTGCAAAAAGGAGGTGGGGCTTCCTTACAGCTAATGGGGTAGAAACCAATCATAAGAGCAAATAAGTATATGGAAAGATTGAATTTGTCACAATATCACGTGGTAATTCCAGCTTAATGTTGAGAAGATGCAAAGAACGCAATGCTCACTCCATAGATATTTCTACTCTATGTACAATTTACTGGCTATACCCGTCGAAAGATGCACTTCTTTTCTTTCTGCGACATTGCAAAGCAGATGGGAGACAGCTAGGCAGAACTTTTTTGTGTCCTACCTGGGTTAAATTTTACTTGGAGTGGCAGCGGTTTACTATGTTAACGTTGGCAACAAAATATTCGCTTTAGGAAGATCATTAATTTACTGATCGGAACAACATTAATTATTTATTTCATTATCAATACGGCGAATTATTCCCCCCATTGTACATGACTGATTTTTCAAAAAGGATTCAATGGCCGTTGCCAACATCAATACACTACACTGCACTACTAAGGAAAGTCGTAGCCTTTGTTTCAGTTTATTAAACCTTAGTTACGTGAATAAAAAAACGCAGCATCGACAAAGATCTTTGGTCTATGTGTATTATGTAAGTAACAGCGCCTCTAGTGGATCTTTGCTAAACTACGCTGCAATTCAAGCATAGCACACAGCAGAAACTACAAATTACGATATCTTTTCTTCCCCTCATCCGATTTTGATTAAAAGAAGCTTATATGTTGCCCAAGGAACTATCAGTTGACCTATGAAACCCCATGAATGTTCGTATAGTACTCTTGGAGATTTTCTGTACTACACCATACTTATAAGCTTAGTATACACAAAAACTTCAAATTACGATATCTTTCCTTCTTCTGATTAGATTTTGATGAAATGAAGCTTATGTTACTCTCCAAACTATTCTCAATTTATGTGTGAAAATCCATAAAATTTCGTGCAGTACTTTTGGAGATTACCTTCAACAAATAGACATACAGGGTGGCTTTTAAACAAATGATTAAATTATTATATCTTTATTTTGTCCGATCTGATTTTAATTATTGAAGCCTTTATGTAACCGTACGATATGCGCAAGTTAAGTGTGAAAACCCCATGAAAACTTGTCAAGTAGTTTTGGAGATAAATGTGTTCGAAGAGACAGACAGACATGACGGTCATAGATAAAAAATTTCAATTCACGATATTCTTTTTTCCATGATCAGATTTTTATGAAACGAAGTCTATATGATGTCCAGCGTTACGTTCAAGTTACCCGTGAAACCCGCATGCAAATCCGTCAAGTAGTTTTGGAGATAAGAGGTTTTTAATATTTGAACAAACAGACACGGCGGTTACTGAAAACACTTAAAATTACGATATCTTTTTTCCCATGATCCTATTTTGATAGAATTATGCCTATATGTTGACCCAACCTTTTCTTTCGTTTCCTGTGAAAACCGCATGAAGATTCGTCTAGTGATTTTGAAGATTTAAGGGAACAGTGACAGGCCTACATTTACAGATTTATTATTAGTATAGATAATTTCGGTAACCAAAAATTCAGACTTCTGGCTTTATCCACAACTGAGATGTAGGGGGGTCGAATGTGCCGTATACTGCTTCAAGAAAAGGATGGCAAGGCCGTGCGCTTGATTTGACGGGGGCATTGCTGTGCCCCCAGATTGGGAGAGTAATGTAAGGAATTGCTTGTACCCTACTGTAACTGTACAGACTGTTGGATTTGAAGTAAAGCAATAAAACTCAACAAGCCTTTGGGCATAAAACAGAAAAAATAATGTTCTTTTATTTTTTAGATGAGTGTTATTGAATTAATTTCTTGTCTTACTGATTTACTTACAATTTCATTTCTATATGAAAGTGAGAAAATAGTAAAGCCGAAAATATTTTAAATATTTAGTAGTGAAACAATTTAAGTATTTTTTATTAATGTAAGTTAACAAAAATTGTAGCTCCTAACAAGATATTACTGGGATTCATTTACTTAAATACATTTGCAAGTGGCGGTCAAATTTTACTTAACGGTACACTCATTGGTACAGTTGGCAATAAAAGTACAGAAACCTATTATTTTAACTGGTGTTCAAATAACGTTACAAATATAATTACTGTAGTTATTAACATTTTATTTCTCATATTCAGATATTTTTAGAAGAAGCAATTTACAATAAGTCAGATGTAGACATGAATTTTGATATTGGAGTAAAAAAAAAAAAAAAAAAAAAAAGTACTTTTACTTACCTCAATAACTCAGAAGTCGAATACAAGGCCCGAGTGATTCCTCTAAGTTATATCGTATGAGGGTACAAGTTTTTAATATTTAGAAAGTGGGATGGGCTCAGTTATATTATGGTGATACATGTAATTTACATCTTAACGAGATTTGAAATCTTCACTTTTATGTTATTAGCAAGCTTCAACTATTACTTAGTTCCATATTATTTGAACTTGTGAATGAATATAACTTTGAGTTATTTTAACGTCGTAAAATAAAGGGGAAACTATTAAATGGATTTAACGCTACCCACACCCAAAAGAAATTGTCTGAATATTACCTGACACCAAGTTCTGAACTTTATAAACTGAATTAACGATCCTACTTCACATTGCAAACAAGGTACGCAACGGGGTGAGGAGATAAAATTAGGAAGTTGTCAAAATTGTTTTAACAAGATAATAAGTAGAACCATCTTAGTAATACATAATTCTTTTTATAACCTAGAATAAGTTAAACATTTGTGTTTCACCAGGTAATTATATTGTTTTAATAACTTTTAAAATTGATTCCAGAAATTTGGCATCCCTGTTGTTGAGTCGGATAGTGGTAATGAGTTCCTGAATGATGGAACTTGTGACACAGTTTTCATTACAAATGATTTCTCTGGACCTGTGTTTGAAGCTATTCATCGATCCGAACAGAGGTTAGTTGGAACATCAGTTTTTTTAATTATTTTTTGTTTCTCATTCCTGCGCAAAGAGGCCACTTTTCTTCCTCTAGTCTGCATTAAACATGATTCAATGAGATTGATAAACTATTTCTATGTATATAGAACAGACTGAAACTGTACTTTGTGTGTCAAATTGGAGTAAACAGGCTTGCAGTAGCAATTTGTTGTTAATGCCAAGCATCTGTGTGATCTGGAGTAGAAATTTTTGAAGTAAACGTGTAAGTATAATTCAAGCCAACTGTATGTCACTTAACAGTAATGGCTGGCTGAGAAAAAAATGTCATATCCCTCTTCCCCTCTGGGCACTGCAGGTATCAGCTAGTATTCTCATAAATGTAAACAATGAAACTGTCAAGAGTCATCTAAGGCAACCAACAAACTTTATTTGATAACGTAACTACGAATGTTTACTGTAATGACACTAACAGATATTTACTATGTACTGTGTCCTCGTCAGTAAAAACACACAAATCGTAACACAATTCGAAAAGGAATAGGAGGAAGTGATGATGGTACACAAATTCTTCTGTAGCAGCACATTTCACAAGCCTCTATCTTCTACCTGTCTAAACTATTTATCGGGCAACACTCCATACAAATGCTTCCAGAAGAGACTTCCTTTCACTTGTTTTGTTAGATGTTTGCAAATTTCTCTTTTTCAAACACGCTTTTTTTCCATTGCTATTCTGCATTTTATATCCTCTGTACTGTGACCATCATATGTTATTTTACTGCACGAGTAACAAGAGTCTACTACCTTTATTGTTACCTACTCTGATTCCTTAAGCATCACCTGATTTCCAAAGGCTGCATTCCATTACCCTTTGTTTTGCTCTTGTTAATGTTCATCTCATATGCTTCTTTCAACACATTGTCCATTCCGTTCAACTGCTCTTCCAGGTCCTTCACTGTCTTCGACAGAATTACAATGTAATCGGCAAAACACAATGTTTTTATTTCTTTTTCCTGAACTTTAATTCCCTCTCCAAATTTCTCCTTGCTTTCTTTTACAGCTTATTCAATGTGCATATTGAATAACATTGGAGAAATGCTACAACCCCATCTTACTCCCTTCATAATCACTGTGCTCCTTTCATGCCCTTCAACTCTGATAACTGTTGTCTGAGTAATGTACATTTTGTAAATAACCTTCTGTTCCTTATATTTTACCCCTGCCTTTCCTTAATCTTTCTTCTAAGATAACTCGTGGGTATTGCTTTCCATGGTTGTACATTTCTTCTGAATCTGAACTGATGTTCCCTGAGGTCAGCATTAATCAGCCTTTCCAGCCTTCTGTAAATAATTCTTGTTAGAATTTTCCAACTGATAGTTCTGTAATTTTCACACCTGTCTGTCCGTGCTTTCTTTGGAATTAGGATTATTACATTTTTCTTAAAAGTCTGAGGATATTTCGCCTGTCTTGTACATCTTACGCATCTGGTGAAATAGTTTTGTCATGGCTGGTTCTCCCAGTAGCTCTGAGGGAATGTGATCTACTCCAGGGGCCTTGTTTCGACTTAGGTCTTTCAGTGCTCTGTAAATTCTTCTCTCAGTATAGTATCTCCTATGTTATCTTCATCTACTTTCTCTTCCCTTCCTATAATATTGTCTCAAAGTTAATTTCCTTTGTAGAGCACCTCCATACTCTCTTTCTATCTTTCAGCTTTCCCTTCTTTACTCAGATCTGGTTTGCCATCAGAGGTCTTGATATTCATACAGCTACTTTTATTGCCTCCAAATGTCTTTTATTCTTCTGTAGGCAGTATCTATTTTCCCTCTAGCTATACTTAAATTCTTCTACAGATTTGCATGTGGCTTTTTGCCACTCCTGCTTAGATATCTAGTACTTCATGTCACTCATTTCTTAATCGTCTGTACTCCATTTTAATAGTAACAAATTTAAATTAGTGAGTTAATGATGGAAATTCTCCTCAGAGATGATAAATTATTTTTCAAAAGAGATAGATTGGCTGGCCAGTAGTTAACCTTTGTGCTGTACCACCGATAGTGACACAAATGATAAAAAAAGATGAAAAAAGACAAGCTTTCAGAACACAGTTCCTTCTTCAGGAAGGAGAGAAGGCAAGAAAAAAGGATGGGAACGGAATGGGAAGGTAATTCACGACATAGGTCATGAGGATGGTGTTTGAGGAGTGTGGAAGTCAGAAATACTGTATATTAGTACTGAGCAAAGCTAGATATATATATATATATATATATATATATATATATATATATATATATATATATATATCTCCTATCAAAGAGGAAAGATAAAGCAGTAAAGAGAAGAAAAGATGAGTGAACCGAAATGATGCTGAGCGGTGGAGGGGATTGTCTACAATGTTTTTGATTAACAGGGAAAGATAGAGAGAGAAACACACAATATATATTGCAGAAGGAAACTTTCCTGGTGGGATAAATATGTATAAAAAATAGAAATCGAATAACTTGTCCAAAGGACAGGCTTGTAGATAGACACAAAAAACACAAATAAAAACACACACAAACACAAGATACAAGCTTTTGCAACCGATGGCCGCTTCTTCAGAAAGAGAGGAAGGAAGGAGGGGGAAAAGGGAACTATGCGGGTTTTAAGGGAGTTGAAGAGGAGTCATTCCAATCACGGGAGTGGAAGGACTTACCTTAGGGGGAAAAAATAAAAGGTAAACAAGCACGCGCACACACACCTATACAAATACACACGCAAACACATCAAGGTTTGCATTCTTTGCATTTTACATGTGCCTGCCTTTGTTTTTGTGTTTGTGTGTGTGTGCGTTTGTGTGTGTGGGGGGGGGGTTTCTTCCTATCCTTTCTTCCCCAAGGGTAAGTCTTTCCCGGGATTGGAATGACTCCTCACCTGCTCCTTTAAACCCACACCCTTTCCTTTTCCCTCTCCTTCCCTTCTCTTTGCCTGAGGAAGCAACAGATGGTTGCGGAAGCTTGCTTTTGTGTTTGTTTGATTTATGTTTGCTGTCACATACCGGTGCTCCTTCACCTGGTATTTAAACTTCATCTACTTTTTACATGTATATCTTTCCTGCTAGGAATTTTTCCTCTATAATCTTATATATACGCACAGGGTGTCCCACTCAACTGTTTCACCCCCAGATATCTCTGAAACTACAAGACATATTGAAAAATCACTTTCACGTTCATGTGAGTACAGCAGGGGCTTATGAAAGTAGGTACTATGAGACACTCTAAAACATGAAGAAATATTATTTTCAACACAAACTTTTTTTTTTATAAATGGATACCCCATATTATTTCTTAAGCAATCGATAGGATGAAAAATCACAAAAAGAATGACGTTGGTTGCATCGCGATGCGTCATTTATATCCAGAGAAACTGCGAAGCGAAGTTGACGTTTGATATAAATGAGGCACGTTGCTAGCGGGTGTCAGAGACTCAGCCGTGAGTCTTGCTTGAGCCTCGGACATGCTCTAGCACTGGGTCTCATGTATTTCAAACATCAACTTCGCTTCGCAATTTCTCTAGGTGTAATTGACACATCACGATGCGACCAACACCATTCTTTTTATGATTTTTCGTTCTATCGACTGCTTAAGAAATAATATGGGGTATCCAGTTAAAAAAGCATAAGTTAGTATTGAAAATAATATTTCTTCATGTTTTAGAGTGTCACATAGAACCTACTTTCATAAGTCCCTGCCGTACGTTCTTGACCGTAAAAGTAGTTTTTCAATATCTTTTGTAGTTTCAGAGATATCTGGGGTGAAACAGTTGAGTGGGACACCTCTGTGATATATATAATATGTGTGTGTGTGTGTGTGTGTGTGTGTGTGTGTGTGTGTGTGTGTGTGTGTGAGAGAGAGAGAGAGAGAGAGAGAGAGAGAGAGAGAGAGAGAGAGAGAGAGAGAGAGAGGGGGGGGGGTGAGAAATGAGTAATGGATAATGGACAGGTAAGTTGAGGATGGAGGAGGGGGATAGGTTTGCATAAATTTAGGCCAGGAGGGTGGCGGGAGGAGGGGATATGTTGGAGGGCAAGTTCTCATCTCCAGGGATTGGTGTTAGGTGACAGTATCCAAATGGCATGTGTGGTGTAATATGTGCCAAGGTCCCTGGACTCATGCTGGAGGGCATGCTCTGCCACAGGATATTGGGTGTCCCCCCAGGCGAAAAGTCTGTGACCATTCATCCGCTCAGCCAATTTGTTGGTGGTCATACCAACGTAAAAGGCCGCACAGTGAACACGTCACTTGATGTGACGTGTGTTGTCTCCCATGTGGTCCATTGAATAGGGTACGTTTTTCCTGTAGTGGGGCTGGAGTGTGTTGTAGGAGGATGCATTAGAAAGGTTTTGCTGTGAGATCGTTTACAGGGATAGGAACCATTGGGTAGGGAGAGTGGTTTTGGGATGTTGTAAGGTTGGACTAGGATGTTGCGGATGTTGGGAGGTCCATAGAATAGTACTCTGTGTGGTACGGGAGGAACACTTTGGATTGCTGATCTGATCTCGGGGCATGACTTGAGCAAGTCATAGCTGCAGTGGAGTAGCCGAGCGGTCTAAAGTGTCTCGCTGCGGAGCACTTGGTTGCTTGCCGTGGAGGTTCGAGTCCTCCCTGGGGCATGGGTGTGTGTGTTGTCCTTAGGTTAGTTTACCTAGGTTTAAGTAGTTTGTAAACTACGGACTGATGACCATGCAGTTTGGTCCGATAGATTTACAAATATTTGAACATTTTTTTTTTTTTTTTTTTTTGAGCAAGTCATAGCCCTGGTGGAGCAATTTGTTGAGGCATTTCGGGCCAGGATGGTAATGGGTGACTAAGGGAATGCTTCTGGGTGGTCTGGGGTTAGGAGCATTGTTGCTGGAAGGAGAGAAATGGACTGCTCGGGAGGTCTGCTTGGGGACGAGGTCTGTTGGGTAGTTGCGGGATAGGAAAGCATTGGATAGAATGAAACTTCCTGGCAGATTAAAATTGTGTGCCGGAACCTGGGCTTGAACCTGGGACCTTTGCCTTTGCCTGCGAAGGCAAAGGTCCCAGGTTCGGCACACAATTTTAATCTACCAGGAAGTTTCATATCAGCGCACACTCTGCTGCAGAGTGAAAGTTTCATTGGATAGATTGTTGTTTTAGGTGATGAGGGATTTGTTACTGAAGCAGATATTTTTCCCACGGATGTCTAGACTGTGGGGAAGGGATCGTGTAATATGGAAGGAAGGGCAGCTGTCAAAGTGGAGGTACAGTTGCTTGTTTGTGGGTTTAATATGGACTGAGGTGTGGATGTGGGACTTGACAAGGTGAAGTTCAACATCAAGGAAGTTGGCTTGAGTTTTAGAGAAGGACCAGGTGAATTTTAGGTTGGAGTAGGAGTTAAGGTCGTGAAGGAAGTTCAAAAGGGTTTCTTCTCCATGCTTCCAGACCACAAAGATATCATCTATGAATCTATACCAAACCAGGGGGCGCAACTTCTGCCTCCCAAGGAATGCCTCTTCCATGCGGCCCATGAAGAGGTTGGCACAGGAAGGGGCCATCCTGGTACCCATAGCTGTCCCCCTGATTAGGCCTGGCCCTCAGAGGAGAAGTAATTATGGGTGAGGATGAAATTGGCAAGTTTGACAAGGAATGAGGTTTTTGGGAGGCTTTCAGGTGGGCGTTGGGAAAGGTAGTGTTCCAGGGATGATAGACCATAGGTATGGAGAATGTTGGTGTAGAGGGATGTGACATCTATGGTGACAAGGAGCTCTCAGGTGGGAGGGGCATAGGGATGGATTTGAGGCATTCCAGAAAGTGGTCCATGTCCTATTTTCTTATTTATTATTATACCTACCCCTGTAATACCCTAAGCTGATTTTGTATTTATAATCCTGTACTCACCTGATCAGAAATCCTGTTCCTCTTTTCGCCGAACCTCACTAATCCCTACTGTATCTAACTTCAACCTATCCATTTCCCTTTTTAAATTTTCCAACCTCCCTACCTTATTAAGGGATATAACATTCCATGCTCCGATCCATAGAATGCCAGTGTTGTCTTTCCTGATGGCAACATCCTCTTGAGTGGTTCCCACCCTGTTCAGGCACGCAAGCCACACCACCTCAGAACTGTCTTTGATTCATGAGGGTGATTCATGTGTGTAGTTTATAAAGATTAAAAGTGCTATGTTTGTAGCCTATTTGAAGGTAACTTGGCCGGCCACGGTGGCCGAGGGGACTGGCGCGTCGGTCACGGTCTGCACGGCCACTATGGTCGGGGGTTCGAATCCCCCCTTGGGCATGGATATTTGTGTCGTTCATAAGTAGTTTGTAAGTTTAGGGACTGAAGACCCCGTAGTTAAGTCCCATAAGCTATACAAACATTTGAAGGTAACTTGTAAGTATAGAAGTGGAATCATGGCCAGTTAGACACAAGAAGGGGACAGGAAGAATTGTTATAAAAACTATTTTAGAGTGTGATGAATTTGTTAACATTGTCAATGGTTAGCTGATTAAACCAGAAGAAAGTGGACAAATTCACAAAACTGAACGTGCAAAAGGTAGGGCCTACCAATGCAAATGCAAAAATAAGGAAACAGCGGAACTTGACACCATGTGTTTACTTTTAGTTGGGGAATGTAAAACTACTAAGGATTTATGAAGTTCATTCAGCTGAAAACATTGACATGTTTAGACACATTTCATAACATTTTTTGGAAAGCATCTGGCAGTAATGCAAGGCCATTTAGCCAAATGTGGTGGTGAAACTTAGCTTGCATTGCCAGACAAGCTGATCAACAATGTTACTTCTTTGTAAACGTTGCTTAATGTATATGATTCAATTTATATTACGAGGGATCATTCACCTACTGAATAGATGATGTGGGATAAATTGCCAAAATGCCACTTAAATTATGAACTGGCTAGAGGATGTCGTGGTGTGGGTCTCATGGATTTGGTTGAAATTGGGTCATTCCATGCCAAGTGGTCTAGAGGCTCCCACATGACCCTCATGGATTTTGATGAAATTTTGTATGAACATTCACACATGTTCTCAATGAACACTGGTAAAGTTTCAGTTTCAGAAATTCAATACTTCCAGAGATACAGTCACTTGTTTAAGGCCTTTAAGAAATCTTTCACGCAGGAGGACCGCACAAATATACCATCATTTGATCAACGTACTAATTCCGAAATGGGGGACATAGCAATAGGTATTTCCGGTGTAGAGAAGCAGCTGAGAGAGCTAAATACGAAAAAGTCTGCTGGTCCGGATGGTATACCAGTTCGGTTTTACAAAGACTATTCTGCGGCATTGGCCTCCTACTTAGCTTGCATTTATAGCGAATCTTTAATTCAGCGTAAAGTTCCTAGTGATTGGAAAAAAGCGCAGGTGACTCCCGTGTATAAGAAAGGAAAGAGAACTGACCCATACAATTACAGGCCAATATCGTTGACATCGGTTTCATGTAGAATTTTGGAGCATATTCTCAGTTCGAATATAGTAAATTTCCTTGAAACGGAAAAGCTTCTTTCCATGAATCAGCACGGGTTTAGGAAACATCGTTCATGTGAAACTCAGCTTGCCCTTTTCTCACATGACATCTTGCGAGCCATGGACGAAGGGCAACAGGCGGATTGTGTTTTTCTCGACTTCAAAAAGGCATTCGACACGGTGCCACACTGCAGACTGCTAACGAAGATACGAGCTTATGGAATAGGTTCACAGATTTGTGACTGGCTGGAAGACTTCCTAAGTAATAGAACGCAGTACGTTGTTCTCGACGGCGAGTGTTCATCAGAGACGAGTGTATCGTCAGGTGTGCCCCAGGGGAGTGTGATAGGACCGCTATTATTTTCTATCTATATAAATGATCTGATGGACAGAGTAAGTTGTAATTTACGGCTGTTTGCTGATGATGCTTTGGTGTATGGGAGGGTGTCGACTGTAACTGACTGTAATAGCATACAGATTGACTTAGACAAAATTTCTAGTTGGTGCGAAGAATGGCAGCTAGCTCTCAATGTAGAAAAATGTAAGGTGATGCGCATGAGTAGAAAAAACAATCCTATAATGTTCGAATACAGCATCAGTAGTGAGCTTCTTGATGCAGTTGCGTCGTTCAAATATCTAGGCGTAACATTACAGAGCGATATGAAATGGAACGAGCATGTAAGGACAGTTGTGAGTAAGGCAGACAGCCGACTTCGGTTTATTGGGAGAATTTTGGGAAGATGTACCTCACCTGTAAAGGAGACCGCGTATAAAACACTTGTACGACCACGTCTTGAGTATTGCTCAAGTATTTGGGACCCACAGCAGATCGGTTTGAAGGAAGACTTAGAGGCGGTTCAGAGGCGAGCAGCTAGATTTGTTACCGGTAGGTTCGACCAATGCGCAAGTGTCACGGAAATGCTCCGGCAACTCAATTGGGGATCGCTGGAAGAAAGACGACGTTCTTTTCGTGAATTTCTGTTAAGTAAATTTAGAGGGCCGGAATTTGAAGCTGAGTGTAGTACGATCTTGCTGCCGCCTACTTACATTTCGCGTAAAGATCACAAAGACAAGATAAGAGAAATTAGGGCTCGTACGGAGGCATATAGGCATTCTTTTTTTCCTCGTTCAATTTGGGAGTGGAATAGAAAAGGAAATGCCTAGTAGTGGTACAGTGTACCCTCCGCCACGCACCTTACGGTGAATTGCGGAGTATGGATGTAGATGTAGAGACCATAGCACAGCTTCCAATAGCGCGTCCTTGAATTTTCAGGGAAGTGCTAAAAATGGGTATTTTTAGTCAAATGTTTCAAAAAAGTGTTTTCTCCAAACTCCTTTAAACTATGGTCATTAGAAAGAGTGTATTCTAAACTATTTAGAAAAGTGGATTTGGTTTTGCAATGCAAGCATATAAGGCCCTAAAAAGTAGCATCATCATAGAGGCGCACTGGAAGTTTGAACCCATTTTTCTGGCACTCAAATTATACTTGAAAGCTTATTATGTCTAATAAATGTTTGTTAATGCCTGGGATAAGTGAAATAAGAAGTCCTGTTGAATAGGACGTAGCTTAATTCCGAATAGGAAAAAAAAAAAAAAAAAAAAAATAGAAACAATGTTATTTCTTAATTGTCACGCCCCCCCCCCCCCAACTCTCTCTCTCTCTCTCTCTCTCTCTCTCTCTCTCTCTCTCTCTCTCTCTCTCTCTCTCTCTCTCTCTCTCTCTCTCTCACACACACACACACACACACACACACACACACACACACACACAAACTGAATTTAATTCATAAAATTTATTTCCATAATCATTATCTAATTATTAGTAGCCTGTGTAATGAACAACACTAGCTTACTGATGGAAAAGAAATGTATAAATGAGCTGCTATGGTTTAACCACTGCTAGTTTCATTTCACCTGAGAAAACCAGTATCCCCATCGCCATGGGGGCAACAACAGCCATGGGTGGGTTCCTTTACCACAGGATATCCCAAGCGTGATAAGCATTTCTTTACCCAGGTTCCCAAGCCTGATAATAAAATTATTGAAGTTCCCTGGGTAAAATTAGAAGCCACTCATAGGTTGCTTAGTTTCCTCTAACCTATTTGAATTTTTGATATGCTACATTAATTTTCTGATGAATCTCAAGAGGAATGGTGTATTGTCAGACAGACAAATTTACTGATGGAGCTGGAATAACTGCATCTTAAAGGCCTTAAATGTCATCTGAAAAACAAAGAGCTTGTTGTCCTAACGGACTTTTTGGAAAATTATTCTTTTATTATTCAGGATGCTGTGTAAGGCTTCCACAGGAAAGCAACAATTCATACATTTGTTATCTACTTTCATCAAAATGAGAAAGTGGAATCTTTAAGTTTCTGCATTATCAGTTCTTGTTTGCGGCATGACACTGGTACAGTTAACGTTTTTATCAAGGAGCTCATCAAATATATAAAAGCACAGTTTGCACAGATATCTCACATTTATAATTTCAGTGAAGGCTCCAGTGCTCAATCTTACCCCCCTAGATCTGTTTCATTTCTGCTCTGAAAACATTAATGGATTTAAATTTGTTTTCATCAGTAAAGATGAAATAGGAAAAAAAAAAAAAAAAAAAAAAAAAAAAAAAAAAAAAAAAAAAAAAAACCAACTCATTTATATACTTATTTTCCTTCAGTAAGCTGGTGGTGTTAATTGAAAATGCTACTAATAATTAGATAATGATTGTGCAAATAAATTTTACAATTTACATTCAATCTAAATTATAATTGTGAGAGAGAGAGAGAGAGAGAGAGAGAGAGAGAGAGAGAGAGAGAGAGAGAGAGAGAGAGAGAGTTGGGGGGGGCGTGACAATTAAGAAATAACATTGTTTCTATTTTTTTTTTCCTATTCGGAATTAAGCTACGTCCTATTCATCAGGACTTCTTATTTCACTTATCCCAGGCATTAACAAACATTTATTAGACATAATAAGCTTTCAAGTATAATTTGAGTGCCAGAAAAATGGGTTCAAACTTCCAGTGCGCCTCTATGATGATGCTACTTTTTAGGGCCTTATATGCTTGCATTGCAAAACCAAATCCACTTTTCTAAATAGTTTAGAATACACTCTTTCTAATGAGCATAGTTTAAAGGAGTTTGGAGAAAACACTTTTTTGAAACATTTGTCTAAAAATACCCATTTTTAGCACTTTTTGAAAAATCGTCAACTTTACACTAGATTTGTGAAATAATGCGAAGCAATAGGAGAATGAAATTTTATATTCTAAGACCTTGTGTTGGTGAGTTATGGTGTGCAAAGTTTCATGTACATCCCACAATCACTTCCGGAGATATAAAAAGCTAAAGTTCGCACTTTTTTTAACCAGCAATTTTTTCGCCCAACTTTGCCCCAAATTATCTATATGAAAATTGTTCAGAAATCCTGTTCTTAATATTTTACATTAAAGAGCTCTAAAAGTTGTATAAGCTGGCCAAGTTGTGTTTGTTTCATGCAAATACTCCCAGAGATATATCATCTCAAAGTTGCTGAAAATTCAAGGACACACTATTAGAAGCTGTGTTATGGTCTTAAATAAGTGACTGTATCTGTAAGTATTGAATTTCTGAAACTGAAACTTTACCAGTGTTCATTGAGATCATGTGTGAATGTTCATACAAAATTTCATCAAAATCCGTGAGGGTCATGTGGGAACTTTTCTCGATATTAGACCACTTGGCATGGAATGGCCCAATTGTGAGAGAAGATACAGATGGATGAATCTCTTAAATTCCTAAAGTATCTTGTCTGAGTGGTCTCTAGGAAAAGAGAAAACACTTGTGAACAATTACAGATTGAGCTATAAGCTATTTTATTTTATTTCTTGCAATGTTAAAATTTAAATTACTAAATTTAAATATACAAATCAATTCAGTGCAATATTATTATTATTTTATCCCAGAAATTTTTCATGCTTGGTATGAATAAAATTAACAGAGAAAGGACTTTCATTTAAAACCTTTGCAGTGAAGCATTTCCAGAAAATGCTCCTGCTCAAACAATACTGTCAGAAAATTTTGATTGTGTGAACATTGATATCTTGATGACTAACTTCAAAACTTAAACCAATTATGAAAATTATAGGTATCAAAATACTGTAGAGTAATTAATTAAGGTAATTGTAAATAATCAAAATACATTAATTTACATATGAGGAGGTGTGAGGCCAAGGGATAAAAGTGACAAGAAGTTAATAAAGTTTAAAGTTGAAGTTGAACAGTTAACTTAATGTAGAGAAATCTATTGCATATCATTTGAAGATATTGTTTTATATTTATCTCCTTAATATTACTGCAACAAAAAATTTAGTCAGTTGACAATTGTCACCGATAAGTTGATTACATGTCATTTGTACCACCCTTGGCTTCCAAGTGAGAGTTAGAAAGGTATGATCTCAAAGAAATACTAAAGGAATTTTCAAATGTTTTAGTTTGTTCTGACTCGTATTACATAAGGCACTTTTAATACAATAATGAAAGTTAGACTTGGGAGTATCTTAACGTCTTCCATTGCTTTTAGCTTTCATATTTTAAGTGAAGAATTCAAAATCTTCATGGGATGTACATTTCCAGAATAATATCCTTGGTTCACCTTTTTTGAAGTCCAACGACTGCATTTCTGAATTCCTTTTACAGATTTTACAAAGAATGATTCAGTCACATCTAATGTAACAAAATCCTTGTCACCCATTTTTACTACATCAAAATGTCTTGACACCTTGGTGATTACATCAGTCCACTCTTGAGGGACGTAAATACCCATTTGTGAAATTTTTCTATTGCGCTCAATAAGTCTAAATTTTTTGTTACAATCATTAAATGAAGGGCCAAAAAGTAGAAAGTTATGGTTAATGGTCTTAATGGGAGTGTTTTTGACTATATAGAGCCAAAATTTCACTATGTAGTGACCTTTGTTTTGTCCGTCTGCATTGCTACTAAATGCAGTGAGATTCACGATGGTTGATGGCAAACTGTTAATAAATTTCAGTAGACAAGACATTATCTCTTTACATCCTCGTGAAGCTTGACACACATATGCTTGTGAACATGTGACACCTAGTGTTGGGAGCATTTTCTGCAAGTCAAAACATACAGCTGCATGCCAAGCATGTTTAGTGGCCAGATTTTTTCCATCCACCACTGGTTTCCAAGCAGTTTCTGCTTTCGATACATGGAGTTCCTTTTCAATAAGAGCAACTTCTGTTTTCACCAAGTGATCCATGATCGATTGTATTTTTCAGCTTGTCACACATAGCACATGTGTCTATATATGGCCTGTCGAAGCTAAGGTTAAAGCATGTGTTAAAAATATGGTGGTAAAAGCTTTACCTTACTGGCTCTGTTTCCTTCTTTTACAAAGTGCTTTATGAAGCTGATACATTCTCTTTAAGTTTAGGTTTCTTGCCAGATACTTATTACTACTTGCTTTTTGGCATGAATGGTGGCTACTGCACTTTGGAAAAGTTCTGACCTGTCAGAAAATACGTCCTCTTCTGGAGATATCTTAGTTACTCTTCACTCGTGTATTTTATGTCCAGTTTATAATGAAATAGTGTTAATATTCCTATTCACCGAAGAAAGATAGTAAATGAAGTTTGCTTTATCAATTCTAAGCACAGAAACAATGACTTTCACTTCATAATGGTAGCACTGCATTTACACAAATGCCACTACACATATACCCCTTGGCCTCCAAACAGTACCTACGCTTCTGCAAGTAAATTTTCTGCTGACAGATGTATCACCAGACAGAGAAGTACTTGTACCTCTTGGCCACCATAATTTCATAAATGTTAGGAACCCATTTCTGCACTTAAGTCATTTTTCCGAAAATGTCACTTGCACCCCTTGCCCTCTCACCTCTGCATGTGTAAACTAAAATATTTAAATAAACTAAAAGTTTGTAATTTAAAGTTTAACTCTGCAGGAAATAATATTAAATAAGAAGAAAGGGGGGAGGCGTAGCAAGTAGCAGGAATCGTACTCACAATATTGGCAATCTTTTCCCTTAGCCACTATGCTGTGGCAGTGTTACATAAATTGTTACTCGAACTGCCATATATTCTGTTATACTAAATTGGAAATCTTTAGCAAGCATTTTTCTCTTCTTATGACTTACTCGGGTGAGATATTTTAGCAATTAAAAATGTTCATCTACCTGTCACTTCTCACACATTTTGATCCACATCAATTAGACCCATCTTTGAAACCCACTATTCAGATTGATACTGAAACTCAGCCATATTCAATTTATAATACCACAGATCATATAGTAAATGTTACAAGGAAGAAAAGAGTCTGTTATTTTGTTGATGTACCAGCAGTGCTCCTGAAGTTCTACAGTCTCAAAAGATTTATTGTGTATATGAAATAATATTAGTTTGAGTTTTTATTTCTATTGTTTCAAATTAGTTGCCCTGTATACTTAAAATAAATACAGTTTTGCTGAACATTATCTTCCATGTAAACTGCTTTTCCGATTAGTGTATCGATGGTGTTGAACTGAAACCTTGTATGTAGTATATAGAGAGGTTGTAACAATGGAAAATTGTATTGAGATGCAGGGGGATCTGCATCGAATTGACGCATGGTGCAGGGAATGGCAATTAAATCTCAATGTAGACATGTGTAATGTGCTGCGAATACACAGAAAGAAAAATCCTTTATCACTTAGCTACATTATAGCAGGTCAGCAACTGGAAGCGGTTAATTCCATAAATTTTCTGGGAGTTGTCATTAGGAGGGATTTAAAATGGAACAACCATATAAAATCAATCGTCGGTAAAGCCGATGCCAGACTTAGATTCTTTGGGAGAATTCTAAGGAAATGCAGTCCGAAAACAAAGGAAGTAGGTTACAGTACACTTGTTCGCCCACAGCTTGAATACTGCTCACCGGTGTGGGATCTGTACCAGGTGGGATTGATAGAGAAAGTGGAGAAGATCCAATGGAGAGCAGCGCGCTTCGTTACAGGATCATTTGATAATCATGAAAGCGTTACGGAGATGATCGCTAAACTGCAGTGGAAGACTCTGCAGGAGAGATGCTCTGTCGCTCAGTACAGGCTTTTGTTGAAGTTTCGAGAACATACCTTTACTGAGGAGTCTAGAAGTATATTGCTCCCTCCTACGTATATCTCTCAGAGAGATCGTGAGGATAAAATCATAGAGATTAGAGCCCAGACAGAGGCATACCGACAATCCTTCTTTCCGTGAACAATACATGACTGGAATTGGAGGGAAAATCGATAGTGGTACTTGAGGTACCCTCCGCCACACACCGTCGGGTGGCTTGTGGAATATGGTTGTAGATGTAGATATGTCAATTTGTTCATGTAAGAACATCGTTGACAATTTTTATTTAATTTATGGCTTGAAAAATTAATTTCCAGTATGTTTTCATGTAATATTTTATTAATGAAAAAATTTATAGTGATAATAATTGTTTTTTATTTGCTATAGAGATAACTGTAAAATAATAATGCTTATTTCACTCTCCTGTAAAACTGATTTTTTTGACATACGAGGTTGCTGTTCAACACCATTGAAATAGTACTTTGAGCTATTATAACATGTCAAACATCTACTGGTGTTTGCTGGAATAAATAACTCGCCCCTCTCCCTCCGCACCCCTATCCCTCTATCGGCCCCTATCCCCATATCGACCCCCCCTCCCCGTCCTCCCCCACACTCCCCCCTCGTCCTCCACCCCCCCCCCCCAGACTGACATTCTCCCCACTCTCCACAGGGCCCACTCCCCTCCTGTATCCTGGTGAATCTCCATTCCTTGGGTATCCCCCGAGGAATCTACCCCACCCCGGGTTGTCCCCCCCTCCCCCCTCCGAGGGACTCTCCCACCCCTGACTGTTTGACGGCCCCCTCGACTCGACTGCTTGCCGTTCTCCCCTCAACCACCTCACTCCCACCTCTACCTCCCCCAACTCGCCCACTTGCCTGCTCCCACTCACCCTGTCTCTTCTGCTTCGCCACTCACTACACACACACACACACACACACACACACACACACACACACACACACTGAATGTAAGTAATTTGATTTTAAATGCATCTCATTTTAAAGGATCATTGGACCTACTGCTCTACAAGAGTGTGCTGAGAAAGGTGATACGTTACCACACAATACAAGACCTCTTTACTGCCATGCAATGTCAGGTCTAGTTGTGTGTTTTACTGGCTTCAGGAAAAAGGATGAGCTGGTAAGTTAAGTTTTTAGTTCTATAAATTTAATGAATAGTTCTCGTCTAATAAATAGATTACACTTTATTGTGCATGGATGATAATTTTGAACCTTTATACTACATCAAATCTTTAAAGAAAAATAAAAGCAGGCGTATTATTGTAAATAATAAACATGAAATATTATTCGTATAGAAAGATTTAAGATTGAAGCTATTGTATAGTTGATGCTTTCAATTCACATTATCTGTGATATGATGTATCTGATACTGCATTGATCTCGTGAATTACTTGAACCCTATCAAACATCATTTATCATGTGAAGACATTTGGGAAATAACTCTGCCAATTTCTGGAACATACTTTTGGTCAGGGGCAAGCCAACGAATATTTCCAGTTCGTTTTTGCTTCTGCAATAAAACTCTCCCCATCAGGAAATAACGATTTTTCTCATTGCATCATGTTTCACTAACACACAGAAGTAAATTACAGTAACTGATTTTGTTTACCTTACTATTCTCAGAAATAATTTGTCTTATCTTCATTGTATAAAATTTATATTAGATATCATTCTAGTCAATTGTAAACATGGATTTTTACACAATTGATTTCAGTGTTCTAAATCTGTGCTTGAGCTCTTTTGGTGATATAAGTTTCCTTATGATAATGTGTTCCAAGTTGATCTTCTTCACTTTGATTGGCAGTTGTGAAATTGAGTATTTGACCCTTGTTTGTACGACAGATGATTCTCCCTTGAATCTGTATGTCCTTTGTTTTAAACTTCATCAACCAATCCTAACCATCCCTCCTCTCCTTAATGAGCTAGGAAGTATAACACTTTTGTTTATATATATACATATTTATCTTTTGTCAGTACTACAAATTTTTCTTATGACTGACCAGCATTTCTCTCTCATTTTTAAGTTCCTAGTTTTTCCATAAACAACTAACAGTACTTAACAGGCTGGAAGGGTTGCCAAAAGACACTGTTTAGGAATCCTGTATAGATCTTAAGCTGCCCATTTCAGACATCACATGCTTTTTCAACTCCCCATTTGTAATAGCAAACACAAGAAACCTACTGCCATGGGTGTAAACACACAATCATATATTCTGCTAACTCAAAACTGGCACAAAATTTGTGTAATGCAACACAAATGAAATTATTTCTTTTCCTTCTAGTTATGTGGAAGTGGATGCAAACTAGGGGTGGTCAGGAGGATTTAATTTCTTATTTTTAATTGATATAAACTTGATATTAATAGTAAAAATAAGATTATCAGAATTTGAAGATAGATTTAAATACCATACTGTTTTCTTTGCATGGTTCTATTGGGCATGGTATGCTGTTTTGTTTTTATGACCTTCGAAATGACTTACCCAGTCAGTTGTAGGGGGACCTAACCTTCAATATTGACTTTGAACATAGTATTTGCATATCAACAAAAATTATCTGAGGTAAAATAAGTAATCTACATCTGCTACTACTAAGAGGCAGATAAAAATCCCTTGACCAGGCTCAAATCTTTGACCTTTGGACATGTAGTCCAGAACTTCTGAGCCATTTTGAACCATTATCATAAAAAATTTCTACGAATCTAGTAGTAGAAGAATTTGATAATGTTTTGATCACCATGGACTTGCTACAGTGTCATTCCATGGCAAATCAAAACAGGTGCCAACCTGACACTTTTAGATTTTTATACAATTTTGTGTGTTAAATGCACATGACAATAGTAATAAAAATTCCAAACTACAGAATTTTTTGCCCAAGTAAGATGAGAGTAATGGGCTCTCAAAAGTTATAAAAAGTGAGAAAAATTTGAAATAGATGGCTGACAAAAATAGCTGTAACTTCTGTTCTAATAGAGACAGAACAGTGAACCAAGCAGTTTTGAAAAGATCTTGAAACAAGCTTTTAAATGATACACAGCGTTGCCATATTCAATGAATGTACACAGTTGAGGTCAATGACCTTGAGGTTTGACCTTGAATAAATCAAAACTTGCCAACTTCAAAATTGACAAAGAAATATATTATTTCAAATTATTATTTAAAAGAGATTGATTGGGTGGTCAGTACTTGCCTTTTTGCTGTATTGCCGATAGTTACACAAAAAAGAGGAGGAAAATAATGAGCTTTCGGAACTGTTCCTTCTTCAGGTGGAGAGAAGGGAGAAAAAAGAAAATGGAATGGGAAAGGAAGGGCGAAGGTAATTCACCTTTCCCTTCCTTTCGCATTCCTTTTTTCTATTTTCTCACTTCTCTTCACCTGAAGAAGGAACATGATTCCGAAAGCTCGTTATTTTCCTCCTCTTTTTTTTGTGTAACTATCGGCAATACAGCAAGAAGGTAAGTACCGGCCAGCCAATCTATCTCTTTTGAATAATAACTTATCATCTCAGTGGAGAATTTACATATTAATCAAATAAATTATTTCATCATGTTACGCTATACATAGGGACAGGAAAAATTCATTTTAATGACAACGTGACGAATAACGCGAATTCGGTGATTTTTAAGAAAATAACCAGAATTCGTCAATTTTTGTAAATTATTTCGAAATAGGCGGTTTCCAACGAAATAACGCTGGATATGGGTAAGAAACGCTCTAAGTTTAATGATGTCAGTGATATATTTAATGTAGAAATGTTCCATATCCAAATGTAGTGGCTACTTTATTATTTTGTAATACATACTGTAATAAGACAGTGCCACACAGTGTCAGACGCGCATTTTGACATTAGTACAATTTCCGATCGGTACCTGTCGGAAAGCTTATTTATCTCTCTGTGTTAAGTTGTGAAGATATTACGGTAATTAATATTGACATGACTGTTTTCAAATTCCGATGGATTTCTTCGCCGAAATGTTTCTATCATTCTGAAACCATTTGAGGTTTTTTCTGCGATAGAACGCCGACCTGGCAGTTTGTAAATTTGACTTGTTGCGCAGTGCAGCTTTGGTTAGCAGAACTGCATCTTAATAAGATCTTTGAGCAGCGTCAAAGTTAAGCAGTTTTGTCGTTACATTCTTTGACTGCGCTGTTATTGTTAGCCTTGATTGTTTCGCTGCGACATGGATTACTACTTTTGGATTTGATGTTGGATTTCTCTCAGGCTTGTAATCATTGCAACTGCATTTAAACAAACACTTTCTTTTTTGGATGCTCATTTCTATCAGCTTCTGGACTTTGTCCATTTTAACCTAGTCGGTAAACTTTTATTTACGGAAACGCCGGCATATTGTGCCAATGTTTGCAGCGATCTTTGAATGATCTTCAAAATGTCAATCACATAGAATGAGAGGAATAATATTTTGTGTTGAGCCGAAATAAATAAGTAATTAATACTGTGTGTGATGTATTCTCGACAGGTTCTTTTATGAACCCTTGTGCGGTCAGTCAATTATTCTCGAAAACAAACATTTCGTTGTCAGCATTACGGCAACGCCGCCGCTGCTGTATGTAAAATTTCTTTTGTTTCAAGATGGATTAGTGTAGTCCCTGTTTTTACACCACTTGTCCAGGCGTTTGTAAAATGGGCACTTTCTGGGGGAGGTGGGTGCAACAAAACAAAGATCCAGCACTGAAAACAGAGTCAAAGATCTGGCACTGAAAAACACCTGAAAATGCTGAGCATAAATGAGCCTTACTACCCTTTCTTTGTGTGTAAAAAAATAAGAGAACATTAAATGTTTTTGTATTAAAAGTTGGTATTACTAACCGGAAACAAAATTTAAAATTCAAACTTTTACTGAAATGTATATTATAATCTTAGTATCAAAGCCAGATGTGACTAACATAAAGAAAATTCAATTTTGTCACATTTTTAACCTCGAGTTAAATACCTTTTCTACATATTTATAAATATTTTGTTCCTGAGAAATACTTTAAAATAAAGTTTTTTGGTGATTTTCATATAAAATTTCTCTTGTGGTAAAGACTTCTTATTTATTTACAATACCGCTGCAAAGGCACAGACTTTTCTTTACCCTACATTAAAATATATTCTTCTATTTTTCAATATTGTTATTCTCTAAGAAACTGCGACAGTATAACAAATATTTAAGTCAGCAAGGAAAGTCCTTGTGTCAAAAACTGTTTGTTAACCTGAAAAAAGGGATAACCTGCTGGATACAATCATTGGCAATTTTTTCACAGAATTTAAAATACTTGGTGTATCAAAAAAGAATACATCAATACATTTTATTAAAATTATTTTTTCAACATCTGTATGAAATTTGACCCATACATCTTACATACCAGGTGAAACAATTTTGTCATGTCTGGCACTCCCAGAGACTTCAGTAGCTCTGAGGAAATGTGAACTACTCCAGGGGCCTTGTTTTGACTTAGGTCTTTCAGTGCTCTGTGAAATCCATCTCTCAGTATAGTGTCTCATATTTCATCCTCATCTACTTCTTCTCCCTTTCCTACAATATTGCCTCTAAGTTCATTTCCTTTGTAGAGTCTCTCTATATACTCTTTCCATCTTTCAGCTTTCCCTTCTTTGCTGAGAACTGGTTTTCCATCTGTGTTCTTGATATTAATAGAGCTGTTTTTCTTATCCCCAAATGTTTCTTTTATTTTCCTGTAGGCTGTATCTATTTGTCCCCTATTTATATATAACTAGCTGAAAACCTGGCGTTGCCCGGGTATTTATTTATATATTCAAGATTTCAATTAGTACTTTTGATATCCCTTCTCTCTCTGTCAATCTCCTTCTTTTAATAACATATCATGTTTATGCGAGGGTATTTAAGAAATATGGCTGCCTTACATAATGTACAAAATAATAACTGCAGTATCCAAAAGAAGAATCAACATGCAAATGATATGTTACCTTAATAATTCATTTAATTTAAAGCTAGATTATAAACAATGTTTTTGGTTACTTGTCAAAAATCTAATATAAATAAATTCTTTGTGGAGCCCACCCCTGAGCAAGTGACACGTAGTTGTCTGTGCTAGAAACGGAGATTTCAAAACCAATTTTCAGAATTTAATAGGTTGCCCTGTGATTTATTAATCATAATAGAAATTGGAAGTCTCACTGAAAACTACATACTATTGCAATTAAACTTATATCTGCCGGAAATGACTTGTATTCAGTGGATGTACACTCTTTCTCTTCCATTTCCTGCAGCTTTATAGATGTGAAAGGTTATTCCGCATCGCATTATGTACGACCTCGTATTTATTGAATTATATGTTGTAAAATTTACAATTTTGTAGGTATATATTAATTTGTGTAAGTTATGTATGTCGGTAAAATCTGTTTCGAATACAGTTAGTAGTAAAGAAGTAATAGATTAAAACCTGGTGCGTGATGGGGCGGTTTTACATAATAATGAAATTTCCAAGTCACATTCAGCTGTATATGTGTATACTGTCTGTAAAATTCCCTGCAGCTGCAATGTGTAGTGAAGAAATTATAAATTGTAACGTCATACAGAATACCTTAGTTTTACTCCATAAACAGCGGAAAAGTAGTAAGCGAGAAACCGTTTTCCTTTCATCATTTTACTATGGTTGCCACTGAGAAAAAGTTTAATAAAGATTTGAAATTATATTTAATCTTTGTTGCAAATCGCTAAGTACTGTCATTCTCATACAGTGTATTTCGAAAGTCTTGCCGCATTATATGGCATTTTTTGCGATTTCTATTGGTTATGACGTAATATCTTTTGAACCATGTGCCGTATGTGATTCTTAACCGAGTAGCAATTGTTACCTCACGGTAAGGAATGTGTGTACCATGTGTAGTTGAAATCGGTCCAATGGTTTAGGAGAAAATTAGCAGCATTATCGCAAAATGCAGCAGTGCTTCGCCCATATCATTGTTTATGACATCATATCTCGTGAACTATAAATTATATGTGATTCTTACACTTACAGTGACCGTCCTCATGGATTGAAGCTTACGTGTACAAAATTTCATAAAGATTGAAACAAAACTGTAGATTTGTATGCAACACGTACAAATATACGGACACTCTGCTTTATATATTAGATTCTACATCCTTGCATTTGCCTTCTAGCCACCACTGCTTAGCCATTTTCCACTTCCTGTCAATCTCATTTCTTAGTTGTCTGTACTCCATTTTGCCTGTTTCATGAACTGCATTTTTTTATTTTCTCCTTTCATCGATTAAATTTAGTATGTCCTGTGATATCCAAGGATTATTTGTAGGTCTTGCCTTCCTATTTATTTTGTCCTCTGCTGCCTTTCTATTTCATCTCTCGATGCTACCGATTCCTATTCTACTGTTCCATTTTCCCCCAATTCTGTCAATTGTTGCCTAAAGCTCCCTCTGAAATTCTTAAGCACTTCAGGTTCTTCAGTTTATCCAGGTCCCATCTCCTTATTTTCCTACCTTTCTGCAGTTTTTTCAGTTTCAGCCTACAATTCATGACCAATAAGTTATTGTCAGAGTTTATATCTGCCCCTGGGTATGTCTTACAGTTTAAAACCTGGTTTCAAAATCTATATCTTACCATTATAAAATTTATTTGGTATCTCCTGGTCTCTTTCTCGTATAAACCTTCTTTCGTGATTCTTAAACCAGGTGTTTGTTATTACTAAATTATGTTCCGTGCAAAATTCTACCAGGCGGCTTCCTCTTTCATTCCTTTTGCCCAGACCGTATTCACCTACTATCTTCCCTTCCCTTCTTGTCCTACTACTGAATTCCAGTCTTCCATAACAATTAAGATTTCCTCTTCCTTAATTGTCTGAATAATTTCCTTTGCCTCCTTATATATTTCTTCGATCTCATCATTAGCAGAGCTAGTTGGCATATAAACATGTACTACTGTGGTCGGTGTTGGCTTCATATCTATCTTGACTATGATAAAGCGATCACTATGTTCCTCATAGTAGTGTACCCACACTCATTATGAGACCTACTCCTATAATTCCACCAACTGATTTTTAATTTATAATCCTGTACTCATCTGACCAGAAATCCTGTTTCTCTTTCCATTGAATTTCGCTATTCCCCACTATATCTAATTTTAACCTATCCATTTCTTTTTTTAAATTTCCAACTTCCCTACCCAATTAAGGGATCCAATATCTCCATAGCAGTCCACATACTTGAGTGTACTATGTAAATGGAATAAGATGAACACTTACTGTGTCATGTGTAAGGCAGTCTGATATTATAACAAACAAAATTTGATCATTTGCATGGTTTTCTGGATGCATTGCCAATGAAATCTCTGCCCCTGATCCTGGAGGACAAATGAATAATATTCTACAAAATCACATATTATTATGTATTAATTTTTACCAATAGTCACTTTCAGACGTAAATTGACTGTTGAGTGGCTATGAAGGAATGCAACAGAACCTTTTTTTTTTTTTAATCTGCAAGGTTCTCCAAAAAGTCCCCACTTATATGTCTGGGAAAGTTGTAATATCTAGAGATGTCCAAAACTTATATTTTGCACCATCAATTCCATTTTCATGAAACAAGTCTAACAGGTGTTTCACGATAGAATGTGTACTTGGGCAGTTCTCACATATGGACATGCACCATTTTAAATGCACAGTATTACAAATGATACAAGGAAGAATGTAGGTGCTAAGATGATGATAATGTTGTGTGGCTCAGCGGCCTGGTGCAAGTGATTCAATTGGACGCCACTTTGATGATTTGCATGTCCCTAACCTACCCCAGTTATCAAACTGGGGAAAGGGGACCTACAGCTTAATGTGGAATCTGAACCACTTATCGTTTCTGGTGAAAAAATTGGAGGATGGATTGGGTTTGACAGTTGGCATCACATGTCGCCTCTTCAGGGTTTGTATGTTTCTTAAAAGTACTTAATTTCCATACAGTGTCTTAAAGTCCTTATCTTTTAATGATGGTCATTAAAAGTCCTTATCTTTGCCTTTGCAATTCTGTTCAAACTTATAAATCAGCTAACTTGGCTAAGATAAAATAAGTGGGGGGGGGGGGGGGGGGAGGGAATTGCGCGACTGGCAATGGCGTTTAGTGGATATACTACAGTACTTATTTCATTATTTGCCTGCAAAAGTTGAAACATATATTAATCTTTCAAATTCAGAGAAAGTAGGCCTGAATTTTTGCCACCATCGGTGGCTAGAAAATCTTCAGCTCTGAGGGTTCTCGAAACTTTGGACAAAATTTCTCTGTTTGTTGCTAATGTAGAAAAGGGGAAAATTACCAAGACAGCTTCCAATTCCTATAAGGCTGTTTTGTCTTTGTTAAAGGGCAAGTTATTAAAAATAAAACTTCAACTTTTTTGTTTCTGTGGTCCAGATTGTTTAGCCTTTTTTGACTACATATCAATCCGACAAACCTCTCTAGCCTTTTTTGGCAAATTATCTCACTAAATTAGTGACTCATTGTCTTCTCAATTTTGATATTCTGAAGAAAGAGGACATCAGGAAAATTGATTCTTCAGACAAGCTTGTCCTTCATGAAGTGCAACCATCCTCACTTAATGAAGTGAGTAATATAAGTTTAGTCATTATAACATCCAAAATGTTGTGTAGCATGGTTAAGGAGCGAAATATTACCAAGAAAGATGTTATAAGTAGAAAACAGGAAGCATAGTCATTTATTGTGAAAATGATTAAAACTATGTGGGAAAAATCTCCATTACAGTATTTCAGTGTACATAAGTCTGCATGGCTGGACCCTAAATTTATTCTTGGGAATAAAGATGGTTGTAAGAAAAATATGAAATTGTGTGTTTTTGTCTCTATCTACGAGCTTGTGCTTCGGGTAAGTTACTCGATTTCTATTTTATATACTTACTAAATATTCTTGTTGAGTGTGGCCATGTTTTGGCAGAAAATTGTGATTCCCTCCTATTGGAGTTCCACAACAAGAATATCGAGATTTTTTTTGGTTAAAATTTCAAGATTAGATGACTACTTCTACAAAAATGTGTACTCGAGGTTTCCAAGAAATGTGGAAGATTTTTAAGATTTTAATCTGCTCGCCTGGGTCAGGCAGCAGTGGAGAGTTGATTCTCAATTAACAAGGCTCTGGAAGTAGAGAATTTGAAAGAACGGTCTTATGTAGCTTAGCGGCAGGTTGAAGACCACCTTAAATTTTGTGGGATAGTGCAAAATGTAAAAATAACGAAGGATATGTTGCCATCTGCATCTTCTGCAAGGAAGGAATATGTGGCTTATCATGAAGAACAAAAACAAGTGCAGAAGGCCAAGACACTAACAGATAGGAAAAACAAGAGTGCAAGAGGAATTGGAAGGTTTACAGTAGAAAAGCATGCACCTGATTCTGACATTTCTCCTTTGCACAAGTCAGCTGGCAAACTTTCAGATGTTGCACAAAAGACCAGGCATATTTCTTACTGCTCACAATCTAATGCACTAAGGGGGGGGGGGGGGACAAGAAGAAAGAAGAGGTTCAGTCAGTAGACAGCCATATCTAGGAAAAAAACTGAACTTAAAACAAAACCATTTATGATGAACTGTTTTATATCTATGCTGTGGATTTCTTAATAAGTTTATTATTTTTAGTGCTTATTAGTTATAACTAGAGGACCCGTGGGAATACTTTGTGCAGTTAGTGGAATGACAAAAAAGTTGGGGAAAATAGAAGTAAAGTTGAATGTTCACACATAGCATTCTTCAGAATGAATCAATGCGGGTATTTAAAAGAACCAATGAAAGAGCCTGATCTGCTGAGTGTTGTTAGGTCAAAAAGAACTGTGTACCTTTACTAGAACCGAAGATATCATAACTCAAACTGATTAAAATATTCAATGCAAGGACAGAAGGATACCGCATTTGGATAAAAATAAAGGGTGGAGAGACTTAAGTTAATTCTGATACTTGATGAGAAACCTGTGAATGAATAGCTTCCGTTTAAAGCAAAAATGAAGGAAATCAGCCGGATAATTTGGTCTGACCGAAGGACTTTAGTTTTTGTACATTCTTTTAATATGTAAGAAGAAGATATTGACAAGTAGTTCCTAATTTCATTAAAATTCACACTTTCTGAACTACTTTTATGCGTTGTTGTATGATAGAAAGTGCAGAGGAATGTAACATGTGACACATGTAATTTAACTGCTTCAATAAGAAAAATATTTATGAAGATCAAGCAGGCATACAGTTAAGCATAATGTTCTTAAATTTTTAAAGAATTTGCTGTATTTGTATTATGTTCTTAATGTTGGTTTTTATTATAGTAATACTATACTGAAGTTACCATCTATTTGTGTGTATTTATTTTATTCCTGACCTGACTACAGCACTGAGTGAAACTATTATCAGTAAAAAGAAAAAAAGAAAGGAAAGGTGCTCAAAAGTCCTTAATTTTTACTTCGTAAATTCAGTACGAATCCTGCTCTTGTAATCTGGAATCTTTCCACATGAGCTTCACATCTTGGGGAATATTGCAAACACCACACACACACACACACACACACACACACACACACACACACACACACTGTCCATGTAACATAGTCATTGGCTCGCAATTGACAGAATTTCGATATTCCTATTTTCAGTCCTGAGTGATCATTTTTGAGTGCCTGATACAGTTGATGTAGGTGTCCCAACCCTAGAGAGCTTCTCTGGAGTTTGGAAAGTAGGAGGCGAGGAATTGGCGGAAGTAAAGTTGTGAGGTGCCATCGTGAGTCATGTCGGGGTAGCTCAGTCACTAGAGCACTTGCCTGTGAAATGCAAAGGTCGCAGGTTCGAGTCCCAGTTATGGCACACAATTTTAATTTGCCAGGAAGTTTCCTAGTTGTTTTTATTTATTAATTCTGAAACCGTTTCCTTGAAAGAAACAAAGTCCGTCCTAGGCAAACAGTGGCTCATATCATCTCTGTTGTAGAATAGCATGACAACATTCACATTTTGTTCACTTAAGGGGAATAAGAATGGATTTTTCTTCACATTTTCGGATTTTTATCTCATTACAAAATATGCAATTTTTTGAATAAAATCATAATACATACATCACTTATAAACTCACTTGGAGGTATTTAAAAGAATAAAATATGATCTACACCAGTTGAAAATGTTACATTTTTACATGCATTACTTCAAAATCTAATAAAATCAGTGATTTTTTAAAATATTTAAGGCTGTGGATTGCTTTATTATAAAGGTTAAATTATTTGTTTGTATTAGTAGCACTGTCAGAAACATGTTGTATTGCTTCATAGTATAAACACATGGTGTATGACAAAGTACTAACTTTTTTCCGAGGAAGAGTGATGTATAGGTTGGCAAATCTCTCAAAAAGTAAAGTTTTGGACCTAATTCATGGTGCAATGCCCAGTAATGAAACAGTTCATCCGGTCATAAACATTCCATCCCAGCAGCAGTCATGGATATCATGAAATGTATTTGCAGTGACTTGGCAAATCCCGAATTACTCAATAAGTGTATGGTCAGACTCAAAATGAGTTATTCAATAATCTTACATGGACTCGCATATCAAAAACTGTTTCTGTTGCAATGAAGACCCTAAAGTGGGGGGTGGGGGGGGGTCAGTGATGCTGTTATTAGTTTTAAATGATGGTAACATTGGTAGTGTGAATGTGCTACAGCATATGAGAATTAACTGCAGCAGAGGACCTGGTCAGATGGACAAGATTCGCATTGATAAAGCAGAGTATGCAGCACAGTTGGCCACTAAGGAGTGCAGAAAGTATAAAAGGAGGATAAACACTTGGAATAAGAACATACAGTATGGTGCAGGGTACTTCTGAGTGATTAAAAATAAATAATAAAAAAATGCATATATTTAGTCTTTTGAAACTTTAGAAGCCTTTCCTGAAAAATTACATTTTTCTGTTGCATTTTTTTCCCTAAATCTCGGAAACCACTTCAAGTAGAGTATTCAAATTTTCAGAGAGTAATAACATACATATCCTGAGTTTACTGAAGTAAAAGAAGAACATAATCTTACATCCTATAATATATGATTGTGTGTGTGTGTGTGTGTGTGTGTGTGTGTGTGTGTGTGTGTGTGTATTTTTCCACATCTCCTCCTAAACTACTGGACCGATTTCACCCAAACTTGGTACCCATGTTCTTTAATATCAGGCAACAATTGATGTTGGGGTAAGAATCACCTACGACACATATGTAAGGAGATATGACGTCAAACAATGAGTCACGCAAAAAACTGCTGTGTCAAACGACAATGCTGCACATTTCCTCCTAAACCACTGGATCGATTTCAACCAGATTTGGTACACATATTCATTACGATGAGGTAACAATTGCTGTGGGGGTAAGAACCATATAAGACACATGGTTCAGGTGATATAATGTCATGAACAATAGGAAACTGCTACATTATGCACCGAGACTTTATAAATACACTATATAAGAATGACAGTACTTGGCGACTTGCAACAAACTTTAAACATAATTTCAAACCTTTATTAAACTTTTTCTTGCAGACAACCACATCAAACTAATGTAAGGAAATAAGTTTCTCACTTACTACATTTCCACCGTTCATGAAGCAAAACTATGGCATTCGGTTTAACGTCACAATTTATAATTTCTACACTACCAATTTTTCTCACAGGAAATTTTGCAGGCAGAATACACACTTACAGCTGAATGTACACTCGAAATTGTATCTCACATTGTTCATGAGATATGAGAACGTAAAGAGGAGCATTCATGGAAAACCACTCAATCAAGCATCACATTTTAATCTGTTACTTCTTCACTATTTACCATATTGGCAACAGATTTTACCGACATGCAACACTTATGCAACTCGATATATTCCTGCAAAATTTTACAATTGTACAACATATCTATACTAACTAGATGGCCCAGTGAACTTCGTATCACTTACCTCTTAATATAAACCATATTAATTTAAATCATTTTAATTTTAAACCCAGTAGCTTTATAAAGGCATCATCAGATAGCCTAAGTATCAACTCGATAGTGCGCGGAAAGAGTGGGCAAATCACGTACGTAGGTCCAGGATAATGTTCATGACACATTCGTGGAAGTTCAGGGAAGATTTAAACGGTGTTAAAATATGGAAAAATCCCGAGGAAAATTTAGATTTAAATTAATATGGTTTATATTAAGAGGGAAGTGATACCAAGTTAACCGGTTCATCTAGTTGACCCTGCAATGCTCCGCAATTGCTAATATGTATGTACTCTTGCTATGAACGTCAAATGTGCTAAATCTTATCACAATCGTACGGATGAAATAGATATCCAAAAGAAAAGAGCTCTTCCAGTTTTCCACAAATTTTCCTATTTTCTGCCCAACTATTCCAAACTTTTACTTCACTCAAACCTTCCTCTTGCTTTTAACGTCGAATGTGCAAACTTTTATCGCAATCAGATGAATGATATTGATATCCCATTGAAAAAAGCTCTTTCAGTTTCTCGCAAATTTTCAAATTTTCTGGGTAACTTTCCCAAATTTTTAGTTCATAAGAAGGTTCATCATTCATTGAACATCAAATGATCAAAAATTTTATCGCAATTCGATGAACTGTTCTCAACTTATAGTGTTGAGTACTATTAGAAACACTTTGAGAAAAGAACTTGGTTTGAATTTTGCGACTTTCATTTTTAACTGTTCCTAATTTTTTTTTTACTGAAAGGAAGGGAAAGGTGTATTACCTTTCCCTTCCTTTCCCATTCCTTTTTTATCCCTTCTCTCCACCTGAAGGAAGAACACAGTTCCAAAAGCTCGTTATTTTCCTCCTTTTTTTCTGTGTGTAACTATCGGCTGTACAGCAAAAAGGCAAGTACTGGCCAGCCAATCTATCTCTTTTAATTAATAATTTGAAATAATATATTTGTTTGTCAATTTTGAAGATGGCAAGTTTTGATTTATTCAAGGTTAAAAGCGCAAGGTCATTGACCTCAACTGTGTACATTCATCGAATATGGCAACACTGTGTTTCATTTAAAAGCTTGTTTCAATATCTTATCAAAATTGCTTGGTTCACTGTTCTGTCTCTATTAGAACAGAAGTTACAGCCATTTTTGTCAGCCATCTATTTCAAATTTTTCACACTTTTTATAGCTTTTGAGAGACCATTATTCTCATGTTGCTTGGGCAAAAAATTCTGTATTATGTCATAAACTTTCACTTTATCCGGAATTATGTTGGAAACAATCGGATATTGAAGATACTCTTTTAGAAACAATTTTAAAAGTTTTAGCACAGGCTGTAATAAAAGAGAGACAACCAAGGGCTTCAGATTTAAGTATGTGGGGGAAGGACTGAAGCTTTCTTTACTTACCATTTTCAGTTTCCCTCCAAGCTATTTTCTTTATCACAATGAAATCATTAAGCACAAGCCTCATTATTGCTATCTGGTACTAACAAAGTGCTTTTTCTCTTTAGAAAACATGACAGTTTTATGTTTCTTCTGATACTAAATAAACACTTTATGGGGGAGTTATAAAAGGTAGGCACATATTGAATCCAATATGTGTTAGAAAATTGCCAAGCCTTTCTTGTTACTGACATTAGTGATTTAAAGTATGAGATGTCAGTTGTAACTTTACCACATGAACTAAACACAGATACAACATTTCATTAGCTCTGACTGATCCAAACATTATTTCAATTGCTTCTGCTCTTTGATTTTTTAATGTCATAAAGCAAGTTTTCATCGGTAACTTTTAGAGAATGACATAGTTATATGAAACTATTGTTACAGGAATTTCACGTAAGAACTTTAAAGTTCCCCTGTCTAAGTGTCTAATTAAACTAAATTGCACACCAGATGCCATACACTTATCAAGTGTTAGAAAATCTGTACACTCTAAACATTGACGTTTTCTCAGCAATGAGTGGCAACAGAAGTCCGCAATGTAGGTTAAAACTGGCATATCTGTTTCAGTGTGTTTTAAATCGTCACCATTGACACAGATATCAGAAAATGAAGCACAATCAATATACACATTTCTGTCTGGATTCTCATCATCATCATCCTCATTCATCTGTACAATTTAGTTTCCTCTCTGGGTTCACATTAAGTTCTAGGATACTCATAAGTCTTAACCTCTATTTTGATTCTAGCAACTGCCTGAGTGATACATGGTACTGACTTCCGGACATTCGCCTGTAAAGTCCAAATCTTGCTTCCAAAGAGTCAGTTTGAAATTTGCTATCAGGACATAAGATATCTTCAGTTCTCCACAGCAGTACTCGGTCATCTGCATTATGCCATATGTAATAAGTCTAAGTGCTGCATGTGTCTCTAGGGACAATTTACCAATCTGTAATTTTAAATTTTTCCAGCAGTCTAACCATGAAATGAACTTACTGAGGAAATTGGACTGCACATCCCCTACTTTGTTAGTCGGAGTTTACTTCATTTCCTTCTTGTGATGAATTCCTTTCGGTGGTGATTTTACATTAACTACATTTCACCAGGCTTTAATCAAATCTGTAGACTTGGCTGTGCCCTCCCAGTTTTCTATATTAAGTGGCCCCAGTTCCACCAAACTATTTACAACATATTCACAAAAAACTTGGGTAACAAGTTTAACATTTTGTCTCTCCAAAGATGAAGGCCAAAGAGCATTAACTGAGAGACCATAGCCATATTTAACAAGCTTCTGACTCTCTCTCTTTAATATATTTTCCTAATTGCAGCAAAAGATGCATATCTGACAGTATAAGGGGTGTCAAAATCTGGTTAGCAAAAATCTGCCCATCATTCTTGAGATTTATCCAATTGTTTCGAATGCACTTCACAATATGGGCAGTATCATGCAGAAAAAACAATGGTTGTTTACTGTTTGTAGGAGATGGATATAAAAAAACTGACCTGCGGTAGCTTTGTAAAATATGTTATAGACTTCCTATTGGTAGCATTGTTATCTGCAACTAATGAAACAATTTTAAAGCCAGCTGATTCAACACCTATAACTACTGTCTTTAACACATTAAATAAGCTTTCTGTATTTAATTTCTTGACAGGCAATATATGGACAGCTTTCTTGAATAGACATAGAATGCTTTGAATCATAAATACACAAACACTAGTAGGTACATCACCTGTATCTAGAGTCATCCCTGTAATATTTCCACCTTTGCAATCCAGATGTTGGTTTATATGTATCTCGTCTAAATTAAAGTAACAAAACGCTCATGAGGGCCCAAACACGAAATTCCAGCCTTAGGATTCTGAGGATTAATGTTAATACTGTAGCTAAGAATTCTTAAGGTGTTTGGATGGGGCATAATTACAATACCAGATGATCTCAAAAGCTTATATGCATGTGGGCAAATTGTACACAATATAGAGCAAAGAATGAAAAACTCAGTCTAGCAAATATGATGAGTCTTAGGCTGAAGACACAATTTAGTCTGTTCTTCAGGAATGGAACAACCTTCCTCTTACCTTGCTCAATTGGCATTCCTTCAAGCAATGAATGAATGACAGGTATGCATAAATTACTTTCTTTGTCAGTAACTAAGTCTGTGCACATTTTCAATCTCATTTACTCGTACACTGTTAACTCTCCTATTGAGTTTACTGTCAATACTCTCTCTATACCATTTATGTATCATTTAACATGTAGGTTTGCATCAACTGATAGGTACATGACACCATGAGGAGTTTTTTTTTAAATCAAAATATATAAAACAATTTCACAATTGTGCTCCACTGTTCACTCACTGTAATATACTCTATTTTTTTCACAACGTCACTATAGTCATGAAAACTAAACTTTTCTTCTAATGCAGAAGCGGTTTTTATACTTTCAGATATTGCTCTTCTCATCTCAAAGCATCTGCTTCCAACCTTTGCCTTCTTTCACTTGGTGCTTCCCATTGAACATCACCTTGTCTTGTGTTGAAGTAACTGGGACTGTTCGGTAAGAAACAGGGCACTGCACATTACTTCCAGCCAACAACAGTACTCTGGACAATCAGATCACTTTGAGTAAAGTGTTCTTGAAAAACCTAAAAAATGACATGAAAAATATTATGACACACGAATCATAAACGAAACTAGGCTAGTTATGGTAATTCCATAGCTACAGTCAAGTCACCTGGCATTGTGATTTTGTGCCTGTTTTACATTTAAGACATAAAGTTTATTGTTTTATATATACCCCATACAAAGTGAGGTTATATTTTACTTATGGCACAGGCATAGTTTTCTAATTTAGGCAATGAAATATTCGCTTTGTAAGGGTAATTAATTTCCTGGACCAGACAAGAAGCTATCAACCAGAGTAGGAACTACTTTACTTCCCTCATGGTCACCACAAAGTATTATGTTATGAAATGACAGATGGGATGGCTATGGGTTCCCTGATGTCTCCAGCAATGGCAAACTTTTTTTTATGGAGAACTTTGAAGAATGTGCATTAAATTCAGCTCTCCTTTGTCCATCTTCATTTTTTTCATTATGTCAATGACATTTTCGTGGTGTGGAAGAACTCTAGCACTTTGTGGAGCACATGAATGGTATCCACTGTAGTATCCAGATTACTGTCGAGCTGGAGAAAGAAGGAAAGCTGCCTTTCCTAGATGTTTTAGTACAACGGGAAACCGATGGGCATATCGGTCTGTCTGGTGGTGCCTGTCCAAAACGTAAATTCACAACATAATACAGTCAAGTTTACAATAGAGATAGGAGGAGACACAATCCACATTTTGGACCTTACCATTGATATTACCAAGTAAAAACATTAATTTAACATATTCAGGAAAGCAACTAATACAGATGCCGTAATACCAGAAAGTTCCCAACACCCCATAGCACACAAGCATGCAGCCTTCCACACCATGGTACATCGTTTTACTATCTATACCACAAGCAGATTTCGAAAATGAACTTAAAAGAATCAAAGAAATAGCATCCAGCAATGGTTATAGCCCCACCCTGATTGACAACATACTTAGCAGGAAAAAGAGGCAAAAGATAACAGTACTTCTGTATCCTCCAAAGAAATCACCGAGACATAGTAATAAAAAGTGGGTCTCCATGCTATATGTAGGTAAGTCTACAAAGGTAATTGCCAAAAAACTGAGATCCAGGAAATACAACCCAGCTTTTTACACCAGAAATACTGTTGCCCACATTTTGTTCAACAGCAAGGACAAAATTCCACCTTTAGAACAGAGTGGAGTGTGTAAAATTACCTGTCACCTTTGTGGCAAACTATATGTAGGCCAGTCAGGTAGGGCTATAGCCACTAGACTATCTGAGCACAAAAGGAGCTGGAGATTGACAAAGAAAGATTCCGCCTTTGCTGACCATGCTCTGAATGTATGTCATTCCTGTGCTACTAAATTTGATGTTCTCCATAAAGGAAAAAAAAAGGTAGAAAACTCACATTGTTGGAAATACTGGCCATTAACAAATACCAGTCCAAGAATCCTGACCTAGCGCTGAATGACCAGGCACAATTCCATCATTTACCTTTACCAAAATAATGTCAACTTATTAATATACCTATTGTTCGCACTGTGTGTAAATAATTTTGTCATATGTGTTTCAAACCCATACTCCATATACCTTTCTCCTCCTTGCCATACAGTACAGTTTGCTTGTACATTCATCCATCGCTCACCTGCACATTTATAATATTTGTAACCTTAGTTAAGATGTAACCATTCGGACCCCATTTGGGTTTTTTCTTTCCTCCTCCTCCTCCTCCTCCTCCTCCTCCTCCTTCTTCTTCTTCTTCTTCTTCTTATTATTATTATTATTATTATTATGCACGTTCTGTGGTATTCATAACAAACCCACATTTTGTTTCTACCATCACCTGCTGACAATACTTTCTTATAAAATTACACAGTTTTAATATTGCGATACCATTGTAGCCTAACATATGTTCATTTAAAATCCATTTGTTTTGTAGGAGTATGTTTGTTATGTAGTATAAATTCGTAGACATAATTAATTTGCAGTTCACACATCTTTGAAAAACCATCTTTGTGTATGTAACCTCAATCTTAACTGTGGACTATCTGTTTAGTTTGAAGATACCAGACGATGGCCTAAGAAGCCGAAAACTGCTAATAACAAGCAAATAAACAATATTGTGGAACAAAAATACTATGTATTTAAGTTTTTAATACATCTTTATTTCATTGGAGACATTCTCCAGTCTTCAGACCAGATGATCTTGCTTTTAAATTATTGTTATTGTTGTTGTTGTTTCAGTTAACTATTTTACAATGATATTGTTCTTTATAAAAATTTAAGACAGTTGACACATCAAATAATGTGTATTGTTCATCTGTAGAATAATTTTTGAAAAGTTGACTACTTAATAGGAAAATAATCATTTGTCCACATTTTGTTTCAGAACAGAATGATAACATTGATACACAACATGGGAGGAAGTATAAGAAAAGATATGGTTGCTAAAGTGACACATCTAATAGCGAATAATTGTGGAGGGGAGAAGTATCGTTATGCTGTAACTTTTAGGGTTCCAATAATGTCTGATACATGGGTCTACAAATGCTGGGAACAGAGGGATAAAGTTGGTTTTTCTGCAGTATCGGATGAAATGGTATGTCTATACTTCCACTTTTCTATTTCATGGTTAATACGTGGTGCACATATTAGGAATAAAAATTGTTCTCATATTTTATAAGTACAGAAGATGCAAAAAGTTTAATTCCTGTTTAGTATGTTGAAAAGTAATTATACTCTTTGCCTTAAGTTTACAATTTCTGTTTCATTATGCACCTCTAGCTATTTCAGAATACCAATTTCAATTGTTTATAGTGACGTAATTGTTGATTTCAGCAGCAAAACCTTCTAAATAGGCAGTTGTACAAATTAAAATAAGAAGTTTTGCTTCGTATTTTGCTACCTTAAAACTTTATCAGGATTGATTCCATGGTGGAATTTGTGCTCTATGTCTGACTTGACTTGTGGAAATTTTTTCAGCAAGGAATGTAACAATTTGAAACGTGGATTGATAGACAATTGCTTTTCTTGTACACACTCAAAATCTCGTATTTCATCGCATTTTTCTTCATACTGGGGAATCCCCCCCCCCCATATTCTCTCATTCTGTGCATGCATAGAACAAACAGCTGTCACACACCACTTCATTCCTATCATTGCTCAAAGAGACAACTAACAACATTCCTGAGCCGCACAGGTAAGTAGCCACTGGTGATATTACAGACTTACCAATCCTTCATTTAATTATTTTCATTTACATACATAATACAATACATAACACAATTTAAGCCTGTTGGAAAGGATTCCAATTTTTAATCATGTACATAAGCCAATTACATTTGTTTTTGCTCTTATTTTGAGGGTTTTTAACATTTTTCCTTGACTCTGCATTTTCCTCAATTTTGCAATTTTTTAAATTATGGACTGGACAAAAACATAAAATAGGCAATAACTGTATACCACTCTGTCACAAATTTCTTTCATGCCTTCCAGCATTCTGTGATTATTCCTATTTAACAATTTCAATTTCTTGGAAATTGTACGTCACTGAGTCGTAACGACTAATGATAAATTAAATGAATTTTAAGGTGTGAAAATTTTTTTTCAGCAATCAGTCGTAAAAATATTTATTTATTTGCAGATCTAGATTTCGACCACCATGTGGTATTTATCAGTGCACTGATAATGACCACACAGTGGTCAAAATCTAGATCTGCAAATAAATAAATATTTTTACGACTGATTGCTGAAAAAAAATTTTCACACCTTAAAATTCATTTAATTTATCATTAGTCGTTACGACTCAGTGACGTACAATTTCCAAGAAATTGAAATTGTTAAATAGGAATAATCACAGAATGCTGGAAGGCATGAAAGAAATTTGTGACAGAGTGGTATACAGTTATTGCCTATTTTATGTTTTTGTCCAGTCCATAATTTAAAAAATTGCAAAATTGAGGAAAATGCAGAGTCAAGGAAAAATGTTAAAAACCCTCAAAATAAGAGCAAAAACAAATGTAATTGGCTTATGTACATGATTAAAAATTGGAATCCTTTCCAACAGGCTTAAATTGTGTTATGTATTGTATTATGTATGTAAATGAAAATAATTAAATGAAGGATTGGTAAGTCTGTAATATCACCAGTGGCTACTTACCTGTGCGGCTCAGGAATGTTGTTAGTTGTCTCTTTGAGCAATGATAGGAATGAAGTGGTGTGTGACAGCTGTTTGTTCTATGCATGCACAGAATGAGAGAATATGGGGGGGGGGGATTCCCCAGTATGAAGAAAAATGCGATGAAATACGAGATTTTGAGTGTGTACAAGAAAAGCAATTGTCTATCAATCCACGTTTCAAATTGTTACATTCCTTTCCAGCCCAAGAAAAAAAATTCCATCTCTACCCAAAATGTAGCAGTTTCCATGCATTTAGACCTGTAGAGTCAGGTAAATGGGCGCTGATGACCGTAGAAGTTGTGCGCCCTAAAACCACAAAAAAAAAAAAAAAAAAAAAAAAAAAAAAAAAAGTCAGGTAAAAATATTTTCAAAAATTTCAAGATCATTCTTTTTGCAAAAAGTGACCTGCATGATCATGCTACTTAAAATAAAAACGTGACTAATATACAACTGATGCTTCGTAAATTTGCTTAGGCACTCTAAATATGTAACATGAAACATTCTCTGTTTAAAATACTGCAGCAGTGTTGTAAAATAATTATATAAGAAATTACATCTGATTTGCAACGTGACTGCATGGTTCTATCTTCTTGTATAAGGTTATAATGATATGAATATTGTTGAAATGAGATAGAATGGCTGGCCAGTACTTACCATTGTGCTGTACCGCCGATAGTAACACAAAATGAAAAAACAGAAAAAAAGGGACAAAGGGACAAGCTTTCGGAACAGAGTTCCTTCGTCAGGTGGGAGAGAAGGGAAGAATAAAGGATGGGAATAGAAGGGAAAGGTGGTTCACGACCTAGGTCATGAAGGTGGTGTTTTTCTCTTCGATGTGAACGCTTCTGAATGCAACAGCTAACAATCACAAGCGAGGAACTTCTGCTATTGTTGCCGCCCAGAGTTAAACCTGAAAGTTACATTGTTGAGCAGCAGCATTATTAAAACCAAACTCGCACAATTGTGCGGTCAGGTCGGAAAGGGATAGTTTTTAATTAAATCATTGGAATAGGTAGGTGGATGGATGAATGTAAGTGGATCAGTTTGTATTGTAAAAAGTAGTAATTCACTTCATTTAATTGAATCAATTTAATGGTTTGACCCGCCATAAGTGCACGAAACTACGACATACAGCCGCAAGTATGCACATCTAAACACACCGAACCAGACAATTGCTTCAATTTTGGTGCTATAAACATTCCATCTTTTTCTTGTTTCTCATTTGTTCTGTGAGAGTAACATACCATTGGCCAAGCAAAGTGTTATTCATTTGCCAACATATGAGCAATAGGAAATTGCTGCTGCTGGGCCTTGGAGACTTTGGTGTACAGTCCAATTGAAGGGCTTGCACCAGGCAATGAGTCAAACAAAATTATTATTATTATTATTATTATTACAATGTTTATACAATAATATGTAGTAATGAACTTACCACTGTTCTTTGAATTCACAGATATGTGACAGCATCTATAAACTTGTCAAAAATTGAAATTGATGTCTGGGTACATGCTGAAACTGCAAATTATCTGCCAAAACACACATTTTTTAGAGATATTTCCATCCATTGGATGCTCGTAAATTATTCAATTCCCAACTGAGCAGCAATATGTAGAGCCATTTCTATCAAGATAGTGCCATGTATGGCAACTTTTTCTGTGTGGCCTTGCTTGAATAAGTGATGACATCATGTTAGAATTAGATTCACAGATGGTATAAGTACTTCTCAGTGTCTTCATGTTTCTTCACAATAATATTTAAAGGCATCAGTGGAATGCCAAGAGATGCAACTAGCTGTGCACGAGTCCCTGTATTAGCATCAACTAGTTTTAGTAGGCTGTATGCATTTTTCCCTAGTGAAAATGCTTGGTGTTTTTTGTTTAAATTATTGTTCATGTCTGAAACAAGTTTATTCACTTGGACAACTCAGAAATGCGAACAACGAACTTTCAATAAGCCTTTTTCTGTCTTCATCATCTGTGGATTTTTTGGATGGGAGTAGTTTTTTTAATGATTTTGGCAATTTTTAAAAATTTTATCTACTGAGAGGAAAAATGGATAAAAGTACAGCACATTGTAATAAAGCAAGATGCAAATAGAAGTGCATTGTTATTTAATTTCATGCAATATTTGCTTGAACTTTCCTGGCTTAGGTGAATTTGAATGCCACCACCGACAGTTATAATGAACATAGACTCTAGAGGTTTCTCTACCTGTTTTGCGTATTGCTCCAGGAGTCTATGGGTTGCTCAACACATTGCCATTTACAGTTTTAAGTGATTATTCTGGGGACAAAATGGTGTAATGTTATGGAATTTTATGTCCACCAGCACAACTATAAATGCTGCTTGTTATTGTGCATCAATTTAAAATTCAGTTTGTGTTGTTGTTTTGCAGGAATACCAGTCTACTGATGCTCACTAATAGACTGTGGGTTCTATGCATTTTGTTTGAAGTGACCTCCTTGTGGCATTCCTCTTTGTACTGCTTTGGATAATACAGTAATGATTTGTACTCTCCATCTTCTTACAAACAGGTGATATACAACTGCTGCTCCAACTGCCCTCCTTCCAAGGCTCCCCCCTCCCCCACCCCTTTCCTCCTCCTGTGATACTATAATGCCCATCATCCCTTGTGGGGCAGTGCTTATGCACCTAGTCAGGCCTTCCTTATAGACAACTTTCTACCGATTTTAGTACCACTTCCGACACTTTCTCTGCCACTGATGTTCAGCTCACTTCCTCCTCCCCTTCTCCCATCTTTGCAATGATTTCACCTAATGACTATTCTGGTAGTGACTTTTTGCCATTGATTTTCTCGTTCCCTTCCTGCCTAATGATGGACAGTTTAATTTGTTGGGCTTTTGATCGTGCTAACCAGCCTCTCTTCCTCCCAGGTCATGTTCACCTCTTTATCACCACACTGTATCAGTGAAATCGTCTGATATTTCCATTGAATTGTTTTGTTTGGTGGCATTAAGTCTCCCCCCCAGTCAAGGGGCCATTGTATCAACCAGCCCATTTCATGGTGGAACATGACCACTGCCATCTGTGATCACAATAGAACTTTTGTAAGTCTTGAGTGGCACCCATCCTCGAGTGATCTTTCTAATTTGAAATGCATTCTTGCGACAGCCATTACTTAATCAAACAGAGGAATTGGGTATGTTGGAAGCAGGTCTCATCCTACAGTTCTTATTTTCCGTCATAACAAGTTGGGCTACACTCTGCACACTCCAAGGATTCCATCAGCCGTCTTCCGAATGGCCTCTGTACAGATGTTCTGGTTCTCCTGGGACATCTTGAGACTCATTTTGGGATGGTATTATTGTAGCCTCCTACCT